>CM065815.1:123889500-124514500 GCA_033398695.1 Orobanche coerulescens | reverse complement strand
TAGCAGTTCGACTAGGCTCTCCATAGTGCTCAGCCAAGTGCGCTAAGATGGCTCTCGAAGACGTCATCTTTTCATCGGAACATTGAATCTCATTAGTCATGGAGCCTAACATGTACCCGCGCACCCTTACATCATCTTTTACCTATTTCTCATGGGCATCGACATCTTCCTTATTGGCTCGGGTTCTTGCATGAGCCGCTGGGATGTCCGCCTACAAGACGTATCCTAGCATTTCGATATTTAGGACAATCATCAAGTTCTGAAGCCAGTCCACATAACTCGTCTCTCACTATTTTATCAGCATTTACACACTCCCATGTGAAATCTGGAAGTCACGGTTGACTTCAAAGTGGTGATCGAGTTCTTTACAAAGTTTAATAGAGGGCAACCCATTCGGTTTCTATTTTATAATTCTTTATAAAGTGGTGTCTAACACCCACCCATCTAATGGATGATTCGATCTTCTTTTGCCCCTAGTTCACTTGCTATCAACCCATATGGTTTCTATGGCTCGCTGAACTATCTAAGTTTAAACCGTCAACTCCTACTAGTCTGATAATTGAATCTCACCCGGCAACCCATACGGTTTTTAGGGGTTTGATTGTCACAACCAAAGGCATCTAATGCACTCTAGGAATTTATCAACTTTCCCCAAAAATATTACCCCGACATACTCGAAAGAATAATATTTCGGTTTAGATTTCAATTTTCCATGAGTTTGACGGAGGGTAGTAAACCTCGTAACGTTTACAACTTAGTGTTTGTAAGTGGGAGTTTAACGCGATTATATGTTACACTTTGCACATTAATCCATTTATAAGCGCGGTTTGTCGGTTTGTTTGTTTGTCATACAATATGAAAACATACACAACCTAAATCTAACAACATGCAGTTCATTGACCGATCCTAAGTACCGAGTCATCATGACTCGATAAAATTACAAGTAATATAATTACAAGTCTTGAATCTTCGTCTTCATGGTGGTTCGTCCTCGGCTCTTCGTCATAGCTAATTTATTACATTAATAAAATTTGCATCTAATACAAATTTCAAAAATAAATTGGCTCAAAACGGCCATTACAACCCCATCGAATAAAGATTCAATAAACTAAGTCCATGAACTACATCAGCATTCAAATAATAATGCAACCATTATATTAAAATTAATGGCAAAAATAATTAATCTAAATATTGATCCAATCAATATAAAATTAATACATCCATAAGAATTAATCTAATTAATTCATACAACCGTTAATTTTAATTTGTTCCGGAGAAACAAAATATTTTATTAAACTAATTCCCTTAAGAATAAAAATGACCATATTATATGTTAGTCAAATTAAATTCAATTTAATTTGCGGTAAATTAATTTACCGAACGAAATATAAAAAACAGAGTTGAAAATACACGGCCCGAGCCAAGCCCGCGGCTCTGGAACGCGGTCAGAATGGTGGACCGCGGTCCTTCACAAAAATCGGACCGCATGATAGCAGCCGGCAACCCCGAGCTGCCGGGTACGGCCACTTTTCCGGCTCGTCTTTTCGTCTCGAATCTAAAATAATATTTTTTAATTTTTATATAACACATTTAAATCAGTTTTTCAAAAGAAAAATAGATTTATATTGTAACATAAAATCATGAAAAATAATTTCTAGATGAATAATTAAACATTAATAATTTAAAATATTTATGATTCTAAATCATAAAAAAATAACCAAGCATTCCAAATGCAATATCGAATATACGATCGCATAAACCTTACTCCGATACCACTGTTGGATTCAGCGATAAAATAGAGATACGCAGCGGAAAATAAACCGGTCCAACCGGATAAAATCAAACCCCAAAAATATATCGATCAAGCATCGTATAAACAAATATAAGATGACGAAGATAAAATTAGGAAGTAATACCCTCGTAGACCTTTCATAATATCTTCTTGAACGAAAAATTCCCGAGCCAAGATTTGATCGTTTCCGGTCACCAACACGGACACGAATCTGATTCGTTCTTGCTTGATGAATGATCAAACACCGAATATGTCGAGTGTCTCTACGTTATCACGCATCGGATATTAATCGGAAAAATTATATATCAATTCATTCTCAAAGAACACGGTTAGAAATTGATATAGTATTTTTCTTCTCTTTTCTTCTTCCTTTTCTTTCTCTCTAAGATGAACAAGAATAAGAAAAAAATATTCTCTCCTCCCACTTCTAAGGTTCAGCCGTAATGCACATTGGTGAAGGTGGTGTGTTGTTTTATTTTATAACATGTGAAGATGAGATATCAAGATCACACAAATCATGATCTCTTTATCCACATGTATAAAAATAAATCCACTAAACTCCACGCAACAACAAGAAAACACCAAGAAGGCGCATGGAAGGTGAGGAGGGAGAGAAGGGGAAGCGGCCCACTTTGGGTTGGTGAGAAAACGAACCGAGCCATTCGATTCATGTACCGGACGTTCGCGTGTCTAGTCCGTAAAGTACACTTTGTTTTATCTCAAATGTATTTATACTTAATTAATTAATCCAATTAATTAATTTTATCAAATACAAAATTATAATAATTTATTTCCAAAAAATAATTATTTATGAATTAAATTAATCACCCGATAAATTATTTCAATCAAATTAGATATTCAATATTCAATATTGATGAAGAGATAATAAATACATATTTTATCCATCAAATATCCTTGTGCGCGACTCCATAGATCTGCCTTACTCGGTAATGGGAGGAATCAAAGAGTACGGGTAACACTTAGCCAGTTTAGTACTTTGTACCGTAATCCAACTAAGAATGAATGATCGGTGTGGATGATCTTTCTATATTTGGTGACTCATTTGATCATAAAGTATATGTGGCGGCAACGATGGAGCGAATAAAATCATGAGACTCACTTTCAAGAGGTCATTAGAAATCTGTATATCGACTTCACCATCAATTTCAACACCAGAAGTCCAATCTCCAATTTGAAAATGTTCGCAAATCATGAGCATCATTAGGATCGTATGAACTTTGCAACCTCATATTCTTTGTAAAACGCAAATCTTTATATAACTAGGCTAAGTAGTTGATGAATTAATGGTGGCATGAACAACATCTTGCCCCTTTGGAATAATTTCCTCCAAATCGCTCATGTCCAGTTCTTGGTGGTACACATGATATCAAGCAAACTCTGAACAAGAGCTTCAAAATAGAATTTGTGTGCACGGGAAGAAAACAAAAAAAAAAAAAAAATAGCATGTCTCTTCTTAATGATAAATATCATATAATAACTATAAAAATATTTTTTTATATAATAACTAAAAATTCTTTGTAGCTATCTTGTATATAAATCAAAACTCAAAAAACGAATATAAAAACATAATTAATTGAAATACCTTCTCATTATTGGCGCCTCATCGCCATATAATAATATTGATTTTTACAATTAACTCACGACGAGCACTTGGTCGATTTATGTTGCCTGTAAAAATCTCATTCAGTTTAAAGGAATAGTGAATCTACAATGAGCCGTCTTACCTCCTTGTAATAGCAAAAGAGCTATACAATTTGATGCAATTCACAAAAATTCCGCCTCTAGAACATACTACTGCTGATCAAAGTGTCTTCCAAACAAATAGTCTATCGATACCACCATAACATATAAAAAACACCTCTATTTTCGAGATCAACCACTCTCATGATAGTATCATAAACAGTATGATGTTCCTCATTTAACATGTTCACAAGCTTTGATGGTCCAACATAAGCATTAAGAAACAACATCAACATGCTCGAAAATAAGGCGTATTATTGAACCCACAAAGTGATATACCCCTTCGCTACATTATGTGTTCAATGCAGATAGGCGAATCTATGTAAGAGTATGGTGGTGCATGTGTACCACCAAAATTTTGCAGAAAAGACTCTTTATCTATATGAATATTCACTTAATCCCCGCTTTTAATACTTGTGTATAAGTATGTCATTTATTATTTTTGTATATTCTATCTATCCAGTGTTAGAAGTGGTTTGAGAGCCGAGTTATTTACATGATTTCTTTTATCAAATTATATAAAGTGTTTACACTATATTCTGTTAGTGTCGATTACTTTCTCTCGTAATTCTTCGACAATGCCAATGCTGAGTTACTTGAGACGCTGTATGAAATCTTAAATGTATCCCTATACAAAATGCTTGATATACCTTAATATATTATCAAAATCTTAGTACTAAATATATAAATGAAGAAGGCGTAGACTATAAATATAGGAACATATAACAATCATAAACAAAATTCAAATAGAAAACTCAATATTAAATTGAATAACTCTAATCAAATGAGCTAAAATTTTAAGCCTGGTAATGTTTTGTAGTAAATCGAACCTATGGAGATTCGAACATGGGTCTATTAATAACCTTAATATTTAAATATATTTTTTGATCTAACCAATATAATATTTTAATCTGATACTTTTATATTCTTTTTTTAGGAAAAAAACTATTTGTAGGCCCTAGAAAATTAGAGATCATATGTGGGGCAAAAGTTGCACTCCACCATACCTCACAAGCCGTGGTCGATACATCAGTAGAAACCTGGTGCTGGATCTGCCTATATTGATGCAAGCACAAATTTTTGACTTCTGAGCACTTAATTTGATTAAATAAAACCAAAATAAAAGGAAAAAGTTGATGACATGAATAATAGTGAACAAATATTTCTAACCAAAAACTTTAAAATAAACTAGCTATTGTTAAAATCATAAAAAATGAATATGAGTACCTTCACGTCTCAACCTTCGCCTGTACATTGTCTGGATATCCACACATAAGTAACTCCAACACCGTTCCATCAAAAGAAAATTCGATCATGAAACAGAATTAGATGTCAATATATTGTACCATATCACCATCATGCTCCTTCAAAAAACGCATAAACTCCCTTATTCTGGACATGACTCGTGGACCCCATTTTTATAGGTAAATCGAACTATTTTCCATAAGTTAAATACATAAGTTAAAATATAAATTATACCAAATATACTACTTATATCTACACCAACATACATATACATTTTTTTAAACATGATACACACAATTCTATACATCATAACATACTACCTGCTCATAACATACTACATGTAACATCCTATTTCCACATCTGCACGGCAACGCATATAACATAGTGTTGAAGCATTAATCTCATATCGGGAAAATACAAGCTTTACAATCAATATATAAAGATCCTGGACTACTCCTCTCAACGTGTTGAAGCATTAATCCCACATCGGGAAAATACAAGCCTTGCAATCAATATATAAAGATCTTGGACTACTCCTCTCATTGCCAATTGGTTTTGAGATGGAACTCCAGACTTTAACACATAGTTACAAAACATATATGCATAATCTGAACGATTGGAACAAAGAAAGTATAATACATAAACATACATGAATATAATTTTTTAACTCAATTTGGATAAATTTTTTTGATGTTTTCTCTTTTTATTTTTATTTATTTTTCTGAGTTTTGGTTGTAATGAGGTATCCGCAATGTGAGTTGCAGATATAAATTTGAAACAAAAAAACGTCAGGGTTCAGCCGACAATTTACTTTTCGTTGGCTAAAGTTACTCCGGATGTCGCCTAAGTTACTCTGGTCGTTGGCTAAAGTTTCTACATTTAGCCGACGACATGTCATTATTTTAGACCATGAAAACTAAAAATATTGCTCGCTAAAGGATTTTAACCAACGACATGTTTGATAGTCGGCTAAGCTTTAACTTTAGTCGTTGACCTCGAGCAGCCATCGGCTAGAACATCGATTTTGATAGTGACACTATATGCATTCATCTGGCTAGTTGGCTTTTACTTTAATTTGTTATCATCTGAAATGTGTTCGAATTTATGTACTCTACCTTACATATACCATTGTCATTCATTAGAATTAAACTGTTTTCCTATATTTTTGTCTATTTTTATTTCTTTCTCCAACAAAACCCGACTAGTTGGCACCGGAAACCTCCACTGCGAAAAGGAAAACCAAAAAAATAAGAAAAAAATGAGAAAAAAATAATGAAGAGGTGAACGCCACATTAATTAGAGTTAAAGAAATAATTTATATGTTTGAATCATGATCTCTTTTTCTCAAATCAAATATTCTCTATAAAGATTCGCCAACTAAAAATATACCCAAAGAACAAAATATTTTCATGAACAGAATAATATGACAATTCGGAACAAATTGCTTGAATTGAACTATAGATATCAATATATCAAGATCATACATATCCGAATATGTGGCTGCTCCACGAAAATATGAGAGGTAATCAAGTGGGGACTGTAATAGATGTTCACAAATAAGATAAATGGATAAGGTTCTCCTCCTAGTCATAGATATGCCTCTAATCAAAGAATGGGAAGGATTTTGTTACGTTTACTCCCTTCGTCACTTCAAATTTGTGCCTGTGAATTTTTGGTATGAATTTTACTAAAAAATTATTGAATGTATTATAAAGTGTAATGGAAGTAGTAAATGAGTCCCATATTAATAATAGTATTTAGTTAATTGATATTCATTAATGACATTTAGACAAATTCAGAAAATTATACCGAAGAAGAGATAGAAACAAATCTGAACCGTTCTCTTATAACTGCAATATCTGGATTTTCACGTTTGCCAATGCACAACTTTGATTATTAATATCTTCAATTTTTTACTTTTAAAAATTATAAAAAGTTGATATTTTGAAAGTATACTTCGAGATGAATCTAACAAGATATCACATGACTATATTTTTCCATATGTATAAATAACAAAAGATGGTCAAAAGAGAGTATGTAAACAGTGTAATAATCAACACGTTGCAATAATAAAAGAACGGAGAAAATATATATGTAGACCGTAGTCAGTCAATATGAGGAGGGCCTTGGCCCCCACCCCCAACTATAATCTGTATATTCGCCTTTATAACGTTATCCACTTGTCCCTATGTTGCACAGGTGCGGGGGCGGGTGCGGCGGCGGGCAGATACGAGTGCGGGGATACGGTTTTTTGAAAATATTAGAGTGCGATATGGCAAGAATACGTCTGTTTATTTTATATTTTATTATATATAACATTTGTTAAATATAAAAAACAACAATTCAAATATCACCATAAAACCAATTCAAATAAATAAAACAAGTCATACAAAAAACAATTCAAAATGCCTTTGAGCAGCGGAGCTTTCTGATACTGTTCGTGAATACTGCTAAAGGTAAAACTGTAAAAGTAATTACTTATTAAATGATTTACTTTTGTATTTTAGTTTATTTGATTTACTTTTTAAAAATTACAAAAAAAAATTCACCCACGCTCCTCCCCACGCACCGAATACGCGTATCCTGTGCAAGGATACGCGAGTTCGATTTTTATTTTGCACGAATTCGCCACATGGCGAATCCCACACGAATCGCACCCGTATCCACACTCATACAATATCCGATATTGTATATTGGTGAATTTTGAAGAATCCATGCATCACAGACTTGTCCCTGCATTTTTTTAGAGCAATGCTACATATACACACATTCATACACACATTTATACACACTTAACATCTCATCCATTCATTTATTGTGGGACCCACAATAAACAAATGGGTCCCACAATAAACAAATGGATGAGATGTTAGTGTGTAGGAATGTGTGTAGGAATATGTGTATGTGTAGTATTTTTCATTTTTTTAAGTGATTTTTATGTAAACACTTCTATATTATTGGGCGCGTATCATTTCATATATATTATTAAACACTAGTGCTCAATCTATCCAAATTCGACGAAAAGTCATACTATATTATACTTTATAAGTATAAATAAATAAATAAATAAATATTTAGTATTCAAAGTTGTTTATCACCGCGAACAGCAATAAATCGATATAATATGGTTAGGGTTTGACTACCAAAATATGTTTAGAATTTATATACCCATATCTTGTCTATAAATTCAATTAACGAGTAAATTACTACACATTTGTGTTATAATTTATATAGTAGTACCCAAGACGATGAATATAAGGTTCAGCCACTCAAAATCATTTAAGATTTATATACTCATACTCATACCAAATCAGATTGAAATGCGATTTTACTAGTCGTTCACATCACATACCCGTATAGTAGAACCCGCTAATTGTCCAAACTCATCTAAATTTATTAAATGTCTAAATAATCAAATATAAGTTGTTACAATAATTGGTTATTCATCTTGAAAAAAAAACTTGAATATTAAAATGTAAACATTAAGATTTAACAGTATAAATGATAAAATATTAAGAATTAGATTTGAATTACTAATTTGAAAGAATACAATCTACGAAAAAGATATACAATTTATATATTCATACACGTTCCGTACCTGATTAAAAATTGAGTTTTATGCCTATTTCATCTAAAACCCATATAGCAATATATGTTAATTATCTGAACCCGTTTTAATTTATAAAATATCTAATGACCTGAAATGGTAAATACAGGTTTAGATTAGTTTTTTTGGTCCAAAATATTGATTTTGGAAAAGTTAGGTATTGGAGTTTTTTTTTACCTAAAAACAATAATAATTATCTGAACTAGTTTAAATATATAATTACCTGAACCAGAAATATAAGTTTATGTTAATTTTTTTAGAATGTTGATTTTGAAAAAGCTGGTAATGAGTTTTTTACATAGAAAAACTTGTGCGCTTGATTCAAAATTATGATTTTGTCCTAAAATAACAAAAAGATATATTCTTACCGTAAGGACTTCAAAGGTACTTACCATTTTGCATACAAAAGTTATTTACAAATAATCTAATACTTAACTACTATTAATTTTATCTATTCATGGAAAACTGAATGATGACAATATTTAAATAATTAAGTTTTGTAGTGTTAATTTATTAGTAAATATTTCACCATATTGATTAGAATTAGTAAATAAATAAATATTTCAATATCCTTACTATCCATTTTACACGATTAAGCAACTATCAACTATCATCTGTTTACTGAATATATTGTTGATAGTGTATTTGGTCAACAAAATGTGTGCTGATTCCGAACAAATAAATCGAAGCCACGTAGTAAATAAGGCTCAGTAATAAAAAGCCAAGTGGATAGGAGAATATGAAATTTTATTAATTCTCGTTTTTTTGCGTAGAGAGCCGAACTGATTTTTCAGGCCGGTCTAGTATACTTGGTGTATTACAGTGTGGGTCTATTTTTTTAGTGGAACTTTTCTAAAAGCCCCTTTCTATGGTACATTTCCTCTATTTATAGAGGGCCCTGGCTAATCAGATGAGGGACAACTCGGGAATGTTCAAGATGCCTTTAAAACACTTGTCAGAAGGAGGGAATTTTGCAGGGACACGTGGCAGCTTTTGAAGGGACTTTAGGAAGAGACGGTCCAGATTGCGATAACTGTCCTGTGTGCCTATTCCGCATGCATGGGCAATATTTATCCATTACCGCCTCGACTAAGGTTTATCATCGGGGTGGTCGTGCGCTCCCTGTTGATCTGCTCGGTCCTGGTTCACTAAAGTCCTGGGACCTGACTAGCATGATACCTAGTCCGCATGCATGGGCAATGTTTATCCGTTACCGCCTCGACTAAGGTTTATCATCGGGGTGGTCGTGCGCTCCCTGTTGATCTGATCGGTCCTGGTTCACTAAAATCCTGTGACCTGACTAGCCTGATACCTAGTCGGCTCTCCACGTGGCACACTTGCTCGATCGATTAGTTGGGCTTATACCTGGTTGGCCCTCCACGTGGCAGACTTGATCGGGCAGATGCCAGGTCGGATCGGCTGTCATCAAGGGCCCTCCATCCTAGAGTCGTGCAGTGGTTGCTGGGTCTGGGGTCGATGTGTCGTGGGGCCGATCCAGGTTTGGGAGTAGGTTATGCGGAGGTGAGCGGAACCCCGAGGAGTTGTTGGTGTGGATTTCGAAGGGGCATGTCTCCTTAAAAGGTGTGTCGGTTCGAATTCAATGTATCGTGATGAAGGACACGTGGCATGATTTGATATGTTAGCGCCATCCATGCGCCCTTAAATTGTGCGACGGTTTGTCTCATAGTAGTGTGGACAAGTGACAGACAATTTAATGTCGTCATTATCATAACTAAGAGGTGTCCCCCTGCCTTCATCTCCTTCACTATCCTTTTTCTAGGGTTTTGCAGAGATATATAGAGAAAGAGAACAGAGCTTTTCGGTGAGCTTTTCCTTTCCCTCTCTTTTTTTCGATCATTAATCATGTCCGACCAGGGTGACGAGAGGACCATAGAGTTGGTCATATCGCCAGATAGGACAGGGGTCGTGGATATGACCTTGGGACCATGCTCGTAAAATGAAGTAATGAAGATGATGATGGCGAGTCAGGGGGATCGCGGGGATCTCTGGAGGTGGAGAAGGCGGTGCCACTGGCGTTGGCAAAAGAGGGAGGCGAAGAGGTTGCCTGAAGGGGATTTGGGTTTGGGCTCAGCCACTCCCTTTTGTGGAGGTGGTGTGGGACTAGGCTTCGATCCGTAGCGTCGTTATGTACGAACGGCTGGCGATGTGGCGGTTGAGGTTTAAGATTCCGGCGATGGTGTGGATGTCTGTCCCACTCCCCGAGGAGGGGCCTCATCAGCCACCAATTGGCTGTACGGCCATGTATTATCGGTTGTTAATGTTGGGGTTGAGGTTTCCACCTCCTCTGGTTTTGTATCGCTTCTTGAGGCAATGGAGCCTCCCGATCTCCCAAGTCCACCCCAACACTTGGGCTCAGCTTTTGGGACTTTTTATTCTTTTTTATCAGAAGGGGTGGTCCCCGCCAACCTTTGAGGAGTTTAACAGTCTTTTTCTGTGGAGGTCGGTCGGCCGATCTGGATCGGGCTATTTTTATTTGACCGCTCGACACGCAATGCATAAGGAGGTGGTGGATGTGCCGAAGATCATCCACAGTTGGAAGGAGCGGTGGTTCTATGTTGGGGGGACTGGATAATCCCGGAGGAGGAGGGCGAGCTCGGTGTTGTCAACGATCGGCTGTGGGTCCCTGAATATTTTATTACAAAGATCCCTAAGTATTTGTCCGCCGTTGTTTCTTTTGTTTGTTGTCTAATGCTCATCATTCATTTCTTGCGCAGATCATATCCCGGAGTAGGAGACGTCTCCCCAGTTTGACAATCGAGTAGATAAGCTGTTGGAGCTTCCACTCGAGCAGAGGAAGTCGCATCTCTTGATCACCAAAGGGAACCTTTGGGAAGCTCATCTCCGATCGATCGACCCGGAAATTATGTCTGAGTTTGGTAAATAAACTTTTCTTTATTTTTTCTCTTTTTTTCTTTTATTCTTTTTTTTTTAATCTTCTTTTATTTTCTGTCCAGGTTTTGGGGCTAGGGCTGCTTCTGGGAGGAGGGAAACTCCTACATAGCGGGTTGAGTGATTAGTTGGTGAAGCTGTCGAGAGGAGGAGGCGTAGTGGGGGCAAGCGGAAGAGTAGGGATTCTAATCCAGAGACCATCATCAATAAGGCTGAGGCCTCACCAGCTCCTGAATTGCCTCTGATGCCGAGCCTCATTCAGATAGGTCGGGTGGCGGGAAAGGAGGCTGCTATTAATTTGGAAGGGATCTTCCAATTAACAAGGACCGGGAGGACCCCATTGCTGACATGAGTGGACGGAGTCCGTGCTGGTTTCTTAATTACGTCAAGGCGGCAAGTCCTACCACTGATATGGTTTATAGGGTCCCACCAGCTGTGGTCAAGTCCAGTTATGTTCCTATCCGGGGTGGACGCCAAAGATGGAGTTGATGACCAACGACATGGATCTCTCCGAGCAGATTCAATTTGGGAATGCTCAGCTCGGTCGTGCATTAGGGACATATGTGAAGGCTATGGGGGAGTTTCGAGCCCTAGTTGAGAAGCATAAGCGGGCGGTGTCCGAGCTTCAGGTTCTTCGAGAGGAGCATCATGTATATCCATCTCTGGTTTGTTCTTTATAGGATGAGATATCAGCCCTGAAGGAGGAGATGGCAATTTTGGTGAACCAAGCCAGCGAGGCCGACCTTTGAGGAAGAAGGCCAGGGAGATGATAGAGTTGTCCAAGGTGACGCCCAAGCAGTGTGAGGTGGTCCGGGCCGAGCATGATGCCTTTCTAAAGGATATAAATGTTCGGATCGAGCGCATGACCGAGCAGATTGACACCTATGAGGCCAAAGGCTATTTCAACTGGATGGTGGTTGGATGGCTGCTTTTAAGAACACTGTTGTGTATGAGGAGCTGCTCAACTTGAACTACCTCCACCTGCTACAAGATGTTGGAGTTTATGAAGGTAGGTAAGTCGGTTGAGGAAGTTCGTGCATACATCATGGGTCGAGCATCCGACCTGCAGGTGGAGCCTATGGACGTCGATGACCTGGGATAGGTTGACGAGGCTACTGGAGATGCGGACATGGGGGCCCCGAGCAATGGTGAAGGCCAGTTGTTCCAGGCAGCTGGCCCGGGTGGTGGCGCGGAGTAGTTAAGAGCTTTAAGATTTATTCTGTGTATGGCCTGCTTGCCTTCTAGTTTTTGTCTGCCTCGGCGTTTTGGCATGTTCTGTAATCATTCTTAAATAAATGAAAGTTCCTTTGCATAAACACCTATTTTGTTCTTTGATCTTTTTCTCGTGTTTAGTTCGGATCGGTTCAGCCATTTTTTCTGGATTTTTCTTCTGTTTAGGCGAGCCCGGTCTCATTGTGCTGAAGCGAGCTCGGTCTTATTATTGCCGGAGGAGCCATTCCTTCATTTTGCCGGAGGAGTTAGTATTATAGTGCCGAGATGAGCTCGGTCTTATTGTGCTGAGGCTAGCTCAGTCTTATTATTGCTGGAGAAGCCGGTCCTTCATTTTTCCAGAGGAGCTGGTCTTATAGTGCCGAGATGAGTTCGGTCTTATTGTGCTGAAGCTAGCTCGGTCTTACTTTTGCCGGAGGATCCGGTCATTCATTTTGCTAGAGGAGCCTGTCTTATTGTGCTGAGACGAGCTCGGTCTTATAGTGCTGAGGCTAGCTCAGTCTTATTGTTGCCGGAGGAGCCGGTCATTTATTCTATCATATGAGCTGGTCTTATAAATCCTGTGAGCCAATCTAGTCTATTGAGGATACCGTTTAAGTACATGGCGCTCCAAGGGTAGGTAAAATTTTGACCATTTAGGTATTCTAGTCGGTAGGCCCCATTTTGGATGACCTGGCTGATCTTGTACGGTCCTTCCCATTTTGGCCTAAGTGGTCCTGGATCGGGCCCCAACACTCGCTTCAAAACAAGGTCTCCGACCTGGAAGTCCCTTGGGCGTACTTTCGATTTGTAGTAACGTTCGCACCTTCTTTTGTAAATGGCATTTCGCATTTCAGCTTGGGCCCGTTTTTCCACAACAAGGTCTAGGTTCACTTGGAGGGACAGGTCGTTATCTCATTCCTTGAAATAGGCCACACGATAGGTGGGTGCCTGATCTTGATGGGGACGACAGCATCAATGACGAAAGCCAAGGAGAAGGGGGTTCCGCAGTGGCAGATCGATGTGTCGTCCTGTAAGTCCACAAGGCTCCGGGTAGTTCTTTCGGCCATGAACCCTTAAGTTCTTTGAGGTGTGTCTTAAGGTGCTGCTTTGTGAACCTGTTGACCGCCTCGACTTGTCCACTGGATTGGGGATAATGTGGCGTGGAAAAGTTACTCCGTATGTGGAAGCCATCGTAGAATGCCCGGAACTTCTTGTTAACAAATTGTTTGGCATTGTCGAAGACGACGAACTGAGGAATCCCAAATAGGTAGATCAGAGATTTCCAAATGAAGTCGAGTATTTTCTATTCGGTTGTCCGTGCCATGGGTTCGGTCTCTTTCCAATTAGTGAACTAATCGACCACGACTATTTCATATTGTACACCTCCGTGCCCTTTAGGCAGGTGGCCTATTAGGTCAATTCCCCATTTAGCGAATGGCCATGGGCAATAAACGGAGGTGAGGGTTTCCAGTGGTGACCCGATTTGGGAGGCGAAGATTTAGCACCAGACGCATTTTTGAACGAGCGTGATGGCATCATTTTTAAGATTTATCCAGTAATACCCTTGTCGGGTATCCTTACTATCCATTTTACATGATCAAGCAACTATCAGCTATCATCTATTTAGTGAATATATTGTTGATAATGTGTTTGGTCAACAAAATATGTGCTGATTCGGAATAGATAAATCGAAACCATATAGTAAATAAGGCTCAGGAATAAAAAAATCAAGTGGATAGGAGAATATGAAACTTTATTGATTCTCGTTTTTTTCGTATAGAGTCGAGCTGATTTTTCAGGCTAGTCTAGTATACTTGGTGTATTACAGCGTGGGTCTAATTTTTCAGTGGAACTTTTTTAAAAGCTCTTCTCTATCGTGCATTTCCTCTATTTATAGAGGGCCCTGGCCAATCAGATGAGGGACAGCTGGGGAATGTTTCAATATGCCTCCAAAACAGCTGTCAGAAGGAAGGAATTTTGCAGGACATATGGCAACTTCTGAAGGGACTTTAGGAAGAGACGGACATGTTGCTATAACTGTCATGTGTGCCTGTTCCGCACATATGGGCAATGTTTATCCATTGCCACCTCAACTAAGGTTTATCATCGGGGTGGCCGTGCACACTCTGTTGATCTGCCCGGTCCTGGTTCACTAAAGTCATGGGACCTGACTAGCCTGATACCTGGTCGGCTCTCCACGTTGCACACTTGCTCGGTCGATCAGCTGGGCTATAGCTTCCTTGTTGGCCCTCAACATGGCAGACTTGCTCAGGCGGATGCCAGATCGGATCGGCTATCATCATATACATGAATGTATAACTAATGAATTGAGCTAGTTAAACCACTTATCACGTTCAGCTAATATAATTTGCTATCAGCTATTCGCTAATCGCCATACGTGTCCATATTCTAGTTTTGTATACATCAAAGAACAACTAATATTGCATAAAATAAAACAAAACAAAATAAAAGATTGTATTAGTATATATGATATGTATAAGGATGACAACATGTAAGCACTCATCCATTTACGGGTATATACATACTTTATCCACTTATGAGTATATGTACTCAAATCTGACTAAAGATACTAATATTTTTATTTATATCTATCATGAAATAACACCAAAGAGAACCACTATTAATGCCTCAGAGCCATAGTGGATTGCCAAAATATAAAATCTGGACAACGTTTGTTCTTAGTGTGTTGATGATGCTCACTCCAACTTTATTGGATTATTATCTCTTCTACTAATGGAGACTTCTCGGAGATTTATACTTTACTCAATTTCTTAGTTGGTGCATACTTGATAAATATATAATTTTTACGACACCAATTCTGGATTTGGACAATTTGACACAATTTCTACTAATTGTTGAGAATTTAGATGCCTGTACGAAATTTAGGATACTATTGTATATTTTTTATAAATATATTACTTGTTATATGAATTTTGCATATTTATTATTATGGTAATTCCTTAATTATGAATGGATAATATTTAAATTAATTATTAATTAGTTAACTACTTTGTATATAAAGAACTAAAACGTTAAATATTTAATAAGTATTTTATATTTGATAAGTTACTAATTAATTAAATCTAAATTAAAAATAAAATACCAATATTACTACCACATATTTAAGTAGCTTCCAATTAGAATTGCTATTTAATAAAAAATATTTGATCATTAAATATACACTCTTGCATGTCTTTTAATTTTAGTTACCATATTTAGAATAAAATATTAAATATTTTAATTACAAAACATCCGAAATCTTAATTATCAAAATTAAATAACCAAAGTATCCTAAATTGAATATCAATCTTACTAAAATATTTTAATTAATAAAATTGAGCATCGAATATACAAATGTATATATATTATTCCAAATATATGATAATTAAAATACATTAATTGGTATTTTTTAGATTTGGTAACTATAATAACATTTCCACATAGAATATGTTCCATTCTATTTTAATATAAATTATTAATAAATTAGTTATTACGTGATAATAGGGAATTATATGTAATAATTATGAGATTTGATTGGACAATAGAATCTGACTTAAAAGATCGACATTTAATTTTTTTAATATATGTTCAATTAGTTACAAAATTAATATATAAAGGGAGATATTAGATAATATTAATCCACCGAGTCATGATTCCGACACGTGATTTTCTTTTCTTTAAAAAGGTATATTTAAAATTTTATTTATTAACATTTTATACAAGAAAAATAACTAATGAACAAAAGAAATAATTAAAAAAATGAGCTTGTATTTAATTTTAAGTTTTCACTGGGACATTTTAGATTTTTTGGGAGACATAACAATATTCTTTCCCTTGCCAGAACTCGACATAATGATAAAATGATTGTAAAAAAAGAGAGATATTAGATTATGGAAATAATAGTTGAGAGATAGATATATTAGATGAGTGTGAAAAATGAGAGAAGTCGGAGAGTATTTATAGATATAATTTTTGGTTTTGTTTTTTTGAAAAAATATGAAATTTTTTGCGTTGGACCCGCCGCGTCTCGAGCCGACCAGCCGGGTCTGGGTCCGACCCGCTGGGTCCAACGGTCAGTTTTAATTTATTTTTAAATTCCCAGCCGGGTCGATGGGTCGGACCTGGTGGGTCGACGGGTCACAAAATATAGGACCCGAACCCCACCCATTTATACCATCGGTCTGGGTCCGACGAGTTGGTCAGGTTCGGGTCCTACACGGGTCTGGTGGGTCTGGGTCAACGGATCGACCCGTCGGGTCCAGGTTTTCTGGCCACCTCTACTTGAATACCATAGATGGGTCTCCGACGTCGAGACCACATTTATCGCTAAAGAATTTAGTGCTACACTCTTTCACACCACAGACAACGCACCGTCTGATAAGATAAAAGCGAGAACACTTATGTTCCTTAGGTGACACATCGAACCCAGTTTGAGATGAAAATATCTACAGTTGAAATCCCACAAAGAACTACGGGATGCCCTTAAGGACCGATTTGGGAACATCCACAACACTTTGCTCCCAGAGTTTATCGTGCACTGGAATGAAATATGCTTGCTTGATGATAAGGATTTCAAAAAAGATACGCTCTCTCTCAAGGAAACGTCTGAATTTCTGTGGGAAGGCCATCACGGAAGATGACATTATCTAGAAAACTCTTCTCACCGTCCTTACTTCCGCATTTATACTAGCGAACCAGTATAGGCTGGAGTACGACAACAAACGCATCACTATCTTCAGAAAACTAATCAACCTACTATAAGTGGTTCAGAGGCATAATGAAGTGTTAATGAGCAATAATGCAAGGCCGTTTGGGACAAAGAAAATCCCCGAGGCCAATTATGATAAAGTGAAGGGTAGAAAAGAACCCCAATGAACAGGGGACTCGATATGATAGGCTTCGTGGTTGAGGACATAGGGGTTCTTCCAATGTAATGAGAATACTTGGTGCTTCCGGCTCCAGTATCCAAGGAACAAAAAAGAACCTACCATCCTACCGCCCCTAAGGCTCGAGTTGGCGATGAACCTACTATCGTTGTGGAGATGTTGGACACTGGTACAAGAGCTGCTATGCAAGCAAGAAAATCGCAGCTCACTACAAGAAATATTGAGAGTCAAAAGAAAGGGTAACTCATTATATGGATGATTATGATCTATACAAGTCCGCCTATGGCAATTTCATAGCCACCAATAGTCGAATTGAGTCATACAAGACACAGTCTATAAAGGCACGCCTTTATGACTGAATCCTAGTATTATGTTTACTTTGTCGTTTACACTTGGTATAGTTGCCTCAAGAAGATTGTGTTGGTGTTTTCTTTTCAATGATGGTGTGATGCAACGTTGTTTCATGAACAATATATCCATATTGCTTACGCTATATTACTAGCTTTATTTCAAAGTACTGAATATTTCTTGAATACTTATGGTTCGAAACTTCACTCTCTTCTAAGGAATGAATCGAGGAGAACTTGAATGTTCTTAGAGATAGGCTTCTATTCATCAAAATAGTCGCCTACCAAACTTTGGTAACGATGATGATTGTATTATCCGAACTCATCAAAGGGCGCGGTAATGCCCAATTCTGGATGCCTAAACAACAGTCTTCCAAGTTACCGATGCTCTATCTATACCTAGAGACCCTCGAACCTTACTTAGCTTCAATGAGATACATAGCAATGATTTTCATATTGAAACCCACTGTGAGAATGGAATAGAGTTTCTTTTATTAATTTTAATGAATGTGGACGTATACGCATTTTCGAAAAATTGATGAGTCGAATGTGGATGTACCTCACTACTATTAGGTTTTCAAATACTATGTTGTCAACAACAATATACTTTGGGACATTGACTCATATAGGCTTTGGCACAATAGACTAAGGTCGTGTTGGTCGAAGTATGATGATCCGTAAATTAAAGAACTTGTACGAAAATCATTTCTTTTCGAGCAAAAAAGTCGCAACAACTCGACATAAAGAACAATACCGATGTTAATCATGTTATGTCATCTAAAGAGCCAGATACATATCAAATGTGCACCACTCAGTTTTGCAAAGCCTGCTCTTTAATCAAAGTAGGAGTTAGACCTTTCTGCGCTAAAGAAACAAAGCAAGCATTCCATTATTAAGCTAGATACAAGGAGATATCTATGGACCTATCCATCCAGTATGTGCACCAATTACGTATTTTATGGTTTGGTGGATGCTTCGACAAGTTGGTCCCATGTTTCTCTCCTATCTACTCAATATTGCTGCAGAACTTCCAAAATAACTTATAAAGACTCACCGCCCTTATCACATCTAAAGGACTTGATGATGTTGGAGATTTCATATCAAAAGGTACTTGATGTTTATTGCATGATAGAGATCAATGTATAGCATCTCGTCCCATGTGCATATGTAAATGGTCTCACATAAAGCACCTTCAAAAGAATATGTATGGTGTTGGCCACTAAGTATACAATAAATAGCTTATAAAGTAAGAGTACAATAGGTAGTAAGATCTTCGGAGTTAATTTCATACAACAACTAGGTGTTCTCCTGTTTGCTTGATGCGTACAGGGTTTAACAGTATACTAGATAAATCACACTAGAATGAAAACAGTAAAGACAGAGTAAATAACACACAGTTTAAAGTAGTTCGAGGTAAACCCCTCTATGTCCACTGGTCCTCCATACAGGAGTAAAGAGTTTATTAACATCAGTAGGTACACAACTATGTGACTTTAACTGAACCTGTCTCTGTATTAGTCATACAGATTGATACAGGGACTGTAGCTTTGGGACGTTCATACACATTGGCTTGAGCTCTCTCGACTTGCTTCTTCTCACACAAAACGAAGATTCGTCTTCAATGTTATTCTTCCCACACAGGTCGGACTACACAAGGATCTTTAGTCCACACAGGCTAATGATAATCTCAACGGTAAGGGTAAAACAAGTCTTCAAACAGCAGCTTTATCTTTGATGAATGATCGCTGTATGATGTGCTGTTTGCGTTGAGGACTTGGTATATTTCTTTGCTTATATACTGTTGTATGATCATGAAATATACTTCTTTGTAATCGCTAAAATGTCATAGTAATCTGTCAGAGCTTTCGTGATAATGAATCATGCGTGTTTGAAGTCCTCTTGCTTGGGGCTATTTATAACCTTGGAATTGTATCCGTTATAAATGTAGCCATTGTTGGTTGGTGAGATGTTGACGTCTGTCTCTTGACTGGCGGCTGCTGAATGTTTGAATTAAAGCAGATCGCATTTAATGCTTCAGACATCGTTTTCGTCTTTCTATTAAATGCTCTTCAGAGCATTCAGATTTGTCTCTCGCTGGCTGCATTAAATATTGTCCTATCAGTAATAAATGCTGCTTTAACCGTGAATACTTTATGAATAAACAATGTTTATCTCACAACGGTTTAAAGCTTTTTTTGTTCAGTCCTGTTGGATGTGTTTTACTTTTCCTAAGTAAAACACCTTCATCTATGCTGGATCTGTAATATCCGGGGGTAATTTTTTTTTCGTTTTACTGTTGTGTTATACATATTCATCTGGAATTATACAAGTGGTGTTGTATTTGACTGATACAATGTATATTGTATTGGCATATTTTGGAATCGAAATATTTATACTTGTCGTCGGTATTGTGTTGCCGATCAGATGTTGCTTGGTGAGTCAGGAGTTTGCTTTTGGCTAAGTATATTAGACCTAACATATGCTACATGCATATCATTATGTACGTAAGAAGTGGCATGTTACGTACGTTAAACCATGTTGGTTACGTACGTAACACGTGGTATATGATCGCATTTGACTTTCGACGTGTGGGGCCGAATGTGATTGGATCATGTTGGCCTTTCGAGGCATCCAAGTCAACGGGCATTACGTACGTAATGCTTATGCTATAGCGTACGTAATGCATGTTTCATTTTGAGGCAGTAGTTTCTGGGATAACGTAGTGTACGCTACGTAAAGGTGATAACGTACGTAATAGTTCTTACGTACGTTAAGGACAGAGGATAGCGACCGTAATGCGATGTGCAGATTATAAAGACATGTTTCGTCTTTCATTTCTCACTATCTAATTCCGATTTCTTTCCCTAGAAATCATCCCTCTGCATCTCTTAGTGTATTCCAGCCTCTTCCAACCTGTTTTGGAGCTTCATAACTTAGATTGAAGCTTAAGAACTTAGAGTTTGGCGTGTTTCTGATGGTTTGAGGTTGTTATTCACTTATTCAAGAGGTATGTGTTTAATCTTATGTTTATCTCGAGATAATGTTGTTGTTATTGTTGATTACTTCGTGTGTTGATTAATGGTTGGAGATTAGCATGATTCTTGATGAGTTTTTATAACTTATGATGAAGAACATGAAGATTATGTCTTGAGGAGGAGTTGTTCTTAATGTTTAAGAATACTTGGAGGTTATAATCATGTCTAGGAAGGGTTATGTTAAGATTGTTATATGATTAACATAGCTTTGAGATGATTATTGTTGTTGTTTGTGTTCTTGGGAGATTCTAACCATTTTAGTATAGAATTATGATGAATTATGTGATGATTGTCATAATCTTGAAATGGTTGATTTAATCTTGTTGATTAATCCAAATTTATGATGAATTGGTGGTGTATTATTGTTCAGACATCATGTTAGTAGAGTTGATGATGATCTTGAGGTGATAGTGGTGATATTGGTAATATTATCATTATAGGATGATTAATTTGATGTTGTTCTTGATAATCCTTGTTATATTGTTTTTCACAAGTGTTAAGAACATAATGATCATGTTAATTGATCATTGAGGTGATTGGGGGATGTTAGAATTCAAAGTTGAGGACTATGATATTCGTTTGTGTGGTTTGTTCGATTTGTGATTGAATTGGAGCTATCTATTGTGTTGTTTTCGATCGATATTATGTTATTGAATGAATTGTATTTCATTCAAGGTTGTTTGAGTGCTTGTGATTGTCGAAGGATGCCGTCGTTGTTCTTTGGAGGATTCGTCGCCTTCGATTTGAGGATTGTACTAGTCAATGAGATAAATGTTATCATATATGTGTATGAATGTGTTGTATCATTTCGAGACATAGTCTCTTCATGATCTGTTGATGTCAGGGAATTGTTTGATACAAAACCCTTCGGTAATTATGCCAACATTGTTGATTGATCACCTTGTTGTTATTATCGGTTCAAGGCATTGAGATACTTGTTGGATTATGTTGTTTTTGATAGCCGGTTTGCGGTATCGATGTATCGATGGTTATTGTTGACTGATGTTCCATTGAGATATCATTATGATCGTTGTTACTGATATCGGTGTTTTTATGTTTATATTGTATTGGCCGATTGAAGGCATTCACGTATTCGATTATCATCTCTGTTTCTGGTGGTCAATTAAAGGAACCGGGACATCTATTCTTATTGTATCACTATTATCGATTGGTCATTCTAAGGCAATCGAGGTATTGAATTGGGACTATCGAGGATAGTTCCCATCCGTTGAGTCGTTGTTATCGATTGGCCGTTCTAAGGCAATCGAGGTATTGAATTGGGAATGTCGAGGATAGTTCCCATCCGTTGAGTTGTTGTTATCGATTAGCCATTCTAAGGCAATCGAGATATTGAATTGGGACTGTCGGGGATAGTTTCCATCCATTGAGTCGTTGTTATCGATTGGCCGTTCTAAGGCAATCGAGGTATTGAAATAGGATTGTCTAGGATAGTTCCCATCTGTTGAGTCGTTGATATCGATTGGTCGTTCTAAGACAATTGAGGTATTGAATTGGGTAGTTCCCATCCGTTGAGTTGTTGTTATCGATGGGCCATCCCAAGGAAATCGAGGTACTTGAATTGGGACCGCCGAGGACGGTGCCCATCCGTGAGTTATTGTTGTCGTGTTGGCCGACTCAAGGCAGCACACAATCGTTCTTGTGAATTCGGTAATCTTGTGATTGTTACCGTATGTGATTAATGGTTTTTGGAGGCTAGTCTCGGCTAGTGTTCGATGGTCAGCTTGGGGCTTGAACCTTAGTGGTTGGTTTCCCAACACCTACAGTTCAGTAGGTCACATCATTGGACGGCTCTCATTGTGATACGACTTCGTGTCATGGCTTCGGCCCTCATTGTGATACAGCTTCATGCCGTAGCTCCAGCCCTCATTGTGATACGGCTTCGTGCCGTGGCTTCGGCCCTCATTGTGATACGGCTTCGTGTCATGGCTTCGGACCTCATTGTGATATGGCTTCGTGCCGTGACTTCGGCCCTCATTGTGATACGGCTTCGTGCCGTGGCTTCGGCCCTCATGTGATACAGCTTCGGGCTGTTTGGCCTCGGGCCATTGTGATGATTGGCAGCTTCGGCTGAGTGGCTTTTAGGCCATCATGATATTTTGGCAGCTTCGGCTAAGTGGCTTTCAGGCCATCGTGATATTTTGGCATCTTCGGCTGAGGGCTTTCAGGCCATTGTGATGTTTTGGTATTTCCATTGGAGTCTTCGGGCATTGTGACTCGTATCTATTTCAGCTCTGGTTTGGTTTACCTTCGGGTAATTCATTGTTGTGTTCTATATTGATGATTCGCCATTGGGCACTTATGTACTAACCTGTTGAGCAGGTACTGATCGTATACCATGGGCTTAGTGTTTCACGAATGCTAGGTTCTTACCTTGGTTTGTGAGCATCTCGTATTATCATTGTTGTACCGTTTATTTTGCCTTTGGATGCATATCATGTTGTACATGTATTTGATATTCCTTATCTGGATGACTGACCTCGTGGGGGACGGAACATGTTCTCATGTTTCAGGTGTTTGCGAAGAGAGAGTTGAGACACATGGGAATGACGTGTTGGGAATCGGTGCCTAAATCGAAGGCCCAGCGAAAACAGTAAAACGAAAATTAATTCGATCTGAATCCCTATGAGGATCGATCGAGCTACGTATATACAAATATAGAAACGAAATCACAAGAGATATAAGAAACTCACCGTTATAGTCCGTTGATTAAATGGATTCCTTCTCTTGAGCTATTCCCAAAGCTTTAGATGAATATCTCTACGATCAAATGCGCTCCAAGCTCTTGGATGATCCAATGCCGAAAAGACAACGTCTCTACTTATCACACGTCAGAGAAACGACCAGAATAACTAAACCTCGTTATCCTCCAAGGATACGGCTAGAGAAAGGTTGTAGAAGCTTTGCTAATCAAGATTAGAAAGTGTTTAATCTATAATCTCTCTATCTCACAAATATTTTCTCAAAGAAAAAACTTAGGAAGAGAATTGAAGATGATGAAGAATATGGTAAAGCCTTGAAAAAACTTTTCCTCTCCCCTTTCTCTTGCCAAAACCGTGAGATACTAAGTGTTGGCCAAGGAGGTATGGCCATCTAGAAGAAGTCGGGCGAGTTCGGTCCATTTCGGACTCCCGTGAGTCCAAACAGATAAACTCCGATTCCGTTCCGATGTATTTATATCGATTAATTAATACAATTAATTAATCATATCAAATACATAATAACATAATTAATTTCTCCAAGAAATAATTATATTCATGAATTAAATTATTAACCCAGTAATATATTTAATTCATTAGGTCGTAAATCAATTTATCCAATAAATCGATTTAGACATCCAATGTCCCAAATTAGATATCCAATATCTAATATTCATGATGAGATAATAAGCTTGATTCATTCCGTCATCAATCTTATTGCGCAACTCGGTAGGTTCGTCTCAGTCAGCAATGGGAGGAACCAAAGAGTAGTAGCACCACCTAGCCAGCCTGGCGGCCTACACTATACCTCAACTGAGAACGAATGATGGGATCATTCAAGAACCATTCTGTCGTGAATACCAATATACGTATAAAACCTCTTTAAAATGTCCCGATCAAGATATAGGGTCACGGTCAGTCAAACCTTATCTGTACTTGACGTTATGCATGCGTTAATGCAAATCGAGATCATCGAGCTCTCGTGTATCTAATATAGCTAGCTCCAATGCTTTGGCCAAAGACTTATGATCTCATCTGCCAATAACCACATAGGACATATAACCCGCTCACTAACGGGAGAAAAAATTCTATCTTGGTATTCAGTAGGAACTGCTACTTGCCCGTCAAGATGCACATTGAGGTTGACCACCGCCTTCCGGTTTATAGGGTCGAACTACTATAATGAAAATCTTGACATCACAAGCACATCCCTACTAAATCCTCAAGTTGAAGGTTCACGAATACCTATCACAACCTTTCGATTCCGTCATCGACTATCCCGGAGTGAAATTCGTGTGACGAATCGAGGGTGAGTCGGTTCGAGTATACTAATCCAATTAGCATACCTATAACGTGTGCTCCCACTAACCATTAGTGTTCGACAGGCACTCTCCTTGTCAAAGAACATGTCATACAAGTCTTCACATAAACTTAACGCCCAATCAAGTTTCATCGACTTGCGAACGATTAAGTGTTTGAGCTATAAACCTTTCCAGTGCCGACCCCCTTATCCAATAAGGAGTGGAATGTTTTTCTCTCAAATACACGGACTAGTTTCTATATGTATATTTACGAGTTAGGATTGCCAGTAACTACCAGTAAATAAAAAAACATTCATTTGCCTTATGATAATGATTTACATAATTACAAGTACAATGCCCTCACTCAACATCCTCTGAGTGGCATTCGAGGGCATACTCCTATCAATCTCCCACTTGCACTCAATGCCACACACTATGGTATCTAATACCCATATTCTCCAGATGACGCTCTAAGCTTGTCTGAGAAAGTGGCTTGGTCAGTGGATCAGCGATGTTGTCAGCCGAGTCTACTCTATGCAGCACAATGTATCCCTTGAGAACAAATTCTCTTACGAGATGATACTTCCTCTCAATGTGTATGGTGCTATTGTTAAACCTCGGCTCCTTGGCCTTTGCTACAGCTCTGTCGTTTTCGCAGTACAGTGGAACAGGTAGCTCTGCACATGGTATCACTTGAAGTTCTCCCAGAAACTTCTTAATCCAGAACCCTTCCTTGGAAGCCTCCAAGGTTGCTTGATACTCAGCCTGACAGGTGGAATCAGCAGTCGCACTTTGCTTGGTGCTACGCCAAGATACTGCTCCTCCATAAAGAGAAAATATGTAGGTAGAAGTAGACATCGAGTCATCCTTCTATCCTTAGAAGTCCGAATCAGTGAATTCCACCACATCCAATTCTCCTCCGCCATACATAAGAACCATGTCTCTAGTCCTTCTCAAGTACTTGAGATCGTTATTTACGGCAGTCCAATGTTTCCTACCTGGGTTTGCCTGAAACCTACTTACATGCTTTCAGCATGCGCAATCTCAGGTCTCGTACACAACATACATAAGGCTACCCACGGTCGAATCATATGGTATATTACTCATTTCCCTTCGTTGTTCCTCACTTTGAGGACACATCTTCGAGGTGAGTTTTATTCCATGTCGCATCGGAAGGAACCCTCTTTTAGAATCATCCATCTTAAATCACTTTAAGATCTTATCTATATATAGGGCTTGGGAAAGACCTATTGTTCTCTTCGCTCTATCCCGGTAGAGCCGAATACCAAGAATATAGGTTGCTTCTCCAAAGTCATTAATGGAGAAATTACTCGAAAGCCAAGCATTCACAGAACTGAGCATTCCCACATCATTTCCTATTAGTAGAATGTCATCCACATATAGTACTAAGAATGCGATCTTGCTCCCACTAACCCTCTTGTACTCACAAGGTTCCTCTTCATTTTGCACGAAGTCAAACTCTTTGATCGCCTCATCAAAATGAAGGTTCCAACTGCGCGATGCTTGCTTTAGTCCATAAATGGAATGCTGAAGCTTGCACACTTTCTGAATATCGACTTCGGACACAAGCCTTTAGGCTGCTCTATATAGATTTCCTCCTCGAGGAATCCATTAAGGAAAGCCGTCTTTACGTCCATTTGCCATATCTCATAATCATGGTAGGCAGCTATAGCAAGCATCATGCAAATAGACTTGATCATAGCTACGGGCGAGAAGGTATCGTGGTAATCGATCCCTTCCTTTTGGGTATAATTTTTTGCCACAAGCCTGGCCTTATAGGCGTCAACCTTGCCATCTCCATCAGTCTTTCTCTTGTAGATCCACTTGTTCCCAATAGGCACTATGCCCTTGGGGCATTCTACTAGAGTCCAGATCTGATTGACATACATCGAGTCTATCTCAGCTTCCATATCTTCACGCCATTTCGCGGAGTCTACATCCACCATCGCTTGGTCCTAGGTCGTTGGGTCTTTCTCTTGGCTATCACTTGGAACCTCGTGGAGACCTAGCTCCTCCAAGTGCACAAGCCCATACCTCTCAGGTAAATGAGACACCCTACTAGACCTACGAGGTGGTTGTACTTGTGTTTCAGAAGGTTCGGTTCTAATTTCTTGCATAGGTGTCTCCCGAGGAGTTTCATTGTATTCTTCCAAAGAAATATTTCTACCTGCTCCGCCTTCCTGAATGAACTCATCTTCCAGGAAGTGTGCTTGCAAAGCAACAATGATCTTTCGATCTTCGGGCATATTGGATAGATACCCCATCATCCCAAACAGAAATCTAATGAAATGTCCCTTCGCAGACCTAGCTTCCAACTTTTCCACCTTAGTCTTCTTGACATAGGCGGGACATCCCTAAATCCTAATGTGATTAAGACTTGGTTTCCTGCCCTCCCACATCTCATGTGGAGTTTTAGGAATGGATTTGGATGGACATTTGTTCAAGATGTAAGCGGAAGTCAGGAGTGCATACCCCCACAGGTAAATCGGTAAATCAATATAGCCCAGCATGGAACGGACCATGTTCAACAAGGTCCGGTTCCTTATTTCTGACACACCATTTAACTGAGAAGTACCTGGAGGTGTTAGTTGTGATACTATTCCATGTTCCTTCAAGAACTCGTCAAACTCCATACTCATATACTCGCCACCTCGGTCCGATCGAAGTGCTTTGATATGATTAACAGTTTGTTTCTCGACTAGGGCCTTGAATTCCTGGAATTTCTCAAAGTCATTGGATTTATGTTTCATTAAGTATACATAACCATACCTAGTATGATCATCTGTAAATGTAATGAAATATTGATATCCGTCACGTGCTGTTCCAAAGCACTACATAAGTCGGTATGGATTAATCCTAGTTTATCAGCGGCTCTTTCAAAAGTCCCAGTGAAGGGGGACTTAGTCATTTTGCCTTTAAGGCAAGATTCACAAGTAGGAAAGGGATCCGATCCCAATGGACCTATAAGTCCATCCTTTTCCATTTTGTAAACCTTGGTCTGACCAACATGACCAAGTCTAAGATGCCATTTCAAAACTTGATTGGTTTCATCCCTACCATGCTGCCTAGTCATAGTATTCACAACGACTTTGTTATTGAGGTTTAGATGATACAATCCACTTAACAATGTAGCAGTACCCACTAGTTTATTTTTGAAATAAATTTTGCAGGAACCATCACCAATGAAAAATGAAAAGCCTTTTCGGTCCATGACCGGAATGGATATAATGTTTTTATGCCCCTTGGGCAAAACAAATACATCTTCTAAAGTCAGAACAAAATCGGATTATAAACCCAAAAGAAGTGATCCTATGTCGGTTGCCTCGACATTATGCCCGCTTACGACAGTGATCATAACTTCTCCAGCTCCAAGCTTCCTACTTTGTTCTAGATCCTGATTCACGGTACAAATATAAGAACTAGCAACAGAATCCAGTATCCAAGAAGTAGAAAATACAGTACCAGAACAATTTATTTCCAAAACTAAATGTTCTGTACCTGAAGTGCCATGAAGAATCAAACAGTCTCTAGCCCATTGGAACAGCTCACCGCACTTGAGACAAGCATCCTTTTTCTTCTTGTTTTTCCGAACCGTCGGGGCCTTTCCCTTACCCTTGAAGTCCTTGACTTGTGGTCCCGTCTGCTTTTTGGTCTTTTTCTTCTTGTTTTTAGACCTCTGAGGTCCAGAAGAAATCACAAGAGCAGACTCCTTCATCCGCAGAGTCTTCATCAGAGACTGAGCAGTCACAAATTTGTTCATTAGCCCAGCTAAGTTACACGCAATTTCATTGCAGTTGAAGTTCATAACAAACTGTGAGAAGGAAATAGGGAGATACTGCAGGATAAGGTCGGTTTGGAGAGAAGTATCCATTTTAAAATCAAGAGCCTCCAATCTATCGATCATGGATATCATTTTGAGGATGTGTTGCCCAACCTTGTCACTTTCCTTCATCCTTGCACCGAACAATTGCTTGGATATCTCATATCTAGCAGTTCTGCTGTGCTTACCATAAAACTCGGTTAAGTGAGATAGAATCTGCCTTGCAGAAGTCATTTTCTTATGAGCTCTATGAAGCTCATTAGACATAGAATCCATCATGTAAGCACGGACTTTTACGTCATCCTTAACCCACTTTTCATGGTTTCAATCTCTTCCTGATTGGCTCTGGTCTGCACAGGAGGCACCGGAATGTCCGTCTCTAAGACATATCCCAGTGCCTCTATACTGAGGACAATCATCAGATTGCGGGGCCAATCCATGGAGTTAGGTCCGATCAAGGTGTTCTTTTCGAGTAGAATTGCGTGTGGGTTTATTGTCATATTGAGAGTTATGTCTGCATTAAGTATGACAGATTAATTAGTGACTCATTTAATTATGATCTGAGTATAGAATTAAGGTCTTTTCTATTCTTGTTACCCAGCTCCCACTATTTTTATCGGAATAACACACTCCCATGTGAAAACCGGAAGTATCGTCGCTCTACTTCATAGTGGTGATCGAGTTCTTTATAAATCTTAATAGAGGGCATCCGAACAGGTTTCTAGTCTATTAATTTTCATAAAGTGGTGTCCAACACCAACCCATCTAATGGATGATTCGATCTTCTTTTTCCCCTTGTTCACTCCCCTCAACCTATACGGTTTCTATGGTTCGTGAACAAGTTAAGTTTATACCATCGATGCAAATCAGTTTCACAATTGAATCTTATCCGTCAACCTAATAGATTTCTAGGGATAAAATTTTCTCCAACCGAAGACATACAACGTGCTTCCGGTAATTTATCCATCCTCCCCTAACGACTACCCCGATAACTCGGAAGCATAGCACATCTAGTTTGAATTTCAATTTCCCAAAAGCTCGATGGAGGGAAGGAAAACCTTGAAACCTTATAAACTTAATAATTTGTCGTGGGAGAATTTTCGCGATTAATGTTACACTTTGCACATTAATTCATTTAAGTGCGTTTATTGCATTCATACAATATGAACAACCATTCACAACCTAGTTGCTACCAACATGTGGTTCATGGACCGTTCCTAGAAACAAAAACTCCGTAATCTAATTACAAGTCTTCGTATTGAATCTTCATCTTCTCAAAACGGATCTTCCTCCGGTTTTCGTCATTATATATAAATTTTACATTGAAAATTTCATCCTAGATACAAATATTTCTAGTAAAATAAATAGGCTCAAAACGGCCTTTACAACCCAATCGAATAAAACCGAACGATTCAAAACTAAGTCCATGAACCACATCCCCATTCAAAAGCATTCATCCAATAAATACTATATAAATGGAAAGCGTAAAGATACATTGATCCAATCAACAATACGAACCGATCCAATCGATTCACACAATCGATAATATGAAAATGTTCAAAATAATTCAGTCGATCACAAGTATTCCAATAAATCAATTTTCCCTTATAAAATGAAATACCATGTATCATTTTAATCATATTAAATCCAATTTAAAATGTGGGAAATCAATTTTTAGGAATACACGAAGAAAACAAGTTCGAAACGGGTCCGAAAGGGGCTGGACCGCGCCCAAAAACTCATCGGGCAGCAAGTAGGGCTGCCCAGCAGCCCTGGGCCGAGGCCCCCTGAGCCCTAGACCATGGACCCTAGTCCAGAAAGTGCCATAAGGGCTGCAACAGCCCTGGGCCGCGGCCCCCTTCTTCCGGTCCACTCCCGGGCCGTCCAACGGCAATTCGGGGATAGTTTTTCGACCAGATATCTAATAGCTATATTTTCCAACATTCATAACTTCGATATAAATCACATTTCCCAGAAATTAAAGATTTATATTTAGACATAAACTTACGAAAAACACAACTATAACGAACGTAAAACATATACCACGATTATGACTATAAATGATTCCAAATCATTCACCATCTAATCAAGCATTCCAAATGCCAATATCATATATATGATCGCAAGACCTACGCTCCGATACCACTGTTGGGATTCGGTGCCGAAATCAAAGGCCCAGCGGAAGCGGTAAAATGAAAATTAATTCGATCTGAATCCCTACGAGGATCGATCGAGCTACGTATATACGAATATAGAAACGAAATCACAAGAGATATAAGAAACTCACCCTTGTAGTCCGTTGATTAAATAGATTTCTTCTCTTGAGCTATTCCAAAAGCTTTAGATGAATATCCATACGATCCAATGCGCTCCAAGCTCTTGGATGATCCAACGCCGAAAAGACAACGTCTCTACTTGTCGGAAAAACTAAACCTCGTTATCCTCTAAGGATACGGCTAGAACAAGGTTGTAGAAGCTTTGCTAATCAAGATTAGAACACTCGAAGTGTTTAATCTATAATCTCTCTATCTCACGTATATTTTCTCCAAGAAAAAACTTAGGAAGAGAAGTGAAGATGATGAAGAATATGGTGAAGCCTTCAAAATACTTTTCCTCTCCCCTTTTCTGTTGCCGAAACCATGAGATACTAAGTGTTGGCCAAGGAGATATGGTCTTCCCATATATTCTCATCATATCTCCCCATATCAATCACCTTTTGACAAAATCACCCAAGGTGATATTTTGTTCCCTTGAAAGGTCACAAGGTTTGAGCCCCACTAAGTGAAGACCAAGACCATGGAGGGTAGGTGATTGGGGCAGCCATCTAGAAGGAGCCAGGCGAGTTCGGTCTGTTTCGGACTCCTGTGAGTCCAAACAGATAAACTCTGATTCTATTCCGATGTATTTATATCGATTAATTAATCCAATTAATTAATCATATCAAATACATAATGACATAATTAATTTCTCCAAGAAATAATTATATTCATGAATTAAATTAATCACCCAGTAATATATTTAATTCATTAGGTCGTAAATCAATTTATCCCATAAATCGATTTAGACATCCAATGTCCCAAATTAGATATCCAATATCTAATATTCATGATAAGATAATAAGCTTGATTCATTCCGTTGTCAATCCTATTGCGCGACTCGGTATGTCCGTCTCAATCAGCAATGGGAGGAACCAAAGAGTAGTAGCACCACCTAGCCAGCCTGGCGGCCTACACTGTACCCCAACTGAGAACGAATGATGGGATCATTCAAGAACCATTCTGTCGTGAATACCAGTATATATATAAACCCTTCTTTCAAATGTCCCGATCAATATATAGGGTCACGGTCAGTCAAACCCTATCTGTACTTGATGATATGCATGCGTTAATGCAAATCGAGATCATCAAGCTCTCGTTTATCTAATACAGCTAGCTCCAATGCTTTGGCCAAAGACTCATGATCTCATCTGCCAACAACTGCATAGGACATATAACCCGCTCACTAACGGGAGAAAGAATTCTATCTTGGTGTTCAGTAGGGCCTGCTACTTGCCCGTAAAGATGCACGTAGAGGTTGACTCACGCCTTTCGGTTTACACGGTTGAACTACTCTAATGAAAATCTTGACGTCACAAGCACATCCCTACTAAATCATCAATTCGAAGGTTCACGAATACCTATCACAACCTTTCGTTTCCGTCATTGACTGTCCCGGAGTGAAATCTGTGTGACGAATCGAGGGTGAGTCGGTTTGATTATACTAATCCAATTAACATACCTATAACGTGTGCTCTCACTAACCATTAGTGTTCGACAAGCACTCTCCTTGTCAAAGAACACGTCATACAAGTCTTCATATAAACTTAACGTCCAGTCAAGTTTCATCGACTTGCGAACGATTAAGTATTTGAGCTATAAACCTTTCCAGTGCCGACCCCCTTATCCAATAAGAAATCGAACGATTTGCTCTCAAATACACGGACTAGTTTCTATATGTATATTTACGAGTTAGGAATGCCAGTAACTACCAGTGAATAAAGAAACATTCATTTGCCTTATGATAATGATTTACATAATTAAAAGTACAATGCCCTCAATCAACATCTTCTGAGTGGCATTCAAGGTCATACTACTAAAATGACGATGGCGACGAGGCATTTGAGCGATACTAGTCCCGAGTTATTTCGGTATTCATGTTGGATAGCCCGTTCTGAGTGTTCTCTAGTTTGTCAGTCGTTGTCATTATGTATTATCCAAGAAAGGCTCGTGGATGTTGTATTTTTATTTGGCCATGTAGGCCCATCATTTTCGTTGAAAGTCCACGTCGAAATATTGTGTCGGATATCATAGTAGGGACTGTGATTTTTCCTTTTTGGTCAGATTGATGTATGTTAGTCATGTTCGCCTGGTGGATCTCCTGGTGTGGGGTCCACGGCACTGTAATAACCCAATGGGATTTGGGGGGTGTTACAGAAGATGGTATCGGAGAAATGGGTTGTGAGATACCCTGAGTTATGTGGTTCTACCGATGCGGTAGTAGTGGGGATGTCAGGTTATGACAATCTGGACGATCGGGTTTTGTGAGTCGTGATAGTTGGACGACTGTATGAGTCATTTTTCATCGAGTCATCGACAGTGGAGACGAGTATCGCAAGACTCAAAGATTTGTATGACCTTTGTAAGGACTCGATTCTCTTTTATGTTCATACATTCATTATGTCATTGATTATACATGTTTTGTTGAAACTTGTATGTAACATTTGTGCTACGATTGATTCATGATTATTTATTTTAGAGCATGTGGGCTCTGGATTGGCTATGATTAGCTTGATTGTTGTGATTGTTTTGAGTATGTATATTCGTGTTTGGCTATTGACTTAGCATTCTGGATTGGCTATTGAGGCATATCTGAGTTTTGATCATGATTGAACGTTATTCTTTCAGTATGGAAAAAGGAATTTGGGGATGTGATAGAGGGGGTAAGGGTTGCAGAGCGAGCAGAATCCAGAACCTCGTGTTTATGCACGAACGGATGCCGAGATGGATAAGAGTTTGCGCGACCGACTCTCCTTCGGGACGTCATACTCGAGAAGTCGATCAGACTGAGAGTAGGCATGTCGACCCTTTCTTGATTATGAGGGGCATGATGGCCCAAATAACTCAGATGATGCAGATAGTAGAGACCATGCAGGCCTCAATAATTTATGGTCCACCGCAGCAGGGATTCCAGGTGCCGTTTCATGGGCAGGCTGGGGGAGTGAGCCAGATTATTGGAGATATCTCTCGTCAGAGGCCACCTACTTGTGAGGGTTTGTCGGAACCATCTGATATTGTTCATTGGCTTGAACATTTTTATAAACTCTTCGACATGGTTCAGTGTCCAGAAGAGAGCAAGGTGGCAGTAGCGGCTTACTACTTGAGCAAGGGTGCTTATTCTTTGTGGATTTCTGTGAAACCCACCGATCACGATTTTGTTTGGGGCGAGTTCAAGACTCTCATGTTAGAGAGTTATTATCAGGCTCCACTTCGTGAAGCCAAGTTGTCAGAGGTTTTTAACCCCGATCGAATCCGTCGAAGGATGAGGGTGTTATTGTCATTACTGAGAAGTTTCAAGGACTTTGTTAAGTTTGCTTCTTCTGTTATCTGTACTGAGGCGGATAAGATCAAGTATTTTAGCAAGAGGCTAAACCCGCAGTTGAGGATGCAGTTGTTCAATCATAATTGTAATTCACTTGGTGAATTTATCGAGAAGGCTCTTGGAGCATAGATTTTGATCAAGGAGCTTGCTCAGAAGGACCCTTCAGTTTCTTCTGGTGAGAGGACTAGGATGTCGGTTCCTTCAGAGAGACATTGAGCTACAATGTCCAAGAGGTCGTTTTCTAGTTGTTTTCGTGCTGGGAAAGCATCTTCATATCACATGACGAGTTCGACTATTGTTTGCTTTAAATGTGATTCAGCGGGGCACGTCAGCACTCGTTGTACGGTGCCAGCTTTTGTTTGTCGTTCATGTGGGAGGAAGGGACATCTTCAGAAATACTGCAGGATTCCTAGTGCCAGTAAATCTCGAAAGATCTCCCGGGCCTGGCCTCGAGAGATTTTGTTACTCCAGTCCGTACTTCATCCAAAGGGTCCTATCAGGCTTCGGGATCTAGAAGTAAGGACAACCGAGGAGGAGTAGCGAGCTCAGATTTGGGTCTTCCTTGGATCAATGAGATAGAGGAGATTGATGATCTGGAGGATATTGATGTTGGGTACATTTGAGATGTAGCCTTGATTTGTATTTTCCTTTCCTTATTTTTCGGATAACTTAATCTGTATTGTGGCATTGTGGTTGTGAACCATCTATTGTCGAGCTATCTTATAATGATAATATTTGAGAATCTTGATATTTGAGGTCGTTTGATGTGTTTTTCTTTCCTTTTGGTGTTGTAACCGAGATTTGTGATAATCTGGGTAATTATTCATTGTGATTCGAGACGTCAAGTCGTGAGGACTTGGGCATGCGATTGATAGGGTCCCTAGGACTATATGTGTGTTGTTGTATTCTTTTTATGGCATGTGTTAGTGTTTGCATGGGCGTCCGATGCCGACGAGAAGGAGAAGTGTACACCGATGATTGTAGACATGTATAATGGGCGGCTCCCACGGGGTATGTACGCCTGTGTTACAAGTCATGTGGTTGATATGACTTATATGGTTGGTCTCTAGTGGAGGAGTCATGATTCGACTGATCTCGCACTTGGTTGAGTGTTTTATCACTTGGTTTTCGCCTTCTTCAGGCAGAGGAGATATGGGGACCCGGCGGGTTGCCCATTTTCTCAGGCGAAGTGGTTCGCATTGAGGAGTATTCTTGGAGATGTTGTTTCCGACCCCGATGGATTGTCATATCCCGAGTTGTTTACCCTTAGTTTCGGGGATGAAACTCTTTTTAAGGGCGGAGTATGTAATATCCAGGGGTAATTTTTTTTTCGTTTTACTGTTGTGTTGTACGACTGATATAATGTATATTGTATTGGGATATTTCGGAATCGAAATATTTATACTTGTCGTCGGTATTGTGTTGCCGATCGGATGTTGCTTAGTGAGTTTGGAGTTTGATTTTGGCTAAGTATATTAGACCTAACGTACGCTACATGCATAGCATTACGTACGTTAAGAGGTGGTAGGTTACGTACGTTAAACCATGTTAGTTACGTACATAACACGGGGTATCTGATCACATCTGACTTTCAGCGTGTGGGACCGAACGTGATGGGACCATGTTGGCCTTTCGAGGCAGCCAAGTCAACGGGCATTACGTACGTAATGCTTATGCTATAGCGTACGTGATGCATGTTTCATTTTGAGGTAGTAGTTTCTGGGATAACGTAGCATACGCTACATAAAGGTGATAATGTGCGTAATAGTTCTTACGTACGTTAAGGAGGGAGGATAGCGGTCGTAATGCGATGTGCATATTATAAAGACATGTTTTGTCTTTCATTTTCTCACAATCTAATTCCGATTTCTTTCCCTAGAAATCATCCCTCTGCATCTCTTAGTGTATTCCATCCTCTTCCAACCTGTTTTGGAGCTTCATAACTTGGATTGAAGGTTAGGAACTTGGAGTTTGGAGTGTTTCTTGATGGTTTGAGGTTGTTCTTCACTTCTTCAAGAGGTATGTGTTTAATCTTGTGTTTATTTCGAGATTATGTTGTTGTTGATTACTGCGTGTGTTGATTGATGGTTGGAGATTAACATGATTCTTGATGAGTTTTTAGAACTTATGATGAAGAACATGATGATTATGTCTTGAGGAGGAGGAGTTCTTAATTTTTAAGAATACTTGGAGGTTATAATCATGTCGAGGAAGAGTTATGTTAATATTGTTATATGATTAACATAGCTTTAAGATGATTATTGTTTTTGTTTGTGTTCTTGGGAGATTCTAACCATTTTAGTATAGAATTATGATGAATTATGTGATGATTGTCATAATCTTGAAATGGTTGATTTAATCTTGTTGATTAATACGAATTCATGATGAATTGGTGGTTGATTATTGTTCATACATCATGTTAGTAGAGTTGATGATGATCTTGAGGTGATAGTGGCGATATTGGTAATATTATCATTATAGGATGATTAATTTCATGTTGTTCTTGATAATCCTTGTTAAATTGTTTTTCACAAGTGTTAAGAACATAATGATCATGTTAATTCATCATTGAGGTGATTGGGGGATGTTAGAATTCGTAGTTGAGGACTATGATGTAATACCCGAGATCTTTTTTCCAGATTCGTTGAGTTTTCTAGGTTTTATCGGATTGTTATTGTCCACATCGTTGGAATTTTGTGCCATGGTTTGGGTGTGCCTTGTTGGGACTTGTGTTCGGAGGCGTTTCGGATCACTATGTGAATTTTTGGTTTATTGTGGTGTAGCGCACGCTACTATGTTGTTGTTAGCGCACGCTAACTGGCAGTCCAGAGGCAGTCCAGGAGCTACTGGACTGAGACTGGAGTCTCGTTAGCGCACACTATGGCTGGTTGATAGTGCACGCTATCGTCTGCCTAGCGCACGCTAATTGTTCTTACTAGCGCACGCTACCTGGTAGGTGCAGACCAGTCCAGGAGCCACTGGATTGGATTTGTAACTCGTTAGCGCACGCTATGCTGATCGGCTAGCGCACGCTAATTGTGTTATAGGTGGTATTTTCTGAGGTGTTGACCCCGTTAGCGCGCGCTAATGTATATGTTTAACGCACGCTAATAACTGTCCAGTATAAATACTAGACAACAGCGTTAATTCGTCATTTTTCACCCTTCTTCATCCTTTTCCGACGGGAGTGAGCTCCGGAGGCGATTTTGAGCGATCTTCATCATCAAGCTTCATCTTGGAGCGGATTTGTAGGTATTTAACAACATCTAATCATCTCCTTTGCTCAAATCAAGGTACTTTCTTCTTAGAACCCTAGTTTCTTGAATTTGGGGGTTTTCCTTGTTCTTGGTGATTTTTACCCAATCTCATCCGATCGGTTGAATATTCTTGATTGTCTTGGCCGTGGCTTTTGGTTTGATAACTCATTTATTGATTTTGAATCACCCAAAACAATGATTCTTGATTTACTTGAGATCACTTAGATTCTTGTTGTTTTTAGGATCGTTTCGGATTCCTATTAGTGTTATTGATTCGTTTTGGTGTCATTTCCGTAGTATTCGTGGGGTTGTCGGATTCTTGGTCGTTTTTGGAGTTCGAGGGCTGCTCAACCTCATCCGTCCGTTGTCCGGTTTTTCGTAGTTTCGAGGCAAGTATCTTGCCATACGTTTCATGTTTCGTAGGCGTAATTGTTGGTGAATGATTTTATGCGAAATCCGAATGTTTAATGAACATTAAAAAGGATCGGTATGTTCTCGATAAATGTTGTCTTTCAACGATAACTTATGCTTCGTGAATATATGTGTTTTCGGAATATGTGTGTTAGTTTCATATGTTGAAAGGCATTATGATCACATTTCGTGAATATAATAGACCGTAATCATTTGTCAAGGATTACGTGTTGTTATCTGTACTTGTTCGGTAAGAACATGACGTTGTATGGTATTAGTTATTCTCCGTTGTAAGGAAGTTGTGGTCCTTAGTGTTGTTTGGTATTGGTATTGTATTGTCGTTGTGAGTGATTGTTGTAAGTGATGTGCCTCCGGGTAAGATTGACGAATCTCCGGGATCCATACTTGCTAGTATGGGTCGGGCGTGATCGTAGGGTTATCCAATCGGGTATGTCTTGCAGGGACTCCGAGGTTCGTGGATTGTTAGCGCGATGACGTGGATAACTTGTGGGGTTATCCATCGGGTATGTCTTGCGGGAACCCCGAGGTTCGTGGCTTGTTAGTGCGATGCTAGGATAACTTATGGTTGTGGTTTGGTTGTGTGAATTACGTGTCATGGGTTGTCCAATCGGGTAAGTCTCGTGGAGGCTCTGAGGTTCGTAGCTTCCTAGTGCGATGCCGGGATAACTATGAACGTATGCATGGTTATGGTTATGTGACTGTTGTCACGAGGACATGTGATTTGGTATGGTTTCCTTTTGGGTTATTCACTCGGGTATGTTCTGCGGGAGTATCTGAGGTTCTTGGCTTGTTAGCACGGGACGCGAATAATCCTTAGGAATATGTCGTTTTGGATGATTTGGGTGGTGGACCCGGTGTTTCGTGATTTGGGTCGTGGACCCCGTGTTTTGTTATCAGAATTATATTTTGGGAAAATGACTTTTGGGATGTGTCCCTAAATGGTTTCGGAAGGCTCGAGAATTCTTAAATCCCAACGTTTTCAAAACTCCCGAGATCTTAAATGTTTTGAAGATGTATATGGGTTTCATCCCCATCCTTCATGGTTTGAATTGTTTTGATCAAGTGATTTATCTCGGGAAGTACTTCGAAATTATTATGTCTTGGAGCATGATATGTATGGCTTGTATTTGTATTTTATACTTGCACTAGCAAAATAGTGGAGTTTTGCTAACCCCCGAGTATTCGGGGGTGGATGTCTGTATTGTGTCCAAGTACTTGTAGGTTTCTGGGGAGCGAATTACAGGATCGATACGAAGGAAGATGGAAGAAGACGATACTAATCACATGAAGACCATTCGTTGAATATTGTTGGTAGAGTCTCAGTGTTTGGCTCTCCGTTGTGTAGTCTTCCCATTTTATGGGTATATTGATGTATTTCAACCCCTGCATGGGTATGAGTTATGAGTCGAGTTATGTATGTTTAATTCGTTGTATTGTGGTAAAAGACCAAGTCGGTCTAGCAGTTCATTATGTAGCCATGTTGGCATGTAATGCGAAGTATTGTTTTTGTTTTTAGCCTGGTAGATCCTCACAGAGAGGGTATGCGGTGTTGTAATATTCCCGATTAGTTTGGGGGTGTTACAAAATATGGTATCGGAGCTTAGGTTGTGGAAACCTGGGCTGTCGGGTAGAGTTGTGTGTAAGTCGAGTCTTGTTTTATAAGATTTTTTCTGACTGAGTCGTGTCGCGGTGCATTGTCTAAGATGTCGGTCGTGATTAGTATCAAGGTGCAACCATCATCTTCGTGCGATTTGTGGATGTAAGTCTCCCCACTATATTGTTGTGTCTCGTGTTACACGAGCTTGTGTGATATTTGTATTATCATGTGGAGTTAAATATGAGTTGTGAATACATACTCCATGCTTGTATAATTCTCGTGTTGCGCTGGAATGAAGAGTAATACCGGTGTGTACGTATATATATATATATATATATATATATATATATATATATATATATATATATATATATATATATATATATATAATCGTTTTTACATGAGTAATGTTTTGTTGTGGTTACTCAATGAAATCTTGTCAATGTGATATTTTAAAACTTTAAATGTTTTAGGAAGTCACATAAATTTTCATTTTTAAAACATCCTCCAAGAGGGGAAAAGAGTTTGATTTTCGTATGATGACCTCGAGGCCGAAAATTTTGAGAATTCAAACTACATATATTTTATTTATTTTCATCTTGCATTGCAAATTTTAAAAATTTGATTTTGAAATACTTAAATGAGGTCTATCAAAAATTTACTTGAGACGTGATTTTCGTTTTCAATTTTTCAGTTTCATGAATTTGGGTTAAAAGGTATGTAGTGAGTATGTTATTGTTTTGGATATAATGCTCCGAGTTATGATTAAGTGGTGGTGTGAACGCGGGTTCGTTCGGTATGCACTAGTTGAGATAGTTTTCTTGATCGAGAGGTGGGAATTCGGTTTTGAATGTTAATTAATTCATGGCGGTTATTTGTGCAATATTACAATTATGTGAACTGTTGGCGTTTGGATTTGTACGCCGTTGTTTAATTGCAATCTCCGGTCTAGTACCGTTGATAGGTGATTATGAATGTGTTACCAAACTTACACAGTTAGCGCACGCCATCTTTTGTTGTGGAGCGCGCTTTCTAGTTGAGCAAAAGTTTGGGACTGCATTTTTGCCATCGGGACTAACTTTTGCAGTCGATCATCTGTGAGTGGATTCCATATGTGCTGTAATAGTTGTCGTGTGTGATTATTTGATATTTGTTGCGTTAGGTTGTTGCTTGTTAATATGCCGAGGGGCAGAGGTCGTGGTCGCAACCGTGGTATGATTGGCCATGGGGATCAGACACGGAATCGAGATAATATTATTAGGAATGATATTGGCTTGGGTGTTGCTACTATATTGCAACAAGTAGCGACTGATATGACTCAGTTGACCCAGGCGGTTCAACGTAGCATTGACGCGAATCAAAGTGTCGGCATAAATCAATGGCTTCGCGAGGTAGTTCGTATGAATCCCCCTCGGTTCGCCGGTGCTGCGGATGCGTTGGGCTGGTATGGTTAGATTTTCCAGTTGGGAAAGATATTCAAGGTTGTTGATTATCCCGAAGAGCGGAAGGTAACTATCGCTCAGTACCTTCTTGACAAAGATGTGGCTAATTGGTGGGAAGCAGTTAAACCTCGTGATCGTGATGTCACGTGGGCGGAGTTCCAAGCATTTATGGAGGCTGAGTTTTGTCCGAAACCGATTAGAGAGTAGAGGATTCGCGAATTTTATGTGGCAAAACTGCAAGATATATCGGTGTCGCAGGCTATCATCGACTATAGCAGACAACTCAGTTATGTGTGAGATCGGGTGAAGACCGAGGAAGAGAGGATCCTTCACTTTGACAAACGGATGAAGCCGGAGATTCGCCAGTGTATGTCGGGACTCACTTTCACTTCTTTGAGAGATTATCAGGATCGACTTTAGCCTACGAGCTAGCTTTGTTATCGTCGAAGCACGTGCCCGAGTTGACGAAACAGAAGATGTCTGATGACCTTATGGGCAGTGCAAGAATCGGTGTTTCTGGATCGCAATGTCGTTCTCTTTCTGCTGTGAAGCTCCATCACTCGACGCATGGGACTCAGAGTTCCAAGTCGTCTACTCCTGGTAAACCGAGGAGGTATTTTAACTGCAATGTGGCAGGGCATGTTCGTGCGGATTGTCCTTCTCCGCCAGTAACGTGTTACAAGTGCGGACTCGTGGGACACCGGGTTCAGTTTTGCGAGTTATCTACCGAGTCTTCTGAGACTCGGACTTGAGCACTGAGATCAGGATTGACTCTGAGGAGTCCCTAAGAGATGTAGACTACCAGCTGTGTGTTATGTTATTTCTTTGCTTTGTTGTTTCGAATTCCGGGGATAAACTTCTTTTATTAGAAGTGGATCGGATTTTGAACTTCTGTATTTTCAACTCTATCGACTTGTTTGTGTATGTTGATATTCTCTGAGCTTGTTCTATTCTTCAATTTTTGTAGTTCGTACGAGTTGTGGTATTGCTTTGGATTAATCCGCTTTGTCGTTTTGGCTCTTTCAATGCGATTCCATTGCTGTGAATCTCATGTGGGTACATATCTTATTGCCCTTTCCCGATCACCTATTGTCTCGAGTCGAGGTGTAAACTTCGGAGTTGTTTGTTCGTTGTGATTCGAACATGGTTGTTTGACCGTTGTTGTCTCGACTGTTGTGGTTCGATCGTTGTTGTCCGGTTTTTGTTGGTCTCGTATTGTGATTTTCGAGCATTCAGATCACTTCGTAATTTCCTTAAGTTGGGGAAATTAGCTTCGTTTTCGATCTCCCAACCTTTGGGTTATGGAATTCCATATTTGTTCAGCGATTAGCTCGCGTTTTGATTGATGTACTGTTCAGGTTGGTCAACCATATTGATTTTGTTCCTCGCGTTTTGTTATTATTCTGGTTTCAAGATATGGATGGTAGCAGCCATGTGCTGCATGTGATTCGTTACAGGTCGTCGCCAATGGATAGCGTGTGTTATCCGAGATTGTTTTGCGTTGACCGTTTTATGTTTTATGTTTTAAGTTTCGGGGCCGAAACTTCTTTTAAGGGGGTAGAATGTAATGTCCGAGATCCTTGTTCTGGATTCGTTGAGTTTTATGGGTTTTATCGGATTGTTATTGTCCACATCGTTGGAATTTTGTGCCATGGTTTGGGTCTGCCTTGTTGGGACTTGTGTTCGGAGGCGTTACGGATCACTATGTGAATTTTTGGTCGATTGTGGTGTAGCACACGCTAACGCTTGTGGTGTAGCGCACGCTAACGCTTGTGGTGAAGCGCGCGCTACTGTGTTGTTGTTAGCGCACGCTACCGGGTGTGTAGCGCACGCTAACTGGCAGTCCAGGAGCTACTGGACTGGGACTGGAGTCTCGTTAGCGCACGCTATGGCTGGCTGATAGCGCACGCTATCGTCTGCCTAGCGCACGCTAATTGTTCTTACTAGCACACGTTACCTGGTAGGTGCAGACCAGTCCAAGAGCCACTGGACTAGATTTGCAACTCGTTAGCGCACGCTATGCTGATCGGCTAACGCACGCTAATTGTGTTATAGGCGGTATTTTCTGAGGTGTTGACCCCATTAGCGCGCGCTAATGTATATGTTTAGTGCGGGCTAATAACAATCCAGTATAAATAATGGACAGGAGCGTTAATTCGTCATTTCTCACCCTTCTTCATCCTTTTCCGACGGGAGTGAGCTCTGGAGGCGATTTTGAGAGATCTTCACCATCAAGCTTCATCTTGGAGTGTATTTGTAGGTGTTTAACAACATCTAATAACATTCTTTGCTCAAATCAAGGTATTTTCTTCTTAGAATCCTAGTTTCTTGAATTTGGCGATTTTTCTTGTTCTTGGTGATTTTTACCCGATCTCATCCGATCGGTTGAATTTTCTTGATTTTCTTGGCCGTGGATTTTTTTTAGACAACTCGTTTATTGATTTTGAATCACCCGGAACAATGATTCTTGATTTCCTTGAGATCACTTAGATCCTTGTTGTTTTCAGGATCGTTTCGGATTCCGATTAGTGTTATTGATTCGTGTTGGTGTTATTTCCGTAGTATTCGTGGGGTTGCCGGATTTTTGGTTGTTTTTGGAGTTCGAGGGCTACTCAACCTCATTCATTGATTGTCCGGTTTTTCGTAGTTTTGAGGCAAGTATCTTGCCATACGTTTCATGTTTCGTAGGCGTAATTGTTGGTGACTGATTTTATGCGAAATCCGAATGTTTAATGAACGTTAAAAAGGATCGGTATGTTCTCGATAAATGTTGTCTTTCAACGATAACTCGTATGCTTCGTGAATATATGTGTTTTCGGAATATGTGTATTAGTTTCGTATGTTGAAAGACTTTATGATCAGCTTTAGTGAATATAATAGACCATAATCATTTTCCGAGGATTACTTGTTGTTATGTGTACTTGTTCGGTAAGAACGTGACGTTGTGTGATATTAGTTATTCTCCTTTGTAAGGAAGTTGTGGTCCTTAGTGTTGTTTGGTATTGGTATTGGATTGTCGTTGTAGTGATTGTTGTAAGTGATGTGCCTCCAGGTAACATTGATGAATATTCGGGATCCATACTTGCTAGTATGGGTCGGGCATGACCATAGGGTTATCCAATCGGGTATGTCTTGCAGGGACTCCAAGGTTCGTGTCTTGTTAGCGCGATCCCGGGGATAACTTGTGGGGTTATCCATCGGGTATGTCTTGCGGGGACTCCGAGGTTCGTGGCTTGTTAGTGCGATGCCTGGATAACTTATGGTTGTTGTTTGGTTGTGTGAAGTACGTGTCATGGGTTGTCTAATCGGGTAAGTCTCGTGGAGGCTCCGAGGTTCGTAGCTTGCTAGTGCGATGTCGGGATAACTATGAACGTATGCATGGTTATGGTTCTGTGACTGTTGTCACGAGGACATGTAATTTGGTATGGTTTCCTGTTGGGTTATTCACTCGGGTATGTTCTGTGGGAGCATCTGAGGTTCGTGGCTTGTTAGCACGGGACATGAATAATCCTTAGGAATATGTCGTTTTGGATGATTTGGGTCGTGGACCTTGTGTTTTGTGATTTGGGTTGCGGACCCCGTGTTTTGTTTTCGGAATTGTATTTTGGGAAAATAACTTTTGGGCTGTATCCCTAATGGTTTCGAAAGGCTTGACAATTCTTAAACCCCAACCTTTTCAAAACTCCCGAGATCTTAAATGTTTTGAAGATGTATAGGGGTTTCATCCCCATCCTTCATGGTTTGAATTGTTTTGATCACGTGATTTATCTCGGGAAGAACTTCGCAATTATTATATATTGGAGTATGATATGTATGGCTTGTATTTGTATTTTATACTTGCACTAGCAAAATAGTGGAGTTTTGCTAACCCCCGAGTATTCGGGGGGTGGATGTCTGTATTGCGTCCAGGTACTTGCAGGTTGCTGGGGAGCGAATTATAGGATCGATACGATGGAGGATGGAAGACGACGATACTAATCACATGAACACCATTCGTTGAGTATTGTTGGTAGAATCTCAGTTTTTGGCTCTCTATTGTATAGTCTTCCCGTTTTATGGGTATATTGATGTATTCCAACCCCTGTGTGGGTATGAGTTATGTTATGTATGTTTAATGCGGTGTATTGTGGTAAAAGACCAAATCGGTCTAGCGGTTCATTATGTAGCCATGTTGGCATGTAATTCGAAGTATTGTTTTTGTTTTTAGCCTGGTAGATCCTCACGGAGAGGGTCTGCGGCGCTGTAATGTCACTACGCCACAGATGGCCTACAACAACCCTGAAACTGTGTCACCATAGACCTGATTTAGTGTTGCCTTGGCCCCGAAAAGGGCAAAGGTAACACCAAAAGTGTGTTGTGTTCTCAGCAGCTGCCTTTGACCACAAAGGCATGCGAACGACCTAAGGTAACACCATGTTTTCATGTTACCATAGGATCCTATGGCAACATACTTGGCACCCTATTGCAACATTTTATCTGTGTTGCAATAGACGTTATAATTTAATAAAATATATACTAAATTGTGTGGGGCACACCTGTGGGGCCCACCTGTGGGCCCATATTATGGAAACATGGTTAATGCAATACCAGATAATAATAACTGCTACACAATGTGTATTGAAAAATATTAATCAATTTCAACACACTAACTACCTATTGCAACACCTCAACTGAACAGAATAAAAATATAGCATTTAAATATTGCATTTCCCATAAAAAAACAACTCTGCATCATTAACCTAGCTATAGTTAAACCAACAAGTACATCGATCCACCAAAAACATCAACCAAACCATTACATCAACCAAATAGACAAATGGATGAAAATTGTTCAAAAGAGAAAAACAAATGGATGACATCTAAGAGCTAGGGTCTCCTGTAACTGGAGTGTCATATTCTTGCGTAATTGGAGTACTAATTGGAGTGCCATCTTCTCGTGTGTCACCAGAAAGTTTTGCACCAATATCAATTTTCAAGTCAGGGTTGGCTTCACCTAATTTTTTCAGAATCCATGTCAGGTTGTGCTGGACCTTCTGATTCACCTTGGCATCCATTTCTTCATTGACCCTGCCATGTCCTGAAACAAGTGTACAGACACAATGTGAATTACTGAATATAAGCCAGACACCAAAGAAGTGTTTTTCTAAACGAACATGACCCTAGTAGTCAAACAAAGATCAGTGTACGTTTCACTACCAAACTCGATATAAGAAACAATGGAAGAACCTGCAACAGCTGTATCCACAAAGTAAGCAAGTATGTTGTACAAATATACACCAAAACACCTAACTTTTTTCATACTGTCGAATTTAATGTCTACACAAAGGATTGTCCAAAATTAATCAAATTAGTTTTGTGTTCTATTTATATACTAATTAATCAAAGGATTATATACTTTATAATATTCCTAATCCAATCCTATTTTTTTGTTCTATTTATAGCTTTCTTGTCAGAATACAATTCAGAAATACAATATCAAAATGCAATAAAAAGAAAGTCCAGAAGTGCATCTACCTATAGAAGTTCTGGTTTCTGCTGAAGCACATAATTGCAGGGGAGACAATTGTGCGTTCAATCTTTGATAAGTTTCATGCACTGAAGGAAGACAAGATCAGGAGTACTAGTAAAGAGGTTGCGTACACAGATTTTGCAGTGCCACCACTTAAATTGAGGAACATCAAGTGGTGCTTTGATCTGCTCCCATTTCTGATAATTTTTTTCTCTGAAGGGGTTGCATGCCTTCGGGTATCTTTTCCTTATGTCAGCCACATATACACTACCACACACATTAGATAGAACTTGTCAAAATTGAAAATCACCAAAAGAATAAAAGAAACGAAGGAAGTTAATGTATCATAACCAGAGAATAAATCACAGCCTAAATATAGTTCTGATTTAATTTCATTTTATAGTTCTATTCAAATTAAATGTGCAATATATGTGATACAATTAAAAGTATAGGCAAAGGAAATAGCATTACAACATCTCAAATTGCTGACATCTATTCGTTGAATATAACGACAATGTATTGATGGTATCAACAAGTCTGTCCATATCCTTGGAAGAGGAGGTTGTTGAACCTCAATTCTTCATATTGTTCTACAAACCACGTACATGCCAAAATGAACTTTTTCAAATTTTCAATATTCAAATTAACCAAATAACCTTGCAGAGAAGTGATTCTACTATCAGCAAAAGGAAACAAAAAATATTTTACTCTTATATAAAAGATAAGTATATAATCCACTCCTACTAATTGTAAATTGTATACTACACATGTATGCCTTGTCCCTCACTTCCCTTAAAATTTTAAGGATACATCTATAGAATTTTGAAGGATAGAAATACAGGTCACCGGGTGCGAAAGAGAAAAAGAAGAATCATATAAAGGTTACTATAAAACTAACTTCAAACTAAGCATACTTGAAAAATTTACATAGGCAAAAAACAAAAGATTTAGACTGAAGAAAACTGATTTTATACCTTCATTCCGTCCAAGAATAACGAGCACGATCAACAACTAGATAGTCTCCCCAAATATCTTTCGCCACACGAATCTCATTGTCAAGGTAGACATTGTCAAAACCTATATAAATGAAATGCAACATCATTCCAAATGACATGATAAAATATATAAATGAAATGCAACTAGTTAACCAATAATTAATCAACTAGTTAATCAATGATTTGAACCACATACAATGAAGCAGCAACCTAGAAATTTAACTAGTTAATCAATGATTTGAACCACATACAATGAACTTTTCAACTTAAGAACCCACATAACTCGATTCAAAACGCACAAGAATAAGATATAATGATCATTTAGCACCCTAACAAGTTGAAGAACAATAATGGAGTACACCTGTTGAGCTTTCTCCTCATCTTTCCTCTTTCTCTCCTATTCCTTCTGCTTGTTCTTCAGCTCCTTCTTCAGTGCACTGCAAACCATACATGGTCCAAAGCAATCAAAACCAAAGCCCTAATTCTCAGAATTGATTGAATTACATAATGAAATAAAGAAGAGTGACTTACTTTTTGCTTAGTTTAGCGCCTTATCCTTCCATTGTCAAATCAGAGACAGCCTTGGTTGTTTCGACTCACCTCTGAAACGTATGAGAGGGAAAGAGAGAGGAGCAGAGGAGGCGCTTTCAGACCATAGGACGAGTTTGAGGGGTTTTTATGAGAAATGCTAGGGTTTTTAGTTTAAGTGGGTCGGGTCTCTAGTTTTCCCCAACTTTCTTTTTTTCTTTTTTTCTCTTTTCGGTTTATTGTTTAACCAGATGCTGCTTTTTTATTTTCTCCAAAAGAGAAAGTACCGTTAAATGTAAACGCTCCAATAAAAAGTGGATGATTCATCTTCACTGGTGTATGTGTGTTTTTACTCCGGTGTATGGTGTATAATTCATCAGGAGTCGTCCGAGAGGAAGGTGGGATGAATTTTACTTCCCAAAATCTAGAGAGAGAATTTGAGAGAGAGAGAGAGTGAAGAACGGGCGAGAAGCGAGAATGGTTTCTGCCGACTGCGATGAAGGAATAGGGGTTTTATACCCTTTATAGGGTTATGCAATTTAAACCCAGATTTCTGATTACTTTGATATTTACCCAGTCAGTTTCCAACTGTTTTTCAATCGACCCCAACGGCTCTTAATATTCACTTCCAGTCCTATTTTGACCAAACCATTATTAATTTTGACTCTTCAATTAATATTAATAATCAGTTTCAATTTTATGCATCATATTCTATTTCCAGTCATTATATCAAAATATTTTATAATGATTATAATTATTATATGTAGATATTCATGTTGAGGAAAATATTATGGATAGAATAATTATTTTATTGCTTTCCATGAGATTGTATATTATTGTGATACGTGTGATTTCCACTATTATTGTATATTAATAGTCTAAGGCAACACAGGCGTAGTGTTACAGTGTGTAACATCTATTTATAGCTACAGCAACACATATTTATGTCTACGGTAACACCAAGGTTACAAGGTTGCGATATGGCAAAAATTTCATAGCTACTGCAACACCTGAGAAGGAAACACCATGCCTATGAGATGGCGATAGGCCATCTATGGCGTAGTGTATTCCCGATTAGTTTGGTGGTGTTACATATGATATTCATTTGTGTGGTTTGTTCGATTCGTGATTGAATCGGAGTTGTCTATTGTGTTTTTTCCGATCGATATTGTGTTATTAAATGAATTGTATTTCATTCAAGGTTGTTCGAGTGCTTGTGATTGTCGGACGACGCCGTTCGTCATTCGTTTGAGGATTTCGTCGCCTTCGGTTTGAGTCAAGTTTTATACTTGTACTAGTCAATGAGATAAATGTTATCATATATGTGTATGAATGTGTTGTATCATTTCGAGACGTAGTCTCTTCATGATATGTTGATGTCAGGGAATTGTTTGATACAAAACCCTTCGATAATTATGCCAATGTTGTTGATTGATTGTCTTGTTGTTATTATCATTTGTTAATGGCCGGTTCAAGGAATTGAGATACTTGTTGGATTATGTTGTTGTCGATAGCCGGTTTGCGGTATCGATGTATCGATGGCTATTGTTGACTGATGTTCCATTGAGATATCATTATGATCGTTGTTATTGATATCGGTGTTTTTCTGTTGATGTTGTATTGGCCGATTGAAGGCGTTGACGTATTCAATAACCATCTCTGTTTCTGGTGGTCAATTAAAGGCACCGGGACATCTATTCTAATTGTATCATTATTATCGATTAGTCATTATAAGGCAATCGAGGTATTGAATTGGGACTGTCGAGGATAGTTCCCATTCGTTGAGTCGTTGTTATCGATTGGACGTTCTAAGGCAATCGAGGTATTGAATTGAGATTGCCGAGGATAGTTCCCATCCGTTGAGTCATTGTTATCGATTAGCCATTCTAAGGCAATCGCGGTATTGCATTAGTACGGTCGAGGATAGTTTCCATCCATTGAGTCGTTGTTATCGATTGGCCATTATAAGGCAATCGAGGTATTAAAATGGGACTGTCAAGGATAGTTCTAATCTGTTGAGTCGTTGTTATCATTTGGTCATTTTAAGACAATTGAGGTATTGAATTAGGACTGTCGGGGACAGTTCCCATCCGCTGAGTTGTTGTTATCGATAGGCCATCCCAAGGCAATCGAGGTATTTGAATTGGGACTACCGAGGACATGAGTTATTGTTGTTGTGTTGGACGACTCAAGGCAGCACACTATCGTTCTTGTTTTTTCGGTAATCTTGTGATTGTTATCGTACGTGATTAATGGTTTTTTGAGGCTAGTATCGGCTAGTGCTCGATGGGTAAGCTTGGGGCTTGAACCTTCGCAGTTGGTTTCCCAACACCTATAGTTCAGTAGGTCACGGTCATTGGACGGCCCTCATTGTGATATGGCTTCGTACCGTGGCTTCGGCCCACATTTTGATACGGCTTCTTGTCGTGGCTTCGGCACTCATTATGTTACGGATTCGTTCCGTGGCTTCGGCCCTCATTGTGATACGACTTCGTGCCGTGGATTCAGCCCTCATTGTGATACGGATTCGGCCTTCATTGTGATACGGCTTCGTTCCATGGCTTCGGCCCTCATTGTGATACGACTTCGTGTTGTGGCTTTGGCCCTCATGTGATACAGCTTCGGGCTGTTTGGCTTCGGGCCATTGTGATGATTGGCAGCGTCGACTGAGTGGCTTTCAGGCCATCGTGATATTTTGGCAGCTTCGTCTGAGTGGCTTTCAGGCCATCGTGATATTTTGGCAGCTTCGGTTGAGGGCTCTCAGGCCATTGTGATGTTTTGGTATTTCCGTTGGAGTCTTCGGGCATTGTGACTCGTATCTATTTCAGCTTTGGTTTGGTTTACCTTTCAGGTAATTCATTGTTGTGTTCTATATTGATGATTCGCCATTGTGCACTTGTGTTCTAACCTATTGAGTAGGTACTGATCATATACCGTGGGTTTAGTATTTCACGAGTGCTCGGTTCTTACCTTGGTTTGTGAGCATCTCGTATTATCATTGTTGTACCGTTTATTTTGCCTTTGGATGCATATCATGTTGTACATGTATTTGATATTCATTATCTGGATGACTGACCCCGTGGGGGAGGAACATGTTCTCATGTTTCAGGTGTTTGGGAGGAAAGAGTTGAGACACAGGGGCATGACGATGGCGAAGAGGCATTCGAGCGATACTAGTCCCGAGTTATTTCGGTATTCATGTTGGATAGTCCATTCGGAGTGTTCTCTAATGTGTCAGTCGTTGTCATTATGTATTATCCGAGCAAAGCTCGTGGATGTTGTTGTATTTTTATTTTGGCCATGTAGGCCCATCATTGTCTTTGAAATTCCACGTCGGAATATTGTTTCGGATATCATAGTAGGGACTGTGATTTTTCCTTTTTGGTCAGATTGATGTATGTTAGTCGTGTTCGCCTGGTGGATCTCTTGGCGTGGGGTCCACAGCACTGTAATAACCTAATGGGATTTTGGGGGTGTTACAGTATCCAATACTTAAGTCTCTTTGTTGTATGATGAGGACTATGTAGGATGGACTGAGAAGATCTCTTTGTTGTAGGGATGGACTGTATGGACAGTCCTAACAGCTTCCATACTTAACAGTATTCTGACTCCTTTGGGATTACTTTGCTGTATGTTGGCAATTATCAAAACACAAATGTTTTTCCCAACAATTTCCCCCTTTTTGATAATGCCAAAACTCTTCTTTAGATGTCTTCATCTAGATATAGAGAGGCTGTCTTCGAGTCTTTTATCCGATTGATTTGATCTTTAAGAATAAGTCTAGAAATGTGAACTGCTCGCAGGCAAGTTCTTAAATGAAGAATCCTACATTACTATGTATTACAACTGAACTTATGATTGGCGCATAGGCACAATCTTACAGTGTAGTCTAGGTTGAATATGGCTTAACCTGTGAACTGTTCGCAGACAAGTTCTTGCAGATTTGTGACTTAACAGGTTTCATTTTGTTTAAATATAGCAAAATTTTGTAATCAAACAGTACAACAGTAAGCTTAGATTATGAGCTGTAATCTTTCAAGAAAACAAGTTTTATTGATAATCAGGGAAAAATTACAAGTTCTTGAAAAGATAAGAACAAAACAAATACTACCTACTGTATTGGTAAGATAACAGAAGAAACAATACAGCGAAAATACAGGCTAACTTCTATATTGAGAATGCCTCCAAGGTCTCCGGTCAGGATCATTTGTGGTCGCTTTCCACCAGTCGACTAGGGAGTCATCGCCTCGATCCCTGTATATACTCCTTCCTTCAGGGGATTTATCGAACGAGAGTATCCAATCTTCCGGGTGAGTGAGCCGTTCACCTTTTGTAATATCCTGAATTTCTACTATGGTTGTTTAATGTTATTTTATCTGAATTATATTGTACAGTGTGGAATCTGTACAGTATGAATAAAATAATTGAAGGACTAAGACAGTTGTATTAGTATAACGGTCGTAGTTGGTCGACAATTACATTTGAGTATATTTTGTATCATATAGAATATTATTGGAATGAATATATGTACTCAGTATGTCGTGTATACGTATCCGGTATATTGAGACGACAGACAATAACAGTTGGAATTGGCTGAGTATAGCCTGATTAACGTACGCTAAAGTAAGGACTTAGCGTATGCTAATGCACAAATCTTACATACTTTAAGAAGGATAGTTAACGTACGTAAAGGTCATATCAGGCAGGATCAGGTTGTGATCGACGGGTGGGTCTCGTGGTTGGAAACTTTCGATGCAGATGTGGACATGCGAGTCAACGTAGAGCTTTACGTACGTTATGGGTAGCCGATTACGTATGTTAAATGAGTATCGCACTGTAGCAAGTCAACGACCATGTTACGTACGTTATGGCATAGGCCTTACGTACGTAAGACATGGTACGAATTAAGGCAGTAGCCTCTGGACTGTTGTTACGTATTATATCAAGGACAGATAATGTACGTAAAGTAGGTTACATACTTTATATGGACTACGTAACGTACGTAATGTCTGAGTCTATAAATATGTACAGTTGGGTATTGTTATTCATTTCGGTCATTTCTTCCCTTCATTCGATAGAGAAGGGTTTTGAGGTTCCAAACACTTTGAGTGTTTGTATAAATGATCACCTTGAACAACATTAAGCTTGAGAGCATGAATTAGAGCTTTGTTTTTAAAGTTGTCAATGATTCTTGGAGGTAGTTCGATTGTTCTTCACCATAGTTCGTCAATACAAGGTAATATTCATATCCATTCGATAGTAGTTCGTTTTAGAAGGATGTTTACATGTTAGGGAGCATGTTGGTTTATCCTATTATGTATGATGATGTTATACATGATTAAATGGAATTGTGACAAGAGATTGAAGATGTTGGTTAATATTCTTCATGTTGTAAGAATGGTGATTCATTCAAACGTGCTTGTAAGATAGATTTCCGAATCATGTTGATATTGTTATTGATATATGGGTATTGATATGATTGTAGTGGTTTTGGATTGTGTTGAAGGGGTGTGTTGATGTAATCCCTTTCTTCATTCCGAACTCTTGATGTGGTTGTAATTGTTTACTTCGTATGGTGATGACTATGGTCGTATTGTTGTGATTCGTGATGTTATGAAAAATGCATGTCGAAGAAGATGATGGTATGTGTGTATTGATCGGGTTATGAGTAAAATATGATAGGTTAGAGGTTAGATAACATATTGGACTATGTTGTCTTCGTGTTTATGAACAATGTGATGTCAATTGGATGTGATTGCGGATTAATTCACGTTCTTGAGGAACTCATGAATTATATATGAATCATGATACGAGGTTGAATCCAGGAAGAGTATGGTTAATCTTAGAACATGATTATCAATGGTATTGAACTATTTGGATAGTTCGGATTGTCGATTATGTCGGTAATATTATTTAACTGTGAATTTACAATTATGAAAAATGAGGAATCTTGTTAATTCATATATGATTACCAGATTGTGGAATCATATTGTGGTTATAGATTCGTAATTCATTGATTTGGGTTGTTCCGATTTATGTTTAATCGAGATATTGTGGAACCGTTGGGTTTGTTGATTGGTTATATTAATTGTTGATTGTTATCGAACTTGTTGTTATCGATTATTACAATAGGTTGTGAGGATTTATCGTTGATTAGAATATCATGTTGCAGTCGAGTTCGAGTATGTTGGTGAATTTCTTTGTCCGGGGGCCGAGGAGCTTGTCGACGATGACAAAGAATTGGTAACGGCTTCACTATCATCGTATCGGTATCGAGGCAAGTTATTACTTGCTCAATGGTTTCAGTTTCATTCATTTATAATTTGTATAACAATGATTTTAATTATGAACTCTGGAGATTTGGGATTGTACGTTGTTTTCGGATTGTGGGAATTAAATCATAATATATATTATTTACATGTGTTATTGGTATACTTGGGTATCAAGGATAAATTATGATAAAGACGAGGATATGAGTTATCTATAGTCCGTGGCATTGTGGATCGTCGAATATTGAGGATAATCATTGGTGATGGTTTTAACATCGATATTGCTCTCGAAGGACTAATGCAAGTACTCTAATCATTTTTGTCATTTTGTGTCGATCTTGTTGTGATACATTCGTGTATTATTGTTGTCATGTATTTGTGTATTGTTGTTATCATGCATTTGTGCGTTGTTGTCGTATATCCACCAGGTGTTGGTCCGACAGGATCATCTTTGGTATCTATGTTGTGTGCACTGGATCGCTGGATGGGTTTTCCACCTCCTGTTGGTCTGACGAGATCGTCTTGGGATCTATGCAGTGTACGCTGGATCATCGGATTAGCCATGTGTTGTTGTTGTGCATATGTATATTATTGGTTATCCACCTCGTGTTGATCTAACAGGGTCATCTTGGGATCTATGCTGTGTGTGCTGGATCATCGGATTTCCATGGGTATACATTGTTGTTATTGTTGTGGGAATATTGATGTTGTCATGTGAGTATGCATTTGTAAGTCTTTTGTGGGACCATATCCGTATGTTGTATTGATCTAATCTCGGATTAGACTAACATGATTCGTCGTGGCATTGCGTGTCTTGAGGGATGTTCTGTATTTCCTTCTGGGTTTTTATCTTTGGATGGACAATCGATTATCGTGTTGAGGTTTGATGATGTTATCCGATGGGTGGAATTGGTCAGAGTTGGTATATTTTCGTATTGGTGAGTTATGAGGATGTTTTGAGAATCTTGGGTATTGTTTGAGGTACATTATAGATGTCGTGTTTGAGTTTATTGATTAATTGAAACTACGAGATATGCAATATGGTAATGATTATTTTTATGAGGATTATTATGAGTTGGTAAAGTTATGGCGGTAAGATTACATTGGTAGTATTCTTACTTTGTAATTTCACAGGTATGCAATTATTGATGAGATGTGATAATTATCATTGTTGAGTATTATGGTTGACCCCGTCGTGGGCTTTATTTTTTGGTATTCGGAGATCAAGCTTGTAGCGGTCGTGACGAGATGAGATACCCGGGAGATACTGGCTATGGTGTGTGTTTGTGAATCGAGTACTTTGACTAGTTGTTATTTTTCGCTGCAAAAGTATTTTTAGTTATTTATTATATCCGCTGTGAGTGTGTTTTAAAATGGATTGTTAGTATTTTGCGAATTTGGATTTATTTTGGAAAATCATTTTCTAAACTATTTTGTCGATACGTGCAAGTGGTGGCTTAACGTATACTTTTGAAACTGTTGAGTTTTGGCATTTTGGCCTCGTACTTTCAAATGAGATTTTTCGACGGTATTGATAAATGGATTTTATAAAGTCTTTGAATATTTTAAAAGATATTACCGTCATCGCCGTTTAGACGTATTTGAAATGTTTGTAAAAATGTCTTTTAGCCTTGTGGGTTCCGTTTCGGGGCCCACTGCGCTGTAATATTCCCGAATGGCTCTGGGGGTGTTACACCTTTTTGGTGCCTTGATGTCATTAGCATATGCAGAGGGAGACTTCCTTCTGCTAACAGCCTCGATAATTCATTTGCGGCATCCTGCAGCGTCTTGAATTTGTTGAACATGGCAGACTCCCTGATGAGCGTAGAGAAGTATCTCATCAGTTCATTTTTCTTCCAGTTATTCAGATCATCGGCTGAAGGCTGTAAGTCAGTGGGCAGCAAAATCTCGGCAGGCTTTTGCACATTGTTCATTCAAGGAAAATTGGGATCCTGGAACTTAGGTCGAGAGCCAGATACCCTGTATCCTCTTGAAGCTTGACTAGACCAAAGTGAGGCCGGTCAACCAATAGCAGCGGAAATACTCTCTTCCAGCACTGCTTCCATCTCTCTCTCTCTCTCTCTCTCTCTCCAATCTCCATCTTCGACCAGCCTCTCTGGATTATTCCCCCTTTTTGGCATCATCAATGTCTGATACCTTGGTATGAATCTCCTGTAGTAGTTTCATAGACGCATCCTGTCAGTCAGTCAGAGTATTGATTTTCTCAACCAAAGTACCAAGCACCAGAGACATATCATCTATCTTTTTATCATGGTCAGTGAGTCTGGTACTAGTTTGGTGAAGGGCAGCAACCGTCTTGGCTTAGGCAATCCTGATCTTTTCTTGTTCTTGCCTAAGGATTTTCTCCTAATGCTGCTTAAGTTGATTGAGCACTTGCCATAATGCGTTAGGCATTAGGCGGAATGCATCCTCAATATCGTTGATTGCAGATTTTAATTTGGGGAGCTTATCCTGGGCTGTATCTCTCATCGAATTGGGTTCTTTCCCGATGTCATACAGTACCTTTATGGCATCTTGTAGGAACACTGTCTATCGTCCAATGGCTTGGAGTTGCTCGGTGCGGGCTTCGGTGCACGGGGATCCAGGGTGAGCGGGAACTTCAAGTTGATGAAGAATCACATGATGATGAGGGCGTCGTGGTCTGTCTTCTAGTAAGAAACCATCATCGGAATCAGACTTGGAATTAGCAAGGTGGGATATGCAGAAGCATATGGAGCAGGCACTTCGGAAGCAAGGGCTTCGAAAGCAAGAGCTTCAGAAGTGGGAGCTTCGGAAGAAGGTGCAGCAAATTCGGTCTCGGGGACAGGGGGACTGATTTCTCCTGTTCGGTTTGTTTGTCGGTAAGTGGAAGTAAAGGAGGGACTGAATCCTCCTGCTAAATCTCAGTTTACGCCTGATCCGGAAGAGGGACTGAATCCTCTTGGCGGATGGCGCGGGCGGCTTTTCTGTTCAGGAGCTGCTTGCTCTTCAGTGGTGACAGGAGGGACTGATTCCTCCTGTTGTTGATCTTTGGGAGCTTCCTATTGCGGGGGAGTGGACTGTTGTCTGTACGATGTCCCCTGACCCGGTAGGCTATGATGATTGGCCATCTCACGTTCCCCGGCCTCTTCATGGCTGATCCTAAGACCGGCCTATAGGGCTTCATCGTCGGTGTCCGAGTCAGGGTCCGAGTGGTGCTTGTTTGATGGATCTTTGTCGCCGGACTGTGACTTCCCTTTCAGTCTAGCCTTCTCTTTCGCCTTGAAATAGTCAGAGATTAGCTCTTGGCAAAAGTGATCCTTCCAACGGATCAATACTTCGACGTTCTAGGTGTTCGTGACCTCCAGAGCAAATAATTCCTCTTCTTTCCAGTCGGCCTAGTTGCACAGGGTGTCATATAGGGATACCCTGTAGGACTTCCATATTTTGAAGCGTTCGTACGCTTGATCGATTTGTGCCTGGATGAGAGTATTATTGATTATTTCGGATGGTAAGGGACTCCGTACAGTAGTTAGGTCTACCGTGTGGATGGGATCCTCAACAGGTATGGGAGCCTATTTTGGAGAGGGATCCCGAACAGGGGATGGTACTCTGTAGGGATAGGGATCCTGTACAGGGGTAGGTACCCTGTCATGAGTAGTGGCTTTTGGCTCCGTAGGGGCAGCCGTTCATCTATCATAGCCGCCACAGGCTCGGGATCTGCTAATTTCGCAGCAACTATTTCTCCCATAGGGGTTGCGCCTCGTGTCACTGATTCAGCGATAGGACAAGAGGTGGCCTCTACAGTAACCACTGCAGGTACTGTAGGCTCCATCTTAGAAGACTTTTTGGCCTTCTTCTTCTCGACAGCATGAGGTGATCGGCTGTCAGAGACACTTTTTTTTTCTTTTCTTCTCCTTGCTCAAGATCCGCACAGTGATGTCCTTTGGGTCACTTAAGATGGGCATGTCTTGAGGGTGCGGCCTCTTAGCAATCAGGGGTAACTTGTTGAATATGGTGGCCTATATTGCACCAATGAATTTTCCGGGGCCAATCTTCTTGGCATCGGCAGATTATTTTACTCCACAATTAATGCGGATGTAGTTTAGAATGAGGTCGTATGATTTCTTTGCAGTCTTAGGTTTGGCAGACTCCTCCTGAATCCTCTTCAACAAAATTTGGCACTAGTTAACCTTTTCTACGGACATGATGGCTACCATCATTCGAAAGCGAAGGATAGTGCACATCTCGAAAGCTCCTATTCCGTTCTCAACAACCCGGCAACAGAAGTCATGAAGGTAGACATAGGGCAGGTAGAAATTCTTCTTGTGGCATGAGGGGTGAACATTCTATGCATTCTCATCACCGGTGAACCTCCAATAGGCTGTCAACAACTTCTCCAACCTGAAGGTCTCCATTTCTTCCATTCTCAGGCCATCAGACGGCAGCCTGTAAAGTTTCTCCAGCAAATCTCTGTTCACAGAGACACTAATTCCTTGAACAGTTGCAGATATCTCAGAAATTTCTCCTCCTTTTCTATGAGACGAGCATTTGAATGAGGCATCCAAATAGAATTCTTCCACTATATGCTCATCGTATAACTCAGCATGGTGACTAGCAAGACGGTATATCCCTTGTTGTTTCACCCTTGAAACAACCAATTCCATCCCAAAGAAGTCTTCTCCTTTGAGATTTATTCTCTCCATTACCACGGACCTAGAAAAGATGTGTCCGTCGATGATTGTTTCTCTCTTCTTCAGGGAGAGGGAGGAAGTTTGGGAAGTCGACATTTTCACAGCAAAAGAGTTTGAAGAAAGCTGGGAAATATCACAGAAAGTTGCAGAAAATACAGAAAATATGTAGACTATTTTGCTCAAGACTCGTTTAAAATTGCAGAAAGCGTAAAGAATCTAAGGGAGAAAAATACAATCCTTTTATAGGATGCAGGCAAGATTAGGGTTTCATAAAGTGAACGGTCAGATTTAAGGGACGGGAACTGTCTTTTTAAAAGAACGTACAACATAGATTTAGAGTAACTTGTACGTCTTATCCATCTATTTTTAATGATAACCAGTCCCACTTCTGACAGTTCGTCTTCTCTTATTGCACGAAACGGCGGTTTGAAATTATTAAAATCACGGTATTTGATGCATTGAAGTCCAGGTGTCTATAACGCATTAAAGGATAAAACATTTGAAATGTAGACAAGGCACGTGGACTTAAAAACGTTTTCTGTATGAATAGAGTAGTAATATCATATTTATTTACATCCTACAGTGTATGTGTTGTGTCCGCGAATCAATACAGCGTTCCCCCTTAAAAGGTACATACATGATTCAATTATTACACCAATATTTGAATTAATACTGTATTCATGGGTCGTACTGTATTCCCCCTTAATTAATGTACACGTCAGCTGTAGGAATGTTTCATGCCTTCTTTGTCATGCAGTACTATCTGACTGGTTCTGAGTGTATAGTTAATTAAAGTGGATACTGTATTCTTGGTCTTACAGCATTCCCCTCAATTGATGAGTAAAAGCATAAAAACTTACAGAGAGTCAGACTGTAGCATTCCCAATTCTTGACGAAGCATACAGAATCTGGTTGTGCTGAGAGGTTTTGTAAGAATCTTCTCCATCCGAACATTCTTATTCTCAACATGATTCGTGATGAAGTGATGTTTCATATATCAATATGCTTAGTTCGCGAGTGCAATACAGGGTTGTGCGTTATTGCAATTGCACATGATTGGCGCCTCTCTGGCACTAATTCCATAATCTTGTAATTACTGTTGTATATAGAGAATCTGCATACAGTAACTTCCAGCGGCATAGTATTCCGACTCAGCTGTAGAAAGCGAGTTGGCCAATTGCTTCTTACTGAACCATAACACAAGTCTAGGTCTAAGAAAGTGACAAATACCGCTTGTACTCTTCCTATCTAACTTACATCCTCCGACATCTGAGTCGCTGTAGCCAACCAAATAGAATCCTCCTTCCTTAGGATACCACAATCCTACCTCAACTGATCCTTTCACGTATATAAAGGTTCGTTTAGATGTCATGAAGTGTGACTCCTTAGGTGCTACTTGATACCGAGCACACACTCCTACAACAAACTAGATATCGGGCCACCTAGCCGTTAGGTACAGGAGTGAGCCAATAAGCTTCTTGTAGAGTGATTGATCAACCAGCTTTCCACCTTCGTCAGCACTAATTTGCACGGAAGTGCTCATGGGAGTTGACGAGGATTTGGAGTTGTTCATCCCAAACTTGTTGAGCAGCTCCTTGCTGTACTTCTCCTGGTTGATGAAGATTCCTGTAGGCAATTGCTTTACCTGCACTCCTAGGAAATAACTAAGTTCTACCATCATACTCATTTCAAATTTACTTTGCATGAGATTAGAGAACCTTTGACATAGAGTAAGGTTAGTAAACCAAATATAATATCATCGACATATTTGTACCATTAACAGGTCATCTCCTTCCTATATTTTAAATAGAGTTTTGTCCACAACACCTTTCTCAAATCCATTATTGGTAAGATACAAGGACAGGGTTTCGTACCAAGCTCTAGGTGCTTGCTTAAGTCCATACAGTGCTTTTCGTAGCATGTATACTAAGTCTCGGCCTTCAGTGTTGACAAACCCTGGTGGTTGTTCAACATGGACTTCTTTGGCGAGATCTCCATTCAGGAATGCACTTTTAACGTCCATTTGATATACTATAAAGCTCTTATGGGTGGCAAAAGCTAGGAATATCCTGATGGCTTCTAGACTGGCTACAGGGACAAAAGTCTCGTCGTAATCTATGCCTTCTTCCTGTCTGTATCCTTGTGCGACTAGACGGATTTGTTTCTAATAACAAGTCTATTCTCTTCCTTTTTGTTTCTAAATACCCATTTAGTTCCAATTATGACTTGATGTTCTGGACTGGGTACTACATACCATACATTGTTTCTTTCGAAAATATTAAGCTCTTTTTTTATAGAAGTTATCCAATGAGAATTATTCAAAGCTTCATTGGTTGAAACAGGTTCGGATTGAGCTAAGAATGCAGCTAGGGTGCACATAGCTAGTCTCCTAAGTTCATCTTGAGATTTCCATACAGGAAATGGAGATTTCTCAGAATTGGTCTCTTACTGCGCACACAGTATAGTTCCTTGTGTACTCTGTATTCTTCTTCGGGTAGATACACCATCATCAGTGTCTCCTATAATTAATTATTGTGGGTGATCTCTCAACTATCTCCTGTCAGGTCTAGTTCGGCATTCCGTACTGTATCTTGTGGTACTGTAGTTTTAGCTTCAGCTTGTATAGTATTGGCTTCGACTACTTCTGATCTTATAGCTGCAGTATTAATCTCTAAGTCTACGACAGGCTCTATAGTAGTTTGAGGGTTATTAACGGAGAGTGTTCAAATATTCTGGGTTAAGTCTTCTACTCCTGTAGGATCAAAAGAAGGTTCATCGAACACTACATGGACAGATTACTCTATTGTCAGCTTCCTTTTGTTAAAGATTCGAAAAGCTTTGGTGACAGAGGAGTATCTTATAAATATCCCTTCATCAGACTTTTCGTCGAAGGTCTTGAGTTGATCTTTCCCATTATTCAGAACATAGCATCTCATCCAGAGATATGAAATTACGTAACTAATGGAGTTTTATTATTCCATACCTCATAGGCCATTTTGTTGTGAAGCTTATTGATGATATAGCGGTTTTGTGTATAGCACACTATATAGGTTGCTTCGCCCCAGAACCACTGCGGAAACTTTCTTGCTGCAATCATGGTTCTTGTTTCTTCTTTGAGTGTTCTATTCTTTTGCTCAGCAACACCATTATGCTGAGGAGTTTGGGCTGCTGAGTATTCGTGATGTATTCCATTGTCCGAACAGTATTACTCTATAAAGTGATTTGTGAATTCAGTACCTTTGTCAGAACGAATGGACACGATACTCAACCCTTTCTCATTCTGAAGCTTTTTAGGTGCTCAAGCAACTTCGTTGTGGTTTCTTTCTTCTTGCTGAGAAAAATTATCCAAGCATACCTGGAAAAATCATCAACAATACAGAACCCTGTGGGTGGATAGGTATGATTTTCTTTTAAGGGTGGTTTTGACTTGTTTGTCTTTCTGACAGGGTCCGCAGAAGCTGTCTTTATGGAATGACACATCGATCAACCCTATAACCATTCCCTGTCTCGCTAGTTTGTTGATCGTCTTGAAGTTGATGTGTGACATCCTCTTGTGCTATAGCCAGCTTCGATCTGCAGTGCCTTTGGCAACAAACCAAGGAACAGTGGAGCTTGTAGGCTTCCAGTCAGCAATATACATATTACCTGACCTGCTTCCTGTGAGGATGATTTATTTGGTCTTGATGTCCTTCACTCTATAGTGGTCTATATAGAATTTCACTGAGAACTGCTTGTCACAGAACTGACTAATACTAAGTAGATTGTACTGTAGGCCTTCAACATAGGCTACGTCGATTACTTTGAACTTTCCTACAAGTAGGGTTCCCTTACCTCTTGTTCTTCCTTTGGATTTATCACCGAAGAGCACTTTTAGACTACGACCTTCTATATAATCTGACAGTTTACTTATATCTCTTGTCATGTGCCGAGAACACCCGCTGTCAAAGTACCAGATATCATTCTCTTTGATATCCTGTAAGGAAAGAGATTAAGTATATTTAGGTCCGCTTTGATTGTTGGTCCATGTTTGTTAGTGCCTTTTGGTACCCAAATTTGCCTGACAGCAATAGGTTTGCTGTAGGTTATTTTTGGCCCAGTTTTGTGGTGTCTATATGGGGCAGGCACGCAGTCGCTGTAAACATGATAATCATGCATGTGAAATTTAGGGTTGTAGTTCTAGTATGATTGTCGTCTAAGAGGTGGATCCATTTTCTTAGGTCTTACAGCTTGTCTTCTCGGTCTCCAGTTGGATTCCCAGATCTATTATTGATACTGCGCTGCGACCTGCTTCCTTGATGGATAATGGGGCTCCTGTATCCAATATCTAGGTGCACTGTACTGTTGATATTACTGAGATGCTTGCCTTTGATATTCAGATACAACTTTCCTTCGGAATGGTTGTTGGCGCTTTTGATATGATCGGGGAGCATGCTGTTGATTATGCTTTACAGGTCTGGGAGGGTGAGGTTTTCGCTTTCTGTGATATGATCTTGGTGGCGGAATCAAAACCTTCTTTGTACGAGGGGCAGCTGTAACCGTTGTAGGACTTGGAATTTCTTCAAGTACAGGAATAGGTTCCACACCCCTGACGAATACCGTACTAGAATTTCCCTTATGGGAGAATGAGCTATACTCTAAGCCACTTTTATTGTGAGCATGTTGCCCAGTTCTTAGAATTTCTTCCATCCATTTAGATGATTTCTTGAATGATTTCAGGATGGTCTCTAATTCTCCTTCTCGCTTTTCGAGAGTTTTTACTTTAGCTTTGAGTAAAGCAAAATAATTTGTCTTGCTCTCATTATGAGACTTAGTCTCATTTAGATCGTGGGCAAGTTGATGATTGCTTTCCATGAGTTTTTCAAGTGTGACCATGCTGTTTTCGCAATCAATAGACATATTTTCATAGTTGTTTTTCAACAAGTCATTTTCAACTTTTCGCTCTAAGTTTGAGATTTCGAGCTGTATATTTTCTCGTTTAAAGTCTCATGGGCCTTTTGAATGTTTTTTAATTTATTCAACATGTTTTCGAAGGTATGCGATGCATTTACAGGAGTAATTGAATTAAAGCTGCCTTCATCATCGCTATCCTCATCGTCCTGTATTTCTTTGGCCATAAAGCACATATATGCTATATCTTCAATTTCATAATCGGAGGAGTTACTGTCAGTGATAGCCTGAAGGCACTCCTAGGTCTTGTTTAACACTAGCTGGGCTTCTGACTCGCCAATCAGGGCCTTGAGCTTGTGTTTCTATACATGCCTTGTTTCGTCCTTTTCTTTTTGCTCACCTTCTGGCAACTTTTGTACTTTCGGATGTGAACACTTATTTTCATAATGTCCGGGTTTCCTTCAGATATAGCATATGTTAGAATCACCAGAGGGGGGAGATTCAGAACTTACCTTGTGCCTCTATGGAGTCTTTCCAGACTATTTGATGAACTTTTTGAACTTTTGCATAAGCATGGCCATTCAATCTTGTGACATGATGTCATCATCGCTGTCTACAGTCTCGTGTGTGGATTTGTATGTGCTAGGTGCAGAGCTGTGTCTCCTGTCAGATACAGTGGCCAGTGCTGTAGTCTTGGCAGGTGACTCTTCGGCCTTTTCTCTCCTGTCAATATCATACTCGAAGGCTTTGAGGTCAGAGAAGAGGTCAAAGTTATAAATATCATTAAGATTACAGGATACACGCATAGGTGTAGTCTTAATATCCCATCGGGCAGGGAGTGATCTAAAGATTTTTAAATTTTTCTCCTTTTGCGTATACACTTTACCCAATGCTTCAAGTTCACCGACAATGCCAATTAATCTTAGATCAAGATCCTCAAGTGTTTCGGAAGATTTCATTTCAAAAGATTCAAATTGCTGAGTAAGTTTGGAAATTTTATTTTCTTTCGAGGGCTCAGTACCCTCACAAATAAGCTTGAGTTTCTCCTAGATTTCCTTAGCTGTCTTACAGCTCTTTACCTTTGAGAATGTGCCTTTGTAGAGAGTGACAAACGGCGCATTCTTAGCTACATTATCGAGGTTTGCCCGCTTGCGATCATCAGCTATCCATTGCTCGCGCTCCTTCTCGAGCATTTCAGTGTGAGGTTATCCTTCTATCCTTGCGGCAGAATTAACTTTCATTATATTTATTGGACCTTCTTGGATGATGAATATCAGCTCCTCGTGCATGGATGCAATATGAGCTTCCATCCTAATTCTCCAGTCATCAAACTCATTAATAGAGAACATAGGAACCTTGTTTAGCATAGGGGTATCTATAATAGGAAGATATGATACGGTTTTCAAAGGCAAGTGATTTATGGAACTGACTCAGTTAAAGATCGACTGATTTTCCTTAGATCAACCACTCCGATACCACTTGTTGGCCACTGAGTATATAATAAACAGCTTGAAAAGTAAGAGTACAATAGGCTGTATGATATTCGAAGTTAATTGCGTAAAAAAAGTCTGTTGTACGAGTTGCTGTAAATGCAGCAACTAGGTGTTCTCCTGTTTGCTTGATGCATACAGGGTTTAACAGTGTATACTAGATAAATCAAAGTAGAATGAAAACAGTAAAGACAGTAAATAACATACAGTTTAAACTGGTTCAAGGTAAACCCCTCTACGTCCACTGGTCCTCCACACATGAGTAAAGAGTTTATTAAAATCACTATTTACACAACTACATAACTTTAACTAAAACTTTTTCTGTATTGTTCAGACAGATTGATATATGGACTGTAGCTTTGGGTCATTCACATAAATTGGCTTGAGCTCTTTCGAATCACTTCTTCTCACATAGAACGAAGCTTCATCTTCAATACTATTCTTCCCACACAGGTCGGAATATGCAAGGATCTTTAGTCCACACAGGGCTAATGATAATATCAACGGTAAGGGTAGAACAAATCTTCAAACAGGAGCTTTATATTTGATGAACGATCATTGTATGCTGTGCTTCTTCACTTGGATATTGTTGTATGCTCACGAAATATACTTCTTTGTAATCTCTAGAATGCCATAGTAATTTGTCAGAGCTTTCACGATAATGAATAATGCGTGTTTGAAGTCCTCTTGCTTGGGGCTATATATAACCTTGGAATTGTATCCGTTATAAATATAGTCATTGTTGGTTGGTGAGATGTTTATGTCTGTCTCTTGATTGGCGGCTGCTGAATATTTGAATTAAGGTAGATTGCATTTAATACTTCAGACATCCTTTCTGTCTTTGCATTAAATGCTCTTCATAGTGTTAAGACTTGTCTCTCTCCGATTGCATTATATGTTGTCCTATCAGCAATAAATACTGCTTTAACCGTGAATATTTATGAATAAACAATATTTATCTCACAACGGTTTAAAGCTTCTTTTGTTCAGTCATGTTGGATGTGTTTGACTTTTTCTAAGTAAAACACCTTCAACCTATATATTGTATCCAATGCTTTAAGTCTCTTTGCCATATGATGAGGGCTCTGTAGGATTGACTGTAGAAGATCTATTTGCTATAGGGACGGACTGTATGGACAGTCCTAACAGCTTCCATACTTAACAGTATTCTGACTCCTTTGAGACTACTTTTCTGTATGTTGGCAATTATCAAAATAGAAATATTTTTCCCAACATATGGTGATTTTGTTATTGGTTATGCGCACCAATTTGCGTACTTTTTGCCTGGAATTATGCAATATTGCACGCAACTTTACTTAATTCTTTCATTCTTAGACCATATGTTAACCAATTGGTTTATGCATACCAGTTGGTAACTGGATAGCCTGATTTTTTGTATATTAGACCCAGACGAACTTGAGTGCCAATTGTGCATATTTGGTTATGCATTATATGTGCCTTCTGTGCCCCAGAGTGCATCGATCTTTAGAAATGATTAGGTATACACGTTGGATAAGAATCTTCAAACGTTTATCTGCTATTTGAAACCTTCACAAGTGATCTATTTACAACATGGTTTACGGATTCACTTTAATGAGACAACCTTCTCGTCGTTAGGGGAGGAGAGAAATGTAACTTCTCGAGGAATGACAGGAATTATCGCGATGTGTCCCCACTTTGTCTCATTATGATCCTCGAACTTCACAATGTTATTGTGAAACACAAAGAAAACTCGATCTTAAGGATGTAGCAGATTGAATGTGTGGTGCATTTACTGATATCGTTCAAGTGACAAGATCTCAACAGCTGCAAATGTGCATGTAACGTTAGAAGTCCCCTGTAAGGGCACATCACCAATGAACTAGGTGATAGATCATCGCAATGTACGTTGATGACATAAACATAATCGGTCTTGATGAAATAAGAGAAACCACCGGATACTGGAAATTTGAGTTTGAGATGATATCGAGTTTGTGGAATTCATTCCACCAGTCTGCCTATGTCCATAAAATTTTCAGGCACTTTAACATGGATAAGATACACCCAACTAGCACTCCCATGATAGGTCGGATGTTTGGATGCAAAGAAAAGATCCATTTCGTCTAAAGGAGAATGACGAAGAGTTTTGGGAGCTGAAATTCCCTACCTGAGTACAATAAGGTATTATTGTACTTGACTCAATGTACGCGACCTAATATGACTCCTTAGTTAATTCGCTGACTAGATTTAGTTCAGCATCGATGCAACATTAATGGAATGGTATCGATAATACCTTCTAATACAAAAAAGAAACCATTGACTTAGGACTATTCTTTCCCTATATGCAGGCAAAGAAAGCTGCTTCTGAAAAGGAAAATGCTAAAGTAAAGCAACTATCACAAAGAATGTGTTGGTATGATTTGCTGATATTTTGGAAACCGACTAAGCAAACCCTTTTGGCTACCTCCTTGAATCACGACAAGATTATTGCTTTGCACGAATCAATCTATGAGTGTACATGATAAAGAACTATCATTCTACATTTGTGAGGAACTAGTGATTAGGTACTACATCTGATGAGCATACTTACATTATGAATATAATATAGCTTGTAAATCCCCTTCATTGATGGAAGAATCATAATAGGAAAATAGATAAGATATAAGGGAACATACTCACATAAGTTGCACTCTTTTTCTTAGACCATGGTTTATTTTTTCCACTAAGTTTTGTTACTTGGCAAGATTTTTAACGAGGCAATGATATATGAATATAAGTATTAGAGAGCGTTGTAGATTTTTTCCAACTTCCGAGACTGATGTAAAGATCACAAGAAAATGATGATTTATAAAGAAATTTAATCACATGTGTTGCACTCTTTTCTTTGACCGAAGTTTATTTTCAAACCCATTGGATTTTGTTACTGTGAAGTTTTTAATGAGACAACAACTACTTGATTGATGTACAAATTAGGCTTTCACTTTGAACTTCGTGAGTGAGTAAGTCGTGTCGCGAAGCGAAGTCCATAAATGAATCATCTTTCGGTAAAGCACATGGAAAGAGCCTCCTCCATGTACAGGGCGAATGCGGGAGATGTAGACTCGAGGGGAAGTCTTACATCCACGTCGCACGTTATACTCTTTTCCTTTCAAGGATTCTTTTTCCTACTGGGTTTTTATCACTTGAAAAGGTTTTTAATGAGGTAACCAGATGTATCGATTTTAGGTATCGATGGAATGATCATCTTAATATGATTATGTTAATATAATGATCATATGAAAGGATTGGTTCAACGGGCGAAGTTTAAACTTGATGTATCTAGATATTGTACTCTTTTTCCTACGAACAAGATATTTTTTCCACTGAGGTTTTGCTTGACGAGGTTTTAATGAGGCAACATGACATGCGCTGATAGACTATGCACAAGGATGAGTGCTAAAGTAATAATACATTGTGTGCCTTAGTATGAAAGTTATGGGTTTTCCTAGTTAGTGTAGGATTAGGCCTGTTACAATGTAATCTCTCTATATATAAGGGGTATCGTTAATGAGAATACAACACATTTTGCCCTATTTCTTCTCTCAGTTATTTTTCCTTCAATAATTTTATAAATATATAAAATGAGACAAATCTAACAATATTTACATGTTAATATTTATTAAATTTAGAATATAAATAATACGATACAGTGATGTGTTGCGACTAAAAGTGGACGAAGTGAATATTTTTTATAATTTATGAGAATTTTTTTATGGAAAAATAATTTTTACAGCTCTTATTTTTTTGGGGAAAAGAGGTTATTTTATAATTTATTAAGATGAAATTGTCTAATAATATCAATTATAGTATGTAGCAGCATGTCTTGTTTTAATATATTACTCATAATTTTTCTTTGTCACCTATATTACAAACTCAAAATAAAAATGGCTCGCAGAATTGTATAATTTTTTTTGGATGACACATAATTCATGGTCGCTCCTCTTTAAGTGTGTACTGGATAAATCCTCGAGCTGAACGTAATAGCCTGCAAACTATATTAACTATATACTTTATACTGCAAGATACGTCCATAGCATCGAGCTGCACATAATAATTTCGATTTCGCTAATGATTGCGGGTTTGAATCCCCCATCTAAACTTTACTAATTAAATTTTTTAGGGTAACACCAGAGAAAACAGGAGTATTAATGGTTATCACTATTAATTAAATTTTGGTAGTGTCAACACGAGGTAAAGTAGAGAGGCACAATCGTGCCTGGTAATCATATCCTGGCATGATATATTATGGTGTCCCCACTAGTAGCATAAAGTGAGGTATGATTCCAAGCTGAAAAAATGAGATTCACTATTGCATCGGTGTTCGTTTTACGTATATATCATATAAAAATAAAATTATATTTTTTTTGAACGAAAAAATAAAATTATATAAATAAACATATTTGTCACAGTTTAGACTTGAAGTCAAATTGGACATGGCCGAATATACATATCTTATCAAATAGGTGCCTATAAATATGGATGATACACCATTTCATACTCTTCGCACTCAAAATTTCACCTTCTTCTTATATTCTGCTTTACTTGATAACTTGGCAAGAAGAACAATGGATAAGAGAGGAAAGCAAGTGGGATCATCATCTTCATCTACCTCCTTTACTGATGATCTGTTTGGTCCCAGGGACTCCTCTAAATCATCGTCCACAGCATACTTTGGATCAATTTTTGATCCGCCAACGTCTATGGTATTCATCGTCTTCATTGTATTTCGGACATTCCTCTCTCTCTCTCTCTCTCTCTCTCTCTCTATATATATATATATATATATATATATATATATATATGTGAGATATATTTTGAAGCTCTCTTAAGTCGAGAAGCTGAGAAGCTCCTTCTAAACCAATAAGATTTTTTTAAATATTAAAAAAATATTATTAATTCAAAAAGAGTATTATAGTAAAATACAATTTTTATTACGGGAGATAACCTCTTCATGATAACCTCTACTATAATAAATTCCTCTTGATGATAACCCTACTATATATATAACCCCAACTATATAGTAGGGGTTATGATCGATAGGGGTTGTATGCATTGACGTGATGTACATTATGTATTATTAGGAAGTCTAGTGATTACGCGGTTGTCGCGACTTAATGCGATTACGAAAATAAAGTTACACTATATATATATATATATGCACGTGATTCATGTAAGGGTAAAATCACCCATACACAATTTGCATTCACATTTTTATTTGTGTATCAATTTACATGCAATATGCTGAGGTGTTCACCGTTGTGTCTCCTGCTGGCCAATTACCTTTTAAATTGATGTGTCGTGCCGTCAACCGTGCAAGTGGCTAGTGACGTGAAAGATGTCGTAGAATTGTGTAAGTCGCTGATGATGTGGAAAATATTGAATTCAATAAAATTTAAAGAAAAATAGTCTTGTTAAAAATAAAATAAAAATAAAATGGGTGTTCGCCCATTTACTCCCGCCTTCTGTTATTTTTTTATTCAAAAAAATGATATTTTCCATATCATCAATTACTTAAACAGTTCTATTATGTGGCATATAGATTTGATGGGTGAACATTCATGGACACACCAACCTAAACTGATAACAAAATAAAAATATGGATACAAATCTTGGACGGGTGAAACTTAATAAATGCATTTTGTAATTTTGCCAACTACATATAAGAGACAAAACTAATCAACTATGAACTATTTAATTTTAGTTTTTATGTTTTTGTTTATTTTTTCTAAGACATATATCAAGTATATTATTCCTCTTCGCCGGGTATATACAATTACCTTTTTGTATATTATTCCTCTTCGTCTCCATATTATAAATCTAATCAATTTTGGTCATCTTTTTAATTGAATATCAGTGGAAATTATAAAAAAAATATTTTAAAAATATACATTGAAAAAATCTAACAACATATTACATGCTATAATTTGTTTTTATTTTAATACAATAAAATACAATCGAGGGAGACTATATGAATAGGGTAAGAAAGTGAAGTGTTTCATCTATTAGTGAACGAATATATATATATGAGAGAGAGAGAGAGAGAGAGAGAGAGAGAGAGAGAGAGAGAGAGAGAGAGAGAGAGAGAGAGAGAGAGAGAGAGAGAGAGAGAGAGAGAGAGAGAGAGAGAGATGGACTAGCTAAATAGCTTAGTAAATTTTAATATTTGTCATTGAATTTAGTTTCTACAAATTGTAGCCAAAAAGAACAAATTTGGGTCAATTTAACCCCGACCTCCTTTATTTCTCCCCCTCTCTCTCTCACTCATCCCCCCCCCCCCACGCCTGACTTTCTCTCTCTCTCTCTCTCTCTCTTTCTCATTTTACATTTTCTCTCTCCTCTCTCTCACCCTCCCTCCCACCCGCGCTACCCATCCACCCTCCCTCCCTCACAACCATCTCTAGATCTTTCCGGAACCTAGCTATTTCCGGAGCCAACTTCGTTGGAGTTCTAGTTCTTTCCGCCGCCGCTGAAGTTGCACCGCCCGTAGATCCAACACCATTGCCGCGCCGTTGCACCGGAACCCTAGCTCCTTCCAGCGCCGACTTCGTCGGAGCTCCGGTCTTTCCTGTCCGACGACCGCCAGCAGCTCCGAATCTTCCCTACTCTCTCTTTCGATTTTATTTCTCTTTCTCCAACTTTCACTCTCTAGAAAAATCATAGATATAGCTTGAAATAATGTTATTTTCGTATTTATTTTTGATGATGTACAAGTTTGCAAATGATTTCTAGTGATTCGTGGTATATTTGGGGTGATTTCCGATCGATTTGTATGTATTGATGTTTTAGATCTAGTTTTTCGCATGTTTGCATACGTGGTTACGAATTTACAGTTGTTACGATTTATTCATTTCGTACTGGGTTACCATGTTACAATATTGTCATTTCGTATCACTATGTCTTGATTTTCTGTTAAGATTTTATCATTTCGTATCAGTATGAAGTTACGAAATTCGAATTTCATAACACATTTGTGCCGATTTGAAATTTTTGTATTGGAGATTTGGTATACAGTTACGAATTCGTAACTGTTACGATTGGTAAGAAATTGTAACTTCTTACCAAGTGTAACTAGTACGAAGTTACGAATTAATGGCTTCGTATTAGTGTAACTATTTCCAGTTACGAATTAGTAAGGGTGTCACTGTTTACACTCTGGTATATTGGTAAGAAATTGTAACTTCTTACCAAGTGTAACTAGTACGAAGTTGCGAATTAATGACTTCGTATTAGTGTAACCGTAACTATTTCCAGCTACGAATTAGTATCTGTTTTAATGGGGTTCTGGTATATTGGTAAGAAATTGTAACTTCTTACCAAGTGTAACTAGTACGATGTTACGAATTAATGACTTCGTATTAGTGTAACCGTAACTATTTCCAGCTACGAATTAGTATTTGTCTTAATGGGGTTCTGGTATATTGGTAAAAAATTGTAACTTCTTACCAAGTGTACCATTTAAACTTAATATGTTACTATATTGGTAACGAACGTAACAAAAAATAAATAATAAATGATCAATTATTAATCGGGTAATGTAACGAATATAACGAAAAACAAATATCGTATCCGCTTACTGGTACCTCGTGTACAATATTCCAACACGGTAAATAAGATACGAAGTTACGATACAATAACACAAAAGATAAACAACATATGGTAACGAGACGGTACGAAATACATACGTCGTAACCTAGAAACCCAGAAAAAATAAGGAGAGAGATAAAATGGGTTAGTTTTATTGAAAAGTAAGGGTATATTGGTCCAATCATGTCCTTTTTGGCTAGAATTTGTACAAACTAAGTCCCTTGACAAATATTGTCATTGACTATGGCAAAGTGGCTAAAGTAGTGTATTACCTCTATATATATATATATATATATATGAGAATGGTTTTTATGTTGTGAATTGAGAATAAATATGAATCATTGATCTGTGTGTGATGTACGGACCAGATTGGCTTAGCATGCAATATATGCATTTCGTGCATCAAACTTGCAATGCATAAAAACTCTACATTATATGCATTAAAATATCGATCCATTAAAATATTGCATTATATGCATCAAATTTTGGTGAGAATAAATATAGGCCATCCATTAATCAAGATCTATTGATGAAATTCATTCTTATTTCTTAACTTAACAGATTCACTCAACCCACCCATATATATACATATATATATATATGTATATATATGGGTGGGTTCAGGTGAGAATGCAATTTAAGTTAAGAAATAAGAATGAATTTCATCAATAGATCTTGATTAATGGATGGCCTATATTTATTCTCACCAAAACATATATATATATATGTGGGTTCAGGTGAGAATACAATTTAAGTTAAGAAATAAGAATGAATTTCATCCATAGATCTTGATTAAATGGATGACCAAGATTTATTCTCACAAAAACATATGCATAGAATGTAATATTCTAGTGTATCGATATTTTGATGCATATAATGCATATTTTAATGCATTGTAATTTTGATGCACGAAATGCATATAATTCATGAATAAACTCATGCATATTCGCAATTCGCAGGATAAGAACCATTCTCATTTGATCATATATATATATATATATGATTAAGTTCAGGTGAGACGTCCATATTTAGTGAGAAATGAGAATGAATTTGGGCCCCTGACTATTGTAGATCAATGGTACACATCTATTTTTAATTGTGCAAAATATTTGAACTGTTTGTGCAATGATTTATTTATACATGAATATTATTGCAGAAAGTGTATTTAGTTGTTGCACAAAATGTATCTAGTGATTGCACAAAATGTATCAAGTGATTACACTATGATAATGTTGCATAGAATGTATAAAGTTGTTGCACAATGTCGTGCAAAAACATTATTGATTTTGTGCCAAATAATTATACATTTTGTGCCACTTTCGTAACATTTCGCACAGTCTCACGAAAAAATGCCTTTTCACTGTAACCAATATATATATATATATATATATATATATATATATATACACACACACACTCACCATGCAAATCTCATTCTGTATTAGTAATTAGTAATACTTTACATTCACCAAATTGTTTTTAGTGTTAGGTAGGCTTGCATGTTTTAGTGTTGTTCTCACTACTACAAAACAGACATTTAACATCGGTTTTTTTGGACATTGAACATCGGTTTTGGAACCGATGTTAAATGTCGCGATGTTAAAATTAACATCGGTTTCTAATAACCGATGTTAAACTTCAATTTTAACATCGGTTGTTATAACAACCGATGTTAATTTTAATATCGCGATATTTAACATCGGTTCTGGGACAACCGATGTTAAATTTCGCGATTTTAAAATTTTATCGGACCGCGGCTAACCCAGCTAGCCCAACCCAACCCCAACCCACACACTCGCCCAGCCACCCGCACCAGCCCCCCGCACCAATCTCCACCAACCTACAATAAATACCATTAAATTTCGTTGTTGGTGGGTTTCGAACTCACCACCTCTTGCTTGTGGAAGTGTGATATTACCACTCCGCCAGATGAACTTCTTGTATATTTTTTGCTATGTGTTATATTTATATACTATATACATTTATAAATTTATATAAATATAAGATAATTTAATATATATATATTAACAAATCAAAAATTTATTTTTTAAAAAAATCTAGAATATTAATATTAAAAGTCGGATATTCTTATTTAAAGCTCGAAAATAAAAAATAATAAATTTAAAAATACGAATCTGATTTATAATTAATATTTAATCTGTTTTTTTTTTATTTTTAGATTTTTTTGTAAAAATAGAAAATAGTTTTTTATGAAAAGTAAAAAAATTACAAAAACAAAACTAGCACGTTTTTAAAAATATATATAATAATTCAGTTTTTATTTATTTATGGGAAATAATATTCCACTTTTTTTTCAAAACTTTAAATAAAAATATCCGATTTTTATTTTCTATTTTCGAACTTTAAATGAAAACATGCGATTTGTATTTTTTATTTTCGAACTAATATTTATTTTTTATTTTCGAACTTTAAATAAAAACTACAAATTTTTACCTTTTATTTTTGAACAATAAATATAAACATCCAATTTTTAATATTAATATTCCGGATTTTTTTTAAAAAAATAAAGTTTCAATTTTTTTAAAAAAATTCCAGATTTTTTAAAAAATTTAACATCGGTTATACTAAAACCGATGTTAAATTACAAATTAACATCGGTTTTTCTAAAAACCGATGTTAAATTAAAAATTAACATTGTTTAACATCGGTTTTTTTAAAAACCGATGTTAATTTGTAATTTAACATCGGTTTTAGTATAACCGATGTTAAATTTTTTAAAAAATATGGAATTTTTTTAAAAAAATCGAAACTTTATTTAAAAATTAACATCGGTTTTTCTAAAAACCGATGTTAAATTAAAAATTAACATCAATTTTTCTAAAAAACCGATTGTAAATTAACATCGGTTAATTGTTAATTTAACATCGGTTTCTAGCAGAACCGATGTTAATTTGTTTTAAAATTTTCAATTATGCCACCGCGTCTTTTTTAACATCGGTTTTTACAAAACCGATGTTAAACGAGCGATGTTGAATGTCTTTTTTGTAGTAGTGTCTATAGCTACTTGCGAAGAATATTAATTAAATTATATATGGTCAAGTACTTGAGGTAGGCCGAATGTTTCTTAATATTATAAGTATATTGCTAATTTGTAACTAAAAGTTAATGATGTTTTTAAATCTCAGGTGCCTAGAAGAGACCCGACCACTCGCCCTGCAGATTATGAACATGCAGCCTATGGCTATGGCAAAACCAAACATGAGACTACCACATGTTCGTCTCATTATTAAACAATATTTCCTAGATCTACTTTCAGACATTTCTTTCATTTGTATTTTATTTTGTCCATATCGAAGTATTTTACAACAATATTTATCTTCTGACAAAGCTTATCATATAGTATGTTTTTCAAGGTAAGTAGTAGTAAACCTACCTACAAAATTTTCTGACGTACGTACATATAAGCAAATCTAATTACTACGTTTGGTATTTATGTCATTAGATTCCAGAGGCCGTTCGAGTAAGAACGACAACAAGAAGTCCAATCATCTTGAGAGTGGAAAATCAGTTGATGAGCCGTATAACCCACCTATCTACAATATTGATGGCCAAGAAGTTTACATGTCTCAGAACATTAGTCCTCTACATGATGTAAGATTGTCGTATTTTTAATTCCCTAAGCTCTCGTGTAAATATTTTTAATTCCCTAAGCTCGTCGTTGGCTTAGTTTGTTCAACGATGCCGTTTTGTTTCGGAAGATAAAAGGTATTTCTTGTTTTTCATATCAACCAAATAACTCACTCCCAAAAAAAAAATTTAGAAGTAGTGTTCAAAAATATTCCAACTATAAGGCTTCAAATTTTTACGAGGCACTACCCGAACCACGACCAACTTAATTTTATCTGAATTTCATCAAATTTTTGGCTCCGCCCTCTACTATTATTCATTCTCCAAAGAAAAATTCCTGAATCCGCACTTGATGAATTCAAAATGTAACACTCACCGTAGTTGCCTTTACCAGAATGAGATTGTAATCCCACTTCAACTCATGCGACCCCCACACGACGTGCCATGGTAACCGCTATCGCTAGTATGATTTTAGTTCCCAAGATCTTTCCAATATTAAGCAAATGGTTGTTTTACTTCAAGCCCTCTACGTGACGCGCCGTAGCAAACCGGAAGATGCGATTCAAACAAGCCACAAGGTTTCTAACGCCTCGATAAGTGAATTTAAATCACGATTTATATTTTGGAGACACACTCAATAAAATAAGAAGAAAGTTTGTTAACACAAACACTCATAATTTTTTTCATAAATTTCAAGGTGTCCTTACAAATGAAAATGAGGGCTATTTATAGCCAAAATTCCTACAACTATTACAATATAAAAATATAAAATAAAGACTAAAAAATTATAAATTCAACATTCAAAACTCCTAAAATCTGATCCATGACAAATCAACCCATAAGTTAAGGAGTCAACACATTTTTAGGGGACAAAAATCAAGGACCAAGACTTAAGTTTTGAAAATAAGAAATCAAAGTTAAAGAAAAATATGTTGTTGTGGTTTTAGTGGAATAACAGATCCTAGACTTTGGATTTTGATCTTGGTGTCTTCTATATAATTGTAGTACTGCCTCTTAGCTTTCCAAATCCACCTGAATCGTCTCAATCGGATATCGGACGTGAAAGTTATGATAAAAATACGAATATGTATCGTATCTGAAATTTCCAACGCCTGCTTTCAATTGTATCGCATCTTCAGTTAGGCTTATTGCTTGGAATGATGACATCAACGCTTTTAATCAAACATGTGACGGCTTCAATAACACAAATAAATATGTTATTATATTTATGATCACCGGTCTGATTAAAATGATTTTGCACGAGCATTGTTAATGAATTCTTTATCGCATTTGCTCGTGATCTTGTTATTGGTCCCACAGGAATGTATTGTTCTTCTTCTGACTGACTGAATGCTTCTTGATTCACATCATTCCCTCCGTCCTCAAAAGGATTCGTTTTCGAATCTTGTTTATACTTGATGATGTAAGGAAAACGATTCGATCTCCTCTAACCATTTGGCATGTCTTTTACTCAACTTATTTTGTCCCTTGAGATGCTTCAATGATTCATGATCTGTGTGAATCACGAACTCCTTAGGCCATAAGTAGTGTTGCCACGTACGTAAAGCTCTAACCAAAGCATACAATTCTTTATCATATGTAGGATAGTTCAACATTGCTCCTCCAAGTTTTTCGCTAAAGTAGGCAATCGGCCTCTTTCCCTGCATTAATACTGCTCCAATTCCTACTCCTTGGAATTGGATGTCGATACTTTACCGTGATATTATTCACCGCTCGGCAGTCGGTGCACATTCTCCAAGTCCCGTCTTTCTTTGGTACGACAATTATCGGAACGACACAAGGACTCAAACTTTCTCGGATATACCCAATACTTAATAACTCCTCGACCTGCCGCTGAATCTCCTTAGTTTCTTCAGGATTATTTCGGTATGCTGGTCGGTTTGGAATGACGGCTCCTGGCACAAAGTCGATTTGGTGCTCGATCCCTCTTTTTGGTGGCAAACCGGGTGATAGCTCATCCGGAAAAACATCATTGAAGTCCTGCAATAGAATTTTTATAGTACTCGGAATATTCCGGTTTTTATCATCATCAAGAGTGCAAATTCGTTTGGTAAGAAGTAAGTATGCGGGTTGCCCCTCCTCAACTTCTTTAACGACTTCCTTTGCACTTATAAATAAACATTTTTTTGATTTTTCATTTTTTTCTTTTTCTTTCTTTTCCTTTTCTTTTTCTCTTTGTTTTTCTTTTTCCTTTTCTTTTTCTTTTTCCTTTTGTTTCTCTTTTTCTTTTCCTTTTTCTTTTTGGTTTTCTTTTTCTTTTTCCTTTTCTTTTTCTTTTTCTTCAACTTTTTTTTGGAGTCGAATTTGATCTCCATGGACTTGTATTTTCGTCATGGGAACTAATGTGATTTTTCTCCCATCTTTCTTAAATGAGTAACGATTCTTCTTCCCGCTAAGTTGGGCATCTCGATCGTAATGCCATGGTCTCCCCAACAAAATATGGCAAGCGTGCATTGGTACAACGTCATATAGGATATCATCATGGTATTTTCCAATTGTGATGGTTATGAGTACCTGTTTATTCACCCGAACCTCTCCGCAATCGTTTAGCCAATGAAGTCTATAAGGCTTAGGATGTCGCCTTGTTGGTAATTCTAACCCCTCGACTAGCATCGCACTAGACACATTGGTGCAACTTCCGTTATCAATGATCACACTACAATTTTTATTTTTCACAAAACATCTAGTGTGAAAAAGATTTTCTCGTTGTTCGTTATCGTTGCTCTCTTCCTTATTTGCCTTCACATTCAACACCCTCCTAATGACAAGTGCGGGTGCGAATTCTAGCTCCCCTTCATCACTTTCTTCTTTCCCTTCTTCCTCATCTTCATCATCTGTTTCATATTATCCGTCCTCCCTAAGTATCATTGCTCGTTTATTAGTGCATTGGGATGCAATGTGTCCTCGCCCGTGGCATCGAAAACAATTGATGTTCCTGTTTCTCGTGTTTGTATTTTCTACGGATGTATATTTGACTTCGGGTTTTGTTCGACTAGTACTTCCCACCTCAAACTTCCCCTTCATGGTGCTTTTATCAAAACTGCCCTTGGATACGTCTCGATTTCCCGTTTGAGGCTTCCAAGGAGTTGTGTACCCCGTGGAGTAAGTATTGTTGCCTCCCTTTCGCAAATTCCTCTCAATTTTGATCGCTGCATATACCATGTCCTCGAACTCAACATAATATTGTTTATCAACTTCTTTAGAGATTTCCGCCCTCATGCCATGTAGAAATCTCGCCATTGTGGCCTCCCTCGACTCCCTCACATCGGCCCGGATCATTAACATCTCCATTTCCTTTCGAAAATCTTCTATGCTCCTTGAACCTTGTTTTAAGGATTGAAGGCGAGAAAATAGTTCCTTATGAAAATAATTAGGAACAAATCTTCTACGCATTACAATCTTTAATTCCTCCCAACTATTAATTGGCCTCTCTCCATTCCTCCTTCTATCCGTCACAAGTTGGTCCCACCAAATGCTGACATATTCGGAAAATTCGGTTATTGCTAACCTCATTTTCTTAGTACTAGCATAGTTGTGGCAGTCAAATATAGTTTCAAACTTCCTCTCCCAGTCAAGGTATGTGTCGGGATCGCTCCGCCCTTCGAAGGCTGGGATTTTCATTTTTATATTTCTCATACTCCGGTCTTCCTCGTTTCGTCCTTCCCTTCCATACCGTCTACCTTGTTCTCTCCAACCTCCTCGACCACTTCCTCCTCGATTTTGGTAAGTTCCATCCTCAAAGAATGTTTCATCCTCGTACTCTCTATATGAGAAGGGACTCGGATTCCTTCTTCTACGGTGATGCTCATCCTCTTTATTTTTTTGTAAATTTTTTATCGCTTCTTCTTATCGATCTTGTCTTCTAATTAATTGGGTGAGCATTTCTTGTATGTTCTGAAGGGCTTCGTTTCCTTCATTTTTCTCAATATCGGATTTCGATATTTTTTTTTGCTCTTTTTTTTTTTTGCTTTTCTTTTTTTTTTGCCCTTTTTTTTGCTTTTTTTTTTTGCCTTTCTTTTTTTTTGCCCTTTTTTTTCTTTTTTTTTTTTACGCGCACACACAAATTAGTCCTCACAAGATCCTCACGTATATCGCTCGATCACTCAACGCTCGTGTATCACTCTTTTAGTTTTTTTTGCACTGTGCTTGCCTTTAATCACTCGGCTTTATATAAATGTCCCACAACTCACAAGGTGATTATATAGGCTAGTATTGTGACAAGTATTTAATTTTACAGGGGCGGTAATCCGCACTCCAGCTTTATATTTATTTTATATTTCACTGTGGTGGTAGAACCGACCTTCGTGATAGATATGTATATATATATATATATATTCACTGTGGTGGTAGAACCGACCTTCGTGATAGATATGTATATATATATATATATTCACTGTGGTGGTAGAACCGACCTTCGTGATATATATATATATATTCACTGTGGTGGTAGAACCGACCTTCGTGATAGATATGTATATGTATATATATTCACTGTGGTGGTAGAACCGACCTTTGTGATAAATAGGTATATTTATATATATAGGTATTTTTTTTTGTATACTCCTTTTTTTGTATACTTTTTTTTGTATATTTTTTTTTGTATACTTTTTTTTTGTATACTTTTTTTTTTTATATATTTTTTTTATATTAAGAAGACAGAAGGTTTAGAAGATAGAAAGAAAGAATATGATGGTAAGATAAGAAGATTATGAAAATGAATGAAAATAGATACCGCTTAGTAATGGAAAAAACCGAGCTCTGAAGCCAACTGATGCGACCCCCACACGACGTGTCATGGTAACCGCTATCGCTAGTATGATTTTAGTTCCCAAGATCTTTCCAATATTAAGAAAATGATTATTTTACTTCAAGCCCTCTACGTGACGCGCCGTAGCAAAACCGAAAGGTGCGATTCAAACACGCCACAAGGTTTCTAACGCCTCGATAAGTGAATTTAAATCACGATTTATATTTTGGAGACACACTCAATAAAATAAGAAGAAAGTTTGTTAACACAAACACTCATAATTTTTTTCATAAATTTCAAGGTGTCCTTACAAATGAAAATGAGGGCTATTTATAGCCAAAATTCCTACAACTATTACAATATAAAAATATAAAATAAAGACTAAAAAATTATAAATTCAACATTCAAAGCTCCTAAAATCTGATCCATGACAAATCAACCCATAAGTTAAGGAGTCAACACATTTTTAGGGGACAAAAATCAAGGACCAAGACTTAAGTTTTGAAAATAAGAAATCAAAGTTAAAGAAAAATATGCTGTTGTCGTTTTAGTGGAATAACATATCATAGACTTCAGATTTTGATCTTGATGTCTTCTAGATAATTATAGTACTGCCTCTTAGCTTTCCAAATCCACCTCAATCGTCTCAATCTGATATCGGACGTGAAAGTTATGATAAAAATACGAATATGTATCGTATCTGAAATTTCCAACGCCTGCTTTCAATCAGACGCATCTTCGCCAGCTTATTGCATGGAATGATGACATCAACACTTTTAATCTAACATGTGACGGCTTCAATAACACAAATAAATATGTTATTATATTTATGATCACCGGTCTGATTAAAATGATTTTGCACGAGCATTGTTAATGAATTCTTTATCGCATTTGCTCGTGATCTTGTTATTGGTCACACAGAAATGTATAGTTCTTCTTCTGACTGACTGACTGCTTCTTGATTCACATCATTCAACACCCATTATCCACAGCTTTGTTCAACATTACTCTATAATGGAAATTAAATAAACCCTTACTTCATTCGATTTAGTATATTTTGATCAGGTGAAAAAAGATGGACGTGGTGCAGACGAAAGCAAGTCAAGTGGTGCCTCAAGAGGAAATTGGTGGAAAGGCATGTTTTTTTGCTTTTTATTTGTTCCTAAAACTCATCTTCTGGAAAATAAAACCATACAATATGATGTATCGTGCATGAAGTACATCAGTATAATTATGCGTTACATCTATTGTAATTATGTTACAAGATCATAAAAATATCCGCATCAAATAAAAGAGAGATTAAAGACAGATTGATGTCTCATATTTTGACTGTAATTATGTTATACAACAATTGTGATTATGCTAATAATCACAACATGTGTTTATCTTGCACCGTGTATTACGTTGTGGAATATACCAACTCTCTTTTTTGAACATATATTTTTTTTGTCATTGAATTAATAAATACTAATCAAATTCAAAACACTTGCAGGATCACTCTATTATTGAGGACCTTGCTTCTTACTGAATTCTACTATATATACTCTAAAAAGAGGTAATTTAGATTAACATGTTATTCAAAATAGATAAGTAGTTTCATATGCAGCTATCTTCCTTTATTTGGGTTGACATATTACATTTGGGTTGACATATTACTTTTGCTGCACTATTTTTTTTGTTCAGGTAAACAAAGAAGAATATAGATATTGTGCATCGTACGTGAAGAATGATGAACAATTAATAAGTACTTAGATAAGATCGTAACCTGGAGCAACTAATTATTGTAATATTTTATTCTGATTTTAAGGAACTAATAGTGTGTAATGAATTTCGAGGTCAGTGTGTAATGAATAATCGTGTTTATATGAACTATATGAACTTGCCCTCGAATGTTATCCTGTTTTCTAAATTTATGTATTTCAGTAGAGTTAATTAGTCTATTTTGTGGAGTTGAATTGAACTGAATTTTGAAGAATATACAAGAGAATGATTATTGAATGATTGTTGTTTTTATTGCCCTCAGCATTACATGTGAATCGATCAGTACATATAGGGGATATGAGAAACTAGATTGGGTAATACCCATTAATCAAGGACAATGGTCATGCCCCACTAATCAAGGACAATGGTCATGCCCACTAATCAAGGACAATTACAATAAATGTGTACAGCTATAACTTTGAAGTTATCTACTACTTGACTACTAGAGTATATCCATGTGATATGTTAATACTCCCCCGCAGTTGGAGCGGGAGGAAGCCGGACGCTCAAACTGGATCTGAACTCTTCAAATAATGCGGAAGGCAGACCTTTGGTGAAGATATCTGCGTACTGATAGCGGGAGGGCACATGGAGAACTCGTACCTGACCAGCAGTAACTATGTCACGGACAAAATGTATGTCGATCTCAATATGTTTGGTCCGTTGATGTTGAACTGGATTGGCAGACAGGTATATGGCACTAACATTGTCACAATATACAAGGGTTGCAGCGGACAATGGAGAGTGTAGCTCTCGAAGAAGGTTACGTAGCCATGCAGTCTCAGCCACTACATTGGCAATGCCCCGATATTCAGCCTCGGCATTAGAACGGGAGATAGTGTACTGGCGCTTAGAAGACCAAGACAGGATATTATCGCCCAAAAAGATATAGTAACCTGAAGTAGACCGCCTTGTAGAGGGGCAACCGGCCCAATCTGCATCGGTATATCCAACAAGGGAGGTGGTAGTAGATGTGTACAAGTGAAATCCAAAGTCCAGAGTTCCTCAAGCGAAGGATAAGCTGAAGGGCAGCGAGATGAGGCTCGCGAGGGTCATGCATGTAAAGACAAATCTGTTGCACTGCATAGGATAAATCTGGTCTAGTAAATGTAAGGTACTGAAGACCACCTGCGAGACTGCGATATAAAGTAGGATCCTGAACTGGAACACCTTCGGGACCCAGTTTGGATTCTGTATCAACTGGTGTTCGTGAAGGGTTACAGTTGGTCATGTGAGCATGCTCAAGGATCTCAGTAGCGTACTTTCTCTGAGACAGAAACAACCCTGTAGAATGGCGAGTAGCAGAAATACCAAGAAAATAATTAAGTGCCCCGAGATCAGTCATGTCAAACTCACTATGTAGGGAAGCAATGATATGCTGTAGTAATACTGTTGAGGAAGCTGTAAGAATAATGTCATCCACATAAATAAGTAAATAAGCAACCTGAGAGCCCTGTCGAAGGATGAATAGAGAAGAGTCACATAGGCTGTGGTAAAATCCAACACGAGTGGCGTAACCTGCAAATCTCTGAAACCAAGCACGGGGTGCCTGTTTCAGACCATATAAAGATTTCTGTACAAGGCAGACAAGGTGAGGGTACCGGGGGTCCACAAATCCTGGTGGTTGGTGCATATATATAGTCTCAGATAAATCCCCATTAAGAAAGGCATTCTTAACGTCAAGTTGGTGAATAGGCCACTTGCGAGATACCGCAAGACTGAGTACTGTGTGGATGGTGGCCGGCTTGACCACTGGGCTGAAAGTCTCGTCGCAGTCACTACCAAGTTGCTGACTACTACCATTGGCAACCAAACGAGCCTTATAACGACTCAGAGATCTATCAGCATGGAATTTATGTTTAAACAACCACATAGAGCGTACCAAATTGATACCAGAGGGTCGTGGTACAAGAATCCAAGTACCATTTTTAACTAACGCATTATACTCATCATACATAGCATTATTCCAATGAGGGTTCTGAAGAGCGAGGAAGGGAGATTTAGGTAGTGGTGAGATACGAGACGTGTGAAGGGAGAGACAGTCAATAGGTTTGACAATGCCTGATTGAGACTGAGTGACCATGCGGTGAGTGTGGGGTGGTTCGGTGGGAGGTTGGTTTGGGGCGTTGAGTGGTTGAGTAGGGGGTTGTTGGGTTGGTGATGGTTGATTTATTGTCTCAGGTTGGGGGCTGTTGGGTTGTGGAGAATTGGCGGGTAGTGGGCTGGTGGGTGTAATGGGCTCAATATTGATGTGAGGAGCGGCTTGTAATGGAGTCGGGGCAGGGGGTTGAGTGAGTATTTGGTGAAGTAGAGGGGAAGGTGTAGTGTCTAAGAATGTGTAGGATGGTGGGGAATCGGGTGTCATGGAGCGGTAGGGGAATTGGGTTTCGTCAAAGGTGACGTGGCGGGAAAGTAAAATTTTGTTTGTTTCAAGGTCTAGGCATCGAAAGCTACGGTGATAGGCGGGATAGCCTAAGAAAATGCATGGTGTTGCTCGTGGGGCAAGTTTATGGGGTGAGTGAAGGTGGGGGTAGCAAAGACACCCAAAAATACATAGGTTGGAGTATTCGGGCGTTTTGTGAAAAAGTCGTGTGTAGGGAATTTCGTTGTTGATGGATGTGGAGGGTAAAAGATTGAGGAGATAGGCGGCCATATGTAGGGCCTCGGCCCAAAAGGTAGGGGGTAGGTGGGCTTGAAACAAGAGGGTACGAATGACATTGTTGATGGTTCTAATCATGCGTTCCGCCTTGCCATTTTGTTGAGAGGTTTTTGGGCAAGAGAATCTAAATTGTATACCGTGTTTAGCAAAAAGGGTATGTAAGCGGTTATTGTCAAATTCACCGCCATGGTCACATTGGAAACTTTTTATTTTGCATTTAAATTGGTTCTTAACATAATTACGAAAATGAAAAAATTTATCAAGCATGTCAGATTTATTACGGAGGGGGTAGATCCATAAGTAATGAGAAAAATGATCAAGAAATAATACGTAATATTTGAAACCACTTTTACTAATAATTGGAGATGTCCATACATCGGAATGAATAATATCAAAACAGTGTTTAACAATAGACTTGGAACTATGAAAAGGAAGCTTCGCATGTTTGCCGAGCTGGCATGTGTGACAAACATGAGGAGACTTTTCTTTATTACACGAAATAAATTTATGAGAAGCAAGAGACCGTAGCACCTCGTCACCGGGATGACCAAGGCGTTGGTGCCACGTGGAGGAGCTTGTGGAGAGAAGAGCAGTAGGAATTGTTGACGGCTGGGTAACGGGATAGAGATCACCAGAACTATCACATCGAAGGAGGATATGGCGAGTCCAGAAGTCCTTCAAAGAAAAACCGAAGGCATCAAATTCAATAGTACAATTATTATCTCTAGTAAATTGACGAACAGAGATGAGATTTTTAATAATATTGGGGGTTACAAGGACATTATGTAAATGAAGTGGGCGATGAGAGGATGGAATAATGCTATGTCCGGTGTTGGTAACGGGAATAGAGTTTCTATCACCAACGTGGACAGATGGAAATAAGCGTTTATTAAAAAGTGTACTTAAATTACTTGCGTTGGAATTTAAATGGGAAGAAGCACCTGTATCCATATTCCACGTCGGGTCTTGTAAGGTCATAGTGCTAAATGCACTAGGTAACGATGTTGCTTGGGACGGATACGGAGCAGGAGCAGAACCAAGAATACCCGGGCTGTTGAGCGGTTGGTACTGAACTGGTAATACAGCCTGTTGTTGTTGGGCCGCAGCATATTGGTACTGGACTTGGGCCTGGTTTCCTGTGGGGAATTGTGGGGCAGCAAAGGCATGTGTTGGATTGGGTTGTTGTGGGGCTGTTGGGCTGAAGATATTGTAAGACTGCAGTTGGGCCAGGCGGGCCTGGTGGGTACCAGGAGGAGCCCAAGATGTATGTGGGTTATGATTACTAAAACGATTACCAGAGGGAGTACGGGATGTATTTGCAACGTTCGGTTTAGGGTTTAATCCTACCCTATTTCGATGGTCATGGATGTATTCGCAATGTTCACCGAATTTACACATGCCTCTTTTAAAGTGATTGCACAATTGAGGTAAACCTTGTGATTTAAAGTATTGAGAGTTCGAGTTACCTTTGGGTTCTGATTTGGTAGCCATTAAAACAGTAGGTGATGATGAACTACTGTCAAATGTAAAGGTATTCTCGACAGCCTCACTTTGTGTGGGCTCATCAAGCAACAACATTGTGCGTGCCGTTTCAAAGGACGGAAGAGGCTCACGGTGACGAATGATCTTAACAATAGTAGCAAATCGGGAATCAAGGCCATTAACTGCATACATAACTAGGCTCTTATCACTTACCGGAGCGCCAAGATTCTTGAGTCTATCCGCCATGGTTTTGATTTTGGTGCAATACGTGTTTATGGACATGTTGCCAATCTTGATGGAACGAAGCTCGTTGTCGAGGTTGATAGCCCTAGCGTCCTTGTTGTCATGAAACAAAGATTCGAGATGGTCCCATAGGTCTTTTGCAAAGCCCGGTGTTGAGACGGCTTGTTCTTGCAAAGAATCACATAGCGATCCGAGGATCCACATCTTGATTAGATCGTCAAGTTTACTCCATTCGTGGCCGGGAGCGCTAGATGAGGTCTTTTCTTCGATGTGGGATTTTAGTCCAAGACTGCCAAGATGAATCTTGAAGAAGGAACTCCAAGAATTAAAGTTGTGTTTGTCGAGGTCTAGTTTGACGGGTACCTTGTTTGTGATGCTAAAAGGGATGAGTTTCTCGGCGGTTGGTTGTGGAGGGGGTGGTGGAACGTTTCCATCTCCGGCCATTAGTGCCGATTATGGGTGTTGGGGTTTTGATTTTTTTTTTTTTTTTGGTGGCAGAGAGGTGGTATACGATTAGTTTGGAGAGAAAGGTGGGAAAGAATCGTTATATTAAGTTGGCTGCGATACCATGAAGAATATACAAGAGAATGATTATTGAATGATTGTTGTTTTTATTGCCCTCAGCATTACATGTGAGTCGATCAGTACATATAGGGGATATGAGAAACTAGATTGGGTAATACCCATTAATCAAGGACAATGGTCATGCCCCACTAATCAAGGGCAATGGTCATGCCCACTAATCAAGGACAATTACAATAAATGTGTACAGCTATAACTTCGAAGTTATCTACTACTTGACTACTAGATTATATCCATGTGATATGTCAATAAATTTGATTAGTTACTGAATAATAATAATAATAATAATAATAATAATAATAATAAATGTGAAGATATTGGGTACGGGTTTCTCCCCTTCTCTTTTTCCTCTTTTGGGGAACTTGAGAAAGATGCAGTCACCTTACTCAAGCGTATTCGACGTTTCTCGATGACTCAGGACATTGGAGCGCGTGCAGCAGTTCATATCTTTAATAGGATTGGTTTTACCATCGCTAGAGGTGTGGGAGCTCAGTTAGTTTCGAGGCTCCCCACTAATCTTTTGTAATCCTATGAGTTTTTTTTTAAAAAAAAAAAAAAAAAATAATAATAATAATAATAATAATAACAATAATAGTAATAACAATAATAACAACTATTCTTGTTATTATTATTATTAGATAACAATATGTATATACAAAACAATAACATATAGATTACAACAATAATATTAATTATAAATAGTAATGATAATAAAAAGATTATGTATAATATTATTGATAATATTAATAAATAGAATAATAATTATAATATCACATAAGAATAATGATAACAATAATATAATAAAAAATTATGTATAATATTAGTAAATAGAGTAATAAAATTATTTAATAACAACAATAATAATAATATAATTGGTGGCTTTATTTTCAGAACTCTCTTAAGTGCAAGAACTGCGAGAACTCCTCTAAACCAATGAAATTTTTTTAAATATTAAAAATTATTATTAACTCAAAAGGGTATTTGTAACGCCCCGATTTTCGAGCATATATTTATTTTATAATTTATAGAAAGCGCATGAATAATTTTAAATGTCCAACAATTAATTTACGAATTTTATTCCATTTATTAAATAAGGTCCAATTTTTCCTTATTCGCACATCATGATTGTAGTTTACACTTCAGGCTCGAGTCCAAGTTCTCATATTATAATAGCCCAGATCGATTTTACTTGATCATTCTAAATGTAATATTAAGAACCTATTATTGTTATTATTAATCTAATAATTTAATTTTCCATTATTATTAATACCATAATTAATAGGTTATTAATAAAGATTAATTAAAGCAATTTAATTAATTTAATATGAAATTAGTAAGCCATCTAATTAAAGATTTAAAGTAATTATATAATTAATATATTACTAATATTATATTTTGATCAATCCACATCCAACAAGAACTCTGCAAAAATCAAAACTCTACTAACCCTACCTGCAAACATATAAATATAAAAACTCCACGGTGGTTCCTCTTCTCACCTATCTGCAGCAATCCCAACAATACAACACAAAATACAATTCTCATATCCCAGCCGCTTTAAGCTCTTCTCTGAAAATTTCCATCTTCTTGAATTTTCTCCAGCAAAACAACTCTCAACACAATTGTGAAATTCCCTTCTCTGACTAAGATTCAGTAAGATTCAGTTTTCTAATTAGTAATCGTCTTCGGGAAGGAGAAGGATCTCAGTTGCAAATCATCCTCCGGATCTCCTAGTATAACCGAAGGTAATCTCAATCTACTTCCGTCTTGCGATCTTTCCAAATATTTGTTTCAAATTGTACAATGATATTAGCAAGAAATTTAAGACTACAAATCTAATCCTTTTTTTCTTTTCTTTTCTGCAAATTAAATCATCAGCAGAACCTGCAAAATTTAATCACAAAGTAATCTATCAATCCAGTTTTCTTTCGAGCCCGTTAAATCGAGCTCGAACCCCTTCACCCCATTTATATTCACCAGAACCCATATCCCTAGGCCAAGTTTGAACCATTGTCGTAAGCCCTAACACGCCGCGGACGTGCACCTTTAATCATGAGCCACCGCCATGCGATTTGAACCGAAACTTTGAAACTCAAACACTTTCAATCATTCAGCCAATTGAGAATCAAAACCAAAATTACCTGACCAGAATCATACTTTATCTCTGAGTTATACACCGAAGGTCGCCGCTGCTACCGCCACCGCTGCGGCTTTTCTATCATGGTCCGCCGCCGGTCGCCTTGTACCCGAGCAGGTGTGTATGCTCATGCTTTCCCAGTGCGCGCGTGTGTGATCGTAACACATATATACATATATGCATGTGTCAATCGGTGAGGAGAGCCTTGAAGAGGGATATTCCGACCGATGCCGAGAGAGATTCGAGATTTATTTGGCTCTGCAGCCGAAATTTTTAGAGAGAGAATTTGGGAGAGAGAGGGATTTGAGGGGGAGAGAGTAGAAGTTAACGGGATAAGAAATGAGAGAGTGTCGAATTAGGGCAAGCATTTTTATACCCAGCCCTTTTTTTAAGTATTTCAATTGAGTCCCCCATGTTCTAGATCTCTCCATTTGACCTCAAATTAACTTTTCAGTGTATTCAGTTTCAGTCCCTCAGTTTTGTCATTTCCTTTAATTTGATCCCATCCGGTTTTTAATATTTTATAAATCATACCTCTTTTACTCAATTTTAAAATATTAATTCATATTAATTTATTCTGGACACTATTTTAATATTAAAAATTAACTGTTATTTTAGGAGACGAGGACTTGGAGCCTAGGATTTGAACTGCATTCGCATCTCAATTTTCAAGGATCGTCATTGTATTTCGAGGTGGGGATTTTACGCTTGTTTTATTTAATGCATGATGTTACTTGTATATATGCTTGTTTCTTGCCAAATATTTATATGCTCAGAGTTTGCATATTATTTACGTTGTAGCCTCCAATGAGTAGTAGGCATAATGTGCTCCAAGTGTGCATATTATTTACGTTGTAGCTTCCAATAAGTAGTAGGCAGTATGCACAAAGTTCGCATATTGATGGCCATCGGGCAACCACCAGGTTCAGGCATGTCATATCTACTTGAAAATATGTATTTATTTAAATTTAACAAAGCGTTCCCTCCTCACTGAGCGAGTTGAAATCTCACCCCATTATTTAAACCTTTCACTGGCCCGAAGTGTAGTAAGAATCATGGCGGGGAGTGTTTGTATGGAAAGGGTGTCTGCTATAATTGCGGGAAGCTAGGTCACACAAGCCGACATTCTACACAATCTAAGGGCAAAGGACAAGCATCGGAAGGTCAAGCTTGGGTCTACTCAATGAATCAGGCTGATAATAGTCCCGACATAGTATCAGGTATGCTTATGATCTCTAATGTGCCTGCTTTCACTTTGTTTGACACTGGTGCCACACACTCTTTTATGTCTGCAAAGTTTCATCATGCCATTGGTCATAGAAGCGTTAGAACTGTTGAGTCTCTTGAGGTTAGCTTACCGTTAGGAAATACGATCCTCACTAATAGAATGATTGACGAGAGTATCGAGATAGGAGGAAGAGAATTTGACGCTAGTCTGTATTTGATTAACTCGATGGATTTTGACGTGATCCTTGATATGGACTGGCTCGATAGACACGATGCCGATATAAGATGCCGTGAGAAGAAGGTGACATTGAGGTTCCGAAGGCAAGTAGATCACCTTTTATGGTGCTAAGAGTAGAGGAGTACCAAGAGTAATCACAGCCATGAAGGCACTAGGAAGTCTGAGGAAGGAGAAATGTCAGGGTTACTTGGTGAGTTTAGTCTACACTCGTACTAATGAGGTGCCCCCTACAGACGTACCTATAGTACGGGAGTTTTTGGATGTGTTTCCAAAAGATTTGTCGGGAGTCCCACCCGACCGACAAGTGGAGTTTAGTATTGATTTGGTCCCTGGGGCGGCCCCAACATCCAAAGCACCATATAGAATGGCTCCGAAGGAACTTCAAGAATTGAAAGTCTAAATTCAAGAGCTGCTGGAACTCGGATTTATTCGTCCTAGTGTGTCACCATGGGGTGCACCAGTGCTGTTTGTAAGAAAGAAGGATGGGTCACTTCGGATGTGTATTGATTACAGGGAGCTGAATCGACTCACGGTAAAGAAGAAGTACCCAATACCAAGAAGATCGATTTGAGATCGGGGTACCATCAACTGAAGATTAGGGTGTGTGATATTCCCAAGACGGCTTTCAGGACCCGTTATGGACATTTTGAATTTGTAGTTGTGCCATTTGGTCTGAGTAACGCACCTGCGGTATTTATGGATTTGATGAACAGGGTGTTCCAACCTTACTTGGATAAGTTCGTGATCGTCTTCATAGATGACATATTGGTGTATTCTAAGGACAAGGGACAACACCAAGAGCATTTGAGGCTTACATTGGAGACACTTCGCAAGGAGAAGTTGTATGCCAAGTTCAAGAAATGTGAGTTTTGGTTAAAGAGAGTTACATTTCTTGGAGATGTGGTGACTTATAAAGGAATTGAGGTAGATCCCGACAAGGTTGTAGCAGTGAGTAGTTGGGGATTATCCAAGATTGCGAGCGAAGTTCGCAGTTTTCTGGGCCTAGCTGGCTATTACAGAAGATTTATCGAAGGATTTTCGAAAATCGCCACTCCTATGTGTAATGCCCGGATAATTATTGTGTATTTGTCTTGTAAGATTCAACTTTGTGATGTTATTATTCGGAGGTTGGTTTCCCGTATTTCGTATCCTTACGTTTTGGTATCTCCAGCATTCTGCATGCATGGTTCTGCACGTGTTAACGTACGCTATCAGGCGTCCATAACGTACGCTAAGACTGCAGTATTACGTACGTTATCTGATGTGCTTAACGTACGTAAGCTAAGTCAACTTATGATCGGATAAGGGTCGGCGTGTAGGGGCCAAGGAAGGGGCCGGGGAAGATTCGTGTGATATTCCGCGTGAACCTGGACATAGGTGTTACGTACGCTATGGTGCATGTTTTACGTACGCTAAGGACATGGATATTATGTACGTAAAACCATTGTGATTACGTACGTAAGGAAATGGCAAAATCAGGCCAGTAAGTTCTGGTCAGACGACTACGTGCGCTAAAGTTAGGGTATAACATACGTTAAGTTTGTTACGTACGTAAGGTTATTTGCATAACGTACGTAATGCCCAGAATTCTATTTATAGACCTCGACCCTATTTCATTTCTCACCTTTCCTTTGGCCGATTTTCCGTGTTCTGGAGATCTTTCATCACCTCTTATCCTTCATATCATCTTCTGAGATGATTCTTGGGAAGCTTAGACCTTGTAGATTGGTGTTCAAGCTTCCGGTGGTAGAGTTTATTCAAGTTCTTCATTGTTCATCAATTTATTGAGGTATGTGACCCTTCACCAACTAATTTAGCATGATCTTAGTAATGTTTTGGACCTGTTTTGAGTAGACCGAACCAGTTATCTTCTTGAGGAGCCTTTCATCATGGTTTAGAAGATTAAATTCAATTATTTTCGATTCCTCTTGGTTGTTGAAATCGTTGAGCAAACCTTCTAGTGATTAGACTATTGATTAGTGCATCTTGAGATTGTAAACCCAATCATATCTAGTTTTCGAAGATTGTCTTAGTTCATGAGAATGGTATGATTGAACATTTTGGTGAAGAATTAATGGATTGAATTTAAGGATTAATTCGTAGAATGAGAGGATATTGAAACTAGTGAACAAGTCTTTATGATGATTCATCGAAGTTCGGATATCTTATTATAATAGAACATGATTAGAATCCTCCTAGGATGAATTCCATGTTATTATTGTACCAATCAACCGAAGGAATTGTGTTGGAACTTAGAAAGTATTCTATTGAGCTATTGCAAGGACGAATAGCGTAGTATCGGTCCAACCAAATTGTGTTAGGGCAGAATAGTCCATCGCCATTATAGGGTGTATCATGCCTTTTGATGATTCATTTGATAATTTAAACGATTATCCGGAACCGTTAGTTATACCGACATTATTGTTCGATGAAGGTTTGCATTCCGGTGAGCCGACCAAGTGAGAATTCTCCAATCGGATTGAAGACTATTGATAGTAGAAATTCTTGTCGCCATTTGTTGAGGCAAGTATCGTATTTTGAAAGTTTGTGAATAATTGATGAATTTGATCATGCATATGGTTTATTCATGTTGTTGACATGAGATTATTTCATTAAATTGTCATGATATTTGCTATCGATTTGACGTACGTTCATATTGATGAACATGTCAATTTTCTTGCATATGTATATGCATAGTTGTGTTATGTGTAAGTTGTGATGATCCGAAGGGATCAAGCGATCTATGCTGAGGGCGCTGGATCGGATGTCCACCTCGTGTTGGTCCGAAGGGATCATCTTGGGATCTAGGCTGAGGGCGCTGGATCATTGGATGGGTTTTTTCCACCTCGTGTTGGTCCGACGGGATCATCTTGGGATCTATGCTGAGGGCGCTGGATCGTTGGAATACCCATGTTGTGTTGATTGAATCTTGTGGATTCGTATTGTTGGATTCCGGTAGCAGAAGTCCGTATTGTGTATGTTTTTATGCATTGTTGTTGCATATTTATGTGTTCCGATACTTGTACTAGCATTGTTTTGCTCACCCCTTCGGGGGTGGACATTTGTTTTGATGTTCAGGTAGCCGAGGAACGGGGAAGCAGCCACAGTACCGTCATGATGATGAAGTGGCTCATTGATGTTAAATGTTGTTGTTTCATTTTCTTAGTACTCGAGTATGCGTATGTCATTGATGCTATGGATATGTTTGTATTATTGGACTTTTCGAATCTACGAAACTAGTTTCGTATTGTAACCTTATTGACACTTTGATGTTATTTTCTGTATGTTTCCAATTTAGCCTTGTAAATTCTTATACAAAGGATTTACGGCGCTGTAATTATTCCGAATATATCGGGGTGTTACAGAATATGGTATCGGAGCTAAGATTTATGGATATCTTGGCAGTCGGGTTTTGGGTCTGTTTACGTTATTTGATTTACGAGTCAGTCGTAACATCACTGTTCAGCCAGTGTCGTCATGTGGACCGTGGTTGTAAGTCTCCTAATCTCTTATACTACCGTTGTACTTAATTTCTGTTTTGCGAATATTGACGAGCTTTATTTTTGAAACTTTTGCCCTGGATATTGAGTAATTGTGTTTACAGTATGTTGAGGGGAGGACGTGGATGCAGATGCGGTCGTGGACGCGGACGTGGTAATGTGAGACAAGAGGATTCAGCGACTACTCCAGAATTATCGGCTAGTAGGACCGACTCCCATTCTGGAGGACAACAAGGATCAGCGAATGACAATGCAAATCCTAACATGCCAGGAGTACTTCAACAGGTGGTTGCCCAGATAAACCAGTTCGCTCAGGTAGTTGACCGCATGCAGACGGCAATGGGACAACAACATAACGAGGATAACCTGGGAGACAGATGGCTTACCGAGGTGGTCAAATTGCACCCGCCAAAATTTGACGGTTCTGCTGAGGCACTTACTTGGGATCATTGGTTGAAGGATTTAGAGAAGATATTTGCGGGGATTAACTGTCCCGAGGACCGAAAAGTTCCTATTGCCCAGTATTTTCTGACTGGGGAGGCTTTTGACTGGTGGGAGGCTATTCGACCACAGAATCATAATGCTGACTGGACGGAATTCAAACTAATGATGGAAGCACAATATTGTCCTCGTCCAGTTAGAGAGGCTAAAATCCGAGAGTTTTTCTCGCCGCAGAGTTCGGAAGCATCTGTGACAGACATAATCAAGAATTTTAATCACCAGCTAACGTGTGTGCGGCATTTGGTCAGAACCGAGGCAGAAAAGATTTTTCATTTCGATACGCGGATGAAGCCAGAGATTCAGCAGTACATGTCCGGATTCGAGTGTACTACCTTGCGGCAGTATCAGGACAAAGCACTGGCCTACAACATGAAGGAGGCGGCGATGGAGAAATCGATGGAGGCAAAGAAGCATAAAGTATCCGGCAACTTTACTGAGAACAAGAGTAGTGGGCCCCGCAAGGGCCAGTCCTCATTTTATTCATCTAAAAACCTCAGCATCCTTCTCGAGGTGGCAAGAAGTTCCGGACAGCATCAATGGTCTTAGACGCATCAAAGAAATGTTATAACTGTGGTCGAGCAGGGCATATTCGACGTCATTGCCCCGCATCTGCTGTGACTTGTTTCGATTGTGGACAGGAAGGGCACCATGCGGCTTTTTACGGAGTTGCAACTAGATCTGTTGTTACTCGCACTCCAGTATCCGTTCCGAAGGAGATGAGTGTGAATCAGACACAGCAAAGTGGTTTCCAGCAGTAGAATATTGGGAAAAGAGAGGCACTCAGTGCTGGGTCCGTTCCTCCGCGCCTGTATGAGATGAGGAGGTCAGAAGATCAGAACACTTCTGTTGCGTCAGGTACGATTCAGATCCTTTTGCAACCAGTTAGTGTCTTATTCGATTCAGGAGCTACACATTCTTTCATATCATTGAACTTTATTAATCGTTTGAAAATCTCGTGTTTATTTGATTGTGAGCCTTATGTCGTGGGTTTGCCGAGTGGAAAGAGAATTGTGGGAACCCTAGAAACTAGAGATTTTCCAGTGTCTATAGGAGGGAGAGATTGGCCATCGAATCTTATTGTAGTCGACATCCATGGTGACGATTTAATTCTCGGAGATGATTGGATCAACCGTTATGGAGCTATTTTGAATTTCAAAGGATGGAGACCAGGAAGCTCGGGAAAATTGATCAAAGCTATGAAGGCAGTGAAATTACTGAAGCAGGGTTGTCACGGATTGTGGTGCTATGCCATGAAGAAAGAAGATGGAGTAGAGCTCTCATCTATTCCAGTTGTGAGCGAATTCTCAGATGTATTCCCTGACGAACTACCTGGGTTACCTCCGCGGAGAGAAGTAGAGTTTAATATCGAATTAGAGCCTGGAGCCGCTCCTATTTCCAGAGCACCATACCGTATGGCGCCAACCGAGATGTATGAACTAAAGAAGCAGTTGGAGGAATTATTACAGAAGGGTTACATTCAACCTAGCGTTTCTCCTTGGGGAGCGCCCATTCTCTTTGTCCGGAAGAAAGATGGATCCCTTCGATTATGTATCGATTATAGGGAGCTAAATAAGGTGACAATCAAGAACAAGTATCCTATACCTCAGATCGATGACTTGTTTGACCAACTACAGGGGGCCAGAGTATTCTCTAAGATCGACTTGCGATCAGGATATCATCAACTGAGGATTAAGGAATCTAATATACCGAAATCTACTTTCAGATCCCGGTATGGGCATTATGAATTTGTAGTGATGCCATTCGGACTTACCACTGCTCCTGCGGTATTTATGCAATTGATGAATCGGGTATTATTAGAATACTTGGATAAGTTCGTGGTTGTTTTTATTGATGACATCTTGATCTATTCGTAAGACCCCGAGGAACATGCTGAGCATTTGTGTATTGTTCTGAGCACCTTAAGGAATGAACAGTTGTATGCGAAACTTTCTAAATGTGAGTTCTAGCTTAAGGAAGTGACTTTCCTTGGGCATGTGATATCAGCTGACGGAGTTCAAGTAGATCCGAAGAAAGTCGAGGCAATCTTGGAGTGGGAATCTCCAAATAATGTGAAAGAAGTCCGGAGTTTCTTAGTACTTGCTGGATATTATCGCCGTTTCGTAGAGGGATTTTCCGAAATTGCTCGTCCGCTCACTCAGCTGTTACAGAAAACTCAAAAGTTCGCGTGGAATGAGAAATGCCAGGCTAGTTTTGATGATCTTAAGAGGAGACTGACGACAGCGCCTATACTAGCGTTAACAGATGGAACTAATGGATTCATGGTATACAGCGATGCTTCAAATCAGGGTCTGGGATGTGTGTTGATGCAAAAGGATAGGGTGATTGCCTATGCCTCTAGACAGTTGAAACCATGCGAAGTTAATTACCCGACTCATGATTTGGAGTTAGCAGCCGTGGTCTTTGCTTTGAAAATTTGGCGACATTATTTATACGGCACTCGTTGTCAGATCTTTATAGATAATAAGAGCCTCAAGTATATTTTCAGTCAAAAGGAATTAAACATGAGGCAGAGAAGGTGGCTGGAATTGATCAAGGATTACGACTTGGAAATCCTCTATCATCCGGGTAAAGCAAACGTAGTAGCTGATGCACTGAGCCGTAAACCTATTTCTCTTCGAGTGTTGGAAGCACTTACGTCTCAAACCAGCATTCAACGAGAACTGATCCGCGAAGGGACCGTAGTATAGTCACCAAGAATCCAAGGGCAACTATATGTGATGGAACTAACTTCGTCACAAGTTTAGGAAATCAAATCTAAGCAGTTGAATGATTCTCTGACTCTTCGGTTATGTGACGAAGTAAAGAAAGGAAAGGCCCCAGGATTCGTGATACAAGATGATGGAGTTCTGAGATTTCAGAGTCGACTTTGCGTTCCCGATGATGATGTTTTGAGACAGACAATTCTGAAGGAAGCTCACAGCGCACCCTATTCTATTCATCCGGGCAGCAGTAAGATGTATAAGGATCTAAAACAAAACTTTTGGTGGGGAAATATGAAGAAGGACATAGCAGAATACGTTTCGAAGTGTTTGACTTGTCAACAGATTAAGATTGAACATCAACGACCTGCCGGAATGCTGAAGCCACTTCCGATCCCTGAGTGGAAGTGGGAGGATATCTCGATGGACTTCATCACCAATATGCCAAGGACTAAGACGGGAATGAACATGATCTGGGTTGTAGTTGATCGGCTAACCAAGTCGGCCCATTTCCTAGGAATTAAAGACATGTGGGGACCTGAGAAATTTGCACGAGTATTTATTGTAGAGATAGTCAGATTGCATGGGACGCCGAAGACCATTATTTCAGATCGAGATGGTCGCTTCGTGTCGCACTTCTGGAAGGCAGTTCACAGGGCTTTGGGGACCGAGCTAAACTTTAGCACGACTTATCATCCTCAAACGGACGGTCAGTCCAAAAGGACTATACAAACAGTAGAAGACATACTTAGAGCTTGTGCCTTGGATTGGTCAACTGATTGGGAAGTTCACTTGTCGTTGATTGAATTCACATATAACAATAGTTGGCATGCTTCTATTAAGATGGCACCGTTTGAAGCTTTATATGGGAGAAGATGCAGATCACCCCTTGTACCCGAGCAGGTTTGTATGCTCGTGCTTTTCCCAATGCGCGCGTGTGTGATCGGAACACATATATACATATATGCATGTGTTAATCGGTGAGGAAAGCCTTGAAGAGGGATATTCCGGCCGATGCCGAGAGAGATTCGAGATTTATTTGGCTCTACAGCCGAAATTTTTAGAGAGAGAATTTGGGAGAGAGAGGGATTTAAGGGGGAGAGAGTAGAAGTTAACGGGATAACAAATGAGAGAGTGTCGGCCGATTAATTAAGGCAAGCATTTTTATACCCAGCCCTCTTTTTGAGTATTTCAATTGAGTCCCCCATGTTCTAGATCTCTCTATTTGACCCCAAATCAACTTTCCAGTGTATTCAGTTTCAGTCTCTCTGTTTTGTCATTTCTTTTAATTTGATCCCAGCCGGTTTTTAATATTTTATAAATCAGACCTCTTTTACTCAATTTTAAATTATTAATTCATATTAATTTATTCTGGACACTATTTTAATATTAAAAATTAACTGTTATTTTATGAGACGGGGACTTGGAGCCTAGGATTTTAACTGCATTCGCATCTCAATTTTCAAGGATCATCATCGTATTTCGAAATGGGGATTTTATGCTTGTTTTATTTAATGCATGATGTTACTTGTATATATACTTGTTTCTTGCCAAATATTTATATGCTCAAAATTTGCATATTATTTACGTTGTAGGCTCCAATGAGTAGTAGGCATAATTTGCTTAAAGTTTGTATATTATTTACGTTGTAGCCTCCAATGAGTAGTGGGCAGTATGCACAAAGTTCGCATATTAATGGCCATCGGGCAACCAACAGGTTCAGGCATGTCACATCTACTTGACAATATGTATGTATTTAAATTTAACAAAGCGTTCCCTCCTCACTGAGCGAGTTGAAAGCTCACCCCATTATTTAAACCTTTCAGGTTGAGGAGTCTGGCGTGGCGTGATAATAATATTTATCAGCTTTTTATTTATTTCGTTCATTTAAAATTTTAAACTTTGGCTTCAATGTCATGGTTGGATATTATGGATGTTTTGAAATATTGGGATTTATTTTATATTTACTTGCGAAACGGTTGACTTTATTTCAATTTCCGCTGCAATTATTCAATTATTATTTTTGGATATTTAATCTCCTTGAAATTATTTCAAAATGTCATTTTAAAAAGTGGTCGCTGCAATATTAGTAAAATACAATTTTTATATTATTTTGAATTTTTTTATTAAATCCCAATTTTAAATATTCTTAAATTTACGGATTTTTCTTTTTAGCTAGCATGGTTCCAGAATATTACAGGTGCATATTTGTTTTTTTTTTTAAGATGAGGTGCATGTATGTTTTTTAAATAATGTAAATTTAAATGTGTTTCTAGTATGTAATTGTTTACACTTTTTCTATCAACCTACCAGTATTTTTGTCTAACCATTATTTTTTTGGAAGTTTGAAACATAAATTAAGAAAATAAACCATTATAAAAGAAAAAACAAGATTCATATACTTAAATGTTGCATTTCACTTAATTACAAGTACAAGATATACATATGCAATAATCATATATCCTCAAAAGTCGCAAATTATCTTCATGTATATTTGTGTTCATCCACTTCTCAGTCTTCAATGATATCATCGTCTTCATCAATCTGAAACAAACATGCACAAAAACAATTAAACCACAAATAAATAAGAAACGAAAATTGATCATAACAACTATCAAACACAGATGCACAATTTAAAACATATATGTATAACTCTTTCTTTGATTTTATATCAAACTTAAAATACATATGCATACCCCTTTAATTAATTTTATACCAACCATAAAACACATATGCACAATATCACTTATTTTAAACCGACTAACAAATACATGCACCAATCTAAACACATATGTACACCTTTTTCATTGATTTTATACCAAACATAACATATGCACACCTTTTTAATTGATTTTTTACCAGCCATAAACACATATGCACCATTCCTTAACACACTTATGCGTCATTCTTTAAAACTATTTTTGCCAACAAATATTTTGCCAACAAGTATATTTTTGAAAAAGCAAGTTAAATATTTTGCCAACAAGTATATAGATGTTTAAAGCACCATTTTTGTTGGAAATCACCACCTCACACGAAAACACCTAGATTGTAGTTGGAATATAAAAAAAGATGATGCAATAAATAAATCCATGTTTGAGGAGAAAACAAAAGACAGCAAATCAATTGTATTCATAACACTGATAGAGGGGTCTTTATATAGGCATTACAATGAGAGTCCTTCCATACATAGGATTCCTAGATAAGGTAAGACATCTAATAGGATCCTACTACCTCTAGAAGGATCTAGAACCTAACATCTATGTATCTACAATCAGTATTAGGTAAGACACATTACGAGAATAATAATTCCCAGAACACTCCCCTGTGTCGAGCACTAATACAACAATGGTGCAGAAGACGATGCCATCGTAAAAACCTATTCCAAGCCAAAATAAAACCCCATGGGAAAAATAAAAGCTTGATGAGGAAAAGATTGCAACGCACCAACATAACATGTCATGTATACTCCCCCTGATGTATACATAATGACTCCCTCTGATGAGTACCTCAAATCATAGGAGTCGGATGCCAAGTTGCCCTCACAACTATACCAAGGAAAAAACCCAGTGGGAAAATACCTCTTGGTCTAAGTTGAATAGAAGTACAACGCATCATTGTATGGATGTTCTCATAGGTCGCCTCGTTAAAAACCTTACCAAGTGAAAACCCAGTGGGAAAAACAAACCTTGGTTTAAGGACAAAAAGAACGCGACACATCCAAAGTGCAGAGTCACTAAAAACTTATCCGAAAATCAAGTTTTCTAAAGTCTTGACCTCCATGCACTAAATCAGTCATAACTTCTTCGATTCAATAGGTATTGTTGGCCACTTAAGTATACTGGATACAGTTTGGAAAATAGTTTAAACAACAAACTGTACGGAATCTAAATCTGAGTGCGTAGCGGAAGTCTTGGATACAGTAGGTTGCTGTGGATACAGCAACGAAGTGTTTGGTGTATACTTAATATATCACAGTAATTTAAAACAGTAAAAGCTGAAGGTAAATAACACAGTAATTTAAGTGGTTCGAGGTAAACCCCTCTACGTCCACTGGTCCTCCACACAGGAGTAAAAAGTTTATTATAATTACTGCGTACACAACTACGTAATTATAAACAAACCTATCCTTGTATCGTTCACACAGATCGATACAAAGAATGTCACTTTCAACCGTTCACACAGATTGGTTAAAGCTTCCTTCTTGACTAGCTTCTTCACACACGCCCAAAGCTTCGTCCTTATTCGTCCCACAGTCGAATAACTTGTTGAGTTCACACAGAGCTCGGTTTTTACACGAGGTAAAAGGGTAGGTAACCGGGTAAGAACAGCAGCTTTGAATATCAAGTTCTTGAGCTGATGATGGCTGTTCTTGATGTTGAGCACTGTATATCTCTTTCGTTCTTAATTGCAGTATGCTTTGGAGATATGTTTGCTCAGATGATAACTTTGATAGCTTGAGTATTAGGTTACTTGGGTAACTGATCTTCAATGTCTTCATAGGATATATATAGTCTCTGAAGAAAGTATCCGTTGAGATGTATCCGTTTGAATAAGATTTCCTTCAACGGAATATGACATGATCCGGATTTTGCGGGATTCTCAAGATTCAAGACTGGCAGTATTTAAATACTTTATCCTTGAGTATTTAAATACTTCTTTGTTCAACGGGACTTGACTTGTGTTCCTTCTTGTCCTTTTGTGAACTGTATGGAAGATAACTGTATTTTGGGTGTCGAGACAGTTTCCATACTTGGTCTTTCTACAAGACTTCTTGCATCTTGTGAGCTTCACTTATGCCGATTCGAGGTAGGTCTTCGATACAGATAAAGCCTTAAAGCCTCGATGATTTCCTTTCTTGTATTTGGCATATATGTCAAAACCTCTAAATAACATTCGATACAGGATTCGAGTATCCCTACTGCTTCGATCTGAGGTGTTTGTTTTCCCAACAATTTCCCCTTTTTGACAATTTGCCAAGACTAACTTTCTTAACTCTTCGAGTCTTCTTGATGATGCCAAAACCTTCTTCATGAAGCATTCTTCTTTGATGACTTCGGCATTTCTTGGTCTTTTGTCAAAAGGTCGACTTAGTGACTTAGTCTACAATAATGAACCGCTCGCAGCACGTTCGATACGATTTGAGATTTATTACAACTTAAGCCTATGATTGGCGCGCAGGCACAATCTTACAATGTATTCTAAGTTTACAACTGAAATTATGAACTGTTCGTAGACTAGTTCATACAGCGTATTTTTCAATCAAGTTTATCTAACTTGAGATTCTTATCAAACAATTTTAAGTAATCATACATTAACACAGTAGATTACGAGTTGTAATCTTTCAAGACAAACAAACGGTTTTTATTGATATTCAAAATGATTGAGTACAAAGTTTGCTGTTTCGAATAGAAATTACAAAAACAAAAATAATATACATAAATTTCAGCTCTTTATCTATAATCCGCATGCCTCCATGGTCTTTTTCCGGGTTCATTCTCGGTGTCGCGCCACCAGTTTTGAAGAGAATCATTGCCTCGATCCTGGTATATCGCTCTTCCTTCATATGAACGATCAAAGGCAAGTATCCAATCTTCTGGATGGGTGACCCGATCTCCTCTTCTATGTTTTGATTTCATTTCGATTTGGAGAGGGAGTTTACCTTCTTCTAGCATCTTCGTAAATTTATCTGCCGCTTCTGCTAACGTTTTATAATTTTTGAAGATGGCGGATTCCCTGATGAGTCTGACAAAATATCTCATCAGTTCGTTCTTCCTCCAGTGCTTCACTTCGTCGGCAGTTGGGTTGCGGTTGGTCGTGACGAATTTAGAAGGTCTTTGAATAAGAGTTTGCCAAGGGACATTGGGATCATGGAATTCGGTCTGGAGCACGAAATTTTAAAACTATGGGATTGAGGTGCTAGCTTGTTCAATTCGGCGGTGATCTTGCTCGAGCGACCTCAAATTCCCTTTCTTGTTGCAGCCTTATTCTCCTTGCAGCTTCTCGTGCCTCTTCCCCCTTTTTGGCTTCATCAAGACTTTGCTGGATTTCAAGAGCGGCGTATTGTTTGGTCTCGATGCTGGTTATTCTTTCAACAAGGGAGGAAAGAGTCTGCGACATTTCTTGAATGCATTTGTCGTGAGCACGCAGTTGAGAGCTGTTCTCAATCATTGCACAAGCGGTCTTGGCTTCAGCTATCCTTGTCTTTGTAGCTTCCTCCTTCAGCAGTTGCTCTTGTTTATCTTCCATGATCTTCAAGGCTTGCTTGAAAACTTCTGGCAAAAGAATGAATGCGTCGACAACTCGAGATACTTCGTGTTGAAGAGTGGTCATTTCTTCGACTACAGAGGTGTGCATCCAATTCAGTGCCTTTTCAACGGAAGATAGAGCGTTTACTGCATCTTGGATAAATACAGTCTGAAGGCCAAGAGCTCGCAGGCGCTCTTTTCGTGCAGCAGAGATCGGAGAGTCTGGTTGGGCGAAGTCTGCAGCGCCGTTCAACCTTCTTACATTCACGGATGGACGTGAAGTAAGTTGGACATCCTCGTGTTGATCAGTCCTCGGATTCCATTGTTGAAGGGGCGGGAGCAGCTTCCTGTGGTTCGGCGACAGTTGGTTCAGAAGCGTCCTGTGGCGAAGGTTCTTCGGCAATCATGGATGCAGGAGGGACTGAATCCTCCTGTTGGCTTGCAGGAATAGCTTCTTCGGTCGCAGCAGGCTCGGGTGCCTGTTCCAAAATTTCTTGAACTTCCTCGACTGGAGGGACTGATTCCTCTTGGTCGGGAATGTTCTCCTATGTGAAGGGGGATTGGCTTGGGTAGAAGGACCTTCGTCTTTTCTGGGTGGAGAGGCATCTCGGGCTTCAGCCTCTTCACGACTCATTCTCAGACCTGCTTGAAGAGCATCGTCGTCGTCGTCTGAGTCATGATCGTCGTCATCTTTTGGATTAATGGGAGAATCCTCTGACTTCTTCTTTCCTTTTCTTCGGGCGTCAGATTTGTGCAGCAGGTGGCTTTCAATTAGATCTTTGCAAGAGGCGTTGTCCCATCGAAGCAGGGCCTTAATTTCGGTTGAGTCTGTTACTTCGGAGACGAATCTCTCTTCGTGGCTCCAATCGCTCCAATTGTACAGTGTGTCGTACGGAGCTAGCCTGTAGCCTTTCCATTGCAGAAATCTTTCGTACGCGTGTTCAATTTGAACCGAAAGAAGTGTTTGATTTATGATCGAGTCGGGGAGGACTTGAATAACGTGCAGAGCTGTTTGAGGATTCTGTATGCAGTATGGGATCTGTGCGGAAGATGGACTCCTTGCGAGGATGGTGCCCGAAGGAAATTGGATCTGTGCGGGTGTGGAATCCGCAGAGGAGAAGTAGCTTTTGGCTCCGAATGGGCGGCCGACTCGCTAAAGTCTTGAGCGTTGGCGAGATGTCTCTATATCTCGTAGCCGCCAAAGGCTCGGGATCTACCGTCGATGCGGTAGGAGACACCTCTTCCACGGGGTTGGGCCACAGGGTTCTTCATCAATGGGTTGCGCCACGGCGAGACATCCTTGGAGTGCTTGGCTTTGATTTTGAGAGCCTCCGAGTCTCTTCTTGGACTTCTCACCCAGAGTGTTTCTTCTTTGTGAGATCGCTTCGCTTCTTCTTTAAAGATTCCATTTCGGGACCTTCACGGTTTCATCTCTTGGGTTGCGAGATATTGGCATGTGCACGGTTCTCGGATGGTTGCAATGCATTGTGCTCTGGTTATACGCAGTGGGCTTGACGCCTCCTAAGTATATCCTCGAGCTATTTTTCTTGGCATCGGCGGATTGCGTCGATCGCACTTCGTCGAGAATGTAGTTCAAAGATTAAACCAAAGGATTTCTTTTGGGTGGCGAGGTTTGCACACCTCTTCTTGAAGACGTTTGAATGATTTGGCACCAATTGACCTTTTCACAGTCAAAATAGCTACCATCATTCTCAACCTTAAGTTCGTGCACATCTCGACGCACGGTTCGGTTTTCAATGATCCGGAGCAAAAGTCATGAAGATAGACAAAATGAAGAAGAAAATTTTTCTTGTGACAAGTGGTTGTCACCATATCAACCACTTTGGACCCTGTAAATAGTCCATAAAACTTGGTAATGAGCTCTTGAGACCCGAACGTCTCAAGTTGGTCCATGGTCGAGCCATCGGCGGGCGGCTGTAGATTCTCCGGAGTAGATCGCGATTGATGCGATTTCCACTCCTGACTGATTGCGGTGATCTCGGCAACATGACCTTCTGGGCCGTGATAGAAAACGGACGGCGGCGTTGAGGTAGAATTCCTCAACCGGATGGGCGTCGTATTTGTCGGCGGTCTTGCTCCGGCGATAGAGACCTTGTTGTTCAAGACGAGTAATGATATACTCCATCGGTTCCGAGTCGTTGGTTTCCGAGAGAATACGCTCGATGATGACAGTTTGGAGAAGATCCGCCATCAATGATGTTGGAGGATTTCTTGAGCAGGGGAAGAAGATTGACTAGCCATTGATGTTTTCTTAAAACAAAGGTGGAAGAAAACAATAAATTGCAGTGAATATGCGAGAAAATATGTAGTCGCTTGCTTGAGAACTCTTGTAATTGCAGAAGCGTAAAGAGTCTCCAATGGCGTATCTGATCCTTTTATACTTGGGCGGCGAAATAGGGTTTTGCAGAGTACGAATGGTCAGATTTTAAGGGATGGGAACCGGTTTTGAAATTAACGCTCAAGATGGATTGAGTGTAACTGGTACGCTAATCCAATAAAAGGTTTTAAAATACAATGGTCCCACTTCGACATAGGTTGATACCTAAATGACTAAAAGCGGTTTAAAAATAATAAACAATTTAAAAACATCGCGGCTTTTGAGATTCAGATTGTCAGATGTCGTGTAAGGCATTTAATGAACATGACGTTTGACATAAAAAGCAGGGCACGTGGACAAAAATTATTTTAAAAGGAAATAATATTATATTATATCTTGAATCGAAATCTATAGCATGTCTTTGTTCTCCGTCGTCTGACGTTCCCCCTTAAAAAGGTACTAATAGGTTTTGAATTCCATACAAAGAATATTTGGATTAATCCGTATTCATGAGTCCTGAGATTCCCCCTTAATTATTGCACACACAGTGTAGGATTCATATGCCTTCGTTCGCTACTGATCGTATTGATGATTCCGAGTGTACGAGATAATTAATGTTGATATCAGTATTCACGGGTCTTCTGAGATTCCCCTCAATTGTTGAGTAAAAACAGTAAATTTACTTACAGGAGTCTGGCCGTAGAATTCCCAGTCTGCTCGAGCATGTTGAATCTTGTTGTGTCGAGAGGCTTGGTGAAAATGTCGGCCACTGGATGTCTGTATGGACTTTTTCCAGCGAACATCCTTGTTCTCGACATGATTCCCGATAAAATGATGCTTCATGTTGATATGCTTAGTGCGCGAGTGCAAAACAGATTGTGCGTGATTGCAATTGCACTCGTGCTATCACACATGATTCGAGTCTCTCTAGCATCGATTCCATAATCGGCGATTGTTCCGCATCCAAAGGATCTGCATACAAAGCCTACAGCAGACATAGTACTCGATTCAGTAGTGGAAAGAGAGTTAGCCAATTGCTTCTTCTTGAACCAAGAAACGAGTCTAGGTCCGAGAAAGTGACAAGTTCCACTTGTACTCTTCTATCTAGCTTGCGACCTCCGAGATCCGAGTCAGTATCCAACTAAATCGAATCCGCCTTCCTTAGGATACCACATCTGCATCGACTGTTCCTTTAATGTACTTCAGGATTCGTTTAGTCAGTATTGAAGTGTGATTCCTTAGGTGCAACTTGGTATCTCGCACACACTCAACAAAGCTGGATATCGGGCACGCTGGCCGTTAGGTACGGGAGCGAACCAATGAGCTTCTGTAGAGTGATTGGTCAAACGGCTTTGGCTTCATCAAGACTAATTTGCGGAAGTGCTCATGGGGGTTGGCGAGGATTTGGAAGTGTTCATTCCAAATTTGTTGAGAAGTTCCTTCTTGTATTTCTCTGGTTGATGAATATACCTGAGGCAATCGCTTTACCTGCAAACCTAGGAAATAACTAAGTTCCCCATCATACTCATTTCAAATTTATTTGCATGAGATGTGAGAACCTTTGACATAGAGCAAGGTTAGTTGAACCAAAAATAATATCATCGACATAGATTTGTACCATTAGAAGGTCATCACCTTCTGTATCTTGAACAAGGTTTTGTCGTGACACCTTTCTCAAATCCGTTGTTGGTTAGATCTTTGGGACGGGTTTCGTACCGTGCTCTAGGGGCTTGTTTAAGTCCGTCTGGCGCTTTCCTTAGCTCGTAAACTAGATCGATACCGTCTGTGTTGGCAAACCACGGTGGTTGTTCAACATAAACTTCTTCGCAAGTTCTCCATTCAGAAAGCACTCTTGACGTCCATTTGGTATACGATAAAACTCTTATGGGCGGCAAAGGCTAAAAATATCCTAATGGCTTCTAGTCTCGCTACGGGCGAAGGTTTCATCATAGTCGATTCCTTCTTCCCGACAATAGCCTTGTGCTACTAGTCCGGATTTGTTCCTTATGATAAGTCCATTTCGATCCTTTTTGTTTGAAATACCCATTTGGTTCCTATAACCGATTGGTGTGTCGATGCAGGTACAAGATACCATACATTGTTTCTTTCGAAACCGTTAAGCTCTTCTTCCATAGATGTTATCCAATGAGAGTTGTTAAGAGCGTCTATAGTCGAAACAGTTCGGATTGGGCTAAGAATACAACGATAGTGCACATATTGAGTCTCCTAAGTTCGGATTGAGATTTCCATTCAGAAACTGTGAAACTTGAGATTAGATTCTTCTTGTGCACAGTACATTTCCTTGTGTACTCTGTATTCTCCTACGAGTAGAAATACCGCATTAATGTTTCCAATGATCGGCTCTTGCGGGTGATCTCTCAACCATCTTCGGTCGGGTTCTAGTTCAGATCCGTCTTGTATCGAAAGTTTACGTGGGTACGGCTTCACATGCAGCGTCGACTTCATCCACATCGATTCTTACAGCTGCGGGGTTGATTTCTAAATTAACGACAGGTTCTATGGGTGTAGGTGGATCCAAGATAGATAGATGGTGAATGTCCTGAGTGATATCATCTACTCATGTAGGGTCATGGTGTGGTTCGTCGAACACTACATGAACTGATTCCTCGATCGTCAGCCTCCTTTTATTAAAAATTCTGAAAGCTTTGCTGACGGAGGAGTATCCTACGAATATTCCTTCATCTGATTTTTCATCAAAGGTTCTAAGTTGGTCCTTCCCATTGTTCAATACATAACACCTGCATCCAAAAATGTGAAAATACGAAACTAATGGAGTTTTATTATTCCATACCTCATAATAAGTCGTTTTGTTGTGGTGCTTGTTGGACGATACGGCGGTTTTGAGTGTAGCACCTTTGTATTGGTTGCTTCACCCCGAAGCTGTGGCAATTTGCTTGCGGCAATCATTGTCCTTGTTGCTTCTTTCAACGTCTATTCTTTCGCTCGGCAACACCATTTTGTTGAGGTGTACGGGCGGTGAGTATTCGTCTTTGTATTCCATTCTCGAATAGTATTGCTCTATAAAGCGGTTAGTAAATTCGGTACCTCTGTCGGAACGAATGCACACGATACTCGATGCTTTTTCATTTTGCAACTTCCTCGGGAGCTCGGGCACCTTGATGTTGTTTCCTTCTTCTTGCTAAGAAAGATCGTCAAGCATACGGAATAATCATCAACAACAACCATGCAATATTTCTTACCTCCCAAACTTACTGGGTCTACAGGACCGTAGAGATCCATGTGTAACATTTCCAACACTCTTTGGGTTGAAAGGTAGGATTTGCTTTTCGTGGTTGACTTGATTTGCTTGCCTTTACGGCATGGTCCGCATGACGCCGTCCTTCTTGAATGACACATCGGCAAACCTCTAACCATACCCTGTCTTGAAAGCTTGTTGATAGTCTTGAAGTTGACGTGAGACATCCTCTTGTGCCATAGCCACTAAGATCTGCAGTGCCTTTGGCAACAAAACATGGAATTGAGGAGCTCATAGGCTTCCAGTCAAGAATGTACATATTACCTGATCTGCTTCTGTAAGCACAACTTCCTTGGTTTGGGTGTTCTTGACTCTCTGACGATCTATATAGAGCTTCACCGAGAACTGTTTATCACAGAACTGGCTAATACTAAGTAGATTATACTGTAAGCCTTCAACATATGCAACATCGGTGACCTTGAATTTCCCGACAAGTAGGTTTCCTTTTCCTCTTGTTCTTCCTTTAGACTTATCACCGAAGCGAACTTTTGGACCACGACCTTCTACAAAATCAGATAGCTTGCTCCTATCTCCGGTCATGTGACGAGAGCATCCACTATCGAAGTACCTGTATCCTCCTCTAGAATGTCCTGTAACAAAGAAATTAGGTAGATTTAGGTCCCCTTTGATTTTTGGGTCCATATATGTTAGTTCCTTTAGGTACCCAGATTTTCCTGACAGCAATTGGTTTACTATAGGATGTACTCGGTACAGTGTTGCGATATCTACGGGGGGCATATCCGTAGTTGTTATAATCATGATAATTACTATGCATGTAAAATTCAGGGTTATTATTATTATTCCAGTACGAGTGCCGTCTAGGAGGTGGAGCCATTTTCCTAGGCCTAACAGCTTGTCTTCTGGGTCTCCAGTTGGATTCCCAATGCTGTTGTTGATACTGAACTGGCATCTGCCGTCTTGAGGGATAACGGGGCTCCTGTATCCAATACCTAGTCGCACTGTACTAAGGGTACTGCTGTGCGGGCCTTTGGTGGTTGGATACTGCATTCTTTCTGAATGACGGTCGGCTTTGATGATATGCTTGTGGAGCATGCTGTAGATTACGCCTTCTGAGTGGTTGTTGGTTCCACTGTCTCGAATAGTAGAGTTGAGGGGGCGGAATTGCAGCCTTCGGTTTTCTCGATGCAAAGAGTTCCTTTATGGGACTAGGAGTATCTTCCGATTCTGGAATGTGTTCCACACTCTTGACGAACACAGTACTAGTTTTACCTTTATTCGAACATGAGCTGTATCCTAAGCCACTTTTATCATGAGCATGTTGCCCAGTGCTCAGAATTTCTTCCATTCTTTTGGACGATTTTTCAAAAGACTTCAGAATGGTCTCAAGTTCAGTTTCTCGCTTTTCAAGAGTTGTAATTTTGGTTTGTAGTAGAACCAATTCATTTGTCAAGCTCTCATTATGGGTTTTAACCTCATTTATTTCATGAGCAAGTTGATGATTGCTCTCCATGAGTTTTTCAAAATCGACTTTGCTGGTTTCACAATCAAGAGACATATTTTCATAATTTATTTTCAGCAAGTCATTTTCATCTTTCAGCTCTAGATTTGTTAATTGAAGTTGTATATTCTCAGTTTTTAGAGTCTCATGGGCCTTTTGAATGTTTTTAAACTCATTCATCATATTTTCGAAAGTATGAGATGCATTAGGTGGAATAACCGAGGTTGAACTTACCTCATCGTCATTTGTCTTCACCTTACGGAACATCTTTGGCCATAAAGCACATGTATGCTTTATCATCGAACTCATCGTCGGATGAATCACTTTCGATGACCACCAAGACATTCTGCGATTTAGATGGTGTGGGGAGGCTTCGATTCTCCAATCGGGGCCTTGAGCTTGTCTTTCCAAGCACGTCTTCTTTCATCTCTCTCTTGTTGCTCGGCCTCGTGCAATCTTTGGACTTTGGGATGAGGACATTTGTTTGCATAATGGCACGGTTTCCTGCAGATTATAACACGAGTTAGCATCACCGGATGATGTTTCGGTACTTACCTTGTTGTGAGGTTTGGGCACTGTAGGAGTCTTTCAGTGTTTGATGAACTTTTTGAATTTATGCATTAGAAGCGCCATTTCATCTTGTGACGGGATGTAAATCCTTTGTCGGCGTTCTTGTGACCGGGCTTGACGAGCTAGGCATCTTTGTGTCGACGGTTCGTCTGACAAGAGCCGTGACCTTTGAAGGAGATTCTTGACTTTCTCTCTTCACAATGTCATACTCAAAAGCTTTAAGGTCGGAGAAGAGATCAAAAGTGGATATTTCATTAAGATTACAGGATACACGCATAGTTGTGGTCTTAATGTCCCATCGGCAGGAGAGATCTCGAAATTTTTAAGTTCTTCTCCTTTTGGGTGTAAATCTTGCCCAACGCTTCAAGTTCACCAACAATACCGGTAAATCGAGGTCAAGTTCCTCAAGTGTTTCCGTTGGTTTCATTTCAAAAGATTCAAATTCTTGAGTAAGTTTTGAAATCTTGTTTTCTTTTGAGAGCTCGGTTCCCTCACAAATTAACTTGAGTTTATCCTGCATTTCTTTGTTGTTTTGCGGCTCTTTACATTTGAGAACGTGCCTTTGTCAAGAGTGACAAATAACGCGTTCTTAGCCACGTTGTCGAGATTGGCTCGCTTCCTTTCATCTGTTGTCCATTGCTCGCGTTCTTTCTCGAGCATTTCAGCATGGGCCTGGCCCTCAATCCTTGCGGCTGGATTGACCTTCATGATCTTGATCGGACCATCCTGTATAACAAAAATCATCTCTTCGTGCATTCTTTGCAAGATGAGCTTCCATTCTAATTCTCCAGTCGTCAAATTCGTTAATAGAGAACATAGGGACTTTGTTAATCATAGAAGTATCCATACCGATAATATAGGAATGAAAGAGACTGTTTTGAAAATAAGTGATTTGAATCGATTCGGTTAAAAGGAATACGATCGATTCTTTTTAGAATCAACCGCTCGATACCACTTGTTGGCCACTTAAGTATCTTGGATACGATTTGGAAAATAGTTTAAACAACAAAGTATACGGAATCTAAATCGAGTGCGTAGCGGAAGTCTTGGATACGATGAGTTCTTTGTGGATACGACGAAGTGTTTGGTGTATACTTAATATATCACGGTAATTTAAAACATAAAAATTTGAAGGTAAATAACACGATAATTTAAGTGGTTCGAGGTAAACCCCTCTACGTCCACCGGTCCTCCACACAGAGTAAAGTTTATTATAATTCTGCGTACACAACTACGTAATTATAAACAAACCTATCCTTGTATCGTTCACACAGATTGATACAAAGAATGTCACTTTCAACCGTTCACACAGATTGGTTAAAGCTTCCTTCTTGACTAGCTTCTTCACACACAGTTCCAAAGCTTCGTCCTTATTCGTCCCACACAGGTCAGAATAACTTGTTGAGTTCACACAGAGCTCAGTTTTTACACAGAGGTAAAAGGGTAGGTAACCAGGTAAGAACAGCAGCTTTGAATATCAATTTCTTTAGCTGATGATGGCTGTTCTTGATGTTGAGCACTGTATATCTCTTTCGTTCTTAATTGCAGTATGCTTTGGAGATATGTTTGCTCAGATGATAACTTTGATAGCTTGAGTATTAGGTTACTTGGGTAACTGATCTTCAATGTCTTCATAGGATATATATAGTCTCTGAAGAAAGTATCCGTTGAGATGTATCCGTTTGAATAAGATTTCCTTCAACGGGAATATGACATGATCCGAATTTCGCGGGATTCTGAAGATCTGAAGACTAGCAGTATTTAAATACTTTATCCTTGAGTATTTAAATACTTCTTTGTTCAACGGGACTTGACTTGTGTTCCTTCTTGTCCTTTTGTGAACTGTATGGAAGATAACTGTATTTTGGGTGTCGAGACAGTTTCCATACTTGGTCTTTTTACAAGACTTCTTCTTTGTCTTGTGAGCTTCACTTATCTTTGATTCGAGGTAGGTCTTCGATACAGGATAAAGCCTTAAAGCCTCGATACAGTTTCCTTTACTGTATTTGGCATATATGTCAAAACCTCTAAATAACATTCGATACAGGGATTCGAGTATCCCGGCTGTTTCGATACAGGGTGTTTGTTTTCCCAACAGGTATCAACGAAACTGTAAGAACTTATGAAAACTAGACACCCATAGCTTTTCATTCACATACAGTACGTAACCTAGATCGACCTGAACAGATCACAAAGCTCTATTGAAGTTGACTCAGCAAATTACCGGACATATCCTGTCCTACTTTGCAACAATAGTCATATGTTACTCAATCATGATGGATGTGATCAAATGGTTGGTTTCCTTGGAAAGTAGACACAAACCTTTCCAATGGCACCAATTTCACCATTTTCCATCAAGTGAGCTGCCCTGTAGGTCATATGGGAGATAGACCAACACATTCTGGGCAGATTCGGGTATCAGTTTTCAAGTGTCCTTTTTATCGAGATAGAGTGAGCTTCAAGCTTCTTGTCAATCACAGACACTGCGGAGCGCATCCTAGGCCATCATCACAGTGGCTTTACCGGATTATTACGAATGAGTACATCGAGTCAAACATGAGTACATAATATCGTACTTTTCTCTTAAGACTGCATCATCACATAAGTGAGCCAAGTCTTATGATGACTTCGACTAATCATTGGGAATCATATAGGCATTACTTTATCATCTCTTAGGGAAACCGTCCCTTAGATTGCCTTAAACCGATTGATGAATACGCATCATCAAGTGTCCCCAAGATTCTTTCATTCTTAACTTTGGATTTAGCGGAATCTCTTAGTCTCACAAGAGTACATCACTATAAACCCTTAGTTTTACACGCGAAAGCTTCATATCTCTTCCAAATCAAGTATATACTTAGTATGTGTCCCCGACAATCACTTGTCGTCGCACTCCGTGGTCAGGAGCCACTTGATTTGAGTCTGATCCACCACGAGATCCTTTTTATCACTTAACTTAGTTCCCCACTAAGATAAGATTTAACCACAAGCTGCATGTCAGTTTTTGGGAAACTATCTAACTGAAAAGATAGTGGATGCTATAACATCCATTACGATAGCACAGCTAAGTTTCATGTCATCGTAGTTGATTCCAGTGCGTTCATGAGAAACCTCGCGCCATGAGGTGCGTTTAACTCCTTCTATCACTCGCTTTAACAAAGTTTACAGATAGATCTTATCTTTGGAGTGTCGGCACCACTTCAACAAAGGGCTATCACTTTGTGTAATATCCGCAATTTTCGATTTGCGGTAATTTTTTTTTTTTCGGCGGAAGTCTGTTTTGACGACTCGCTCATGTACGTTTCGTCATTCTGAGAATGATTAATTCTACACTTTTTGACATCCGAGTTCGTTTCGGTGTCGTTTCGTTGAGTTCTGTGCTTTTTAGCGACTTTTCCGCACTTGAGTTCGATTCTTGCGAATCTCGTCCGAAACTGTTGTTTCGAGTTTCCCGCAAGTCCGTTTAACTTTGTTAGACGTGTTGTGAACTTCGGTTTGGTTATTCGATCACGTATCGTGATTTCCGGGCGTTTTGGGCCATTTTGTAATTTCTTGAAAGTTACGGGTATCCGTATCTGTAATTGTTGTCTCGACCCGTTTCTTGGTCGCGTATGACTAATTATGGTATTACGCTTTCATTTCGAGTCGTTTATGTTGTCCGCGAACTTTTCGTCGTGTTCGTTCCGTACGTTTTCGGAAATCGGGTCGTCGAGCCCTGGCGGTTGCGGGACTGGCCGGACGGTTGCGGGACTGGCCGGACGGTTGCGAACCGCCGGCCGGGCCAGGTGCGGCAAGAACCGGCGTAAGCGCCACGCTTCTGGCCGGAAGGTGCCAGCGCTTAACGCAGTGTAGCGCCTGTGCCGGGTGGCTTTAGCGTCTATTGCCCGGGCACAGGCGATGGGGTTTCGAGGTTACGGACTCGGTCGAGATCGGCGAGTAGCGCGCACGCTACGCCGGCGTAGCGCGCGCTAGTCGGCAGCGTAGCGCCGCAGTCGGCCGGCTAGCGTCGTTACTGGCCGGGCGATTCGATCCGGTGGCTCTTGGGAGTCGGCTAGCGCAGCAGTATCGGCCGTAGCGCACGCTAGCGGGAGTTGGGTCGGCGAGTTCGGTCGGCGGGGTTGGTCGGTGATGCCGGTCGTGTGGGCCACGGCCGAGGGTACTCGGCCGTCTGGCGATAGCGCACGCTAGTCCTGGAAGGCTAGCGCACGCTAGCCCGATATAAATATGGTGGCGATCACATTTCACTTCGTTTTCATTTCCTTCCTTCTCCATCCGCGAGTGGCGATTCATGGGCGACGAAGCCATGTTGTTTAACAACAAATCCATGAAGTCCTTGAGTTCATAACATCAATCGATCGTCTGTTATCAACCTTTGATTCGAATCAAGGTAATCTTCCTTAGAACCTAATTTCGTGAATTTGGGGATTTTTGCATTTAAATCCGATTCGTTAGTGTTGTTGATTAATTCATGATGGGTATGATTAATCTTGATAGTATTCTTGTGTTTAACATCATTTAATCTATTGTTCTTCGTCGAATCAAGTATATTTCTTGATTTCCTTCGAATTGACTTTTTGGGGATTTGTCCCGATCTCGTTTTCATCCGTTTCGATGGATCGATTATGGTTAAATGATGTTGTTAAACGTATTCTATGGATTGTATATCCATATTTCAACTTGGAATTCCGTTTTCGGGTTTGTGGAACGAATCGTGTTCTTGGCCATTTTGGGGAAATCCGTGAACTTTCGTCATTCGTTCTTTGAATTCAACGGCTTTGAGTCGTGTTATGGAATTCATTTCATTGTTATTATTTGTCCTTCGTAGTTTATGAACGTGAGTTGGCGTTCGGTGGAGTCGGCGGGTTCGTAGTCGGTTCGGGCCAACCTACTTGGTCGATTCTCCGCGTTGTTCTTATTCGAGGCAAGTACCTTGTCCATACATTTCTTGTTTCGCGGATATGATGATTGGTGATCGTCTTGGTTTGTTTGTTTGTTTGAAATGAGTTTTCAAAAGATTTGGTTAGCCTCGTTAAAGGCCCCTTTCAAAAGCCGTGTGTGTTTTGTGATTGGTGTGGTTCGTGAATAACTATGTGAATTCTATGTATATGCTTGGTGTTCATGTTGCACTTGGTATTGTGTGTGGGCGTATATTATTTCATTTCGGTGCGTTGTGAATTGACGTGGTGTTTTGCTAAGTGTTTGATGCCTCTGGGCGAATTGTTTGAATATCCTTGATGTGATATGTTATTTGTGTGAATGTGTGGATATGGTTGAAGGTCTACGGTGGCACATGGCATGTGATCATGTGGCGGGATGCAACAAGTGATTGATCCAACCGTGAGAGCTCGAGATAATCTACGGTGGCACATGGCATGTGATCATGTGGCCGGGATGCTACAAGAGATTGATCCTTCCGTGAGTTGTTTGTGTTTTGTTTCGCTAGCCAGCTCGGGAGGGTCATTCGAGGCTTCGAGTTGGATGTCGGTGGTATCTTCCCGGTCCTAGGCGATGGGCGTGCGTGATTATGTTTCGTTGATTTTACGTCCGTTGAGGACACGTGATGTTGGGCTCGACCACCTGTAAATTGTTGGTGATTTCCTATTTGCGAAAACAAAACCTTTGTTTGTGACCACTATTGATTTTGGAAAGAGAAGGATTTTATAATCCTAAATTGTTTTCTATTAAAACTCTCGATGGCATTTTAAACTGTTTTGTAAATTGTTTCCCTTATTTGCGATCTTTCGGTTTTGGAAATGTTTACCCAAACTCTTGCCTCGGGAAGTACTTTTCTTTACGTTTGGATCTTTGAGGATTCCGATTATCATTGTTCTTGGAACTTGTATTGTATGGCTCGTATTTTTGCACTTGTACTTGCACTAGCAAAACAGTGGAGTTTGCTAACCCCAGTATTCGGGGTGGATGTCTATTTTGCATTCGGGTTTTGGAGCATAACACGAGTCGGCACGAAGGATGATGAAAGATGAACGATACTAATCACACGAGGATCTGTTGACGTCGTTTTGGTCTAGTTGTATTTTCTTTTCCGCAAAGATCTTTTCCCGTTGTACGGGAGTTTATCAGATTTTGACCCTGCGTGGGTATGTGTTTGGAATTGAGTTGTATGTATTTGTTGAAAGACCAAATCGGTCTCTCGAGTCATTTTAGCCTTAAAGGCGAGGTTTAGATGTTTGATTTTAGTTATCACCTGGTAGATCCTCGAGGAGAGGGTCTACGGCGTGTAATATCCTGAGCGGATTTGGGGTGTTACATAAATGGTATCGAGCTTAGGTTGTGGAAACCTAGGTGTCGGTCGATGGTGTCTATCGAGTTTTTGTCTCGTCGGATTTTATCTGACTGAGTCGTGTCGCGACGCGTCGTCTGAGTTTGTTGGTCGTGATTAGTATCGTGGGGCGATCATCATCTTCGTGCGACCTGTGGATGTAAGTCTCCCTTCTTTGTGTTGTGCCTCGTGTGACACAAGCTATTTTTATGATTTATTTGCTAAGTGACGGAATCCTCTTATGGATTTTGATTTCTTGATACGTGACTATTTGACTCTCATATTTCTTTCATGTGAGGAGTAGTTCTTTGGATTGTGCATGTTGAACTCTATTTCTTTTTCCATTGCGTGAGTTCCTTTGTGATAGCTTTCGGTATCTTACCGATCAATTTTATTTCGAAAATCGATTCCTTTAACCGAGTTGTTGGCCTTGACCGTTTTGCCGGTAGTTGGGTGTTTTCAAATGATTTTGTGAGTTTTGGTAAGTACTACCGTCATCGACCTTTTTGGGCATTCTTGTAATTGGTTTTTAGCCGGGTGGGTTCCTAGCAGGACCCACGGCGCTATATTGTTCCTTGTAATTACGAAAATTTTGGGGCATTCTAACCCATTGAATTATTTTTGAAAACCTTGAGTATCTTAGAAAATTAAAATTCGAGACGTACTTTTAAAAGCGAATTATTTTCTTGCGGTGTTTTCAAGGTGTTTTCTAATGCCGCAATACATTTCAAAAATTTCCGGTTGAGGACCAAAATATTTTTGAGATATTTTCAAATGCGATTGCTTAGACCCAAGGGTCGAATATTTTGAAAGTTTTTCACTAAAGGAAAGGTGTCCTCATTTTTGTTCAAACGCAAGATGATTTTCAAAGTCTCGATAATGGTGTTTGCACTACTTTTTGTAAAATGATACTCAAGATCAACCGTTGTTTCCAAACTGTTTTCAAAAGGTGGTTCTCGTTTTAAAACCTATCATTCTGTTTGGACCGGAAATGCGTGTATGGTTTTCGAACTTTCGTTACGGTGTCAACCCCGAATTGTGATTGAATTGGTGGCGTGAGTGTCGAGTCGTTCGCCACGCATATGTTTTGTTGGCCCTCGTGAGAGGTGTGAATCGGTGTTTCTCGCTTATCGCCTCGTGGCGATTTGCGTATTGTCGCACTAGTGTGGGTTGTTAAAGCCTGGATTTTTATGCGTTATACACATGGGTGATTGTTTCATGATGTTTGTGATTGTGTGATGGTATGCGTTCGGGATGTTGTAATCTTCGAATGATGCCGTTGTTGTTGTGATTTTTGTATGCGTTGATATGTTATCTTTGAGTTGGCATCTCCAGATGTTGTTTTGCGGTGTTTTAATCCATTGTATCGAGCGTTGTATTTTCGGTATGCCGAGCCGAGGTGTTTCAACCGTGGTGTGCCGGGGCATGCACGTACCAATTATCTTTCTCGCACAGATCTAGTTTTGCGAGTTGGGTTCCGAGTCTTTCGGGCGCGAACTTCAAAGAGATATCGAATCGGCTTTGAGAGGCCTTTGAAGGATGTTTCGTCGGTTGCTTGTTGTGTCGTCACCTTGATTTCTTTGTTGTGAGTTGCGGGGCGACCTTCTTTTATAAGAGGTCGAATGTAGTACCCGTGTTGTTTTTAGACTTCGTATTTTCTCTTTCTCCATCTATCGATTCGCTCGTGTTCGTTGATACTTTATCGAACTTGTTTGTATTTCGGGTTCATCATTCGAGCAGTGTGATCTTGTTTTGGGTCAATCGTTATCGCTGTCACTTTCCGAATTCGGTTCGATTCTTGTGAACCTTGTTCGGAAGTAACATCTTTGGTTCTACTAGTTCTTTTATTGAAGTGGTGGATCTTGAACTTTTACATTTTCGACTCACGACTCGCTTATGTTCGTTGACATTTCCGAGCTTGTCCTGCTCCTTGCTTTTGTTGATCGAACGAGTGTGGTATTATTTCTAATAACTCGTTTGTCGTTGTGACTTTTCTATTGCTATTCCCTTTCATGTGGATCTTATGTGAATGCATACGTTGTTGTTTTCACGGATCATATATTGTCTCGAGTCGAGATGTGAACCTTGGAGTTGTTGTTTGAACTTTATTGTTCTTTGTGATTCGAACATGATTCTTCGATCTTTGTTGTCTCGATCGTTGTGGTTTGATCGCTTGATTGTTCGGTTTATATTGACCTCGTTCGTGATTGGCGAACATTCGGGCTCCTTCGTAATTCCCTTGATTCGGGAAATTAGTTTCGTTTTCGATCTTCCACCCTTAGGCGGTGGGATTTCGTGTTTGTTCGGTTGACTCGCGTTTTGATTGATGTACCGTTGGGTTGGTCAATCATATTGATTTTCGTTCGTTGTGTTTTGTGATTGTCGGATAATTGACTTGGCTATATTATCCGTTTGATGACGTTGTCACTTGTTGGTTTTTATTATATCCCTAACGGCGACGTTGTGTTGGTCGCCGTGGAGCGTGTTTTCACGCCGTATACTCCTTTGCGTTGTTTGTAACATTTCGCCGTTGGGCGTTAGTTACGCATTCTTGTGTATCTCGTTGAGTTTTCTGGCGGAATATTTCTTCTCCTACTTGTTTTAAGTTTCGGACGAAACTTCTTCAAGGAGGGTAGAATGTAATATCCGCAATTTTCGATTTCCTAATTTCTTTTTTTGGCGGAAGTCCTGCTTTGACGACTCGCTCATGTCCGCTTCGTCATTCCGAGAATGATTAATTCTACACTTTTGACATCCGAGTTCGTTTCGGTGTCGTTTCGTTGAGTTCGTGCTTTTTAGCGACTTTTCCGCACTTGAGTTCGATTCTTGCGAATCTCGTCCAGCTGTTGTTTGAGTTTCCGCAAGTCCGTTTAACTTTGTTAGACGTGTTGTGAACTTCGGTTTGGTTATTCGATCACGTATCGTGATTTAGGGCGTTTTGGGCCATTTTGTAATTTCTTGAAAGTTACGGGTATCCGTATCTGTAATTGTTGTCTCGACCGTTTCTTGGTCGCGTATGACTAATTATGGTATTACGCTTTCATTTCGAGTCGTTTATGTTGTCCGCGAACTTTTCGTCGTGTTCGTTCCGCACGTTTTCGAAATCGGGTCGCCGAGCCACAGCGGTTGCGGGGATCGGACGGTTGCGGGGATCGCCGGACGATTGCAGGCACCGGCCGGACGGTGCGGCAGAACCGGCGTAAGCGCACGCTCTGGCCGGAAGGCTGCCAGCTAACCGGCAGTGTAGCGCCTGGCCGGGTGGCTTTAGCGTCTGTGCTCGGGCACAGGCGATGGGGTTTCGAGGTTACGGACTCGGTCGGGATCGGCGGTAGCGCACGCTACGCCGGCGTAGCGCGCGCTAGTCGGCAAGCGTAGCGCCGCCGTCGGCCGGCTAGCGTCGTTACTGGCCGGGCGATTCGATCGATGGCTATCGGGCCAGTCGGCTAGCGCGCGCAGTATCCGGCCGTAGCGCACGCTAGCGGGAGTTGGGTCGGCAGGTTCGGTCGGCAGGGTTGGTCGGTGATGCCGGGTCGTGTGGGCCCTGGCCGAGGGTACTCGGCCGATACTGGCCGATAGCGCACGCTAGTCCGGAAGGCTAGCGCACGCTAGTCGCCCAAGATATAAATATGGCCGGCAATCACATTTCACTTCGTTTTCATTTCCTTCCTTCTCCATCCGCGAGTGGCGATTCATGGGCGACGAAGCCATGTTGTTTAACAACAAATCCATGAAGTCCTTGAGTTCATAACATCAATCGATCGTCTGCTATCAACCTTTGATTCAAATAATCAAGGTAATCTTCCTTAGAACCCTAATTTCGTGAATTTGGGGATTTTTGCATTTTCGTCCGACTCGTTCCGTGTTGTTGATTAATTCATGATGGGTATGATTAATCTTGATAGTATTCTTGTGTTTAACATCATTTAATCTATTGTTCTTCGTCGAATCGAAGTATATTTCTTGATTTCCTTCGAATTGACTTTTTGGGGGATTTGTCCCCGATCTCGTTTTTCATCCGTTTTCGATGGATCGATTATGGTTAAATGATGTTGTTAAACGTATTCTATGGATTGTATATCCATATTTCAACTTGGAATTCCGTTTTCGGGTTTTGACGGAACGAATCGTGTTCTTGGCCGTTTTGGGTGAAATCAGTGAACTTTCGTCATTCGTTCTTTGAATTCAACGGCTTTGAGTCGTGTTATGGAATTCATTTCATTGTTATTATTTGTCCTTCGTAGTTTATGAACGTGAGTTGGCGTTCGGTGGAGTCGGCGGGTTCGTAGTCGGTTCGGGCCAACCTACTTGGCCGATTCTCCGCGTTGTTCTTATTCGAGGCAAGTACCTTGTCCATACATTTCTTGTTTCGCGGATATGATGATTGGTGATCGTCTTGGTTTGTTTGTTTGTTTGAAATGAGTTTTCAAAAGATTTGGTTAGCCTCGTTAAAGGCCCCTTTCAAAACCGTGTGTGTTTTGTGATTGGTGTGGTTCGTGAATAACTATGTGAATTCTATGTATATGCTTGGTGTTCATGTTGCACTTGGTATTGTGTGTGGGCGTATATTATTTCATTTCGGTGCGTTGTGAATTGACGTGGTGTTTTGCTAAGTGTTTGATGCCTCTCGCGAATTGTTTGAATATCCTTGATGTGATATGTTATTTGTGTGAATGTGTGGATATGGTTGAAGGTCTACGGTGGCACATGGCATGTGATCATGTGGCCAGGATGCAACAAGTGATTGATCCAACCGTGAGAGCCTGAGATAATCTACGGTGGCACATGGCATGTGATCATGTGGCCAGGATGCAACAAGCGATTGATCCAACCGTGAGATGTGTGTGATTTGTTTCGCTAGCCCGGCTCGGGAGGGTCCTTCGAGGCCTCGAGTGGGATGTCGGTGGTATCGTCCGGTCTGGCGATGCGCGTGCGTGATTATGTTTCGTTGATTTTACGTCCGTTGAGGACACGTGATGTTGGGCTCGACCACCGTAAATTGTTGGTAATTTCCTATTTGCGAAAACAAAACCTTTGGTGTGACCACTATTGATTTTTGGAAAGAGAAGGATTTTATAATCCTAAATTGTTTTCTATTAAAACTCTCGATGGCATTTTAAACTGTTTTGTAAATTGTTTCCCTTATTTGCGATCTTTCGGTTTTGGAAATGTTTACCCAAACTCTTGCCTCGGGAAGTACTTTTCTTTACGTTTGGATCTTTGAGGATTCCTGATTATCATTGTTCTTGGAACTTGTATTGTATGGCTCGTATTTTTGCACTTGTACTTGCACTAGCAAAACAGTGGAGTTTTGCTAACCCCCGAGTATTCGGGGGGTGGATGTCTATTTTTGCATTCAGGTTTTGGAGCATAACACAGGGTCGGCACGAAGGATGATGAAAGATGAACGATACTAATCACACGAGGATCTGTTGACGTCGTTTTGGTCTAGTTGTATTTTCTTTTCATTGCAAGATCTTTCCCCGTTGTACGGGAGTTTATTGTATTTTGACCCCTGCGTGGGTATGTGTTTGGAATTGAGTTGTATGTATTTGTTGAAAGACCAAATCGGTCTACTGAGTCATTTTAGCCTTAAAGGCGAGGTTTAGATGTTTGATTTTAGTTATCAGCCTGGTAGATCCTCGAGGAGAGGGTCTACGGCGTGTAATATTCTTGAGCGGATTTGGGGGTGTTACACTTTGTTTATACTGGAATCGCATATGTTTCCATTTTAGGCCAAGGCTACAACGTTGTAGATTTTCAATGAAGTATGGTTCGATTAAACTCACATTCCACGTCCTCATGAACCGGCTTTATTCATAGAGTACTCTTTATGGATTGACATTCATTGAGGCGTCCCCCAATGATGACTATAATCCAGAATCACATGAGACGGATGAGTTCATTTGATCATATGATCAAGTTTCATATACCAAGCTCGCATACATTCTTAGCGAGAGTATTTATCGAACCAAGTGGCATCCCAATACTCTATGAGATCCACGGCCTAGTAACACCATCTACCACAATTTGTGGTGTTACCATATCACCATTTATAGGTGACGAACGTCCATGACCGGACACAATCCTTGCGGACATGTTTTGCGGCATGTATTTAATCTCGTCACTTTAGGGAACTTGGTGAGGCACAGTAGGGACAAACTACGACAATTCCAAGTCGTTCTACTCGAACATGATCGTTCGCATCTCCCCCTAACGACGGGAAGACTGGCTCATCAAAGTGACATACGAGATCGTCTGCCAAGGTATATTTTAAGCGGACTATGAGTGAAAGCGCATGTCATATTCATCATTTATAACCCGTCATAATGCGTTGTGGTGACGCACTTTTGGCACATGAACATGTGGACGATAAAGGTTTTCAGTGTTAACACAATCCAGTTAACAAAATGCATACTGTTACACTCGTAACTAAGCATTTGAATGATGATAGGTATAGGTGAATATGACATGTTGACCTATGCTACATAGATGTAGCTACTGGTCTTGAGAATTCAACAAAACCGCCACCATGCACCACCGGGATCGAACATGAAGAAACGATTGAACCGATGATAGGTCGTTGGTCTTATTGAACCTCTAGTGCTTTCTTGAAGAATTCACTCCCTTCACCAGCCCCAAACACCTCAAAATTTCGTGAGCATGTATAAACGGGTGTTTAGGATTCCCAAACCATCAACCTTGTGGTAAAAAACCGATCGAAATGACATCGAACTGGTTAATAGGACGGCTGGTGGTATGTGAAAACTTCATTTAAGTGGTTCACCTCCTTCCAACTCTCCAAATGGCACCAAAATTTGTGAGAAGGTAGCCTTGGATGTTAGGAAGTACTCGTTAAAATTTCACTTTAAGACTTGGTCTAAAAAGTGGGTGAACCGACCTTTACAATGACTGGTCCGCAAGTTGGACAACCATAACTCAGGTTTCATCAACTTATCAATCATTGTCAAAGGAACAACATAACATATAAATGTTATTACTTGAGTACGACCATTTGTGAACACCATCATAGCATCATAAGCCACCCATGCTAATACTTATGATCATGTATGTATAAGGACTCGGTGAAAAGGGAGGACTCAGCACCATGCTTATGCGAGTCGCTACATTATTCTCTTTAGCATAGGAGGGTGTCGTCTCCTAATCGTGCCAAAGAATAGGCTTTAATCAATGAACATGGCTAAGAAGGATCATTGGGGGGGTCTTTAGCGTCACACATGTTTATGAAAACAAGACGCAGATGACATAAATATCATCATCGGTCATGAGCCCTGCTCACGACTCCACCAACGTACTTTGGTGTCTTTGATCCAACTAGTTTCTTTGTTCAAAGAAAATGATGTCCATGAGAATACCGTGGTATATGAATCATCAAACTGTCCAAACTCTGGACTATTAAAGCCTAAATGTGTCAATGTCCCAATACATCTTCTGGTTACAAAAACCGATGCAAGCCGGACCATATTGACTCATGAATATTTTTCCTTTCACATATCCAATACAAGTGATGCATAAGATTTTATTTCTCACAAATCACAATGAGATGCTATGAGTGATACACTTTGGCATATATATCATCGAGTCATAACATGGTTCAATTGTTACGGAACATATGTGACTAGAAAACGCCATTCGGCATTCAACAACTTGAGCATTATACCACTCATTAATTGTGATGACCTATTCATCATAGTCACAATGGATTTATAAACAGAAATCAAAAAATATCGTGTTCCTTGAAAATAGCTTAATACGCACTCAATTTCGCTTGCAAAATTTTACAAACATGAGCATAGCGAACACTCTAACAACATAGAGATTTTATACTTGATATGATCAAAATGATCTATCATATTGAGTGCATAACATGGCAAGGTTATATGCCTAATGGGCAAACATTACGACACAAGCATGGTGTAAAACTACCATGCACACGCTCGACCTTCTTATAAGGGTGCGTATTTTGGGATTCCCCAAGGAAACTGTTTTTCAACATTTGAAAGATGATAGTTTAGCGTACAACGCATACCAAAAACTGCATCATCTATGGCAAATTCGGCCAAAAAAAGAGGTTGAAAAATATGTGTCATAAGACCACTTGCAAATTCAAGATGGGAACCAAGTTGGTTGGGACAAAAGTTAGCACAATCGCTGGAAATAAAATTTCGCGCAGCTTGACCTTTGTTCACTAAAACAGCGATAACTCCCTTGTTAGGAAGGCTATGGACGAACGGCCAGATGTTCTGGAAACTAGACTTCCGTATCTTTCTATCCATATATTGTGCACCACACGGATCATTAAACTCAGATCACAGTGCATGTTTTAATTGGCTGTTTTAGTATTTCCCAAGTTTAGTGAGAAAACAAGGTTGAGACCATATCCAATGGATAAGTGTTGATGCAAAACCATGACAATGACAGCCATAGGTGCGTTTAAACGCAGTAGGGTGTTCGATTTCTTATCTCGACTAATGATCCTTTCGGTAACTCCAAGTTGGTAGACTTGCAGAGAAAGTAGGAATGTCGGTACAGTAAAAACGTTTAAAAACCACTGATTCCGTTTGAACTTTCAAAGCATAAACAAATACCAAGGGGGATGCGCCTAGTCATGATCAAAGTGTAGACAAAATCCACCAAAGTGCATCAAATCAACCAAGTATTTTAATTCTCAATTTGCAAGTATACGTCATAATAGCCATGTTATATAGATACAACGCGGTGCATCATAATTAAGCATTTTGAACCATGAGACATAATGAATATACCATAACCAACTTGTCTTGACCATCCAATAAGATCGACTAAACATAGTCAAATGTATAAGGCACATGCCTTTACAAATACTCGGAAAAATATTCGGACTTATAGTCATACGGACTATAATCGAGGTCAACGAATTCATGTACTTAACGCAATATGCCATTGCTTTACATGTTAAAATTCATGAGAATTACTCGTACATTCTTTCATATATCTTATTGCAAGGAGACGGTGCATGACTACACCCACATGCAATATTTTATTTTAATAAGATGAAAGATGGAGTTTTCCAAGTATGGGATTGGGTCAAGACCAACGTGGTGGTCGCTCAATTCAACGTGACAATTCCGTCACAAATCGATTTTAACCACGACATATCCGTCGCAATCGATGTTTGTCCCATTTATACGTCACAAATTCGTGACTAATCATGAACAAGTCATAACTTTACCGTTACCGACAATGTTCGTTTTATTTAATTGTTGGTTTAAAATCGACAAAACGGTGACGTCAAATCGCACCCAAAACGTGGTGTATGCAACAACCACAAATATCGACTTTCAACAATTATCCGTGACTCCCCGATCATTACGCTTACTTTCGACATATGAGAGTGATACCACCTCTCATTGTCTCATCCACCGCAAAGTAGCGTGGGAGATAAAGAACCCAAATACCCAATTCCCAAAAAAAAAAAATTCCCAAAAGAGAGGAATTGAAAAAAAATGGGAACTTTAATAAAATCTTACGGGTACTTGGTTCCATATTTGCTTTGGTCCTTGAACGGGAGATTCTCTCCATATGAGCAACATATTTCCGTGGGTACTCCGTTCTATATTTACTTTGATCCTTGAATGGGATAAATATGGCTTTTTCTCCATATTTTGCACATCATCATGAGCAATATATTTTCCTATATGCCACGTAAAGCATATAACATAGTTAGATTCATAAACATACAAGTTAATGATAAATGAATCATGAATTAGGAAAATAGAGAGTTGAGAAACGCCCGGATAGGGCTACTGGGCTCGATAATTCGGCCGGAAAAGGACTCGAGCGCGGCGATGCAGCAGCTCGGTATTGGATGAGGTCAGATCTCTAAATTTCCTCGTAAAAATCTGTTTCTGTTCGGAAGCAGATTCAGTAAACAATATTACTCAGAATCTGATCTCCACCGTTGAATATACAGATATTTGTGTTGGGAAGTTGCTGCCAAAATTTCACACCGATCCGACGGTTAACGAATCGGGAAATATGTTTTTCGTACGACTGCGCTGTGCAGAAAATTTACGCGTGGAAATTCCCGTTTCTCGTTTTTTTTTTTCGATTTTGATAGGTTTTGTCTCGATTGCACTAGGTTTTCAAACAGTCAATATCACGTGCATAAAACCATAGGAAAATCCGGCGGTGCTTCGATCAGATCGGGTCGCAGCTTTAGGCAACAAATACCGACAAAAACGATCCAAACGGATCGCGAGCGGGTCGCCAAGAATCGGGTCGGGTCGGGTCCATCAACAGCAGTCGGGCGGGCGACGGGCGATCTAGGTGGACGATCCGCCACGGGTTGTGGTGCCGTCTGAAGGGTTGATGGCGACTTCGGCGGCGACTGGTGTCTCAGACCGGCAGCGAATCCGGCCGTGGATGGCGTCCGACTTGGAGGCCTGGAATAGAGCCGATCGTCGGTGAGGTTAGGGTCGTAGTTCCCGGGCCGAGGACGACCGTCAGAATTGGTGGATTTTGACGGTCGTGGCAATGGGTTCGATCTAGAGCAAGCCGTGTTGCTTGGACGATGATGATGTCGATCCGAGGTGAAGGGTTGGCGGTGGTCCGCACTGGTTTTCTCGCTTCGGCGGCGATCGGGATTAGGGTTTCCGATTTTTTTTTTTTCGGATTTCAATTTCTGATTTAATTTTTCCTACTCGGTTGAGATACTACGTGCGATAACGTGTTTGGCGAGAAAGAAAAGACAAAGAAATCAATCAGATTCATAACACTGATAGAGGCCTTTATATAAAGATTACAACGAGAAATTCTTCCATACATAGAATTCCTAGATAAGGTAAGACATCTAATAGGATCCTACTACCTCTAGAAGGATCTAGAACCTTCCATCTATGTATTTACAATCAATATTAGGTAAGACACATTACGGGAATAATAATTCCCGGAACAATCCAAATTTTATTCAAAACGATTAAAAGGACAAAACTGCATACAAAAAAAAAACGATCACAGCAATAAAAGAAAATGCATACCTGATTTTACCACCTAGTAATCAAACACCACCGCCATGTAATTAATGACAGTTCCAATTATGTACCTTTAAACTCAGAAACGATGTTTAGATAATTATACAATAGATCGATCTAGACGAATACCAGAAGCAAAAGAGGGGGCGGATTTTTTTGGTAGACACGATACAAAAGAGAGGTGGTTAGGGTTCTTGAGAGGAAGAGAGATCAAAAGTGAAAGTGAGATAGATCTAAAAAGAATAAAACTGGGGAAACGATTTTTGGTATATAATCCTTTTTTTATGGAAGAATTAAATTCCCATTTTGCCCCTAATTTATTTTTTTCTATCAAATTAAATTACATATATTTTCAAAAATGTCATTATGTATTGACATGATGTACATTATGTAATACTAGAAGTAAAAAAGGTGGTTCTCGCAGTTCTCTCGCACTTAACAGGGTTCTGAAAATAAAGTTACACATAATATAATAATAATACTAATAATAATAATAATAATAACACTACAAATTATATAGTATTATTGGCATCAACAAAATGATAATAACAATAAGCAAACTATTGGTACTACTACAAATGATATGTAACTACTGATAATATTGACGTTAAAAACAATAATTAAGAATAAAATTAAATAAAAATACATACAATAATAATAATTTATATTACAAGAGCAACAACAACAAAACAATAATAATAATTATACTACAATTATTGTTAATAATCCTAGTAACTAATCATAATAGAATACAACACTAATAGTTATTATTTACATTACAAAATAAAACAATAATAATACTGAAATAAACAAATAAATAATAAACAAATAAATAATTATTATATATATAAATACTAATAATAATAGCAGCAATTAATAATATTGATTCTAAAAGTATACCGAACTGAACTGAAGTGAACTGAAGTTTGTTGAATTGAGCTGAAATGAACTGAATTGAAACATGTTGAAATTAAGCCCAAAAGAATAGTCTTAATCGGGGAACGACTCAAGGTGCATCTGTCGGGCTTTGTTCTAGCATCCTGCCTGCATGGATTTAAAAATGCGCGAGTCGCGGCTCACGATCCGACCCATGAGATCTGTACTAGGGAGTGGTTAAATGAATTGATTTGGACTACTCATACCAACAAGATGATTCTTCCTTTCTAGCAGCCATCTCATAGAAACTCCAAAGTTAAGCGTTCTTGACTTGGAGTAGTTATGGCATGGGTGACCTCCTGAGAAGTTTCTCAGGGTGCGCATGAGTGAGGACAATACGCGCTAGAAAAGACTCGTGTTGGTACAGTGAGGACATTCCTCATCTTTCTGCCAGAGCTGGAAGCGGGCATAAGTGTCACTTCCACATGGGACCAACAATTAGTATCGGAGCAGGTTACGGTATGGATTCCCTTGGAGTATGCTACAGTGCAGGCTGCCACAGCGATGGAACTGAGAGGCGGGCATGCAACAGAAGTTGCCACTTGGACGGAACTGAGATACTGGCGTAGTGGAGGTTGTCAAGAGAGGGCTATAGCCTATATGATTAAATCTAGTATGCTGGAACTGAGATATTGGTGCTATTTGACACGACCCAAACTCTCTCGCCTTGTTCGGCTCTATTGTCCAAGTATTTCAGCTCGTTGTCGTGTCCGTGCATCGCCTGATATATTTTGGGGGTCGGGACTTTGTTCATGCTTGATGATGTCCTTAAAAACATTAAAAACAACAAAACGCACCCAAATATAATCGAGTCCAACAAAACATAATTTAAGAATAGATAACACAATTCGACACATTCCGGAACGACAAGTCCATAAAAACACTATGGCCATATATGTAAGATTTAGTGTAAACAAAATTCCCCAAACTTAAATATTGATCTTCACTAGCAATGCACTTTAAAAGAAAAACTTCCACGAAATTCAACCCTTAACACCCCTCAGAGGACAATTATATAAATTTTTCAATACACCTCAAGTAATAAATAAATCGAGTTCTTAAATTTTTTAGATCTCCATGGTGTTACCTTAACATCATAGCTACTACTTGAAGAATACAAACCTCATTGTTCAATTGTATTCACTCTAAACATTGTCGCTCAACCAGAAAACTATGTAATGACAATCCACTGCTAAATTTGAACTGTTCGTAACCCAAATATCAGACCATTGACATGTACTTCACCAAGCTCTGAAAGGATTCGTACGAAGGCCCACCAGCCTTGAGACAAAGATTAGCCTTCTCTTTTAAATGTAAAGCCCTTTCCTTAATTTCTCCCCCTTCTTTCTCGACTAATATCGTTTTAATAGCCATCTCAATATTTTCCCTGCTATACCCACCCTCCAAAGACAAAACAATTCTCCAAACATGGCTCACATACCGTGCATTCATCAGCTGATCCGTAAAACACGGGCTACAAATCATTGGCACCCCCTCACAAATACTTTCTAACGTCGAATTCCATCCACAATGCGTCCAAAAAGCTCCTACGCAAGGACGCGAAAGCACTTCAGATTGAGGAGCCCATTTCACTATATGTCCTCTTCCATTTAGCATTTCCAAATAATTTTCCGGTAAAGGCTCTAACCAATCGGCACCGTATGTTAATCCAGGCCGCACGACCCATAAGAAGGGATGTTTGCTACTGGCTAATCCTAAGGCTACTTCGAGAAAATCTTTTTCTTGTATCGCCGCAATACTGCCGAAGCTGACGTAGATGACGGAATTAGGGCCTTGTTTGTTTAGCCAGGATATTGAAGTGTGGTCTTCTACTAATAAGCTGCTGGAGGTGGCTGGGAAGAGCTTGTGAAACGGACCTATAGTGAACATTGGGATTCCAAAGTCCTGGTGCAGTTGGGTCAGTGCTAGTTCTTCAAGTTCTTGAAATGAGTTGAAAATCAATCCTGATGAAGCTTTGGTTTCTTTTACCATCCCTTGAACTAGCTCATACAGCTTCTCCATTTGAGATGATGAGGCCATCACTGGTAGATCTTTGACTCTAAGTGGATGAAGCTCCACAACTGGATCTTCCAATCTATCATCTGCATAGCATGAATGAGATCCTCACTCTACCGTTGCAATCCTTTTTTTTTTTTTTTTCAAAATCTCAACTCAAACAAAATCTTCAAAAATTCAACTGAACTAAGCGAACAAGAACATCAAAAGTTCCAATCCAAACATTTTCAGTATCGTTTACTACTAAACTAGATCATAGCATCTTCACATAAATAAAATATAGTAAAAGGATGTCAAAAAAACAATGAAATAAAATCATGTTAGTCAGAAACTTTACGGCAGCGTTTTTTACTCAAGGGGGTGACTCGGGAATGAGTACACACTACACATCATAATTGAAGAAAAGCTTTAAAATCGTATCACGAGCTTATACAGACAAAAAGCCTTGAACAGGGAGATGGCCTTTCTCGAGCAGAAATGGAAACGCAGCAAAAGCCCTCCAGTTCTCAAAACAATCCTTGGTATCTTCAATCTTTTACAAACTTCAGTTGTGAAAAGCCAGACAGCATCCGAGACTAAACAGGCAATCGGATCAGCCGAGCTGTCGGCCAATAGTTCAGCCAAGGCTTGTCTTAAGGGCTCAATACATTTGACATTAAGAATTTCAAGAAGGGAAAAAACATCAGTTCTGGAAGATTCATCATCAATTTCGGATAAGCCGTCAGGTAGAGGTGGGCAAAAAAATCGAAATCGAAACCGAAACCGAAAAAAACAAACTGAAACCGAAACCGGTCAAAACCGGTTTTTGACCAAAACCGGTTCGGGTTGTCACAAAATCGGCGGTTTCTACCCGGTTTTGCATTTTTCCGTTAAAAACCGGTCCAAACCGGTTTTTAGAGTAACCGGTTTCGGAAACCGGGTTGAAAAAACCGGTTTGAAACCGGTTTTTATAGGTGTCCATTATGTGTCCGTTTTTTTCAAAAATATGACTGTTTTTTGCCCCTTTTTTTACCATTTTGCCATTCCTAATCAACTATAAATACCCTATTTGAGTTTTGGTTTAGTCACAATACTCAAACACTCTTCAAGTACTAAAAAAATTACAAAATTCTCGTTTCTCTCAATTCAAATGGCAACTCAATCTTCTTCTGCTTCCACGAATGCACCCGAGATTGTTGAAGTTATAGAAACAACTCGAAACCAAAAAATTTGGTGTAATTTCAACCTCGTCAAGTTGTCGGATGGGCAACTTAAGGCTCATTGTAAACATTGCGGTAAGTTTTTGAAACATGAATCCAACACGACGTTGAAGATGCATACCGACAAGTATTGTGAAGGACTCAAATCCGTTCCGGAAGCCGGTCAAGCATCTATGTCACGAGAGGGGGGTCTTTTTGCATACGAGGCGGAGCGGTGCCGACAACAATTTGCAAGCTACGTGATTCAAGAAGGTTTGCCGTTCAACCACTTCGATAACCCTCGATTGACTAAGGTGATTCAAAATACTCTTCAACCGCGATATAAACAAGTAAGTCGTGCTACTCTTAGACGTGATTGTATTAAATTATGGAAAAAGGCTAAAATAGAACTAGTAAACGGTTTTGCAAACTTAACTACAAATGTAAACTTAACAACCGATGTTTGGTCGACCTCATGGTTTGCCGGTTCATACCTTTGTGTTACCGCATATGGATTGATCCCGATACATGGCTAATGATGAAGCGTACGATTGCGTTTGAAAATTTTGAGTACCCTCACACGGGTCAAAATTTATTTCATATGTTACAAAATGTAATAAATAACTTTAACTTACAAGAAAAAGTTTTTTCGATCTCATTTGATAACGCGTCTAATAATACAAACGCGGTAAAAAATTAATATTAACATATAAACCGCCTTGAAGGGTATTTTTATCATAGTCGATGTGTTGCACACATTATAAACTTGGTTGTTCAAGACGGATTAGCGGTACCGAAATAAGTTTGGTAAAAGACGCTTTTAAAAAAATGTTACAAGATATATTTTGTTCAAGTAAAGCTAGATATAAACAATATATGAAATTGTGTAAGGACACGAATTCTATTTTTTTAACCCCTAATTGGGACGTTCCTACAAGATGGAATTCGACTTATAAAATGTTTTGTTGTGGTTTACGCCAACGTGATACTTTACAACTTTTTCATGATGAACTTGCGAATAGGACGAGTAGGGTTACACCATTTACGCTAACAATGGGATATAGTTAGAAAAATAAGCGAATTGCTCAAAATTTTTAAAAACGCAACAACTTTATTATCGGGTGTTTATTATCCCACAAGTCATTTGGTACTTAATCAAATTTATTTAATGTGTTCAAAATTAAGCGACTACGAATTAAGTGGTGATTTATATGAAAAAATGGTTTCGCCCATGAAAGAAATACTAAGAAAATATTTTAAAGAAATGCCATCGGTAATTACTTGTTCCGCCGCCTTGAACCCATGTATGAATATTAGCGGGGTGGAACTACTTATCGACAAAATCTCTATTGATTTAGAGTTGCATAACGAAAACGTTTTCTATTCAAGAGATGCAAAAGCCATTTTTAACAAAAATTTCAAAGACTTATTCGGGGTTTATTTTAAAAAGTATAGTTCAAGAAATGATTCTTCAAGTTCGTTTTCATCATCATTTTCTACTTCTACTAGCGCGGATCCCATGCTTAACTTATATAATAGTTTAATAGAAGAAAACACTAAACGGGCTAGGGGTGAGGGTGACCAATCATCGACTAGCGAATATGGGAGATATATTGGAACCGATTTTTTATCGACTATGGGACCCCATGAATTCGAAAATTTTGATATTTTGGCTTGGTGGAAAGGAAGGAAAACTCAATTTCCCGTTCTAACTGCTATGGCCCGAGATTTACTAACCGTCCAAGCTTCTACGGTAGCTTCGGAATCCGCTTTTTCTCTTAGTGGTAGGGTATTATCTATACGAAGAACAAGACTCACACCGGCATCATTGGAGATGTGTATTTGCTTGAAGGATCACTTGGACGCATCCGAGCGTATACAACACACTCAAAGTCTTGAAGGAGAACTAGACATTGAACAAAGAAATACACGATATCAAGGTGGAAGAAGGTTTTGCAATCTCACTCTCCGATGAAGAAATTGCTCTCGATGAAGCTTCGCGCGAGGCTAGCTCCGAAGAAGATATCACTCTCGATGAATAAAAATTTATATTTTAAATTCTAAATGTTTGAATAAAAGTTAATGTTGTAATGAGTTTATTTAATAAAAGTTTATGTTTTAAATTCTAAATGTTTGAATAATAGTTGATGTTGTAATGAGTTTATTTAATAAAAGTTTATGTTTTAAATTCTAAATGTTTGAATAATAGTAGATGTTGTAATGAGTTTATTTAATAAAAGTTTATGTTTTAAATTCTAAATGTTTGAATAATAGTAGATGTTGTAATGAGTTTATTTAATAAAAGTTTATGTTTTAAATTCTAAATGTTTGAATAGTAGTCGATGTTGTAATGAGTTTATTTAATAAAAATTTATGTTTTAAATTCTAAATGCTTGAATAATAGTAGATGTTCTAATGAGTTTATTTAATAAAAGTTTATGTTTTAAATTCTAAATGTTTGAATAATAGTTGATGTTGTAATGAGTTTCTTTAATAAAAGTTTATATTTAATGTATAATGGGTTTATTTAATAAGAATATATTATTTTTTTAATTTTTTTTTTAAAAAAAACCGGTTATAACCGGTTTTTCCTACCCGAACCGGTTACAAACCGACCCAAACCGGTTAGCATAGGATCGAGTTTTTACAGCCCCCAACCCAACCCGACCCGAACCGGTTTGGTCAAAAAACCGGTTTTTAGAATACGACCAAAACCCGGTTCGGTTTTATAACCCGAACCGGTTTAAAATAAACCCGATTTGTGCACCCCTACCGTCAGGGATGGATGAAACGTGAAGTGTTGGTTATGTGGGCCAAAGTGATTTAAAAATGATGGCCCAAAGTGTATTTTTCCTTTGCAGCCCACCATTAAAGAAACCCAACCCGGAACCCAGGAAGCTACCCTTTTGTTAATTAACCGGATTAATCCTGGCCATCTAATTTGGCTAAGTCAATCTCGGCCGTTGGTTTTTATATTTAACCTAATATAAAAAACCCCTTGCTAACCCTACCCCTCATTTCCCGTCTTCCACCTCCACCCCCCTTATCTCTCCCGATTCTGTTTTCCCCTTTATCCTCGGTTGACTCTGTTCTTCCGATATGGAAACAAAATCTGGTCCGATTTTCTCTCTTCGTTTGTTGTTCCGATTCTCCTATAAATATCATTTTCGTGAGAGATGAAACAACAACAAATTGAGAGCAAGTAATTTGTTTACTTCGATTCTTTTCTCTGTGAAATAAATCGAGTGCTTTGTGGGTGAGGCTTGTGAGATAAATCCGGGATCTGAGTTTTCTGAGTGTTTTTCGGTTGAATCCTGTTGTGTGCTTCGATTCCTCCGGTGGTTTGCTTCCGGTCCGGTGTTGGGTTCTTTTTTCTTGGTGTTGGCCGCGGGTTACTTGAGTCCTGGACGCGGTTACGGAGACGGAGGACTGAGCCGGTCTGTTCTCAACAGTGACATCACTTCCGATCGGTTTCTGCCGTTTGGTTTGCGTTTTCTTTACTCACATTTTTTATTTCCAGTATTTTAATTTAGTTTAATTTATTTAATTAGAAGTTGTGTAATCCCTAATCCCTATCCCGAGTAGATCTGTGTAATAGTTATATTCGTTATAATTATTGTAATAATTTGTCACCCGATTCGGACCAATACTCAACATTGGTACCGGAGCTTTGGTTCGGATCTGTCTGAATCGGGTCAACCCGGATCGCTCAGGTATAGCGGCTTTACCCTCTTCTTTACTGTTTTTATGCCCACTGTTCTTTGTGATATTTTCGCTCGCTGCTCTTTGTGATATTTTTTGGGTCTTGCTGTCCTTCGTGATATTTTCGGCCCACTGTTCTTCGTTGACTGTCTCGTCCTGGTGTTATTGCTTCTGCTGCGTATGTTGTTCGACGCATTGTTGGTGATATTCTGTGTGATTATTACTGCGATATTACTTCGTGTTTATTTTGAATCTGGAAATTTTTATAAACGGGCATTAAAACCCTCCTACCTGGACCGCTTAAGCGTCCTCGGATCTTGTAGGGGCATGGTATTGAATTTTTCGGATTCGTTTAATTTTATTTATCTGTGTGATTTTGTTGGTTACTTTGTGTTTCTGAGTTTTGATAAAATCAACCGTCTCCTTCTTATTTGTGTTTTTCACAAATTTTCAAAAACTTTGTTCATTTTGAAAATTAAAATGGGAACGATCTCTGTCTTCTCTGTGGCCCCATTTGATGGAAAAGGTGATTTTGCCATTTGGCAACAGAAAATGAAAAGCATACTCATTCAACAAAAATGTTTCAAAGCTATCGATAACTCTTTCACTTCTAATGTGACTGCGGATAAAAGGGCTGAACTTGATGAGTTTGCTTATTCTGCGATTATCTTGAACCTATCTGACTCTGTGATAAGAAAACTAGGTAAACATGGTTCGGCTAAAGAATTATGGGAAAAATTAGAAGAAATGTATTCTGAAACTTCGCTGCCAAATAAACTGTTTCTTCTTGAAAAATTTTTCCGCTACAAGCTTGATCTAAACAAAGACATCGATGCTAATTTAGACGTGTTTACAAAACTGGTTCAAAATATAAAGTTAACTGGAGATAAAAACATCGATGATTACACTCCGATTGTTCTTTTGAATGCTATTCCTGATTCTTACAGTGATGTGAAATCTGCCATTAAATATGGTAGAGATCAAGTGACTTTGGATATTGTTGTTAACGGCTTCAAAAGCAAAGAATTAGATTTGAAAAACAATAAAGGTGCCACTCTTAGAAATCTTGGCGAGGTTAATTTTGTCAAAGGAAGACCACAAAACCGATTTCAAAATAAAAAGTCTTCCAACAGTCAAAATAACCAAGCCACCAAGAAAAAGGGCAATGAAAAATTTCGGTTTAAACCTAGACCTACTAATCGTAAATGTTATAATTGTGGTGAATATGGTCACTACATTCAAGACTGCACTAAACCTACGAAGAACTAAAGAATCAACAAAGCTAACTTAGTCACGGTGAAAATCTAGGTGATGTGTTTATGATTTCTGAGGCCATGCATGCTTCTGTGAACTCTGTGTTAGCTGACCTTGGTGAAAATGATTGGCTGGTTGATTCTGCATGCACATTTCACATGACTCCATACAAACAACTTTTTTCTAGTTATCGCGATTTGAAAAATCGATATGTGTCTATGGCTGATCATGTAAAACGAGATGTTGCTGGAATAGGAACTGTGTGCCTTAAATTTGAATCTGGAAATTCGATAACTTTGGAAAATGTTAGGCACGTTCCTCACTTAGCTCATAATTTAATGTCTTGTGATTGTCTTGAAGATGATGGTTTTGAAGGTACTTGGGGTAAGGGTGCAATGAAAGTTACGAGAGGTCCCAAAACCTTTTTTGTTGCCATTCGTAAACTGAACTTATATATTTGCTCCACTGTTAGTAACTCCTTCGTAAATGCAGTCCATGGAGATAAAACTGAAATCTGGCATAAACGGTTAGGTCACATCAGTGGTAAAGGTCTTGAAATACTGCACAAAAATAGTTGTTTTGGGAATGATAAAATATCTGACTTGCCATTTTGTGATAATTGTGTGTATGGTAAGCAACATCGTGCGAACTTTCCTCATTCACCTTCCCCAAACCCCCTAAGAGTTCAAATGTGTTTGAGTATCTATATACTGATGTGTGGGGGCCTGCCAGTGTTCCGACACATGGCGGAAACCGATATTTTTTGTTTGTGATTGATGATTATTCCAGGAAAGTCTTTGTGTTTCTTCTTAAGAATAAATCTGATGTGTTTGACACGTTCAAAACGTGGAAAATTTTAATTGAAAATCAAACCGGTAAGAAAATTAAAATTTTGAGAACTGACAATGGTTTGGAATTCTCGCAATAACTGCTTGAAACTTTGTGTGCGGAAAGTGGTATTCAAAGGCATGACAAAGACCCTACACCCCCAACAAAACGGAATCGCCGAGCGCATGAACCGAACCTCCTTGATAGGGTAAGGTCTATGCTCGTCACCCGATTGTCAAAACGCTTTTGGGGTGAGGCTTTATCTACTACGCTTATATTATAAACAGATCTCCATCTGTCCCTTTCAATGGAAACTATCCGTAACTGTGGACTGGTAGTAATATTGATTTCTCAAATCTTCGTGTATTTGGGTGTGCTGCATATGTTCATCATAAAAATGATAAACTAGAGCCTAGATCGATAAGATGTGTGTTCTTAGGCTACCCGGAGGGAGTTAAAGGATTTAGGTTATGGCTTAAGGGCGAACCAGGGTTTAAGGTGCTAATTAGTAGGGATGTTATATTTAATGAAAATGAATTTCCTTGTCTTGAACATCCTGCACCTGCACCCGTGTACATACCTAATCCAGAATCTGTTTCTAACTACCATACTTTGAGTGAGGTGGAGCCTGAAAATGATGAAACTTTGCATGCTGAAAATGAAAATCCCTCTGAAAATTCTAGTGATGAAATAATTGAGAATGTTGATGAAAGTGCTGATCTGTCCGACTATCAATTAACCAGAGATAGACCTAGAAGAGAGAATGTTAGGAGGCCTCATCACTTTGATGATTTTCATATGATGTCTCATGCTTGCAATGTGTTTGAATCATTAGATAATAACGAACCTAAAAGCTACAAAGATGCTTTAAAATCTGAAAATACTTCTGATTGGTTAAATGCTATGAATGATGAAATGAACTCTCTGCATGTTAACCAAACTTGGACACTTGTTCCAAAACCTGATCGTTGTTCTCTTGTGGACTGTAAGTGGTTATTCAAGGTTAAGAATGAAGTAGAGAATATCAGATTTAAAGCTAGGTTGGTTGCAAAAGGTTTCACTCAAAAGGAAGGAATTGATTATATTGAAATATTTGCTCCTGTTGTGAAATTCACCACCGTGCGTGTAATGCTTGCTTTAGTTGCTCACTTCAATTGGGAATTAAAACAAATGGATGTTAAAACAGCCTTTCTTCATGGTGAATTGAATGAGAAAATTTATATGAGGCAGCCAGAAGGTTTTGTCGACTCTAATAAACCTGATCACGTTTGCCTTCTTAAAAAGGCTCTTTATGGCCTGAAACAGTCTCCAAGGCAATGGAACAAGAAATTTGACTCTTATATGCTTTCTTTAAAATTCAAACGTAGTTCGTATGACCCTTGCCTCTATTTTAAAGAAAACTCCATTGTTCCTATCTTCTTGCTTATCTATGTGGATGACATGTTACTTGTGAGCCCGTGCATGAAGTTGATTGATCATGTTAGATCGTGTCTTAGTGAGCAATTCGACATGAAATACCTTGGAGATGCCTAGAAAATTTTAGGCATGAACATTGTTAGAGATAGGAAAAAATGTTCTTTGTTTCTAAATCAGTCTTCCTACATTGAGAAAATACTTGAAAAATTTTCTATGACTGCTGCAAAACCTGCTTCTGTGCCTCTTGCTGCTCACTTTCTATTATGCAAAGATCAATCTCCTAAAAGCAGTGAAGAATAAAAATCAATGGAAAAGGTTCCCTATGCTAATGCTATAGGATCAGTCATGTATCTCATGGTCAGTACTAGGCCCGATATAGCCTATTATGTTAGTTGCTTGAGTAGATACATGTCTAATCCTGGTATGCCACATTGGGAAGCCTTGAAGTGGCTTCTTCATTTGAAATCCTCTGTGGATGTTGGTATTAAGTTTTCTAAATCTGGTGATGGTGTTAAACTTGTTGGATATGTAGATTCTAACTTTGCTAATGATCATGACAATCGAAAATCCACGACCTCTTTTGTGTTTAACCTTTGTGGCTCTTGCATTAGTTGGAAATCTCAGTTACAGAATGTTGTTGCCTTATCTACGACTGAATCTGAATATGTTGCTACAACTGAGGCGTTTAAAGAAGCCATATGGCTAAAGGGTCTTTTATCAGAAATCGGTTTTCTGAAAGAAAAAGTCGTGGTATTTTCGGATAGTCAATCTGGAATTCCGTTATGCAAAAATCCTGTCTTTCACGACCGCACTAAACATATTGATGTTAAATTTCATTTTATTCGTGATATTGTTGAAAAAGGTGAACTTGAGCTTGGAAAAATTCCTTCACAATTCAACCCTGCAGATATGGGCACCAAATGCCTACCTTTGGAGAAGTTCGTGTCCTGTACCGACCTGCTGAACTTGGGAACTCAAGACTAACTCTTAGTCTTTGCCTTCTTTGTGATGGCTTTGCATTCTTAGTGAATTACCTCGCTAACTTTGTGATGGCCCTGCTGTCTTAGTGATTGTTGTTACCTTTCTTTGTGATTACCTGTACTTACTTTGTGTTTTTTGTGTGCAGGTGGTGTCCTACGGCGATGATGACCTCTGTCTCCCTTATGTACCCCGATGACTCATTTGGCCCAGGTGGAGAAATGTTGGGTTATGTGGGCCAAAGTGATTTAAAAATGATGGCCCAAAGTGTATTTTTCCTTTGCAGCCCATCATTAAAGAAACCCAGCCTGGAACCCAGGAAGCTACCCTTTTGTTAATTGACCGGATTAATCCTAGCCATCTAATTTGGCTCAGTCAATCTCGGCCGTTGGTTTTTATATTTAACCTAATATAAAAACCCCCTTGCTAACCCTACCCCTCATTTCCCGTCTTCCGCCTCCACCCCCCTTATCTCTCCAGATTCTGTTTTCCCCTTTCTCCTCGGTTGACTCTGTTCTTCCGATATGGAAACAAAATCTGGTCCGATTTTCTCTCTTCGTTTGTTGTTCCGATTCTCCTATAAATATCATTTTCGTGAGAGATGAAACAACAACAAATTGAGAGCAAGTAATTTGTTTACTTCGATTCTTTTCTCTGTGAAATAAATCGAGTGCTTTGTGGGTGAGGCTTGTGAGATAAATCCGGGATCTGAGTTTTCTGGGTGTTTTTCGGTTGAATCCTGCTGTGTGCTTCGATTCCTCCGGTGGTTTGCTTCCGGTCCGGTGTTGGGTCCTTTTTTCTTGGTGTTGGCCGCGGGTTACTTGAGTCCTGTACGCGGTTACGGAGACGGAGGACTGAGTCGGGTTGTTCTCAACAGTGACATCACTTCCGATCGGTTTCAGCCGTTTGGTTTGCGTTTTCTTTACTCACATTTTTTATTTCCAGTATTTTAATTTAGTTTAATTTATTTAATTAGAAGTTGTGTAATCTCTAATCCCTATCCCGAGTAGATTTGTGTAATAGTTATATTCGTTATAATTATTGTGATAATTCGTCAACCGATTCGGACCAATACTCAACATGAAGTGGGGGTAATTTGCAGGATTAGGGGAGTTGAGATTTGTGTGGACAATTGTTATTGAGAAGTCCTTGGAATGAAGAATGTTAGCCATCTGGAGCATAGGACTGATATGGCCTTGCAGTGGGAGCGGAAAGAATATCAGCCGCCGGCATATTCTTGCCTGCACTCGAGGTCCACCCGTGTTCTCCATCCAGATCTGTTTTTCAAGCAAAGAAACTCAACCTTTTGATTAAAAAGGATGAAAATGTTGGATGATCTTGCTCAACGAACAATTAATTTAACTAGGGCTGGGATAGTTCGGTTTTTTGAAAAAAAAGTAAGGAATCGAAGTTCCCAAATGTGTTATGTAATTCGGGTTGCCCGACTTTTTCTGCAGAATCAACTTCTGTGAATCAAGTAATTTTACCAAAAAACCGAAAAAACCGAACCGAAATTTACAGTTCAAAATTTTCAAAAATAACCGAAAAACCCGAAATAAAATTTGTTAGGTTAGTTTTTTTTTTAATTTATATAGTGTATAGAAAGTAGAAACATCCAAAATAAAATAACTATGGGTAGTATGGTTAGCATGGGTTTTAATTTTGTGTTCGGGTATAATGGGTTTTAATTTTTTGTTCGGTTATTGTCAAAAATTTCGGGTAGTACGGTTATTGAAATTTTAAAATTACAATAACCGAACCCGAACCCGAAATTTATTGCAGGACCCGAACCCGAAATTTATAAATAAATTTTTTCTTAAAACCCGAACCGAACCGAACCGAAATGTCAATTTCGGTTCGGATCTTCGGTTATTCGGGTCCTAAGTCCCAGCCCTAAATTTAACTAACCCTTTGACCAAAGTAATATTATTGAGAAAGAAAATAAATATGTCCTAAACACCGAGAGAGAAAGATGAAAATATGAGAGAAAATATAAGACACCAATAAAATTATGTATATTATTATGAAGGTCATGTGCCGTCTGAGTAAAACTTCATGGGACAAAAATTGAGTCATAATAAGAGTATAAGTTTCTCCGTATACAGAATATTCTTTTCACGAGTATCCATGTGTTACCTCATCAAAACCTTATCAAGAAAAACTTTGTGGGCAAAACTTGATCGAAGAAAAAAGAGTACAACTACTCCTTACCTTAATCTTGAGGTCTAATACCGATCTCTGTAATATCCTCATTATGCCATGAATATGCCTCGTCAAAACTTTATTGAGAAAAACTCAAGTGGGAAAAGTCTTAATGAATGGGACTTACATGATGAAATGCAAAATAATTAAAGTATTTAAATATGTAGAATGATAAAAACATTCAGACGACCGACTTGAGCTTTTAACATCATGACTGTCCGCAGGGCCGGTCCTGTACTTCGCAAGGCCCTAGGCGAAAGTAAAAAATTGGGCCTTAAGAAACAATAAATAAATATAAAAACATAATAGAAAATATAATAATAATTGGTTGAAATAGAGAAAAAATTTCATATAGTATCTAAATACAACACGTCGAGCAGTTTTAGACGCAAAAATATTTATCAAATCTGTGTAATCTAACTGATCAACCAATTTTCTTTCGATTGATAACATAGCCAGTCCATTCAACCTATCTTGCAATATAGTTGATCGTAAATAGGTCTTAATCAACTTCAACTTCGAGAAAGATATTTCCGTTGTTGCAATCTTAACTGGTATGGTTAACAAAGCAAAGAACTAATCTTGTTTTCGATATGCACAGCTAAATATTTAAAATCAAAGCAACAACCAAATAAAAACTTCTCATTCAAGTAACATAAGTCCTAGTTAGTCCTAATTCAATCTCATAATATGCTAATTATTTATTCCAATTATGAGCTAATTACAATAGCACATTATTTAATCAACAAAGAATGTTTTCATGATTACGTCGCCAAACAAATCATCTTTATACATTTGTTTCAAACCATCTTTATACATTTAAACAAATCCATTTTGCAAGTTCGTTATTACGGCATGCCTCTATATTTTAAAAGCGTGTATTATATCATTATTGTAATTTCGTACATGCTCTGGTAAAATCGTAAATAAATTAGACAATCAATTCCTAACATAACAGAAACAACAAAAATTAAAATCAGTCTATGTGAACACTGAACGATAAAGAAGTAGAAACTCACTAGAAAATTTCCTTAAACTTATCGTCACCTCTAGAGAATGATCTCACTCTAGAAATTTTATTTCGTACTCTAAACGTCCGAACGAATTTTTGGGGCGAACGGCATCAGCACGCGGAGATCGTTTTTGTTTATGAAAGATCACGTGTTTTTTTTTTTGCGTTCTCGCATAATATTAGTATTAATAGTATAAATAAAAAATAAAAAATGGGCCCCAAAAATTTCTGGGCCCTAGGCCTGGGCTTCTTGGGCCTATGCTCAAGTCCGGCCCTGACTGCCCGTCAGCTCATTGTGCACCACGTGTAGGTTCCTTGATAGCATGATCACCTGAAATGCATAAAACGCATTTCCCCAATTTAAGGGGTTAGCAACTGGAATTCGCTACTACAAGTACAATATTACAGAACATCAAATCACAAGCATTTCAATATCTCATTTACCACAGTGAAAAACGTTTTATTTATTTCTCATGATATTCTGGAATATCCACGGTTATTTATCAATAAAATCCCTCGAAGGTAATTCTCGTGACAAGGTCCCTCGGCCAAGTCTCCGTGGGTCCCTCGAACCAATCCCCGGATGAGAATACCGCGTCCTGACCTGTCCCTGAAGTACCATCCTCAGAGGTCCCGTCGAACCTTCCCCGAATGGACATCTCACACCACACACAAAAATCACATTTTCATCACAGAAATACAAGCTATCGAATTATTATAATAATGTACTTGCTTTGAGCGGTACTATGACAAGAACAATGGCTACGATGGGTTTCAGCCCAATATCTTCGCGAATGACTCTGCCCTAGGTACAAATCAATATTTAACCAATAAATATACGACAGTATCAACAAGCAAAACACCCGAAACACCTCGCCTAGACTTTCGTCGAACAACATGAAGGCATGGTTTGTCCCAAAATTTAACTCCTAAAGGAATAACAATTATTATATCATAGGATCACAAGGAATATGATAATGGATACTTATACTAACGAGATTCTACTAAAAATTAAGAGATAAACCGAACTAAGAGGACAAACCACCAAAATCCCAATTTCTCCAAAAGTAGGTTTCGAAAAAATTACCTTGATTTGCAGACGAAAGATGGATGATTCGATGATAGGTTGATGTTATGATGCTTTAATTCAATTCCTTAGTGAAGTTGGACGAGAATCAAACGTACCCTCCTCCCTCAAGGAATCACCCTCGACGCGACAAGAAGAAGATAAGTTGAGAGATGCAGATTCTTGGACCGTTGCCAGGTATATATACTTGCATGTGTTACGCCCATAACATGTGATAAATACGATCGTAAGAAGCTAATTTTACGGTCGTAAATACCTCAGAGGAATACCTGGTTTTAAATGAACCTTAGTTACGGCCGTAGCATGATATCTTACGCCTATAACTTATGAACTTACGACAGTACCAAGGATGACCTTACGGCCGTAATACTGTTCAGGCAGCAGGCTTGAACAATCTGTAAAACGGTTAGGGCTACAACTGGGAGCGAAAGTATGAAGAACATAACAAAGCACTTACGAAGATTTCTGACGACGAACCTAAGCACTAAATCCACAACTGTTTCCGACCAACTCGAAGGTTGGGAAAACAAACATTAATATCAACGCTCAAACTTTAAAAAGTTACAAAATGAACCCAAATGATCCTAAAACCATAGTTCGAGATCGTATAAACATGCTCAAGTTCACAACACTCTAAACTATATCGAACGGACTTGCAGAAACGACAAAATAGCAATTTGGAGTGAAACTGCGCGATTCGAGTTTAAATAAAAAGATACGAATATTACGCCTACATCTCAGCCCAACTCATCTCGAGGCAGCAAAGATAGTTCGTCTTCATCTCAGATTGATGTTCGTATGGGATGACTCATGAAGAATTTTAAGGAGATGAAAGTAAGGGTCCGAAGATCAGAGACGATGCTCGAAAACATCCGTAGTCATTTTGACATAGCCATTCCTCCTCAACTGTCAGATATTGATCTTGACTAGATTTTTCTTCACCATGATAATTTTCTGGACATACTGTTTGACCGATATTCTTCATGCACATTATTATGTTTCTTTATTATGTTGGTTTGATGCTTATGTTTCTTGGATATTTTGGGATTTTGATTAAATGTCTTATATGATCTCTCGTTTATTTAGTTGTTAAATATGATTATCTGAATGTTTTCTTTGCTTTTGAAGTATTGGTTTGCAGATTAAATATTCAGTTTCATATGGGTTTTTACAGGCTAGAAGCTTGAAACTGTTTTCTCCAAACTTATTATCGTTGATAGATCATTTTTTGAGCACGTATTTTCTAAGATGCAAGCTCAAACGATTGTTTTATTATCTACCCTCCTTTGATTATTTTTGTTAATGATAAAAAAAGGGGAGAAATATGTTTCAAACTTACCTGACTCGGTGGAGTTACTCGCAGAGGGAGTTTTTCAAATATTTTATCGAACCCTCATATTTTTCAGTTCAAAACAAATAAGTGTTCATAATGATTTTGTCATCATCAAAAAGGGGAGATTGTTAGAACAATATTTTTAGGACAAATATTTTGATGATGTTCATTTAAACTAAATAATCATCACACAAAGGTAGAGGTGGGCAAAAAAACCGAAACCGAAACCGAAACCGGAAAAAAAAACTGAAACCGAAACCGGTCAAAACCGGTTTTTGACCAAAACCGGTTCGGGTTGTCTCAAAACCGGCGGTTTCTACCCGGTTTTGTATTTTTCCGTTAGAAACCGGTCCAAACCGGTTTTTAGGGTAACCGGTTTCTGAAACCGGGTTGAAAAAACTGGTTTGAAACCGGTTTTTGCATGTATCCGTTATGTGTCCGTTTTTTTCAAAAATGTGACCGTTTTTTGCCCCTTTTTTTTTTACCATTTTGCCATCCCTAAACCAACTATAAATACCCTATTTGAGTTTTGGTTTAGTCACAATACTCAAACACTCTTCAAGTACTAAAAAAATTACAAAATTCTCGTTTCTCTCAATTCAAATGGCAACTCAATCTTCTTCCGCTTCCACGAATGCACCCGAGATTGTTGAAGTTATAGAAACAACTCGAAACCAAAAAATTTGGTGTAATTTCAACCTCGTGAGGTTGTCGGATGGGCAACTTAAGGCTCATTGTAAACATTGCGGTAAGTTTTTGAAACATGAATCCAACATGACGTTGAAGATGCATACCGACAAGTATTGCGAAGGACTCAAATCCGTTCCGGAAGCCGGTCAAGCATCTATGTCACGAGAGGGCGGTCTTTTTGCATACAAGGCGGAGCGGTGCCGACAACAATTTGCAAGCTACGTGATTCAAGAAGGTTTGCCGTTCAACCACTTCGATAACCCTCGATTGACTAAGGTGATTCAAAATACTCCTCAACCGCGATATAAACAAGTAAGTCGTGCTACTCTTAGACGTGATTGTATTAAATTATGGAAAAAGGCTAAAATAGAACTAGTAAACGGTTTTGCAAACTTAAATACAAATGTAAACTTAACAACCGATGTTTGGTCGGCACCTCATGGTTTGCCCGGTTCATACCTTTGTGTTACCGCACATTGGATTGATCCCGATACATGGCTAATGATGAAGCGTACGATTGCTTTTGAAAATTTTGAGTACCCTCACACGGGTCAAAATTTATTTCATATGTTACAAAATGTAATAAATAACTTTAACTTACAAGAAAGAGTTTTTTTGATCTCATTTGATAACGCGTCTAATAATACAAACGCGGTAAAAAAATTAATATTAACATATAAACCGCCTTCGAAGGGTATTTTTTATCATAGTCGATGTGTTGCACACATTATAAACTTTGTTGTTCAAGACGGATTAGCGGTACCCGAAATAAGTTTGGTAAAAGACGCTTTTAAAAAAATGTTACAAGATATATTTTGTTCAAGTAAAGCTAGATATAAACAATATATGAAATTGTGTAAGGACACGAATTCTATTTTTTTAACCCCTAATTGGGATGTTCCTACAAGATGGAATTCGACTTATAAAATGTTTTGTTGTGGTTTACGCCAACGTGATACTTTACAACTTTTTCATGATGAACTTGCGAATAGGACGAGTAGGGTTACACCATTTACGTCGGAACAATGGGATATAGTTAGAAAAATAAGGGAATTGCTCAAAGTTTTTAAAAAGGAAACAATTTTATTATCGGGTGTTTATTATCCCACGAGTCATTTGGTACTTAATCAAATTTATTTAATTTGTTCAATATTAAGTGACTACGAATTAAGTGGTGATTTATATGAAAAAATGGTTTCGCCCATGAAAGAAAAACTAAGAAAATATTTTAAAGAAATGCCACCGGTAATTACTTGTTCCGCCGCCTTGAACCCATGTATGAATATTAGTGGGGTGGAACTACTTATCGACAAAATCTCTATTGATTTAGAGTTGCATAACGAAAATGTTTTCTATTCAAGAGATGCAAAAGCCATTTTTAACAAAAATTTCAAAGACTTATTCGGGGTTTATTTTAAAAAGTATGGTTCAAGAAATGATTCTTCAAGTTCGTTTTCATCATCATTTTCTACTTCTACTAGCGCGGATCCCATGCTTAACTTATATAATAGTTTAAGAGAAGAAAACACTAAACGGGCTAGGGGTGAGGGTGATCAATCATCGACTAGCGAATATGGGAGATATATTGGAACCGATTTTTTATCGACTATGGGACCCCATGAATTCGCAAATTTTGATATTTTGGCTTGGTGGAAAGGAAGGGAAACTCAATTTCTCGTTCTAACTGCTATGGCCCGAGATTTACTAACCGTCCAAGCTTCTACGGTAGCTTCGGAATCCGCCTTTTCTCTTAGTGGTAGGGTATTATCTATATGAAGAACAAGACTCACACCGGCATCATTGGAGATGTGTATTTGCTTGAAGGATCACTTGGACGCATCCGAGCGTATACAACACACTCAAAGTCTTGAAGGAGAACTAGACATTGAACAAGAAATACACGATATCGAGGTGGAAGACGGTTTTGCAATCTCACTCTCCGATGAAGAAATTGCTCTCGATGAAGCTTCGCGCAAGGCTAGCTCCGAAGAAGATATCACTCTCGATGAATAAAAGTTTATGTTTTAAATTCTAAATGTTTGAATAATAGTTGATGTTGTAATGTGTTTATTTAATAAAAGTTTATGTTTTAAATTCTAAATGTTTGAATAATAGTTGATGTTGTAATGAGTTTATTTAATAAAAGTTTATGTTTTAAATTCTAAATGTTTGAATAAAAGTTGATGTTGTAATGAGTTTATTTAATAAAAGTTTATGTTTTAAATTCTAAATGTTTGAATAATAGTTGATGATGTAATGAGTTTATTTAATAAAAGTTTATGTTTTAAATTCTAAATGTTTGAATAAAAGTTAATGTTCTAATGAGTTTCTTTAATAAAAGTTTATACTTAATGTATAATGGGTTTATTTATTAAGAATATATTATTTTTTTAATTTTTTTTTATTTAAAAAACCGGTTATAACCGGTTTTTCCTACCCGAACCGGTCACAAACCGACCCAAACCGGTTAGTATAGGGTCGAGTTTTTACAGTCCCCAACCCAACCCGACCCGAACCGGTTTGGTCAAAAAACCGGTTTTGAGAATATGACCAAAAACCGGTTCGGTTTTACAACCCGAACCGGTTTGGAAAAAAACCCGATTTGTACACCCCTACACAAAGGTAATGTACACAATACAAGTAGCCTAACATATGTAACAAACACTCACGAGTATTTGTGAGAGGTGTTAAAATCATAAAGGGTTACGTAGCTGGATAATCTAAGTTACAAGACAACCGTAACATACGCAAAGGACTGAGAATAACGTACACTAAGTTCGAAAATGAAACATTCTGCAGTTTCTAGAAGGTGAACACATTGAACGGTCAACTACACAATAACGTACGCTATAATGTTAACGTATGTAAGGTCTCTTACATAACGTACGTTAAATTGAAGAACTATACCAATGGTAAAGAGGTTCCTAAATGCCATAAATAGAGGCATTTGGAGGAGTTGAAGTATACAAGACTTCTCTGAATATATCAAGCAAATATCTTATTCATTTGAGCTTCCAAATATCATACACTTTGAGAGATAATATTAGATATTTTAAGTGATACAAGAAGAATTGTTCGAACATTCTTCTATATACATTCTTGTATCACTTTGAGCGATTATTCTATAAGTCGACGCAATATTATTTGTAATTCAGTGAGATTGTCTTGTACCAGAAAAACAAGAGTGATTGAAGTTGTGGTTGTTCTTGAGCCTGGAAATCAAGAAATTGAAGTTCGGCACTAATCTCGAAAGTGCTATTGTAAAGAGTTGGACTTGAACTATAAAGTGCATTCACTTTTAAGAAAAAGTCCTAGTTGATAATGCTAGGTAGGGGATGTAAGCTTTTGGATAGCCGAACCACTCGAACAATTTCTTGTGTCTTTGTATTTATGCATTTTTTCTTAACTCCTATATTTGCTTCTGCATGAAAAGAGTTCAAAACTCTACCCTGCATATTCGACCCCCCTTCTAGTAGCGATACCAGCTCAACAAAGGATGGACAGATGTATAGCCTTCCAACTACTTCTGAATTAGCGGCATTGTGTAATATCCGCAATTTCGAATTTTGGTAATTTTCTTTTTCCGGAGGAAGTTCGTTTTGACAACTCTATCATGACCGTTTCGTCATTCCGAGAATGATTAATTCTGCACTTTTTGTCATCCGAGTTCGTTTCGGTGTCGTTTTGTTGAGTTCCGTGTCCTTAATCGACTTTTTCACGTGGGAGTTCGACTTTGTAAAGTCACCATTAATTATTGGAAACTCCAAAAATTCTGAATCTTTGCAACATTATAGAGAATCAAGTTAGCTTTTCAATGGTTCAAACGGTAAGTCAATCGGAGTCCAGACGAAGGAGTTATGGTCGAAATAGCGAAGAATGCACGGTGAGCCATTTTGGTGTTGAAGGGGTCAGCACTGTGCCGCGCACACTTCAGCTGTGCCGCGGCACTAAGCTGATTCCTGGGCGTTTTTGGTGGCCCTGGGCCGCGGCACACTTGTCCTGTGCCGCGGCACACGGGCTTTTTCTGCGTTTTTGAGCAGATTTTCGAGGAGAAACATTCATTTTCTCCTCTCCTCTTCCTCCTACCCTTCTAAGCGATTTCAATGGCGATTTTGGGCGATTTGAGTGCTCCCAAACTTGTAGAGATCATCTACCTCAAGTCTTGTTGTAGATTTTCGACCTCTACTTGAATCCTTCATCCAAATCAAGGTATTTTGGCTTGAATCCTTGTTTTTGTAGATTTGGGGATTTTCCTTTTTGATTTTGATTCCAATCCGTTTTTAATCAATTAATTGTTGTATAAACGTTGTTTTGAACTTGTTCTACGGATTGGATACTCGTATCTTTGGTTCGTTCAACCCGAGGGGTGATTTCTTTGTTCTTGAAGGGTCTTGAACATTTAATGTTCGATTAAATGTTCGAATGAGTTCCCTTTGATAGTTTGTTGGGATTTCCGTTGTTTTCGGCCTTGATTCTCGTCGTAATCATGTTTTATTATTCCCTACGGAGGATTATAGGTGCTCGATGATTCCGATGTTGAATTCCGTTGGTGTTGATGATTCATATGATGTTTTCCCGTAGTAATTTCGGTGCTATCACGTTCTAGATAGTATTCGGGAATTTGAGGGCTACCCGGCCGTATCCGTTCACTTTTCCATTGCTCGTGATATCGAGGCAAGTACCTTCCCCATACTCTTCTTATTTTGTGGATATGATGATCGGTGATCGTCTTGGTGTGTTTGTTTGGTTGTTTGAAATGAAGTTTCAAAAGATTTCGGTTTGGCCTCGTTAAAGGTTTTCTTTCAAAATGCGTGTGTGTTTTGTGAACGGCGTGTTTTGGGAATTGATTATGATTTGATTATTTGGAACGTTGAAGGATTTGATGATGCTACTCCTATTGTTTAAAGTTATGGAATCGTGTATTCCGTATTTAATCTTGTTATTGTGTTTTGAAGAGTTTGATAATGGTGTCGAGTTAATGGCCATCTCTAGTGAGTATTCTTAATGAACTTACATTCTTAGCATGTTAGTTTTGCATGAGTAATGTGTGTGTGTGTATGCTCACTACGGGTTAGATCCGACGGGGTCTCGGTAGGGGTCCACAGAGACGTAGATCGACGAGCTTGCTTTTAACCACTACGGGTTAGATCCGACGGGGTCTCGGTAGGGGTCCACAGAGACGTGGATCGACGGTTAATTGTGGTTCATTTTACAAATGTGACTTATTTATGGCATTTCCGGAAATGAGCGCTTTTGAACGGTTTTCATGATTGCATGCATCGACTAAGTGTGTAAGAGGTAAGTTGTTCGTTTGGCTTACTTGGCTAGGATGGCACAAGAGTATTTTGTTGTTTGTTTTAAATCCTTTATTTGTGGATTTTGATGTTGGGAGACGAACCTTGTGGTCGTTCTTGTGTACTGTGAGTTGATGAGATTTGGGGCTAAAATCCCAATGGTTTTGTAAAAGTCATTTTATGGATTTGGGGCTAAAATCCCAACGGTTTGGTAAATGTCATTTTCCGGAAAGTAAACCTTTGGGTCGGTGACCCCTTTTGTCTTTTGGATTTTTGAAAAGTAGGATTTGATAATCCTAAATTGTTTTCTATTAAAACTCTCGATGGCATTCTAAACCGTCTTATAAATTATTTCCATTGATTTATGGTATTTCGATTTTTAAAGGTTTTCTCAAACCCTTGCCTCGAGAAGTACTTTTCGTTTCGTTTGGATCTTTGAGGATTCCTGGTTATTGTTATTCGTGGAATGTGAATTGTATGGCTCGTATTTGCACTTTGTATTTGCACTAGCAAAACAGTGGAGTTTTGCTAACCCCCGAGTATTCGGGGGGTGGATGTCTATTTTTGCATTCAGGTTTTGGAGCATAACACAGGGTCGGCACGAAGGATGATGAAAGATGAACGATACTAATCATACGAGGATCCGTTGATGTCGTATTGGACTAGTTGTATTTTCTTTTCCGCTGCAGTATCTTTTTCCCGTTGTACGGGAGTTTATTGTATTTTGACCCCCTGCGTGGGTATATGTTGTAATTGAGTTGTATATTTTTATTGAAAGACCAAATCGGTCTACTGAGTCATTTAGCCTTGAAGGCATTGTCGAGATGTTAAATGTTGTTACCAGCCTGGTAGATCTTCGAGGAGAGGGTCTACGGCGTGTAATATCCCTGAGTGGATTCGGGGTGTTACATAAATGGTATCGGAGCTTAGGTTGTGGAAACCTAGGCTGTCGGGTCAGTGGTGTCTATTGAGTTTTGTCTCGTCGGATTTAGTCTGACTGAGTCGTGTCGCGACGCGTCGTTTGAGTTTGTTGGTCGTGATTAGTATCGTGGGGCGATCATCATCTTCGTGCGACCTGTGGAAGTAAGTCTCCCTTCTTCGTGTTGTGCCTCGTGTGACACGAGCTATTTTTATGATTATTTGTTAAGTGATGGAATCCTTATGTGGATTTTGATTTCACGATATGTATTTAATCGACTCTCGTATTTGATTTATACGAGGAGTGTCGTCGCTTGTGATGTCTTTTTATTGTTGTTTTTGTCCGTTGCTGATGATTTTCGAATCGATTTGCACGTTTTACAAGTTCTCTTGTGGAAGCTTTGTGCTTATACACGTTCGACTTGTTAACTAGCCAGTGCGGTAGGGTCTTTAGAGGCCTCGAATGGGGCCAGTGGTTTTGTTCTGAATGTGGTTATTTGACTCTAATATTTTGTTCTTATGAGGAGTAGTGTTGCTGGATTGTGCATGTTGAACTATATTTCTTTTATCCGCTGCGTGAGTTCTTTTGTAATGACTTTCGGTATTTTACCGACCGAGTTTTATTTCGATAACCGCTTCCCTTAACCGAGTTTTTGGCATTATGGCCTTGACCGCTTCGACGAAATTCTTATGACAGTATTTAGTATTTTGTAAATGGCTTTCGTGAGTTTTTGAAATATTACCGTCATCAGCCTTTTTGGCATTTTTGTAAATGGTTTTTTAGCCTGGGGTTCCGACGCGGGACCCACAGCGCTAGGATGTTCCGTGTGGTTACCTGAAATTTTTGGGCATTCTAGCCTTTTTGGCATCGTCCTTTTTGGCATTGAATTATTTTCGAAAACTTGAGTATCTTAGAAATAAATTTCGAGACATATTTTTTTCAAATGAGTTATTTTCTTGTGGTACATCCAGGTGCCACAATATATTCCAAAATTTTTCTGCCTCGAGGACCAAAATGTTTTGAGATATTTTCAATGTTTTAGAAACACTTTTATTTAGACCCGAGGGTCGGATATTCTGAAAGTTTTTACTAAGAGAAAGTGTCCTCATTTTTTTATCAAATGCGAAACGGTTCTCCAAAGTCTCGATAACGATGTTTCACGTTTGTACTTTTTGAAAGGTGATACTCAAGATCAATCGGTGTTCTTATAAATTATTTTCAAAATGAGGTTTTCGTTTTTAAAACCTATCCATTCCCGTTTGAGGGCTGGGTATATATGTATGATGTTCGCGTTGTCATTTTGATGTTTGCTCCCGAGTATGACCGAATTGGCGGTGTGAGCGTTGAGTCGTTTTCCACACATTTGTTGTGTTAGCCCCTTGTGAGAGGTGGGATGTTGGTATTGAATATTGTCGCCTCGTGGTGATTTCTGCGTTGTCGCGCATGTGCGAGCTGTTAGAGCTTGGGTTGGTATGGCCGTGTGCATCGGTGATCGTTTCGTTATGTGTCGGTTGTTTAATGTCTTGTTACCTTGCTCCCGTTTTTGTGAATTTCGTGGATGAGGTCGGGGGTAATACCCGTACTATTTTGACTTCTGTATTTTCTCTTTCTCCAGTCTATCGATTCGCTCATGTTCGTTGAAACTTTATAAAATTGTTCTGTATTTCGGTTTCATCGTCCGAACGAACTGTGATCTTGTTGTGGGTCGATCTGGTTATCGTTGTGACCTTTTCGAGTTCGGTTCGATTCTTGTGAACCTTGTTCGGAAGTGACATCATTTGGTCCTATTAGTTCTTTTATTCGAAGTGGATCGGATTTGGAACTCCTGTGTTTTCGACTCTTTCGACTCGTTTATGCTCGTTAACATTTTCTGAACTTTCCTTGTCCCTTGCTTTTGTTGATCGGACGAGTGCGGTATTGTTTCGGAATAACTCGTTTGTCGTTGTGATTTTTTTTCGATTGCTATTTCCCTTTCCTGTGGATCTTATGTGAGTGCACATTTTGTTGTTTTTACCGGATCATGTTTCGTCTCGAGTCGAGATGTGAACTTCGGAGTTGTCGGTTGAACCTTATTGTTCTTCGTGATCCGAACAGGATTATTCGATTTTTTTTGTTGACTCGATCATTGTGGTTCGATCATTGATTGTTCGGTTTTTGTTAATCTCGTTTCGTGATTGTTGAACGCTCAGATCGCTTCGTAATTCCCTTAAGTTCGGGAAATTAGTCTCGCTGATCTTCCAACCCGTGGGCGGTGGAATTCGTATTAGTTCGCCGATTGGCTCGCTTCGATTGATGTACCGTTGGGTTGGTCAATCATACTGACTTTCGTTCGTTGTGTTTTGTGATTGTCGGATAATTGACTTGGCTATATTATCCGTTTGATGACGCTTGTCATTTGTTGGTTTTATTGTATCCCTAACGGCGACGTTGTGTTGGTCGTCGTGGAGCGTGTTTTCACGCCGTATGTCTCTTTGCATTTCTTGCAGCGTTTCGCCGTTGGGCGCGAGTTTTCTATTTTTGTGTATCTCGTCGAGTTTTCCTGGCGGGTATATTGCTCCCCCCCTACTTGTTTTAAGTTTCGGGACGAAACTTCTTTTAAGGAGGGTAGAATGTAATATCCGCAATTTCGAATTTCGGTAATTTTCTTTTTCCGGAGGAAGTTCGTTTTGACAACTCTATCATGACCATTTCGTCATTCCGAGAATGATTAATTCTGCACTTTTTGTCATCCGAGTTCGTTTCGGTGTCGTTTTGTTGAGTTCCGTGTCCTTAATCTACTTTTTCACGTGGGAGTTCGACTTTGTAAAGTCACCATTAATTATTGGAAACTCCAAAAATTCTGAATCTTTGCAACATTATAGAGAATCAAGTTAGCTTTCCAATGGTTCAAACGGTAAGTCAATCGGAGTCCAGACGAAGGAGTTATGGTCGAAATAGCGAAGACTGCATGGTGTGCCTTTTTGGTGTTGAAGGGGGCTGTACCGTGTGCCGCGGCACACTCAGGCTGTGCCGCGGCACTAAGCTGATTCCTGGGCGTTTTTGGTGGCCCTGGGCCGTGGCACACTTGTCCTGTGCCGCGGCACACGGGCTTTTTCTGCGTTTTTGAGCAGATTTTCGAGGAGAAACATTCATTTTCTCCTCTCCTCTTCCTCCTACCCTTCTAAGCGATTTCAATGGCGATTTTGGGCAATTTGAGTGCTCCCAAACTTGTAGAGATCATCTACCTCAAGTCTTGTTGTAGATTTTCGACCTCTACTTGAATCCTTCATCCAAATCAAGGTATTTTGGCTTGAACCCTTGTTTTTGTAGATTTGGGGATTTTCCTTTTTGATTTCGATTCCAATCCATTTTTAATCAATTAATTGTTGTATAAACGTTGTTTTCAACTTGTTCTACGGATTGGATACTCGTATCTTTGGTTCGTTCAACTCGAGGGGTGATTTCTTTGTTCTTGAAGGGTCTTGAACATTTAATGTTCGATTAAATGTTCGAATGAGTTCCCTTTGATAGTTTGTTGGGATTTCCGTTGTTTTCGGCCTTGATTCTCGTCGTAATCATGTTTTATTATTCCCTACGGAGGATTATAGGTGCTCGATGATTCCGATGTTGAATTCCGTTGGTGTTGATGATTCATATGGTGTTTTCCCGTAGTAATTTCGGTGCTATCACGTTCTAGATAGTGTTCGGGAATTTGAGGGCTACCCGGCCGTATCCGTTCACTTTTCCATTGCTCGTGATATCGAGGCAAGTACCTTGCCCATACTCTTCTTATTTTGTGGATATGATGATCGGTGATCGTCTTGGTGTGTTTGTTTGGTTGTTTGAAATGAAGTTTCAAAAGATTTCGGTTTGGCCTCGTTAAAGGTTTTCTTTCAAAATGCATGTGTGTTTTGTGAACGGCGTGCTTTGGGAATTGATTATGATTTGATTATTTGGAACGTTGAAGGATTTGATGATGATACTCCTATTGTTTAAAGTTATGGAATCGTGTATTCCGTATTTAATCTTGTTATTGTGTTTTGAACAGTTTGATAATGGTGTCGAGTTAATGGCCATCTCTAGTGAGTATTCTTAATGAACTTACATTCTTAGCATGTTAGTTTTGCATGAGTAATGTGTGTGTGTGTATGCTCACTACGGGTTAGATTCGACGGGGTCTCGGTAGGGGTCCACAGAGACGTGGATCGACGAGCTTGCTTTTAACCACTACGGGTTAGATCCGACGGGGTCTCGGTAGGGGTCCACAGAGACGTGGATCGACGGTTAATTGTGGTGCATTTTACAAATGTGACTTATTTATGGCATTTCCGGAAATGAGCACTTTTGAACGGTTTTCATGATTGCATGCATCGACTAAGTGTGTAAGAGGTAAGTTGTTCGTTTGGCTTACTTGGCTAGGATGGCACAAGAGTATTTTGTTGTTTGTTTTAAATCCTTTATTTGTGGATTTTGATGTTGGGAGACGAACCTTGTGGTCGTTCTTGTGTACTGTGAGTTGATGAGATTTGGGGCTAAAATCCCAATGGTTTTGTAAAAGTCATTTTATGGATTTGGGGCTAAAATCCCAACGGTTTGGTAAATGTCATTTTCCGGAAAGTAAACCTTTGGGTCGGTGACCCCTTTTGTCTTTTGGATTTTTGAAAAGTAGGATTTGATAATCCTAAATTGTTTTCTATTAAAACTCTCGATGGCATTCTAAACCGTCTTATAAATTATTTCCATTGATTTATGGTATTTAGATTTTTATAGGTTTTCTCAAACCCTTGCCTCGAGAAGTACTTTTCGCTTCGTTTGGATCTTTGAGGATTCCCGGTTATTGTTATTCGTGGAATGTGAATTGTATGGCTCGTATTTGCACTTTGTATTTGCACTAGCAAAACAGTGGAGTTTGCTAACCCCAGTATTCGGGGGGTGGATGTCTATTTTTGCATTCAGGTTTTGGAGCATAACACAGGGTCGGCACGAAGGATGATGAAAGATGAACGATACTAATCATACGAGGATCCGTTGATGTCGTATTGGACTAGTTGTATTTTCTTTTCCGCTGCAGTATCTTTTTCCCGTTGTACGGGAGTTTATTGTATTTTGACCCCCTGCGTGGGTATATGTTGTAATTGAGTTGTATATTTTTATTGAAAGACCAAATCGGTCTACTGAGTCATTTAGCCTTGAAGGCATTGTCGAGATGTTAAATGTTGTTACCAGCCTGGTAGATCTTCGAGGAGAGGGTCTACGGCGTGTAATATCCCTGAGTGGATTCGGGGTGTTACACATTGATTGTAGGAGACTTCGATGAAGTATTAGGTAATAAAGATATCATCGTGGAAACAAAAGCTCGATATTTGAAGCGAATAAATGAGGTAGATGCTTCTTATCTTGGATTACAGTACTCTGTCATCTTTCCCTATGGAGAAGATGGCTATAGGGAAGACATCTCAATTATCAAACACAACAAGTACTGCATAAAACATGTGAGTTGTATGCTTCTTAGAAAACATGTGAGCACTAGACAATTATTTGCCTACAAATTTCATATACCATTATAGAATCAGGAAGATTAACATGGGTTAAGATTAATCAGAAACTCCCTGTTGTGAAATGTATAAGGGACATGAGGATGCGTTTTTTTTAGACAAATTTAGCAACACAAGCTTTACCAGTTGTATTTCCATCCTCCTACACTAGAAGTCCCCGATATATGATTCAAAAAGTTTAAAGATGTAATGACAATATGTGGGTGGGCTGGTATCCTGATTTGTCTATAACCTTGACATGAAATCCTCAATTGCCTGAAATTTCCCGATATTTAGATAAAAAAGTTTTGAACCCTGAAGATCGCCCATATGTTATTTGCATAGTTTTTAAGATGAAACTGGATATATTAATTAAGGATTTGAGGAAAATAGGGTATTTGGCTGCATAACGGGTAATTTTCTTTCTATAAGTGATTTATATATTTATATGTATATTTTTAGATTTATATATGTGATTTAATTTAAACTACATAACTCTTCTAATATCTATGCAATTGTTTATATAGTTGAATTTCAGAGGTGAGGTTTACCACATGCACATATATTGTTGTTCCTAGCTGCTGAGGATAGAATTCATATTGGAGTTGACAAAGAAAGGATCATATTAGCTGAAATTCCAGATTTAAATATTTATCCTGCATACCGTCCTGCTTTGAAGAACTTTATGATTCATGCTCCGTGTGGAAATGTTAATAAGAGTCCCCATGCATGTCTGAAAATGGTTTCACTAAGTTATTCCCTAAGAACTTCGTAGGTTGCACTACTTTTGGTGATGAAGGCTATCAATACAAGAAGAGATACTAGGAGAATTATCATGAAAAATAGAGTGCCTATTGATTATAGATTTGTAATTCCACATAATACTTGTCTTCTGTTAAAGTATGGAGTTATGTGAATATGGAATGGTGTAACTAATCACGATCCACTAACTATTTGTTCAAATACATAAATAAAGGCGTGATCGTGCAATCGTGCATTTTCTAATGAGCAACAAAGATGCAGAAACTAGCAAAGTAATTGATGATGTACTATGATTATAGATACAGGGGCATCCAAATTTGACATAACATATAGATATCAACTTGTTGAACAATTGAGTTTTCATCTTTCAGGAGAACAAATTGTAGTTTTCTCAGAAACTCAAGACATGGAGTCCATTATTGATCATCAATCTTTCAATAAAAGCAAGTTTGAAGCTTCATTTAAGGAAAATATTGAGTATGCACACTACAATAATCTAACATATGCAGAATATCCTTAGGATTTTATTTGGAAACAACAAGGCAAGAAATGGGTTCCTAGGAGTCAAGATTTTTCTTTAGGAAGACCCTACTATGTACTGCAAGGAGCAGGTGTTTCTTATTATTTTAGATGTCTGGTCGATGTTATCCATTGAACCAAATGTCGTGATGATATGAAAGTAAGACATCATATACAATATGAGTATACAGAGATGCGTGCTACGTATTTGGTCTTTTGGAGGATGATTCTGAGTATATAGGTGGATTAATCCAAGCATTTTTTTGGGCATCTGTGCACTCTTTATGGACTATTTTGGCAACTTTGTTGACAAAGAATTATATGGGCAAATTAGAATTCGTTTGGAAATAATATTAGGAATATTTGTCAGACGAAATTCTTTATAAGCAATAAAATTTTTATCAGTTTTTGTTAATATTATATGATTACTACTGTCATATATAATTTTGTATTAACTAAAATTATACTCATTATATTATTTTTATACCTCAAATTGACAGATGATCAAATTAAGAACCTTGCTCTCATTTATGTAGGTGTGGAAGTAGCCTCACGAACTTTGAAACAATGACTTCGTCTGACTTCGATGAAATTTCAGCATATCAGAACAAATTTTTACTTGAGGAATTGCAGTGTGATAGGTCTTTACTAGGAAAGGAGCTTCGGGAGCTCCTCCCAAGGTTGACAGACGAGCAACGTATTTGCCTTCGATAAAATAATGGATTTAACAGAGAAGGACATGGCTAAGACTTTTTTCTTTTATTGTTATGGACGTACTAGAAAAACGTTCATTTGGAAAACTTTGTCTGTAGCAATAAGATCTAACGGTGAGGTTGTTCTGAATGTTGCTTCATGCGGAATATCATCTTTGATTCTTCCAGAGGTCGAAATGTGCACTCTCAAGATACCTTGACTTCACATGAAAAATCAACATGCCATATCAAGCTTGACAGCAAGTTGTATCAATTGATTGTGAAGGCTAAGCTCATTATGTGGGACGAGGTTCCAATGATGCCCAAATTCTGCTTCCAAGCATTGGATACAAATATGAAAGATTTGATGAAGTGTGTTGACATGAAAAATGCTACAAAGTCATGTGGTGGTAAGACGGTGTTTGGTGGAGATTTTCGTCAAATACTTCCATGTATACCAAAAAGACCAAAGACAAGATATATTAAATGAAACTATTAACGCATCTTATATCTAAAAATCTTGTGAAGTTCTTCAACTGACGAAGAATATATTGGAATTCCGAAACTAAAACGAAATACGCAGCGAAAAATAAAAATGAATCCCAAACAGGATCGATCAAGTAACGTATCATCATCAACAGCACCTTAATCCCAACTATGTTGGGGTCGGTGGCATGAAGATTATAGTGTCATTTAATTGTCTAAAATTAGTTAACACCATAACTCATGCAAATAACAAAGTGGCAAAGTTTTACGCCGGATGCCCTTCCTGTCGCAACCTTCATATGAAGGAGAAATAGAACGAAATTCCAAAACCGTCAACATCATAGGTTTTTCCATTTATATGGAAAATATCATGAGACGGCGATGAGTTTGAGATAATTGCTATTGTCATGTCACAATACGTGATTGATATTGTAAAATCAACACATACATCATGTAAAATCAAGTAACGTATATACGAAAAAATAAATACGAAGATAAAAATCATACCCTTGAAGCCTTTGAAATAAATCTTCGTAAAAATGGATGATGATCACGAACCCCATCACGAACACGAAATCCCTTCATTCCAAGCACCGAAACTTCGAAGCCTCTACTTCACACGCATCAGATGTTGCCCGGAAAAATTCGATAGCAATCCATTTTCCAAGAACACGGCTAGGAATTACTATAGGAATTTATATCTCTAATTTTTCTTAACTTTTATATCACCTCAAAGATGAAATGTTGAAAAGAAAAATTTCGTCCCTCTTTCTCTCTTGCTCTCTGCAGTAACCAGGTATGTGTGTGTTTTCAAGTCTAGTTCATCACTTAAATGAGTTGGTTATATTATAGATACATATAACAACTCATACATCTCATAATTGAGATAGAAAAATCAAGATGGAATCTCATCTCAATCAAACACCAAAACACACCATGTTAAGGCAAGACCAACACATGTGAGGTAGGGAGGGGGGCGGCCCATTGAGAAGTTTCCTCGAAACGAGCCGAATCACTCGGCTCGTATACCGGACGTTCGTCAAACGACTCCATTAAATACACTCCGTTTAATCACCAATGTATTTATATTAATTAATTAATTATATCAAATACAAATATATTTCTCTAAGAAATATAATTTATGAATTAAATTAATTACCCTGTAACTTAATTTTAATTCATAAGACCTCTATTTGATTTATCCAATAAATCATAATTAGATATCCAATATCTAATATTAATCGAGAGATAATAAATTCACATTTATCCGTCAACGCTCCTGATGTAACACCCCCAATCCGCTCAGGGATATTACACACCGTAGAACCTTTCCTGAAGATTCTACCAGGATGGTAACAAAACCGAACAACTCAACAACGCCTTTAAGGCTAAAATGACTCAGTAGACCGATTTGGTTTTTCAATAAATACATACAACTCAATTACAATACATACCCATGCAGGGGTCGAATACAACACACTCCCGTACAACGGGGAAAGAATACTGCAGCGGAAATAAAATACAACTAAACCAATACGACATCAACAGATCCCCGTGTGATTAGTATCGTTCATCTTTCATCATCCTTCGTGCCGACCATGTGTTATGCTCCCAAACCTGAATGCAAAAACAGACATCCACCCCCCGAATACTCGAGGGTTAGCAAAACTCTACTGTTTTGCTAGTGCAAGAACAAAGTGCAAAATACGAGCCATACAATTCACATTCTACGAATAACAATAACCAGGAATCCTCACAGATCCAAACGTAACGAAAAGTACTTCCCGATGCAAGAGTTTGGGTAAATATTTCCAAAACCGAAAGATCACAAATAAAGGGAAACAATTTATAAAACAGTTTAAAATGCCATCGAGAGTTTTAATAGAAAACAATTTAGGATTACTGAATCCTTCTCTTTTCAAAAATTAATAGGGTCACAGCCCAAAGGTTTTGTTTTCGCAAATAGAAAACCAACAGCAATTCACAGGGTTAAAACCCACATCACGTGTCCTCGACGGACATAAAATCAATACAATATAATCGCCCAAGATACGTAAACCTTGGTCCCCAAAAATACAACACCAACTCATGAATCCAGGGCTATACCATTGGATTCCCTTCGTGGCCCCGTCGGACCCTCCCAAGGTGAGCAGAATGCGTTTTCGAAATCATATACACCAACTCGTGAAGTTTTACTCGTGAACCCAGGGCTATACCATTGGACTCCCGTCGTGGCCCCGTCGAACCAACCCACGGTGAGTAAATTACATTCACCAAAACATACACACGCACCCGTGAAGTTCTACTCGTGAATCCAGGGCTATACCATTGGACTCCCGCCGTGGCCCCGTCGAACCAACCCACGGTGAGTAAAATACATTCACTATAACATAAGCAACCGCACTCGTGAATCCAGGGCTATACCATTGGACTCCCGCCGTGGCCCCGTCGGACCAACCCACGGTGAGCGAAATACATTTACACAATTATCACGTCACAACAAGAATATTCATACAATCCACCAAAGGCAACAAACACAAAGCACGACATAATCGTCAAATCACAATGCACCGAAATGAGATAATATATGCACACACGCGTTATCAAGCGCAACATCAACACCAAACATATCCAAAGGATTCACGTAGTCACTTACAACCCACACAATTTACAAAACACACGCGTTTTGAAAGTGAGCCTTTAACAAGGCTAGCCAAATCTTTTGAAAACTCGTTTCAACAATCAAACAAACATATAAAGACGATCACCAATTATCATATCCATAAAACAAGAATAGTATGGACAAGGTACTTGCCTTGAACAACCACAACGCAGAGAATCGACCGGAGTAGGTTGGCACGAACCGACTACGAACCCGACGACTCCACCGAACGCCAACTCGCGACAATAAACTACGAAGGACAAAAACAACAATGAAAATGAATTCCATAGTACGACTCAAAGCCGTTGAATTCAAAGAACAAATGACGAAAGTTCAAGTGTTTCCCCCAAAACGGCCAAGAACACGATTCGTCCCCACAAAACACGAAAATGGAATTCCAAGTTGAAATATGGATATACAATCCATAGAATATGTTTAACAACATCATTTAACCACAATCTATCCAACAAAAACGGATGGAAAATGAGATCGAGAGCAAATCCCCCAAAAAGTCGATTCGAAGGAAATCAAGAAATATACTTCGATTCGACGAAGAACAATGGATTAAATGATGTTAAACACAAGAATACTACCAAGATTAATCATACCCATCATGAATTAATCAACAACACGGAACAAATCGGACAAAAATGCAAAAATCCCCAAATTCACGAAATTAGGGTTCTAAGGAAGATTACCTTGATTCGCTGGATCAAAGTATGATAACGGATGATTGATTGATGTTATGAACTCAAGAACTTCGTGGATTTGTTGTTAAACAACATGGATTCGTCACCTCCGAAGCTCCAACCGCGGATCGAAAAGAAAGGAAATGAAAAACGAGTGAGAATGAGGCTGCTCACACATTTATATCGGGCGGACTAGCGCGCTGCCAGTCGCCGAGCTAGCGCGGCGCTTATCGCCTGTGCCGCAATCCGATGACTCATCGACTAGATCGCCGCTGCCGTAGCGGCGCAGCTCTTCCGGCCGAAGGCGTGCGCTACCTACCGCCATAGCGTATGCGGCCCGACAAGAGCGTGCGCTACTCGCCGAGCCTAACCGATTCCGTAACCCCGTGACTCCACTGCCTGCACTTAGCGTCGCAATACTCGCCGCAGAAGGCGCTACACTGCCCGGAAGCGCGCAGCCTTTCCGGCCGTAGCGTCGCTACGCCGGTTCTCGCCGCACCTGCTCGGCCGGTGCCCGCAATCGTCCGGCCGCCCCGCAACCGTCCGGCCGGTGCTCGAACACTGTGGCTCGACGACTCGATTTCAAAACGCATTTTAACGAACACGACGAAAAGTTCGCGGACAACATCAACGACCCGAAATGAAAACATAATGCAATAATTAATCATACGCGACCAAGAAATGGGTCGAGACAACAATTATAGATACGGATACCCGTAACTTTTAAGAAATTACAAAATGGCCCAAAACGCCCGAAAATCACGATACGTGATTGAATAACTAAACCGAAGTTCACAACACGTCTAACAAAGTTAAACGGACTTACGGGAAACTCAACAATAGCTGACCGAGATTCGCAAGAATCGAACTCAAGTGCGGAAAAGTCGCTAAAAAGCACGGACTCAACAAAACGACACCGAAACGAACTCGGATGTCAAAAAGTGTAGAATTAATCATTCCCAGAATGACGAAACGGTCATGAGCGAGTCGTCAAAACGGACTTTTGCTGAAATAAAAAAAAATTACCGGAAATCGAAATTACGGGTATTACATTCTACCCTCCTTAAAAGAAGTTTCGTCCCGAAACTTAAAACAAGTAGGGAGAAGCAATATTCCCTGCCAGGAAAACTCGACGAGATATGCAAAAACCAAAAACTCGCGCCCGAGGCGAAACGCTGCAAGAAACGCAAAGAGACAAACGGCGTGAAAACACGCTCCACGACGACCAACACAACGCCACCGGTAAAAACATAATAAAACTAACAAGTGACAAGCGTCATCGAACAGATAATACAATCGAGTCGATTATCCGAACAATCACAAAACACAACGAACGAAAATCAATACGATTGACCAACCCAACGGTTCATCAATTAAAACGCGAGCCAAACGCTGAACAAATACGGAATTCCACCGCCCAAGGGTTGGAAGATCGAAACAAGACTAATTTCCTGAAGGAGTCTGAACGCTCAACAATCACGAGATGAGATCAACAAAAACCGAACAATCAAATGATCGAACCACAACGGTCGAGACAACAAAAAGCGAACAATCATGTTCGAATCACGAAGAACAATAAAATTCAGACAACAACTCCAAGGTTCACAAGAATCGAACCGAACTCGGAAAAGTCACAGCGATAACCAGATCGACTCAAAACAAGATCGCAGCTCGTCCGAACAATGAAACGAAAATACAGAACAAGTTCAGAAAGTATCAACGAACATGAGCGAGTCGATAGAATTGAGAAAGAGAAAATGCAGAAGCCAAAAATAATACGGGTATTATATTCGACCTCTTCTAAAAGAAGTGTCATCCCCGAAACTCACAACAACGAAATCAAGGTGACGACACAACAAGCAACCGACAGAAACATCCTACGAAGGCCTCTCAAAGCTGATTCTGATAACTGTGCTGAAGCGCGAACTCCGAAAGTCTCGGTAGCAAATTCGCAAAACTGAATTCGGTGTCCCTCGAGTCCACACTCAAAATGTGTTACCGACGAGAAGAACAATTTACACGTGCATGCCCCGGCACATCACGGTTGAAACGTCTCGGCTCGGCATACCGAAAATACAAATGCTAGATATAATGGGGCATAACGTCGCAAAACAACATAGCAGAGATGCCAACTGAGCACAACAAAGAATCATAACACATATCATATACAACGATTACCATCGTAAAGTAATACACACACAAACAACACAGCAACGACGGTATTGTTCGGCAACCTTAACGGCCCGAACAATAACCAGCACATAATTACAAACATCATGAAACAATCACACATGTACACAAACGTACAAACCCAAGCTTTAACAGCTCACACAGGTGCGATAACACGCAAGTCACCACGAAATGAAAACATTAAAGATCGTCATCACACCTCCCACAAAGGGCTAACAAAACATATGCGTGGCGAACGACTCATCGTTCACACCGCCAATTCAATCACAATTCGGAGGGCTAACACCCTAACAACAATACCAACATCATACACACCTTCTCCGACCACAAGCAGGAAATGATGGGTTTTTAAAAAAAAAAACGAAAACCACCTTTTGAAAACAGTTTGGAAACACCAGTTGATCTTGAGTATCATTTTACAAAAAGTTGAACAAACATCATTTTCGAGACTTTGAAAATCATCTTGCGTTTGAACAAAAATGAGGACACCTTTCTTTTAGTGAAAAACTTTCAGAATATCCGACCCTCGGGTCTAAGTATAAGTGTTTCTAAACATCGAAAATATCTCAAAATATTTGGGTCCTCGAGGTAGAAGAATTTTAGAAACATGTTGTGGCACCTTGGATGTACCACGAGAAAATAATTCATTTTAAAAGTACGTCTCGAAATTTATTTTCTAAGATACTCAAGGTTTTCAAGGATAATTCAATGGGCTAGAATGCCCAAAAATTTAAGGTAATTACACAAAACTTTATAGCGCCGTGGGTCCCGCGTCGGAACCCACCAGGCTAAAAACTATTTACAAAAAAAAAACGCCAAAAAGGCCGATGACGGTAATATTTCAAAAACTCACAAAAACCATTTACAAAATACTAAATACCGTCATAAGAATTTCGCCAAAACGATCAAGGCCATAATGCCAAAAACTCGGTTAAGGGAATCGATTTTCGAAATAAAACTCGGTCGGTAAAATACCGAAAGTGATTACAAAAGAACTCACGCAGCGGATAAAAGAAATACAGTTCAACATGCACAGTCCAGCAACACTACTCCTCATATGAACGAAATATGAGAGTCAAATAACCACATATCACGAAATCAAAATCCATAAGAGGATTCCGCCACTTAACAAATAATCATAAAAATAGCTCGTGTCACACGAGGCACAACACAAAGAAGGGAGACTTACATCCACAGGTCGCACGAAGATGATGATCGCCCACGATACTAATCACGACCAACAAACTCAGACGACGCGTCGCGACACGACTCAGTCAGACAAAATCCGACGAGACAAAACTCAATAGACACCACTGACCCGACAACCTAGGTTTCCACAACCTAAGCTCCGATACCATTTATGTAACACCCCCAATCCGCTCAGGGATATTACACGCCGTAGAACCTTTCCTCAAGATTCTACCAGGCTGGTAACAAAACCGAACAACTCAACAACGCCTTTAAGGCTAAAATGACTCAGTAGACCGATTTGGTCTTTCAATAAATACATACAACTCAATTACAATACATACCCACGCAGGGGTCGAATACAACACACTCCCATACAACGGGGAAAGAATACTGCAGCGGAAATAAAATACAACTAAACCAATACGACATCAACGGATCCCCATGTGATTAGTATCGTTCATCTTTCATCATCCTTCGTGCCGACCATGCCTGAATGCAAAAACAGACATCCACCCCCCGGATACTCGGGGGTTAGCAAAACTCCACTGTTTTGCTAGTGCAAGAACAAAGTGCAAAATACGAGCCATACAATTCACATTCTACGAATAACAATAACCAGGAATCCTCACAGATCCAAACGTAACGAAAAGCACTTCCCGAGGCAAGAGTTTGGGTAAATATTTCCAAAACCGAAAGATCACAAATAAAGGGAAACAATTTATAAAACAGTTTAAAATGCCATCGAGAGTTTTAATAGAAAATAATTTAGGATTACTGAATCCTTCTCTTTCCAGAAATTAATAGGGTCACAACCCAAAAGTTTTGTTTTCGCAAATAGAAAACCAACAGCAATTCACAGGGTTAAAACCCACATCACGTGTCCTCGACGGGCATAAAATCAATACAATATAATCGCCCAAGATACGTACATCTTGGTCCCCAAAAATACAACACCAACTCGTGAATCCAGGGCTATACCATTGGATTCCCTTCGTGGCCCCGTCGGACCCTCCCAAGGTGAGCAGAATGCGTTTTCGAAATCATATACACCAACTCGTGAAGTTTTACTCGTGAACCCAGGGCTATACCATTGGACTCCCGTCGTGGCCCCGTCGAACCAACCCACGGTGAGTAAATTACATTCACCAAAACATACACACGCACCCGTGAAGTTCTACTCGTGAATCCAGGGCTATACCATTGGAATCCCGCCGTGGCCCCATCGAACCAACCCACGGTGAGTAAAATACATTCACTATAACATAAGCAACCGCACTCGTGAATCCAGGGCTATACCATTGGACTCCCGCCGTGGCCCCGTCGGACTAACCCACGGTGAGCGAAATACATTTACACAATTATCACGTCACAACAAGGATATTCATACAATCCACCAAAGGCAACAAACACAAAGCACGACATAATCGTCAAATCACAACGCACCGAAATGAGATAATATATGCACACACGCGTTATCAAGCGCAACATCAATACCAAACATATCCAAAGGATTCACGTAGTCACTTACAACCCACACAATTTACAAAACACACGCGTTTTGAAAGTGAGCCTTTAACAAGGCTAGCCAAATCTTTTGAAAACTCGTTTCAACAATCAAACAAACATATAAAGACGATCACCAATTATCATATCCATAAAACAAGAATAGTATGGACAAGGTACTTGCCTTGAACAACCACAACGCAGAGAATCGACCGGAGTAGGTTGGCACGAACCGACTACGAACCCGCCGACTCCACCGAACGCCAACTCGCGACAATAAACTACGAAGGACAAAAACAACAATGAAAATGAATTCCATAGTACGACTCAAAGCCGTTGAATTCAAAGAACAAATGACGAAAGTTCAAGTGTTTCCCCCAAAACGGCCAAGAACACGATTCGTCCCGACAAAATACGAAAACGGAATTCCAAGTTGAAATATGGATATACAATCCATAGAATATGTTTAACAACATCATTTAACCACAATCTATCCAACAAAAACGGATGGAAAACGAGATCGAGAGCAAATCCCCCAAAAAGTGGATTCGAAGGAAATCAAGAAATATACTTCGATTCGACGAAGAAGAGTGGATTAAATGATGTTAAACACAAGAATACTACCAAGATTAATCATACCCATCATGAATTAATCAACACCACGGAACGAATCGGACAAAAATGCAAAAATCACCAAATTCACGAAATTAGGGTTCTAAGGAAGATTACCTTGATTCGCTGGATCAAAGGATGATAACGGATGATTTATTGATGTTATGAACTCAAGAACTTCGTGGATTTGTTGTTAAACAACATGGCTTCGTCACCTCCGAAGCTCCAGCCGCGGATCGAAAAGAAAGGAAATGAAAAACGAGTGAGAATGAGGCTGCTCTGCCACATTTATACTGGGCCGGACTAGCGCGCGCTAGGCTGCCGAGCTAGCGTGCGCTATCGGCCCAGGCCGCAATCCAGTGACCTACTGGACTAGACGGCTAGGCCAGGTAGCGTGCGCAGCCTTCCGGCCGTAGCGTGCGCTACCTGACGGCCGTAGCGTACGCAGCGTCCAACAGTAGCGTGCGCTACCTGCCGAGCCTAACCGATTCCAGAACCCCAGGACTTCACTGTCCAGACCCGATAGCGTGCGCAACACCTACCGGTAGCGTGCGCTACACCTGCCGGCGAAGGCGCAGCCTTTCCGGCCGTAGCGCACGCTTCGCCGGTTCTCGCCGCACCCGTCCGGCCGGTGCCTGCAATCGTCCGGCCGCCCCGCAACTGTCCGGCCGGTGCTCGAACACTGTGGCTCGGCGACTCGATTTCAAAACGCGGAACGAACACGACGAAAAGTTCGCGGACAACATCAACGACCCGAAATGAAAACATAATGCAATAATTAATCATACGCGACCAAGAAACGGGTCGAGACAACAATTACAGATACGGATACCCGTAACTTTTAAGAAATTACAAAATGGCCCAAAACGCCCGAAAATCCCGATACGTGATCGAATAACTAAACCGAAGTTCACAACACGTCTAACAAAGTTAAACGGACTTACGGGAAACTCAAATGTTAGCTGACCGAGATTCGCAAGAATCGAACTCAAGTGCGGAAAAGTCGCTAAAAAGCACGGAACTCAACAAAACGACACCGAAACGAACTCGGATGTCAAAAAGTGTAGAATTAATCATTCCCAGAATGACGAAATGGTCATGAGCGAGTCGTCAAAACGGACTTCCGCCGAAAGAAAAAAAAAAGAAATTACCGAAAATCGAAATTACGGGTATTACACCTGATGCACGACTCCGTAGGTCCGTCTCAGTCGGCATTAAGAGGAACCAATGAGTGCGGGCAGCACTTAGCCAGCCTAGCGGGCCGCACTGTAAACCCCGACTGAGAACGAATGAAGGGATCATTCCAGAACCATTATGTCGTGAATACCATATACGTATAGACTCTTCATCAGATGTCCCGGTCAAGTCTTTGGGTTACGGTAAAGTCAAACCCTACTGTTGACTAGACACTATACATGTGTTAATGCAAATCAAGACCGACCGATTACTAGTGTATCTCTTACAACTAGATCAGAATACTTTGGCCAAATACTTATGATCTTATTTGCCATTAACCGTATATGACATTTGCCTGCTCACTAACAGGAGATAGAATCCTTTCTTGGCGTACAGTAAAGACTGCTACCTGCCCGTATAGTCCGCACTTCGAGGTTGACTCAGCAATTAAGCAAATGAGTCACAGGCACATTTTCTACGTATACGATCACAACCTTTCGATTCGTCATCGACTCTCCGAGAGTGAATACCATGTGAGTGAATCAAGTATGAGCCGTGTTCGAGTATACTGGTCCCATCAATATACCTATAACTATGTTATCAAGACATGCACACGTCCTAGCATTAGTTATACAAGTCTTACTAAAACTTAATGCCCATTTAAGTTTATTGTTTTGCGAACGATTTAAGTAAATAAATTTTAAACACTTCCAGTGCATTTTCTCTTATCCGATAACGTGAATGGAATGTTCGATTTATTTACATGGACTTCACTTCAATGTTTACCAAATCAAGAATACATTTGAAATACAATAAATAGTGAATGAATCGTATTGCCTTTTATTAATTATTCCATCATTACAAGTACAATGCCCCTACTCTCTCATCCCCTGAGTGGCAATCGAGGGCATATTCCTAATAATCTCCAACTTGCACTCAATGCCACACATCATGGTATCTAATACCCATGTTCTTCAGATGTCTTTCTAAGACGTCCTGAGATAATGGCTTAGTCAGCGGGTCAGAGACATTGTCTTCTGAGTCTACTCTTTGCAACGGAACATATCATTTTTCAACCATCTCTCGGATGATGTGATACTTTCTCTCTATATGATTGGTGTTGTGGTGAGCCCTAGGCTCCTTGGCTTGGGCGACAGCTCCATCATTATCACATAATAGTGATATAGGCAGCTCCGCATTAGGTACCACTTGAAGTTCTTGCACAAACTTCTGCATCCAAAATGCTTCTTTGCTAGCCTCTGAGGCAGCTTGATACTCTGCTTGGCAGGTGGAATCTGCAGTAGCGGTTTGCTTGGAGCTTCTCTAAGATACTGCTCCTCCATTGAGAGTAAACAAATACCCAGATGTCGACTTAGAGTCGTCATTGTCTCCTTAAAAATCAGAATCGGTGAATCCAATCACCTTCAGTTCTCCACCACCGTAAGTAAGAATCAAATCTCTAGTTCTTCTCAAGTACTTAAGAATGTTCTTTACGGCAGTCCAATGTTCCCTCCCCGTGTTTGCTTGAAATCGACTTACCATACTCACAGCGTCGGCTAAGTCTGGTCTCGTACACAACATAGCGTACATGAGGCTACCCACTGTCGAGGCATAAGGTACCTTACTTATCTCTCTTCTTGTCTTCCTCACTTTGAGAACACATTTTTGTGGTGAGATGAATTCCATGTCACATGGGAAGGAACCCTCTTTTAGATTCATCCATCTTGAATCTTCTCAGGATTTTATCTATATAGAGGGCTTGGGAAAGTCCTATCATTTTTCGCGGTCTATCTCTGTAAAGACGGATCCCTAGAATATAGGAAGCTTCTCCCAAGTCTTTCATGGAGAATGTTTTAGAAAGCCAAGCTTTCACAGTGCTGAGCATTGCTACGTTATTTCCTATAAGTAGAATATCATCTACATATAGTACTAAGAACACAATGTTGCTCCCACCGACCTTTTTGTAAACACATGGTTCCTCCTCATTTTGCACGAAGTCAAAGTCCTTGACTGCTTCATCAAATCGAAGGGGTCGCCTCACGGCTATTAGGTGCGTCGTGGAGACCCAGTTCCTCGACATGTGTATAGCCATACCTCTCATGTAAGTGAGACACCTTATCAGACCTTCGAAGTGGAGGTTGTGTTACAATAGGTTTGGTTACTGATCCCTTATCAGATGTCTGCTTAGCATATTTTGCTAATAAACCTGTCAAATATCTCAAAATTTTCATGCCTCCATTAACAAATATTAGGACATCATCCGCAAGCGCCAAGTGTGTGATAGTAGAACAGTTAGCCTGATTGGACTGCTAGTTTTAAAGTCCAGGAGAAGGCTTCTGCCACCAGAATAAAAAGATACGGGGATAGAGGGTCCCCTTGTTTCACCCCACTAGAAGGCTGGAAAAAACCACAGCTAACAGCATTGACCATAATAGATAGCACGGTTGCTTTAAGATTGCCAATGATTAGATTTACCGTCAAATCATCTATTCCGAATTTAAGCAAAACTGCCTGCAAGAAAGACCAAGCCACTCTGTCAAAAGCTTTCATCATATCAAACTTCAAAACAACATTTGAACCCTCACCTTTTTTATTTAGCGAGTTTAACAGCTCCAGAGCTAATAAAATGTTATCGTGTATATCACGACCCTCTACAATTTTGTGACCCTCTAAAATGTAATCAATGTTAGTAGTAGTCATGATGGGTCAAAAAAAGAAAAGAAAAAAGAAAGTAGTAGTCATGAGATAAAATAAGATAAAAAAATTAGCCTAAAAATTAATTTGCTAACGAGTCTTCTTCTTTATCTTAGGCGTCCCATCAAAAAATATAGGTTTTTTATAATAAATGAGCTAAAACAAAAATAAAAAGAAAAACAAAAAACTGTTTCCTCCACTAGAACTTCAATGCAAACTCAATTGTACTGCATCCAGCTTCCTTTTTAACACGTTCACGTCGATCCATTTCTTTCATTCCATTCTTTAACACACAACCATGATTTGGTAACATCCCGGCCACAACATAAGTACTAGAAACAGCAATCTCATCACTCAAACACTCTTCATTAATTTCCTCCAATTCCAATCTCACACGCTCCGCCAAATCCACATTACCATAAACCCTACAAGCCCCAAGCAACGCGCGCCAAGCAGTAGCATCCCTCTCAACTGGCAACCCTTGGATCACCTCATACGCTTCCTCTAACAAACCCGCACGACCTAACAAATCAATAATGCACCCATAGTGTTCGATCGTTGGCCTCAATCCATACACTTCCACCATTCTCTTGAAACACCTCATGCCCTCCGCCACTAAACCTCCGTGGCTACAAGAATTAAGCACCGCCAAAAAAGTCACTTCATTCGGTGTAAAGCCTTCCTTTTCCATTCTGTTAAAAAGTATGATTGCACGGGTCGCCTGGCCGTGCACCCCGTACGATGAAATCATGGCCGTCCAACACCTAACATCTTTGTGTTTCATTCGGTTAAAGACTTCGATTGCCTTTTCTAGAAACCCACTTTTAGCGTACATGTCAACTAGTGCCGTCCCAAGAACTACATCTACTGCCAAATTTTGCTCCACTACAAAACTATGCAAGTACTGGCCGATCGTTATGGCCCCATGCGTAGAGCAAGCAGAAAGTAAACAGGCCAAGGTGGATGAATTAGGCTTTATCAAATCATGCTTCATCAATCTTAGCAATTCTACTGCTTCTTTAAGATGGCCGCTTTTAGCGTATCCGTCGATTAAACAGTTCCACATGGCAACATCTTTTTTAACATCAATTTCATCAAAGATTTGACGACATGAACGAATGCAATTGTTTTTTGCATACATGGAAATTAAAGCCGTGGCCACGTTTAAATTCAACAAAAACCCAATTTTGAGGGAGAACACCTGTAGACACTTCGCGAGTGAGACCTCTCTTAGTTCCTCCACGGATGACAAAACATTCAGAATGGTGGACACACTTGCACCAAATCCACCCCTGCGTATAAATTCTTTAAACAAACATACGACCAATTCGTGTTGAGACATGCAGAGATATCCCCCCATCAATGTGTTCCATGAGACGAAGTCTCTTCTTTCACCCAATTCATCAAACAACTGGTGCGCACCTTCTATTTTCCTGCCAACACAATAAAATTGCATAAGAGCATTCTTGACATTCAAAAATAAATCAAACCCAGATTTTAAAACAACCGAATGAACTTCTAGTCCAAACCGAACTTCCAATGAGTGGGAACAACATTTCAGAACCGAAATAAATGTAAACTGATCATGCCGGAAATCTTGTCTGTAATTTCGAGTCCTCATGCGATTGAACAAAAAAAGACCCTTTTGCGGATCGTCGCTGACGGAATAGCCTCTGAGCATCGTATTGAACATGTAAAGATTTGGGTTTACTATCTGTTTGAAGATAGAGGCTGCATAGTGAATATCTCGCACAGAAACCTGTGCAAGGAGTTTGCTCAGTGGGAATGGAATGTGGTCGAGACCAGTCTTGAACATGAAACCGTGAATCTGAGCAGTTTGAGAGGCTTGTTCGCATGATTGTAACAGGGACATGAGCAGCTCCGTTCCTAACATTTTGGGGGGCCCAGGCATATTACAAAAAAGAGGCCCCTATATAGTAACCAACATCTTTAGATTTGCGTCTTGTTTCCGAATTTTAGTAAGGGGGGTGGCATTGACGCCGTCTTCACCGCGGTTTGGATGGAAGTTGCAAAGAAACACCGCCGTCTGGGGTTGATAACGTCCCGCGGTTTCAATTCCACGGTATCACACGACGCGGAAGAAGGGACGAGATTTGGGTGGCAACGGTCAAAAAATGGTCCGTTGGAACAAGGGGGCCCACATGCAACGGATTTTTTTTTTCTATTTAAACTCATTTCAAACTTAATAACCAATACAACTAAAAAATCAAACAACATATATATTTTTATCTATTTCCAACTCAAACATACAACTAAAAATCATATATGGCTAAACGAGTCAGTACCGCGACCTTTTTTGACGAGCCGATAGAGTGGTCGGACGATTCAAGTCTCGAAGTTTTTGCGAACGCGATTGAGCAAGAAGAAGCGGAACGCGATACGGGAAGGTCGAAACGAAAATGGGTTAGTCGCGACCGGATTGAAGCTGCGGAAAGATTGCATCTCGCTTATTTTGCGGACCCGCCGATTTACGACCACCAATTTTTTGAAGATAGGTATCGTATGCCTAAACATCTTTTTTTAAAAATTACAAATGATATTGAATCTAGATTCGAGTATTTTCAAGAGGGTTATGATGCTAGGTTAAAAAAAAGTTTCACAGCCATACAAAAGTGTACGTCCGCCATTAGACAACTCGCAACCGGTAATCCACCGGATGAGTTCGACGAGTATTTAGAAATGGCACAAAGGACGTCACGTGAATGCCTTCAATTTTTTTGTGACGCTATTGTTGAGTTATATGGTCGAGATTTCCTACGTAGGCCAACAAGTCATGATATTTTACGTTTGTCTGAAGTACACGAAGAGACATCACATTAGGGTATGATCGGTAGTCTAGACTGTACACATTTCGTTTGGAGGCAGTGTCCAACCGAATTGAGGGGTCAATATAAAAGGGGTGATCATCAATACCCTACGATTATGATGGAGGCAGTGGCGTCTCATGATTTGTGGATATGGCATGCTTTTTTTGGACCGCCAGGTTCAAATAATGATATTAACGTTTTGATGCAATCTCCGCTATTCCTCACAGAGCGTAATGGTACGGCACCTAAGTGTCCATTTGTTGTTAACGGACGTACGTACAAGCGTGGCTACTATCTAACCGATGGCATATATCCTTCATGGTCTACCTTTGTTAAAGCGTACAAATATCCTACCGATCCAAGAGAGAAAAAATTCAAGAAACTACAAGAGTCGGCTCGAAAGGATGTTGAACGGGCATTTGGTGTTCTCAAGGGTAAATGGGGGATCCTTAGTCGGCCCTTACAGCAAATGACAGTGGATAGAATTAGGAACCTAGTATATATGTGTGTGATATTACACAACATGATCATACACGACGCCGGTATGGCAATCTCGCCGGTTCATATTCGAGATCCCCCGATCCCAGCGGTGTTTGACGAGGAAGCCTTAGGAGAGATACGACACGAGGACACACATTTTCGCCTACGATTTGATCTTACGGAGCATATTCACGCTCAAGATTTACCATACCTCGAGCCGGACGACGAGTAGTATTTTTTATATGTTGTTTATGTTTTTAATGTATTTTTTATTTTTAATGCACTTTTAATTTAAATGTATTTTTTATTTGTAATGCACTTTTAGTTTAAATGTATTTTTAATTTAAATGTATTTTTAGTTTTAATGGATTTTTAGTTTAAAAAAAAAAGTGTGGTATGGGTGTGGTATGGTGATGCCTCCAAAAAATGGATTGAGGTATGAAAATGTATGAAAATGAGGTGGCAAGTGGAGATTGGTTGGAAGGAATGTGGTATGGCAATCTTTACCTTGTCAATGCCACCCCCCTAAAGAAAAAAAAAGGGAGGGAGGAAAAATATGGAAAGAAAAGAAATGGAGGGGAAGGAAAGGAATAATTATTTTTGTGTTTCCGAGTTCGTAGGAAATGGAAGGAAAATTAAAAAAAAAATGTTCCGAAGTTGAAAGGAATAGAAAGGAAAACAACAACTTTACAATTTTACCCCTATTTTTTTTTCACCGAACATGCTAATCTTTTGAATTCAGATCTTGATCAACGAGACTAACAACTACAATTCTACTTTTTTTCACACCAAACTTGATAATTTAACACCAACAATAACATTACACTTCTGGCAGAAGACTCAAAATTGCAACGAAATAAATGCATTTGAAATTGTCCTAAACGTTGAAATTATCCCGAACAATGTAATATAATTAGAACAGGGCTCCTACAACCAGAATTCAATTCGTGAAGCCAAAATCAAAAACCAAACATATAAAGTCAAAGGAACAAGAGATCAGCAACTATCATCCCATGTGACTCAATTACCCGCACCCATCATTATTTTTAGTAGATCTTTTCGTATGTTGAGTGGACAACTAAACAATGTCCTTGCATCTGCTTGATTATGCACCAAATACATGAGAGCACCTGCTATTTCATGGGGTTCCAAACCCATCGGCTGTAATTTTTTATAAATTTCATCACCGGTATACTCGTGATGGTAAGCTCTTTCAAAAATTTTGTTACCTTCCATCATAACATTAGCCACATCTGCAACAACATTCACAATCTTTGTTTCAAATGGTTCGTCTTCATCTTCTTCTACAACTTTTTTTTTTACTTTGCACTTCTTCACACTTGAATTTTGCTCAGGTGAAAAACACGTAGGAGATATCACTTGAATGTCATCGTCATCATCATCTATGTGTTGGTTCTCCAGTGTAACGTCATTACTTCTCAATAAGTCCTCAACTTCTGCAATAGTTTCTAATTTGATGTCCACAGTCTTGCTCAATCGGGCATTTTTCTCTTTCGCTGTTTCAGCATGTGCTCCGGAAGCTCGATCTCTCGCAAATAAGACCAATATTTGATCATAGTTTGCCAATTTTTTTGTCTTCAAGGAGATTGCCTCAGGCTTTGACTGTTTAACAAACCCAAATACAATTAATATTGTGAATAATAACATAAATATATAAGAAACTAATTAAAACGTAAAACAAACACTTACATTAATCAAGTTTTCCCACACTTCATCATCTGCTTCAATTAGTTGGGTATCAGAATTCCATGCGAACTTACTCAATGAACTTCCACGAAACATATCATACCATTGCGAAAAATAAACTTTCAAACTTTTCAAATAATTTTTAAGATTATTTTTTGTTAAATTCATTTGAAGGTTTGTATTCAGCTCCTCCACCATATTGGCGTATGCTTGTGTAGTAAAGGTCCCATTAATCCTATTTTTTTCTTGTTGTGTTACCATTGCATCAATAAAATCAGAATCCATCTTATATGTCCAGTTCACGCTATGTGTCTTACCGGCATTTCCAACGGGTTCTTGCTTACTCATTATCAGTTTCTACATAGCAACAAAAATAAACGAACCATATATTGTTAACAAAAGTACATACTTAGAAAGTCTACAAGTTACAAATAAATAACATTCACAAGAAACTAAATAACACAAATAAATTCAAATTGAAATATAATAACGAACTACTATTGAACTACTTTGACATATCTATTTCATTGTTCGGATTCAACAAGTAATTAGCCCACATTTTATTTGCAATTGAGTTCCTTAGTTGTTCTGTTGTGGTACTACCCTCACGTGCATTGCTTAAATTATGTTGCACTTCTTCTGTTGGTCTATTTAACACCTCTTGTAGCACCTCATCTTCAAGATCTTTGTCACGATCTTCCTCCAACAAAAAGTTATGTAAAATACAGCATGCCAAAAAAATGTCTGATTGTATTTCACAAGAATAAAAAGGTTCCTGTGTACTTCTAATTGTAATACCCGAATATTTGATATGTATTTTATCTGTATTTGAACCTTGTGACATTGTAAATGTCGTATTATTAATCAAAGTATGATCCTCCGTATTTCATAGTCCAGTATTGACGAGTGTATGATTCCTTTGATGTTATTGCATGTATGTACTTACACGTAATTAACGCACGCTAAACAGTGAGTGTAGCGTACGCTAAAATGTGTAAACTAGCGCATGCAAGGAGGACACTTAGCGTACGCTAGGTATGGTCAACGTGATTGAGATAAGGTTGGTAGGTGAGATCGGATCGCGGATCTGGATAAGATTATGTCGGGATGAACCTGGACGGCTTTTGGAAAAGTTGAGTCAATGGTACTTAGCGCACGCTATTGGCGATATGCTAGCGCACGCTAAAGTCGAGTACAGTAAGCTCAGTAAGCTTCGCAAAATCGTTAGTGCATGCTATGGGAGGGTGTTAGCGTATGTTAACTGTTGCATTAATGTACGTAGAGGCTTTTTAACGTACGTAAGGCCGATGACAGAAATAGACAGTGGGCTGTGAGACCATTAGCGCACGCTAAAACTGAAGATAGCGCACGCTAAGGGCCATTTCCTATAAATAGGACATTACCTCCATTTCATTTATCACTTTACCCTTCGTCCAATTTTTGACTTTTTCGACTTGGAGAGCTACCCTCATGACGTTAACCCCTCATATCAGCCTCTGAATGTGATTGTTGAAGGCGAGGAGCATTGGAGATTAGCGTTCAAGCATCCAGTGTTGAATTCCACCTAGTGTTTTGTCATTTCCTTCCGTAGTAAGGTATGTGATGCTTTACCAACTTAGAGTTCATGTTCTTAGTGATGATTATGAGCATGCTACTGAGATTATGGAGTTTGTTATGAACATTGTGAATCATACAACAAGTTTAGGAGGATTGTATTGGTTAAACTTAGTTTTTTCATTGGTAATAGTTGAACCTTGATTATGCCTATCATAAGAATATGATTTTCGAAGATTATAACCTGCCTTGATGATGATTTCGTGATGCTTATATGATGAATGAGCCGATTATGCTATCACCTAGACTAGGTGAATTTGAGATGATGAACGTAGGAATTGTTCTTCTAGTATAATCCAGGGTTTGTAAAGATTGTTTGGATTGATAATCTTCGTATGAATGATTAGGACGATACGATCTTGTTGTAACGATCATGATGAACTTAGAACTTAGATAAGATGAGTTTACTTATGGAAGAACGAGAATCATAAGTGGGATTAACTTAGAATTCGGTTGAACGTACTTACCTTGCTATGAATTCGTTTAGATAACCGAAACATGTATTAGAATTGATGGGCATAATTGGAATGTGGTTTGTGACATTTTGAATATGTTGAAATCCGTATACATCAACATGTTATACCCATTACGATCCTTCGTTTCGCATGTAGTATGTTATTCGTTCGACTTAGAATAATTTAAGTAATTACCCGGGAATCGGTCGTATTATGATGACTAGTTCGGTCACTTTTGGAACGTTAGCATGTTCATGTGATAGATTTGTTACGTGAGTTGAGTTTGTCGTTATTTAGTTTTGTGTAAGGTTCAAGGTTTGCGAATAGTTGATTGGAGGAGCGGCCTTCGAGTTTGTTGAAGTCGTTGAAGTACTTATTTCTTGCCATCTTTCTAAGGCAAGTACTTTAATTATGTTTATCCGTGTTGATGTCGGTTATGTTGTTATGTGTCGTACATATGTACTGTGATTGTTTTGTCCACCATGCGATGGTCGGACGGGATCATCATGAGAATCTATAGCTGTGTGCGCTGGATCATTGGATGGGTACTTCCATCATGTGTTGGTCCGATGGGATCATCATGGAAATCTATATTGTGTGTGCTGGATCGTTGGAATACCACGAGTATTGAGATTGCTATGTTGTGTTGTGCATTGTCTTGTGATTGTTTCTCGTTGGGGAAACTTGTTGTTATCATTGTTTATATTATTGATGTTATTATTCAGGGATCGTTGAATAAATCATTGTCGTATAAATATCGTACTTGTACTAGCATCGTTGTGCTAGCCTCCGGGGGTGAACATTTGTTTTATGTTCAGGATCCAGGAGGACGGAGAAACAACCACTAGAGCTGCATGATGACGAGGGTGCAGAGTGATGTTACGGCCGAGATGGTTTGTCAGATTGTGTTTTCGTTTTAATAAGTACTTGAGTACGTTGTTGTTTTGTTTATCTTTTGAGCTTTGCTTTCTGGTGTTAGCCGATTGGCACTTTCAGACTTGTGATGTAATAATAAATTTTACGGTTGTTATTTGATAATGTTGTTTTTAAATTCTTAGCCTAGTAAATCCTTATATCAAGGATTTACGGCGCTGTAATAATCCTAAATATCTCGTGGTGTTACACTAATGATAGGAAACCTTTTTTTTAGAACACCAAATGTCTGTTCTATAGCATTACGTAATGAAGCATGACGAAGATTGAACAACTCTCTTGCATTCTCTGGGGCCCGAGCGGAATACTCTTTCATATGATACATGACACCTCTATATGGCGTCATTAGTGTACTCGTATGAGGCAAGCCCGCATCTACCAAATAATTTCGGCCTATAAATAAGGTGTAATTAGTTTTATAACAGTAAATTACACACATAATGAAAGTTGGTAATAAATATTACCCGTTGGAATGACTAGTTTGTCATCTCTACTGAGTGCATTCTTCAGTATCCTTGAGTCTGATGCAGTACCCTCCCAACCAGTTAAAACATACGTAAACTTTAAATCAAATGAACAAGCATCTAAGACATTTATCGTCGGGTATCTGTAATACCCGGTTGTAATTCATTCATTATCATTCAGTAATTATCAGTCAGTGATTGTCACTCAGTAATTTTCACTCATTAATAATCACTCATCATTCATGATTCATTCATTTGTGTTCATTGTTTTTGTAACTGTATATCAGTTACCGATCGTCATTCATCTCCGTTTGAGTGTCGATGCGAGAGTATTAGCATTATCATCGTGATTGCTAGTCTTATGTTGGAAGTATCATCTTTGGCATGTGTTGGACTTGTTTACTTTCACATATGTATGCTATGTCGGATCATTCATCAATCGTAGCGAGAAATCGGAGTTGTCGGATTTTCTTCATGTCCAGCAACGAGTTACGGCCGTAACTAATCATATATTACGGCCGTAACATGCTTTCGTCGGATCAAGGTTGTTTTGTCCGAAGGCGAGATACGGCCGTAAGGTGGGCAGGCTACGGCCGTAAGGGGTGTTCGTGATTTTCAGGATTTGTCGGACGAGAAGGACTTACGGCCGTAAGGGTTGCGGCATACGGCCGTAAGATGAGGCAGGTACGGCCGTAAGGCTTGTCCGGATACGGCCATACGTTGCAGGCAGGGTGCCTGGTCAGTTTCGACGAAGGGGTCGTACGCCCGTAAGTTTGGCCGGGTATGGCCGTATCGGTCGAGTTACGCCCGTAAGGTTTGCTGGTACGGTCGTATGGCTGTCGGCAGATGTTTTGGACAAGGGCGAGTTACGCCCCTAAGACGGGTGCGGGTACGGCCGTATGGCTGTCGGCAGTTTCTGGACGAAGTCGAGTTATGGCCGTACGAGATGGCTGGTTACGGCCGTAAGGCCGTTGACCTGGGATGTTACGGCCGTAAGTAGGCCGAGTTACGGCCGTAACATTCGGCAGTTTATAAGGACCTGGATGGGTTTTTGAGGTCATTTTTCTCATTTTCTTCACCTTGTCCGAGAGAGAGAGCTTGAGGAGGAGATTTTTCTTCATCAATCACTTGAGTACTCGGTTTTCATCATCTTCATTCGATTGTGAAGCTAGGATAGTCGATCTAACGCATGTTCATCGGATCATAGTGCTTGGATCTTCAATGGTAATATTCTTCAAACATCTTGGATTTCGATTTTGTGTTGAGATATGATGTTTTAGACGTTATAATCATGTTATATGAAGAGATATACGTATGATTATGAGTGTGTATGATTATTCATTGGATTATTGAAGGATTATTCAAGAACACTTTGAATAGTGAGTTGGATTTGGGGGTTTTCGATTAGTTGTTGTTGTAATCACGAATTTGGATATTCATATTGGATTAGTGATTGTATTGGAGATGTTTTGTTGGTTTGGAACACTCCTTGGGGATTTGATATTGGTATAATTGAGGATTGATTGTAAACAATCGAAGATTGGTTACAACGTGTTTGATATAATGCCTCAATGAACTTGGTTTAGTCGTATCGACGTTTTGAGTTCGTTATATTCGTGTTTCATTCGTATGTTGAACGGATTGTTGGTAATTGTGTTATTCAAAGTTGTTCGAGCGACCGACATCTCATTTAGGATGTTTGTTCGTGGAAGGACATTGTTCACCGGTGTTGTGTAAGTTAATTCTTACTCGGTTAAAAGGATATTCATTCCTTTTGTTGTTGTTCATTCATAATCATAACTCATTCATAATGTATTAATCGTATTGAGACTTGTAATTGTCGAATAATCACTTCATTCACAGGGAACGACGGTTCCAATCATTTCATTGAGCTATCATTCACTTCACTATTATTTTCATCTCGGTGAGTCATTCTTTACCTTGACGGATTATTATTCATTGATATTCATTATGGTCATTTCTTGTCCATGTGACCTTCTGGGTTCATATTGCGTGGCCGGATGCGGACGTGTGGAATTTTTAGTCGAGCACACGATAGTCATGTGTTGGGTTCACCAATACATTGGACTGTGCACACGGTAACGCTTACTTCCGTGAGACTAATTAGGTACAAGGACGGGTGTGTCCGGGCACTCATCTTGTGAACTCGCACAGAACACTACGGGCGTACTATGATGCTCCTCTTCAGCTTAAATTCATAACTAAGGATAATTCATAATTGAGACATATCATGATTGTGTATAATCAACCCTTAAGAATTGTTGTTCTGTGTAACTGACCCCGTTAGGGGATATTGTTTTCAGGTCATGGCAAGGAAAAAGCACGGGAAGAGCATGTTGACGGCGAGAAGCCCCAGTGATACTAGTAGGGGCCCCCAATCCTTTCAGTCATTCATGTTGTTGTCATTTTATTTTTCCGCTGCGGTTTTCCATTTGGATACTCTGTTTCATTCAGTGTTGTGTATTTTATCTTCATATAAAATATACATGTATTCGGTATTATCTTGGGTGTGTTGTAATGAAACTCCTCATCGGAGTGATGGATGATATAATGTGGTTCGGTACTACAATTATATCGCTTAATTTATTCATTTTCATTCGCCTGGTGGGTCCCAGTCGGGGGTCCACAGCACTGTAATATCCGCCTAGTTTGGGGTGTTACAGTATCCCTTGCGACCAAGATATCTAGGGGCATCTTTATCAGGTACCTTGACACAAACATGTGTCCCATCAATTGCCCCTACGCAATTCTTGAAGTAAGGATAAAATCTCTTTTTCTCTTGAATTTCTTTCGGGACAACATCACCTTTTGGTTGTTGAATATAACGACTTTCTAATGATATAACCGCATGCAAAACTCTATGAAAGCACCTACTTGTTGTGGATTTAGAGCGCCGATATATCCAAGAGAGCAATCTATTTTTCAAATCATTACCTACAATGTACAAAAATCTTGCAACATGCTCTTCAACGGACATGCGTTGAGTAGGTCGAAGACCACATCATGCTGTAAGATAGTGCACAACTTCTTAAAATCTTGCCCACTTATACGTATAAGCTCACGACATTTACCACCATTTAAAAGGTCGTCTAACAGCTCTTCTCGTACACATCGACGACGTAACATAACTTTTTTAGTAGGTAAATTAAGATGACTTTTGTTCGGAAGTTTACGTTGTGTCAGAATGGCCATCAACAAGCAAATAAGATGAACCACTTGCATTTGTCTGGCTTTCAGAACATGGGCGGGCGGGGGCAGCTCATTATCCATTGAAGTGAAATATAAGATTTTGTCTAAGAATCAGAAAATGATGAAAAAGTCCAAATTAGTCAGGGAAGATTGAAGGGAATCAATCGGATTAACCTGGAGAGAATCAAATGTGAAAAAGGAACAAATTGATTTGGTGATAAATCTAGCCAATCTCGCAGCTGTAACAGAGAATATAAAATAATAATAATAATAACAATTAGCTAATATAATTTAAAGAAAACTCCCACAAAGCAAAAGATAAAGAGGACCATAATGGCTCTGTTGAGTGATCAGAACACCCATATATTTTCTAGAGATTTACCTTCCTATGACATATAAAATTATAAAGCACAAAAATCACCAATTTAAATAAGTATTGCAATTATAAAGTATAAGAATCTATCTTTCACATTTTCATTTAGGACTTTGATTTCGTGTCACAATTTTTTAATACTCTACACAGATTGCTCTTGCAAACAAGCAATTTTTTTTACAAAGGAGTATATATTAAGAATAAAACGAATGAGATACTCAAAAGACCAAGAATAAACATAAAGCCAAGAAGTAGAATTTCTTATCCAAATATCCAAGGGAAAAAACAGTTGATTAGTTAAAATAAGAGTACAAAGTAAGCAGAAATATTGAACACTTGGTCCACTAAAGCAAACCATTTTCAAAGAATACAGAATTTTTTTATGGAAGTCTCAATCTTCCTGATAAAGTTTTTTCTCAAGAAGAAGAAGTACATGTGCAAAAATTCAAAAACACAAAGGCACAGGCAGCGAAAGAAGAGAAGCTTACTCTATTCCAAAAGTAGGAATAGCGGGACGGAGACAACTACTTGGTCGGGCTGCTACTAGTAGGCTTCGCCGCTACACGTTCCTAGTTTTTTTTTTAATCATGCTGAAAGAAGAGCCAAGAAGAAGAAGAAGAAGATGGAATACGTGAGATACAGAGATAACTCACGCGGCTATAATAGGGTTGAAGGGAAGGGCAAATCTATCAAAAAAAAAGATATGTATAACAACATAATTCCTTTCTCTCCAAAACTCTCCAATTTGGGAGGAAAATTTGGGAGGATAATTATCCCCCCAAATCTTTTCTTTTCTTCTCACTTCCTTCAAAAAAACAACTAGGGAACATATTTTAATTTTTTTGCTTTCCGTTTCTCTCCACTTTCGTTCTTTTCCCTCCTTAAATAAGACTCGGGAACAAAATGAGAGAGAGACTCGGAGAGATGAGAGACTAATAGATAAAGCGGCCAGAGAGAGAAAAATGAAAGATACTGAATTTCAGCAAATGGCCAAAATAAAAAAAATATTAAATAAATATTAGGCCATTAATTAAAATGGGCCTCCTGAGTTAAAAGAAGAAATCAAGAGTGGGCTACAATTTATATACTTATTTGAGTTGTAAAATTTATAAACTATATATGTATATGGACATTTTTTTGGGTAGGGGGGCATCCAGTCTTGGGCCCCCGGCAGCTGCACCTCTTGCCCAGGCTCGGGGTCGAGCCTGGACATGAGATTTTCATGATGATTATCTGAAGAAAGTCTTGAGTAATTCTGGTGACTACTGGTGGACCAAATTTTGGATCCTTGCCAGAATTTCCGCTTGATGTATCTTTTGATCATAAGCTAGACGAGATATTTCGCGCGAGGTGTTTACTTTGTACGCGAATGAAATGCTATACATGAAATCAGTTATATTCTGAATTATCGTAAAGCTCGGGTCGGAGATTGGTTAAAGAATACCTGGTTGAAATAACGAAAGAGTTGCGTTATTAACACACTCCTTGTTTTATAATTAGTAAAGCCCGCCACGTAGACCTGGAAAATCGTTCGTGTCGTGTACTTATGTGTTTCGTGTAACAAAAGTCCAAACTCATACACGATACGAAATGAATTCGTGTCATGTCATGTCGTGTACTGCGCAAATTCGTGTCGTTTCGTGTCGCGTTTTCGTTCAGGCACATAATATAAAATAAATATTAAAATATTATAAAAATAACAATTTTATATTTTAGTATTATTTTTATAGGTTTTAGTGGACGAAACGAAACGAATGGCAACGAAAACATGAATGTTTACACGAAATTTATGAAAGTTTAGATTATATTTTTTAATTTTAAAGTTTAGTACAAACAGAATTTATAAAATGTATGTTTTTGTAAAAATTAAATATAAAATTTTAAATTATTTTACAAAATATTAATATATATATATATATTTATTTCGTATACCTCATGTCGTGTCGTATACCAAAAGGGTAAACAAAAAATCGATATTAAATCTCGGCCATGTACTTTCATGTTCGTGTATTTTCGTGTCGTGTACTCAAAATGCAAACACAAACACTAAATTTTCGTATCGTTTTCGTGTCATGTTTTCATATCGTGTGGTAAATTGCCGGGTCTACCGCGTGCAACAACATACTCTTGGAAATGCACTTGAAACGATTGTAGTTTGTTCAACTCTTAAGCATTTAGAGATTAAGGAAAAGAGAATATTTTTATTGAATAACATTTACAAAAAAAAAATATGTACAACCCTTTACATATTACAAAAGACCTCTCTATAAACTACGTTCGTTTTCGTGTTTGACTCATTGTCATTCTTGTCTAAGAGTAAAATCTTCAGTCCTTTCGGGTGAGTAAATTTTAAGAGAGCAACGTATAGTTGACCATAACAGAAATCTGGTTTCCTTAACCAACGTGTGTCAACGACTGACCTTGCCTCTTATTGATCGTCATCGCAAAGAACATAATTACGGGAAACTGCCTTCTTGTAAGTTTGAAAGGAAATATAGGATCGGAAGCCATCAATGACATCTTGGGAAGCAACCACATCTTGCACTACTAAATAATACCTTCTTTAGCTTCACAAAAATGTGAAGCTAAAGAAGTTGACTGTGAAGCTTTTGAGCTTTAGCTTCACATATGTGACGCTAATATGTGAAGCTAAAGAAGCTGACGCTAAAGAAGCTTTAGCTTCAATGTTTGACCGGTGAAGCTAAAGAATTGAACTTTAGCGTCAGCCATGTGAAGCTAAAGAAAATGTAAAATTGCCCTAATTACATTAGCTTCACATGGGTGAAGCTAAAGCTAACGCGGGGAATATTATTTTTTTAAGCTTTAGCGTCACATGTGTGACGCTAAAGAAGTCAGGCAATTTTAAATATTATATCTTTAGCGTCACATTTGTGACGCTAAAGAAAGTCTTAAATTTTAAATATTAAACCTTTAGTGTCACATGTGTGACGCCAAAGAAACTCCCGTAATTTTATATATTATATCTTTGGCGTCGGACATGTGACGCCAAAGAAACTCCGAGAATTTTAATTATTATATCTTTGGCGTCGGATATGTGGCCAAAGAAAGTCCATCAATTATAAATAATATATCTTTAGCGTGACATACGTGACGCTAAAGATATTGGTTTAAAATAAAAAAATGAAATTAGCCAGAACGAATTTCTGGCTAATTTCAGGTGTATATATATATATATATATATATTTAATCATAGATATTTTTGAAATATATTTTTTGTTGTAATTAGAAAATATGCCAAAAGCTACACTTCTAATTATTATTAAAAAATAATTATATTATACTAAAAAGATATTTATTTAATTAGAAAATAAATATAATCATTTTTGTTATGTTTCAATAATATTAATATTGTAATTAACTTATATTTAAATAAATAAAAATCCTGCAAAAGAAAGAAAAAACAAAAATATTAATAAGTTAGTAGAAACAAAATATAATATAAGTAAAATTATTAACAAAATTGAAAATAATTTAAAAATTACCTTGAAGATTGAGAGATGAAAGTTGAAGAAATGAGATGAAATGTGGATTAGAATTTTGGAATGAAGGAAGGTTTGTAGTGATGTTGTATTTATAATATATTTTGAAACACAATAGCTTCACATATGTGAAGCTAAAGTATTTCACTAAATTTGAATTTCCCCGCGGCTACGCCAAAAATTTCAAACTTCCGCCAATTTTTTTTTTAAAATATTTGTATTGGCGTCACATATGTGACGCTTTTAGTAAGATAATTTTGTCCTGCACATTAGCTTCACATATGTGAAGCTAAAACTTGTCAACCACCATATCCGGTGCGCCACCTACCGCCTCCGAAATTATTCTAATATTATTCTTTGGCTTCACATATGTGAAGCCAATATCTGATTAAATATATTATATAACTCAGTTTGAGATATGAACGCGATATATACATCGTTTTTTTCTTCTGAAGCCAACTAAATTATACAAATATACATCGTTTTTATCTGAATTTTTTCCAGAATATATATTGAAGGATATATTGAGCATTTTAAGCATTATTTAAGCAAGTATATATCTATTAATTGCTATAATACTATATCTATTTAAGTTAAAGTTTAAATAATATATATTAATTTACATTGGCTTCACATTATTTAAGCAAGTCTATATCAATTAATTGCTAAAATTTCGGATCATATTAATTGTATGTTGTTCGCTCTATTTTTAAACAATCCGCAAGTGTACGGAGAATATGTAGAAAGCGGCAGAGCAATGTCGTATTCCACGAGACTAAATATTCTTATTGTGTTGAGTACTAGATTATAGTGTTTAGGTTTTATCTAGACGATCTAAAAGCATTGGTAGGTGTACATTTTAGTTTCACATATGTGAAGCTAATGATGTTGAAAACATTGGTGTCACATATGTGAAGCCAATGTATAAATTAAATAATATATAATAATTAACATTAGCATCACATATGTGACGCTAATACCTTAATTAATTGTAATATGTATTATTAACGGTGTAACCTCTTTAAATTAATACTCGATAAATTAGTAAACTCTATAAAATTAATAAATATTTTAATGCCTTAATTATATGTTAGGATTTTCACATATTTTTACCTTTCTCTTAATTATTTTGCTGAATTTATGGATCAAAATTTTGCGATTTAACTTTCCTTAAATTCTCACGGAATATGACTAAAAGGGAACAAAAAATTAAAAAGCCATATTCATCGTCAATCACAATTAATATATGAAAGCATTAAAATATAATATTAATATTACTTAAACTATTGACGGAAACTTATGCGGGACATACAATCAAAATTTGTGGTAAATCTTTGAAATGATAATAAAATATGGGAACAACCGTCATTATATATAAATCATATGTTAGGTTTAATTATAGGTTCAATTACTTTTATTTTAAAAAATCTCAAAAGTGGCAAAAATATCGAAAATTAAATTTATTATATTTGCACTTGAGAGACATCAAGAATAAATTTATAAACGTTCCTTTTTATAATTATAGTTAATGAGTGTCAAATAAGTTTTTTGTTACTTATTTTTATTATGAATACACACTTTTATTATAAGATAGACATGCCATATTTGATGAGATACGAGATGAACTAATTGATAAGTCAATGTTAGAAAGAATTCAAAAAAAAATTTAAAAGAACCACAAACTGACATATAAGGCAAATTAATGAGGAAGCGGAAATAATTCAATTTTTATATATTGTACACACACACACAATATATATAGAGAGATTAATTATTAATAAGTCAATAGTAGGAAAAAAAACAAAAAAAAACATAAGTTAAACCAATGAGAAAGCTAAAAAACTCAATTTTAATGTAGTATAAGATAGATATATAGGTAGTTTTATAAATATATAGAGTATATAAAGATTCATTAATTAATAAGTCAACTATAAATTTAAGGAATTTTTACTCGGAAACTAATTTAATTTTTATAATAAATTTAATGTACAAATAATTGAATTAATTTTAAAAATAAAAAATATAAAAAATAAAAAATAGTACGTACAAATATTTTTTATGTAACATAATTAATGAATGAAAACATAGCTCAGTGGCAACATGCTACTTCCTATATCACATAGACGCGGGTTCGAACCCCGCGTCGGCCATCGAGCTATGTTTTTATTTTCTTTGCAATTTTTATGCATTGGCGTCACATGAGTGACGCCTTTCTAAAAGATTGGTAGGTGTACATTTTAGCTTCACATATGTGAAGCTAATGATGTTGAAAACATTGGTGTCACATATGTGAAGCCAATGTATAAATTAAATAATATATAATAATTAACATTAGCATCACATATGTGACGCTAATACCTTAATTAATTGTAATATGTATTATTAATGGTGTAACCTATTTAAATTAATACTCGATAAATTAGTAAACTCTATAAAATTAATAAATATTTTAATGCCTTAATTATATGTTAGGATTTTCATATATTTTTACCTTTCTCTTAATTATTTTGTGAATTTATGGATCAAAATTTTGCGATTTAACTTTCCTTAAATTCTCACGGAATATGACTAAAAGGGAACAAAAAATTAAAAAGCCATATTCATCCTCAATCACAAATAATATATGAAAGCATTAAAATATAATATTAATATTACTTAAACTATTGACGGAAACTTATGCGGGACATACAATCAAAATTTTTGGTAAATCTTTGAAATGATAATAAAATATGGGAACAACCGTCATTATATATAAATCATATGTTAGGTTTAATTATAGGTTCAATTACTTTTATTTTAAAAAATCTCAAAAGTGGCAAAAAAATCTCAGAAAATTAAATTTATTATATTTGCACTTGAGAGAAATCAAGAATAAATTTATAAACGTTACTTATTATAATTATAGTTAAAGAGTGTCAAATAAGTTTTTTGTTACTTATTTTTATTATGAATACACACTTTTATTATAAGATAGACATGCCATAACCGGTCAGATACAGATGAACTAATTGATAAGTCAATGTTAGAAAGAATTCAAAAACAAAAAAATTTAAAAGAACCACAAACTGACATATAAGGCAAATTAAGGAGGAAGCGGAAATAATTCAATTTTTATATATTATACACACACACACACACAATATATAGAGAGATTAATTATTAATAAGTCAATAGTAGGAAAAAAAAAACAAAAAAAAACATAGGTTAAATCAATGAAAAAGCTAAAAAACTCAATTTTAATGTAGTACAAGATAGATATATAGATAGTTTTATAAATATATAGAGTATATAAAGATTCATTAATTAATAAGTCAACTATAAATTTAAGGAATTTTTACTCGGAAACTAATTTAATTTTTATAATAAATTATTTAATGTACAAATAATTGAATTAATTTTAAAAATAAAAAAAATATAAAAAATGAAAATTAATACGTACAAATATTTTTATGTAACATAATTAATGAATGAAAACATAGCTCGGTGGCAACATGCTACTTCCTATATCACATAGGCGGGTTCGAATCCGCGTCGGCATCGAGCTATGTTTTTGATTTTTCTTTGCAATTTTTATGAATTGGCGTCACATGAGTGAAGCCAATCTAAAAGAATAGGTAGGTGTACATTATAGCTAAACATATGTGAAGCTAATGATGTTGAAAACATTGGTGTCACATATGTGAAGCCAATGTATAAATTAAATAATATATAATAATTAACATTAGCATCACATATGTGACGCTAATACCTTAATTAATTGTAATATGTATTATTAATGGTGTAACCTATTTAAATAATACTCGATAAATTAGTAAACTCTATAAAATTAATAAATATTTTAATGCCTTATTTATATGTTAGGATTTTTACATATTTTTACCTTTCTCTTAATTATTTTGCTGAATTTATGGATCAAAATTTTGCGATTTAACTTTCCTTAAATTCTCACGGAATATGACTAAAAGGGAACAAAAAATTAAAAAGCCATATTCATCCTCAATCACAAATAATATATGAAAGCATTAAAACATAATATTAATATTACTTAAACTATTGACGGAAACTTATGCGGGACATACAATCAAAATTTTTGGTAAATCTTTGAAATGATAATAAAATATGGGAACAACCGTCATTATATATAAATCATATGTTAGGTTTAATTATAGGTTCAATTACTTTTATTTTAAAAAATCTCAAAAGTGGCAAAAAAAATCTCAGAAAATTAAATTTATTATATTTGCACATGAGAGAAATCAAGAATAAATTTATAAACGTTACTTATTATAATTATAGTTAAAGAGTGTCAAATAAGTTTTTTGTTACTTATTTTTATTATGAATACAAACTTTTATTATAAGATAGACATGCCATAGCCGATCAGATACAGATGAACTAATTGATAAGTCAATGTTAGAAAGAATTCAAAAAAATAAATTTAAAAGAACCACAAATTGACATATAAGACAAATTAATGAGGAAGCAGAAATAATTCAATTTTTATATATTATACACACATACACATACACACACAATATATATAGAGAGAGATTAATTATTAATAAGTCAATAGTAGGAAAAAAAACAAAAAAAAAACATAAGTTAAACCAATGAGAAAGCTAAAAAACTCAATTTTAATGTAGTATAAGATAGATATATAGATAGTTTTATAAATATATAGAGTATATAAAGATTCATTAATTAATAAGTCAACTATAAATTTAAGGAATTTTTACTCGGAAACTAATTTAATTTTTATAATAAATTTAATGTACAAATAATTGAATTAATTTTAAAAATAAAAAAATATAAAAAATGAAAAATAGTATGTACAAATATTTTTTATGTAACATAATAAATAAATGAAAACATAGCTCAGCGGCAACATGCTACTTCCTATATCACATAGATGCGGGTTCGAATCCCGCGTCCGCCACTGAGCTATGTTTTTTGATTTTTCTTTGCAATTTTTTACACATTGGCGTCACATGAGTGACGCCTTTCTAAAAGCATTGGTATGTGTACATTTTAGCTTCACATATGTGAAGCTAATGATGTTGAAAACATTGGTGTCACATATGTGAAGCCAATGTATAAATTAAATAATATATAATGATTAACATTAGCATCACATATGTGACGCCAATACCTTAATTAATTGTAATATGTATTCTAACCGTGTAACCTCTTTAAATTAATACTCGATAAATTAATAACCTCTATAAAATTAATATTTTTTCGATCCCGACTTCGGCTCCAAGCGTAAATTAAAATTTCGATAAATTGATCATATAATAATTTTTTTGAGACCCCTTTATAAATCAAGAGTCCCATCAACATGATAAATTTATAATCGAGAAAATTACAAAGATAACTAAGACAACTTAGTAAAATATGACTCTAGTATTAATTTATAGAGGTTATACTTTTAGATTTTTATATAATATATATTGAATAATAATATCTATTTATCGTGATCAATTATAAATACTATCTCATTAATATCATGTCTAACTATTTTTTAAATAAAAATTACAAAACTTATCTATTTATAATCGGTTTATTAAATTATAATTTTAAATTATAATTCGATTATGTACATATATAAATCATGTATCAAATTTAATGAATTAACGGATAGCTCGGTGACAAAATGCCAATTTATTTTTTAAAAAGCATTGGTGTCACATATGTGACACCAATACATAAATTAAATAATATATATATATATATATATATTAATTTACGCTTACATATTTGTGGCTTTTTTTTTTTGCATTTAACACCATTAGTGTCACATATGTGACACCTTTGTTTTTTTTTAATAAACAAGGGTGTCACATATGTGACACCTTTACCTTTTTTTTTATAAAACACAAGGATGTCACGGATGTGACGCTAAAGAAACGGACTTTTTTTACTTTTAGCTTCGCATTAGTGACGCAAATGCAGGATTAAACTTAAAAAAATAAATATTTTACAATAGCTTCACATATGTGAAGCCTTTATTAACACTGTGTTGACCATTTTACTCTAAATATGTGACGCCTTTGTGTATTATTTTTGTCGCTATTTCTTCTTTAGCTTCACTTCTTTTTGTGAAGCTAATAATGTGAACCCATTGTGCCTGTTTTTTAGTAGTGTTGGGAATCAACGCTCTATGCCTTGCGTTACTTCCAGTAAGGATCTGTGCTTCGATGACGTCGGTTCCAAGCTTGGTCACAATCATTCTAGTCCCATTGCATAGTCCAACTGAATGGTCTACATTTCTCAACAGCATCACCGTAGTACCAATATTAAATTAATCTCGTGGTTTGGTACTCTCGAAGACCTTATACCATTCAAAAATTCACGAGTGTGAAGATCAGTTACGACTGTAATATGATATTTTATCCCTGGTCAGTTTTAAGTTCATGTATTGATTTACTTTATCAACGACATCAAGTGTGGGTGCCAAAATTTCTCTACGGCAAAAATCAGCTATTTCATCACCTGCTTTACCAAATGATGGGTATGTGCTCGCAACGATAGCTCGGATAGGATCATCAAACTCCATTATTAGGAATTCCTCTTCGGTGACTGCAGAATCATCTTGATGTTCACCTATTGTACGTCGCCAATATTTGCAATCCATTCTGAAAAACGCTTCAACTCTTCACGCCCTTCTTCCGAAGATGCACTTTGTAGTTTCAACTAGAGAACCTTGCAGTACTTCCATATTATGGACGATGAATTGATGGCTGCCCCAACAGTTTCTGGTGTTCCTACCTTGGGGATTACTGGCAATATCTGACGGAAGTCTCAACCAAAAACTACAGTTTTACCCCCAAAAGGTCTATGCTCATTTGCAGGGTCGACAATTTCATAATATCCTTCAGGGAAACATTGAGAGCTTCAAAACAGTGCATCATCGGCGCCTCATCCCATATGATAAGTCTTGTTCTTTTTATCAATTCATCGAGATCATTGCCATGTTTGATATTGACCATTAAATCCTTCTTGATCTCGAATGAAATACCAAATCGAGAATGAGCTGTTCTTCCACCAGGCAGAAGTAAAGAAGCAATTGCAGCCGCATGTAGTTCTTCATTTTTCTTCGCTGCAAGCCTTTCACCATGGTCCAGATTTGTGCCATTAGGCTGTAAATTTGGTGGGTTGAGGCAGTTTTTTTTTGTAGTGCTTATTGTGTAGCAGAGTTTTCTGTAGATGATAGAAGACGTATTCTGTGAGGTTTTAAAGGATTTAAACAAGATTATGTGAGTTTCTGTTTTGGCGTATCTTCTCATATCATCTCATATCTTCTCATATTCTGTGTTTTGTAGTTCTCTCAAGCGGTCTGTGTAAGTTAAGCATTTTTTTTTTGAGGAAAGAAATAAGTTAAGCATTATTATGGAAATAATTCAAGTTATTTATGCATTGATAAGTTCCATATGTATTCTTCATTAATTTTCTAGATATTTAGATATTCCAAATATACATCAAATCTTGGGTTGGTATTTACAGATTCTATATCAATCTCCCATGAATTATTGACTTTCCTAAATAATAAAAACACAAAGTAAACCCGAACAATGGGTTGAAATTTCACTCCAAATATACACCAAATCTTGGGTTGATATTTAGAGATTGCATATCAATCTCGCGCGAAGTACTGACTTTCCTAAAAAATAAAAACACAAAATAGACCCGAAAAAATGGCTTGAAATTTCGCTCCAAATATACACCAAATCTTGGGTTGATATTTAGAGATTGCATATCAATCTCGCGCGAAGTACTGACTTTCCTAAAAAATAAAAACACAAAATAGACCCGAAAAAATGGCTTGAAATTTCGCTCCAAATATACACCAAATCTTTGGTTTATATTTAAAGATTCTATATCAATCTTGCGTGAATTACCGATTTTCCTAAAAAAAAAAAAAACACAAAGTAAACCCGAAAAATGGCATGAAATTTCACGTGAATTATTGGGTTTGAAATTTATATTTATTTCTGTAAAAATGGATTCAATTTTTTTTTTTGCGTAAATTCACAAAAAATCAAAAAATAGATCAGAAAAACAGTAAATGCATGGGGCATGCAAGTTTGAGCGGGAATGGCATGGCTTTCCTAAAAACTGAAAATACAAAGTTCTTTTAATATATGATATATTCCTGGCAGAAGTTTTTAATTTTTTGGTTTATTCATATGTATATATTAGGCCTGAGATTTTTCGGTTCCAGGGCGAAAAATACAGGAACCGGAACCGAACCATATAGTTTTTTCGCGATTCGATTTTGCCTGTTTTTTTATGTCCGAACCGACTCGGAACCGATCCGCATAGGAACCGAACCGGAACCGATTTTGTATGGTTCGGATGAAATATATTAATTATATTATATTTTATTAAGAATATATTATATTATATTAATTATGTTTAATAAGAATATGTTATATTATATTATATTCAGAGGGTCGATTTTCCGGTTCGATGCGGTTCGGACGGTTCCTTGCGGTTCAGATCGGTTCCTCTTTAAAACGGACAGAAACCGCGAACCGAACCGATACTAACAGTACAAACCGAACCGAAAAGAAATTTGTTGCTAGGAATCAAATTGAACTGTCGGTTCCGATGCGGTTCGGATCGGTTCCGCAGTTCCCGATTTCAAAAGTCTCAGTAGTATATATTGTTGTTTTTTGAATAAAAAATTGTAAAAATAGGTCATGAGTGTGTTATTGACAAAAAGGAGCCTGTTAATAGAACAATCCTACTAAAAAAAGATATCTGAAAAGCAACAATACTACATGCACAACCTATTTACATAATCAAATTTTATAACACAACATCTCACCATACATTTATCACTAAATTCATTATTTATTCCATCACCTACCCCACCACCCACATAATCAATGGTTAAAACAAACACAACTGTTACAACAGTTGTGATTATATCATTTTTCATCTGAAAAGTAGCACACAAATTGTTCATTTTGTATTCTAAATTCTTTTTTGAAGTTATATTGTTTACTCTACTTGCGATTGTCTTTTGTTTATTTTATGTGCACGACATTTTATATTCATAATTTGCAAAATCAAAAACATAAAATGAAATAAAATAAATGTACGATTTACGAAAATACTAAATTTGTATAAGTACTTGTGAAATAACAACATATACAATTGACTTTTTACGGACTAGATGAGTGAGGGAATAGCTTTGAGTATGGTTCATAATTGCATCCACATTTTTTCATACGCTTGAATCTACTCTGAATAATTTATAAGAAATGCTACACATACACATATTTATACACATTTTTTTTACACACTAGTATTTTATTCATTCATTTAATATGGTCCCACAATAAACAAATGGGCCCCATAATAAATGAATGGATGAGATGTTTGTATGTAGGAAAGTGTGTATAAATATGTGTATATGTAGCACTTCTCTTTATTTATCAAGGCAAATGACTTTTAAGAGAATTTTCAAGGGACTTTAAACTTAAAGCATCTTTTAAAAAATAGAGCACCATTGACTTTAAAGGGTGATACGTAGGGGTGTATTTCGAATCGAACGTTCGTGAAAATTTCGCGAAAATATTCGGTCAACGTTCAGTTCGTGTTCGGTTCGGTCAAATTCGAACAGTTCACGAACATATTCGTTACATACACGAACCGAACACGAACAAAATAATATATGTTTGTTAGTTCGCGAACAGTTCGCGAACAAAGATTTTTTATATATTTATAATTTATTAATAATTAATAAATATAATTAATAATCTTATAATAATTAATAAATATATATACAAAATGAAACCTACCATTTCAAAAACCCTTAATTTTTAAATATATCTTCTCTTTTTTATTTTTTTTAATTATTATTGCTTATACTTTAGTCTTTTTTTATATTTTAGATTACAAACGAACAAACGAACGATCAAAACGAACCGAACAATCGAACGCTAACGAACGAACACGAAATATGTGAAATTTTAACGAGCCGAACACGAACAAGTGGTTTGCAATTTTATCGAACACGAACACGAACTGAACCAACTGAATCCTTAACGAACGAACGTTCGTTAAAATCACTTTTCGGTTCGTTCGTTTCGGAATACACCCCTAAGTGATACGTTTAACATGTTTCAAGACATGCTCTTTATATTTAACTCTTTACATTTGACACTTTACAATCCAAGTATCATATCCCTTTCAAAATATTGAAACATATCTCTAATACTTGAGATTTTTTTTTCCGGTTATTTTGGATTATTTGTCGGTTGTGCCGGTTATTTTGTCCTGTTGATGATTATTTGGAAAATTTCCCTATGATGTGTACGGTAAGATGTACCGTGTTGTGGTGTTCGTCGGGTACGACTTGTCGTTATGTAAGGCATGTGATCGTATGTCGTGCTTTGTTATTTGTTTGTTTTTTATTTGGATCATTGGTGTTGTCCATTAGTGTTTGTTGAATGATCGATGTTTTATTGAGGAGTATCATTGTTGTGCATTTGGGTCGACTTTGTAAGCTCACCATGACACTTATAAGGTCTAATAATTCTGAAATTTTAAAGTGTTATAGAGCATCAGGTTAGCTTTCCAATGGTTCAAACGGTGAGTCAATCGGAGTCCGGACGAAAGAGTTATGGTTGAAATAGTAAAGACTACACAATGAGCATATAGTGTATAATTAGCGCACGCTAACGCATCTATTAGAGCACGCTAACTGTTAGGGACAGAGCATTCTGTCCCTTACTGGACTGCCTCATTCTAATACATTGATTAGCGCGCGCTAATAGAGACTGGCAGAAGGTCCTGGACTGCATTTTTCAGCCGATAGCGCACGCTACACATGTAATATCCGTAATTTTTATTAACTGTTTGACCTTGCCGTTCTTCCTATTTTGTCACTCTGTAAACACTTTTAGGTGTTGTTGACGTTGTTTTAGAGTTTCGTACCTTTCGGATCATGATCATGTTGTTTGGACCTCTCGGCAGTGTTTTGGGACAGGCTGATAACTCACGCTAGGCCTAGGCTAACGCACGCTAATTCTGCTTCAGTAGCGCACGCTAACCTTGTGCCTTAGCGCACGCTAATGGTCTGGGCATACCAGAGGCAGTAGCTGTAACACCCCAAACTAGGCGACTATTACAGTGCCGTGAACCCCCGACTGGGACCCACCAGGCGAATGAAAATTAATGACTTAAATAATATAATCGTAGTACCGAACCACATTATATCATTCATTACTCTGATGAGGAGTTCCATTACGATACACCCAAGACAATACAGAATACATATATATTTTATATGAAGATAAAATATACAACACTGAATGAAAATGAGTATCCAAACAGAAATCTGCAGCGGAAATAAAATAAAGACAACTTGAATGACTGAAAGGACTCGGGCCTCCTACTAGTATCACTGGGACTCTTCGCCGTCAATGTTCTCTTCCCGTGCTTTTGCCTTGCCATGACCTGAAAACAATATCCTCCAACGGGGTCAGTTACACATAACAACAATCCTCAAGAGTTGAATATACACAATCATGATATATCATAATTATGAAATTAAGCTGAAGAGGGGCATCGTAGTACGCCCATAATGGTATGTGCATGTGCACAAGATGAGTGACCGGACACACCTGTCCTTGTACTTAATTAGTCTCACGGAGGTACGTTACCGTGTGCACAGTCCATTGTGTCGGTGAACCCAAACACATGACCATCATATGCCCGACTAAAAATCCCACACATCACCACCCGACCACGCAATACGAACCTAGAAGGTCACGTGAACGAGAATGACCATGATGAATATTAATGAATAACAATCCGACAAAGTCAAGAATGACTCACCGAGATGAAATAATAGTGAAGTGAATGATAGCTCAATGAAATGATTGGAACCGTCGTTCCTCGTGAATGAAGTGATTATTCGACAATTACAAGTCTCAATACGGTTAATACATTATCAATGAATTATGATTATGACTGAACAACAACGAAAGGAATGAATATCCTTTTAACCGAGTAAGAATTAACTTACACAATACCGGTGAAGAATGTCCTTCCTCGAACAAACGTCCTACAATGAGATGTCGGTCGCTCGAACAACCTTGAATAACACAATTACCAACAATCCGCTTAATATACGCATCAAACATGATTATTACTAATTCAAAACGTCGATGCGACAAAACCAAGTTCATTGGGGCATTATGACAAACACATTGTAAACAATCTTCGATTGTTTACCACCAATTCTCAATTAATCGATACCAAACTTCCAAGGAGTATTTAAATCCAACAAAACATCTTCAACACAATCCATAATCCAAAATGAATACCCAAATTGAGATTTCAAACAACATCTAATCGAAAATCCCCAAATCCAAATCAATATTCAAGGTGTTCTTGAATAAACCCAAATAATCTGATGATAATCCTTAACAATACATAAATCACAAGTATATGACTTCATATATCATGATCATAACATCCCAAAACATCATATTCCATCATAGATTCGAAATCTAGGGTGTTGAAGAATATTACCTTTGAATATCCAAACACTTTGATCCGGTGAAATCGTGTTAAATCGACTATCCAAGCTTCCCAAACGAATGAAGATGATGAAAAACGAACACCCAAGTGATTGATGATGAAAAATCTCTCCCTCAAGCTCTCTCTCTCGGATACAAGGTAAAGAAATGATAAAAATGAGCTCAAAGTCCCGTCCAAGTCCTTAAGTACTGCCATGGTTACGGCCGTAACTCGGCCTACTTACGGCCGTAACTCGGCCTACTTACGGCCGTAACATCCCAAGTTAACGGCCTTACGGCCGTAGCCAGCCATCTCATACGGGCGTAACTCGCCCTCGTCCAAACATCTGCCGACAGACATACGGTCGTACCGCACATGCCTTACGGGTGTAACTAGACTATTACGCCCGTACTCGGCAAGACTTACGGGCGTATGCCACCTTCGTCGAAACTGACCGGGCACCCTGCTTGAAACGTACGACCGTAACCGGCCAAGCCTTACGGCCGTACCTGCCTCATCTTACGGCCGTATGCCGCAACCCTTACGGCCGTAATCCCTCTTCGTTCGACATTTCCTGAAAACCACGAACACATATTACGGCCGTAGCTTGCCTACCTTACGGATGTATCTCACCTTCGGCCAAAACAACCTTAAGCCAACGAATGCATGTTACGACCGTAATGCATGATTAGTTACGGCCGTAACTCATTGCTGAAAGTGACGAAAATGCGACAACTCCGTCTACTCGCTACAAACGGTGAATGATCCGACATACAATACCTGTATGAATGTAATTAAGTCCAATAACACGTGATAGATGATACTCCCAACACAAGACTACCATTCACGATGATTATGATAATACTCTCGTATCGATCCTCAAACGGATATGAATGACAATCGGTAACTGATACACGGTTACAATATGCCAACGATGAACACAAATGAATGAATCATGAATGATGAGTGATTATTAATGAGTGAAAATTACTGAGTGACAATTACTGACTGATAATTACTGAATGATAATGAATGAATTACAACCAGGTATTACATACTCCCCCCTTAAAAAGAGTTTCGTCCTCGAAACTAAGGGTCAAACAACTAGGGATAACTCTCCCGCATACTATCCTCGGTTTCCCAAGTAGCCTCTTCGACTCTGTGTCTAGACCACTGAATCTTGACCAAAGGAATCGTCTTGTTACTCAACTGTTTGATTCGACGTTCTAAAACTCGTATAGGATGCTCCTCATACGAATGATCATTCGCGATCTCGATTTCGTTGAACTGAAGTATGTGACTCGGGTCGGAAACATACTTCCGCAATTGAGAGACATGAAACACATTATGAATTCCGCTCAACGCCGGAGGTAAAGACAATCGATAAGCCAGAATGCCTACTCGATCCAAAATCTCAAACAGTCCAATGAATCTCGGACTCAACTTTCCCCGCTTCCCAAAACAGAAGATACCACGACTCGGGGATACCTTGACCAAAACGTGGTCACCTGTCTCGAACTCTAGTGGTCGAAAACGATTATCTGCATATGATTTCTGTCAACTCTGAGCGGTCAACAAACGACTCCTGATCAAATCTATCTTCTCACGGGCAGCTTTAAGCATATCGGGCTCGGTTCCGATTGATTCTGATAAGTCATCCCAACACAAAGGAGATCGACAACGATGACCGTACAAGGCCTAGTAAGGTGCCATCTTAATTGAAGCATGCCAACTATTATTGTACGTGAACTCAATCAACGGTAGTTGGGCTTCCCAATCGTCTTTCCAATCGAGGACGCATGCCCTCAACATGTTCTCCAATGTTTGAATAGTTCTCTCTGATTGTCCGTCGGACCGAGGATGAAAAGTTGTGCTGAAATTAAGCTGAGTTCCCATGGCACGATGAACTAATTTCCAGAAATGTGACACGAATCGCCCGTCACGATCAGAAACGATACTCTTAGGAGTACCATGCAATCTCACTATCTATTTGATGAACAACTGGGCAAGTCTCTCGGGACCCCACGTATCCTTAATCTCGAGAAAATGAGATGACTTAGTTAAATGGTCCACAACTAACCAAATTGTATTCATGCCACGACGACTCGTCAGCAAACTCGTGATGAAGTCCATAGAGATATATTCCCATTTCCACTCTGGAATAGGGAGAGGTTTCAGCATACCCGCCGATCGCTGATGTTCTATCTTGACTTGCTGACAGGTTAAACATCTCGAAACAAATTCCGCGAATTCTCGCTTCATATTACTCCACCAGTAACTTTCACTACTACAAAAAAGACATTCAACATCGCTCGTTTAACATCGGTTTTGTAAAAACCGATGTTAAAAAAGACGCGGTGGCATAATTGAAAATTTTAAAACAAATTAACATCGGTTCTGCTAAAAACCAATGTTAAATTAACAATTAACATCGGTTTTTAAAAAAACCGATGTTAAATTAATCCATTTCACATCGGTTTAGAAAAACCGATGTTAATTTTTAATTTAACATCGGTTTTTCTAAAAACCGATGTTAAATTTTAAATAAAGTTTCCATTTTTTTAAAAAAGTTTCAGATTTTTTAAAAACTTTAACATCGGTTATACTAAAACCGATGTTAAATTACAAATTAACATCGGTTTTTAAAAAAACCGATGTTAAACAATGTTAATTTTTAATTTAACATCGGTTTTAGTATAACCGATGTTAAAATTTTTAAAAATCGAACTTTTTTAAAAAATCGAAACTTTATTTTTTTAAAAAATCCGAGAATATTATTAAAAATTCGATGTTTATATTTATTGTTCAAAAATAAAAGGTAAAATTAGAAGTTTTTATTTAAAGTTCGAAAATAAAAATAAACATTAGTTCGAAAATAAAAAATAAAAATTGGATGTTTTTATTTAAAGTTCGAAAATAGAAAATAAAAATCGGATGTTTTTATTTAAAATTTTTAAAAAAAAAAGTGGAATATTATTTTTTATAAATAAATAAAAATTGAATTATTATATATAATTTTAAAAACCTGCTAGTTTTTGTTTTTGTAATTTTTTTACTTTTCATAAAAAAACTATTTTATATTTTTACAAAAAATCCAAAAATAAAAAAAACAGATTAAATATTAATTATAAATCAGATCCATATTTTTTAATTTTTTATTTTTTATTTTCGAGCTTTAAATAAAGACATCCGACTTTTAATGTTAATATTCTAGATTTTTTTAAAAAAAATAAATTTTCGATTTGTTAATATATATATATATATTAAATTATCTATATTTATATAAATTTATAAATGTATATAGTATATAAATATATCACATAGCAAAAAATATACAAGAAGTTCATCTGGCGGAGTGGTAATATCACACTTCCATAAGCAAGAGGTGGTGAGTTCGAAACCCACCAACAACGAAATTTAATGGTATTTGTTGTATGTTGGTGGGGCTGTGCGGGGGGCTGGTGCGGGTGGTTGGGGCGAGTGTCTGGGTTGGGGCTGGGTTGGGCTAGCTGGGTTAGCCGCGGTCCGATAAAATTTTAAAATCGCGAAATTTAACATCGGTTGTCCCAGAACCGATGTTAAATATCGCGATATTAAAATTAACATCGGTTGTTATAACAACCGATGTTAAAATCGAAGTTTAACATCGGTTATTAGAAACCGATGTTAATTTTAACATCGCGACATTTAACATCGGTTCCAAAACCGATGTTAAATGTCCAAAAAAACCGATGTTAAATGTCTGTTTTGTAGTAGTGTTTGTTTCAAGTCCTTTTACATCTTGCTAAACCCCGGATGAATGGAATAAGGGGTAGCATGAGCGTCTCTCAAAATCGAGTTTTTCAACTCGTCATTCGCCGGTACGCATAACCGATTCTTAAATCGCAAAAGTCCATCCTCGTGGACCACAAATCCAAGGGCTTTCCCCTGAGCCACATCCTCTCGAATGCGCAACAAAAATGGGTCTGAACCCTGATTCACTCTGATCGCCTCCTCAAGTGGCGAAAAAATCTCCAACATGCAGAGTTGCCCTTGCACTCGCTGTAACCAGACCTCGATCTCGGGTCGAAGGAATTCCTGCTGAATCTCCTTCTGAATTGTTAAACGAGCAAGCATTTGCTCCTGAATGGACTTGCGACTCAAGGCATCGGCGACAACGTTCGCCTTGCCCGGGTGGTACAGGATCTCAATATCATAATCTTTGATTAGTTCCAACCACCGCCTCTGTCACATATTTAACTCCTTCTGAGTAAATATATACTTCAAACTCTCGTGATCGGTGAATATTTGACATGTAACGCCATAAATATAATGAGGCCAAATCTTCAATGCGAACACCACGGCTGCTAGCTCCAGGTCGTGGGTCAGATAATTGACCTCGTAAGGTCTCAGTTTCCGTGAAGCATAGGCAATAACCTTCCCATTCTGCATTAATACACATCCAAGACCGTGTCCGAATGCGTCACTATAAACCACAAATCCTTCCGTCCCTTGTGGCAAGGAAAGGACAGGTGCTGAAATTAACCGGCTCTTGAGTTCCTCAAAACTCTGCTGACACGCATCGGACCACATGTATTTCTTATCCTTTCGCAAAAGGATCATAATGGGTTGAGCAATTTTAGAAAATCCTTCCACAAACCGCCGATAATAACCTGCTAATCCGAGAAAGCTTCGGATTTCCTTAACGTTCTTCAGAGGTAGCCAATCTCGGATAGCCTGCGTCTTCTAAGGATCAACATGTACACCATCTGATGAAATTACATGTCCGAGAAACGTCACTTCGGACATCCAAACTCACATTTGGGAAAACTTTCCATAGAGTTGCTCCCGTCTCAACACGTCGAGAACCTGATGAAGGTGAACCTCGTGCTCCTCTCGGTCACGAGAATAAATCAAAATGTCATCAGTGAAGACAACCACGAACTGATCCAAATAGTTAATGAAAACCCGACTCATTAATTCCATGAATACTGAAGGTGCATTAGTTAACCCAAACGGCATTACCACGAACTCATAATGACCATAGCGTGTTCGAAACGCCGTCCTCGCGATATCCGACTCTCGAAGTCGCAACTGATGATATCCAGATCTCAAGTCGATCTTGGAAAATACTGAATCTCCCTGAAGTTGATCTAAGAGATCATCAATACGGGGTAGAGGATACTTATTCTTGATCGTCACCCTGTTCAACCCCGATAATCAATACACAAATGAAATGAACCATCCTTCTTCTTGACAAATAACACTGGTGCTCCCCATGGGGACGCACTCGGTCGGATATAACCTTTCTCGAACAATTCCTCTAGTTGATTCTTCAACTCCTGCATTTCGGTCGGGGCCATCCGATATGGTGCCTTCGATATTGGAGACGTACTGGGCTCCAACTCAATCGTGAATTCCACATCTCTCTGTGGAGGCAAACTAGGTAACTCGTCTGGAAATACGTCAGCATATTCTCTCACTACCGGAATATCCGCCAACATTATTGATGATTTATCGGTCTTGGTCATATAGCCCCAATAACCAACACACCCGTAACTGAGTAATTTCACTGCTTTCATCAAGTTTATGACTCTCCCGGAACAAGTGGGATTACCTCCTTGAAAAACACATTCGACCCCATCGTCTGAAAGGATAGTGACCATACGCTTACGGACACTAATGATGGCATCGTGATGATCCATCCAATCAATACCCAAGATGACGTCGTCTCTCAGTAAATCTACCACGATCAGGTCTGCTAACCAAACACGGCCATGAGGTTGAATCGGACAATTCTTAATCTCACGATTCCCAATAATTCGTCTACCATCAGGTAGACCAATGACATATGGCTCACAACTAGTAGCACTACCCAGACGTAGTCTACTCAAACATGACTCAGAAATGAATGAATGCGATGCACCAGTATCAAAAAGGGTACATATAGGTTGAGATATAATATCGAGTGTACCTGAGATCATCCGGGCCTCCGGATCGTCGGTCTTCTTCATCTCATAAATTCGGGGCTTGCCGGCCCCCGAACCAGACGCTCCCGCCTGATAGCTTTTGGCTCCGCCTTTGTTCGCTCCTGTCGTCTTGAACGATGTAGACTGGGTGGCCTGATTATGAATAGCTGACTGCTTCGGGGCTAAGATGACGCCGGAGTAGGTTTGGAGTCCCTTCGGCAAAAACGGGCCTTATGCCCAGCAATCCCACAGTTATGGCATGCGATAGTCTGCCTCGGACACTTGGTGCTGACATGACCAAGTTCCCCACAGTTGAAACAGGTGATGGCCGAATTGGCTGCTCGGGACTGCGATTCCGCGAGTCTGGGCACCATAGGAGATCGCTCAAAGAACCCGCACGAGGCTTCTTGAAGGTTGTCTGACCGCCTTCAGACTGATTACGATTCTTTGACTTCTTGCTAGCAGATGAAGGTTGCTGCTTAGCAATCTCCTTAGCAGTAAGCTCATAAGTAAGATATTTCTCGATGAATTCGGCCAGAGTGGTGCAATTGTGATTAAGTAACTGCATCCGCATACGGGGTTTCAGCCTCTTGCTGAAATACTTGATATTGTCCGCCTCAGAGTGAATAAAAGATGAGGCGAAAGGAAGAAGTTCCTGAAATTTCTCGGCGATGGCGAGAACATCCTCATCTGCTGAGGGGTCGGGAGTGAGTAATTCTGATAACTTGGCCTCTCTGAGTGGGGCCGGATAATACCTTTCCATCATGAGAGTCTTGAATTGATCCCAAGTACGTGATCCGTCGGTGGGCTTCAACGATAACCACCATGAATGAACGCTCTTACCCAGATAGTAAGCCGCAACAGAAACTTTGTGTCCTTCGGGACATTCTACCATAGCAAATAACTTCTCTAAATGCTCGAGCCAGTGAATAATACACGCCGGTTCAGATGAACCCTCAAAAGTAGGTGGCCTTTGGCAAGAGATGTCGCCAATAATACTGCTTACACCCCTCTCTCGCCCCTGAGGCGGCGGCGGAGGAGCCTGCTGATTCTGAGCCGTTGAGTTCTGCATCGTCTCCATGAGGCGTGCCATCTGTGTCATCTGGGCCATCATGCCCTGCATAAAAGCGAGTGGGTCAACCCGAACACCTTCTGATTGAGCTGTGTCCCGGGTACGACTCCCTGATAGTGAATGATCATTTCTGGGTGAATGAGTGGCAGCGTCGCTGCTCAATGAATTAGCTTTGTTCCTCGCATTCGCGCGTGTATTCACACGAGCTCTCGGGTTTCGGCCCGCACCGCGGCCTCGTCCCCCGCGTCCTCTGCCTGCTCTCTCCATACTGAAGTAGGAAAGTCACATGATAATTATAGCTCTCGTATGAATATCACATTATGATTACGTCATGAAATGATGAAAATGAGCATACGCGCTCTAACACAATGATTACATGAATGATTAACTGAGGTGACATGATTATCTGATGAAATTCTTGAAATGATTATCTTGGACAAGTTAACAAGATTAATGATATGATCCTCAAGATCAACAACTGAACAGTGAAATGAACTGAGTGATTAATGAGTTAACATGATCGACATGATCAAAATGAATGATGATGAGGATTTTTGACTGTTGAATGATAAATGAGTGATTCTTATTGCCAGAAATTATACCATGGCATTAGAAATCTTACAGTTCTTTCAGTCTGAGAGGCTCGACATTTGCACATGTCACACATGACGCGAAAGTACAATGATACTAGTCTGATGACGATGATTTCAAATGAGACATGACTCGGAAGGTAGTATTCAAAACCACAATCCGATACCAACTCTGTAACACCCCAAACTAGGCGACTATTACAGTGCCGTGAACCCCCGAATGGGACCCACCAGGCGAATGAAAATTAATGACTAAAATAATATAATCGTAGTACCGAACCACATTATATTATCCGTTACTCTGATGAGGAGTTCCATTACGATACACCCAAGATAATACAGAATACAGGTATATTTTATATGAAGATAAAATATACAACACTGAATGAAAATGAGTATCCAAACGGAAATCTGCAGCGGAAATAAAATGAAGACAACATGAATGACTGAAAGGACTGGGCCCCCCTACTAGTATCACTAGGACTCCTCGCCGTCAACGTTCTCTTCCCGTGCTTTTGCCTTGCCATGACCTGAAAACAATATCCCCCAACGGGATCAGTTACACAGAACAACAATCCTCAAGAGTTGAAGATACACAATCATGATATATCTTAATTATGAAATTAAGCTGAAGAGGGGCATCGTAGTACGCCCGTAATGGTATGTGCATGTGCACAAGACGAGTGACCGGACACAACCGTCCTTGTACCTAGTTAGTCTCACGGAGGTATGTTACCGTGTGCACAGTCCATTGTATCGGTGAACCCAAACACATGACCATCATATGCCCGACTAAAAATCCCACACATCACCACCCGACCACGCAATACGAACCCAAAAGGTCACGTGAAGGAGAATGACCATGATGAATATTAACGAATAAAAATCCGACAAAGTCAAGAATGACTCACCGAGATGAAATAATAGTGAAGTGAATGATAGCTCAATGAAATGATTGGAACCGTCGTTCCTTGTGAATGAAGTGATTATTCGACAATTACAAGTCTCAATACGGTTAATACATTATGAATAAATTATGATTATGACTGAATAACAACGAAAGGAATGAATATCCTTTTAACCGAGTAAGAATTAACTTACACAATACCGGTGAAGAATGTCCTTCCTCGAACAAACGTCCTACAATGAGATGTCGGTCGCTCGAACAACCTTGAATAATACAATTACCAACAATCCGCTTAATATACACATCAAACATGATTATTACTAATTCAAAACGTCGATACGAAAAAACCAAGTTCATTGGGGCATTATGATAAACACGTTGTAAACAATCTTCGATTGTTTACCACCAATTCTCAATTAGTCGATACCAAACTTCCAAGGAGTGTTTCAATCCAACAAAACATCTTCAACACAATCCATAATCCAAAATGAATACCCAAATCGAGATTTCAAACAACATCTAATCGAAAATCCCCAAATCCAATTCAATATTCAAGGTGTTCTTGAATAAACCCAAATAATCCGATGATAATCATTAACAATACATAAATCACAAGTATATCACTTCATATATCATGATCATAACATCCCAAAACATCATATTCCATCATAGAGTCGAAATCTAGGGTGTTGAAGAATATTACCTTTGAAGATCCAAACACTTTGATCCGGTGAAATCATGTTAAATCGACTATCCAAGCTTCCCAAACGAATGAAGATGATGAAAACCGAACACCCAAATGATTGATGATGAAAAATCTCTCCCTCAAACTCTCTCTCTCGGATACAAGGTGAAGAAATGATAAAAATGAGCTCAAAGTCCCATCCAAGTCCTTAAGTACTGTCATGGTTACGGCTGTAACTCGGCCTACTTACGGCCGTAACATCCCAAGTCAATGGCCTTACGGCCATAACCAGCCATCTCATACGGGCGTAACTCGCCCTCGTCCAAACATCTGCCGACAGACCGTACCACACATGCCTTACGGGCGTAACTAGATTGTTATGGCCGTACTCGGCAAGACTTACGGGCGTATGACACCTTTGTCGAAACTGACCGGGCACCCTGCTCGAAACGTGCGGCCGTAACCGGCCAAGCCTTACGGCCGTACCTGCCTCATCTTACGGCCGTATGCCGCAACCCTTACGGTCGTAAGCCCTCTTCATTCGACATTTCCTGAAAACCACGAACACATATTACGACCGCAGCCTGCCTACCTTACGACCGTATCTCACCTTCGGCCAAAACAACCTTAAGCCAACGAATGCATGTTACGGCCGTAATGCATGATTAGTTACGGCCATAACTCATTGCTGGAAGTGACGAAAATGCGACAACTCCATCTACTCGCTACAAACGGTGAATGATCCAACATACAATACATGTATGAATGTAATTAAGTCCAATAACACGTGATAGATGATACTTCAACACAAGACTACCATTCACGATGATTATGATAATACTCTCATCTCGATCCTCAAACGGAGATGAATGATGATCGGTAACTGATTCACGGTTACAATATGCCAACGATGAACACAAATGAATGAATCATGAATGATGAGTGATTATTAATGAGTGAAAATTACTGAGTGACAATTACTGAATGATAATTACTGAATGATAATGAATGAATTACAACCGGGTATTACAGTAGCTAATTCTTCTCTCTGGACTAGCAGTAGCGTACGCTAGTAGTTCGCTAGCGCACGCTACTCGTAGTCAGTAGTGCGCGCTAACATCATCTTTAGCGCACGCTAACGAGCTGAGTCACCAAAGGCAGGGATGTATTTCTACTTATGGACTAGAAGGCGTGCTAAGCAGCGGCTAGCGCACGCTATAGGCGTTGCGTAGCGCACGCTATTGCCCAGTAGTAACGCACACTATTGGAGTTGGGCAGTGAACTGGATTTTCGGCAGGACACCAGTTAGCGCACGCTAACGTTGCAGGTCAGTAGCCACTGGACTACCCAGTGACCCCGTTAGCGCATGCTAATATTGAGGTGTAGCGTGCGCTAAGCCAACGCAGTATATAAGGAGACAGTCAACCCCTCACTTCTCATTTCTCATCTTTTTCACTCTTTTCAACGAGAGAGCTCGGATTAGGCAATTTGGAGGCGATTTGAGGCGGTCCTTCTTCAACAATCATCATCTTGAGTCGAATAACAAAGACTTCACAACATTTAATCCTTTTCCATCTTTCAAATCAAGGTAAAAATCCTTAGAACTCTAATTTGGAAATTTTGGGGATTTTCTTAGATTCATCCGATTTATCCGTTTTGGAGTTTGAGAACCTTGAGATTATGATGTATCTACCCTGTATTCATGTTTCCTCTATGATTTTTATGGATTGTTTTGTACCTTGTTCGGATGTGAGATGGTTTGGGTGATTTTCCAACCTCTAGATGTTTATCCTTGTAGTTTTGTGAATCGTAGGCGGGTTTCGGGAGTTTCTTCGTGTGATTTGAGTATGGATTATTGATTATCGTATTCCTTGCGAATCGTTTAGGTACCGGAAGTGCATTCTTGGACCTACCGAACTTATACTCTTTTCCTTCCGATTTCTCGATGTCTCAAAGGCAAGTATATATTTATGATTGTACGTTCTCGACTTTGAAAGTGAGGTATATGTATTATATGATTGTATATATTCACTCTGGGACAGACCCACGGCTCCTCAGAGGGTTCTGTGACCTTTGGTGTGGTTCCATGAATAGTTTGGGTTAGCCACTCTGGGAGGGTCCGACGGGGCCTCAGAGGGTTCTGTTTCCTTTGGTGCGGTTCCATGGTTAATCATGTATGTATTGAAATGAGATTTAGTTATTCCGGAATACTAGTCTTGAAATGATGAATTGACGGTTAGTTTTACTTTATTGTCGAGAAGTATTATGTTCCATATTCGATACTTGTACTAGCTATTCGACGGCTAACCCCTTTATGGGGGAAATACTTTTCATGTATTTCAGGTTCCAGGAGAGCGGATAAGCATATATCGGGTTGGCATGAAGATGATGGGCAAACGTGATACTGTGTCTTGTCTTCGGTTATATTTTGTGTTTCCTCCATTCAGTGTTGTTGTACTGGAATGGTTTTTGAATACTCGAGTACTGTTTTCAGTTTCCTTGATGTTCCGGCTTATGTTGCCGAGGTATTGTATTATGATGTGTTGTATTTGGATATATTGGATATGGTTTGAATACCATTTGTATCGTCCTTTATTTCATTGTATTGGACCTCCTTGGTCAAAGTTCATAGTTCCGCGTATAAATAGCCTTGTGGTCCCACGGTGGGGCTCACGGAGCTTTAATATACCCTGAATAACTTTGGGGTGTTACAACACATGCCCGTAGCGCGTGCTAATTGTTGACAGTATATATAGTACTGCAGAGGTCAACTTTCGTCATTTCTTCCTCTCCTTTCTTCCTTCCGGCGATTTGGGCAATCTTGAGAGTGTGTAAGCGTGGATTTTGGCCTAATATCATCATCCATCAACATCTTTGGGTTCCTAGTATGGTTTAACAACATCCAAACATCTTTCACCGTTTTAATCAAGGTAAAATTCTTAGAACCCTAATTCTGGGTATTTTGGGGGTTTTGTTCTTGATTTTGATTTCAATCTATTTTTGATGAATTGGGTAGTGTTAAATGATGTTGTTAAACATGTTCTATGAATTGTATATCTATATCCTTGATCCTTTCAACCCGATTGATGATTTTTGTGTTCTTGAGGAACCATGAACATTTAATGTTCGATTAAATATCTCAATGAGTTTCCTTTGGTTGTTGGTCGTGTTTTCCATTGTATTTGGTCGTTATAAGTGTAGTAATTGTGTTGTCATTGTTTTGCAGAAGTTGTATGTGTTCGAGGTTTTCCTGTCGATCCATGTTCGTCGGAGTTTTCGGTATTGATTATCGAGGCAAATATCTTGCCCATACACTTCGTGCTTTGAAGATGTAATAGTTGGTAATTGACTATATGTGAAATTTGAATGTTTTTAATGAACTTTCAAACGAATCAGGATATTCTTGATAAAGGTTTTCTTCAAAATCAACTCATACGTTGTGAACAATGTGTCGGTCAGAGAATACGTTAGTGTTGTATATTAGAATGTTTTGTTTTTCGTGTGGTACCATTGTGTGTGACTATATCGCTAGTGGACTTAACGCTATATCATTTAGGCAAAGGGTGTGTGTGTGTGTGGATATGTGTACTTATTGATGAGTATGTGATATTGTGTGGTATTGGTTGTGACTCCTTTGTAAGGAGATGGTGCTATTTGTTGTTGTCCGAGAAGCTTATCTCCTTGTGGTTTGTGAATGTGGTGTTGTTGATATGTGTTGTGGTTTGTGAATAAGGTGTTGTTGATATGTTTTGTGGATTGCTATGTTGTTATGTGCAACCAGGTAGGGTCCGACGGGGCCTCTGGAGTTTGATACTTGAGGAGTACGAATAGTGTATGTGTGTACCAGGTAGGGTCCGACGGGGCCTCTGGAGTTCTATACTTGAGGATTAGGAACAATGTATGTGTGTACCAGGTACGGTCCAACGGGGCCTCTATAGTTTTGTACTTGAGGAGTACGGATAATGTATGTGTGTACCAGGTAGGGTCCAACGAGGCCTCTGGAGTTCGATACTTGAGGAGTACAAACAATGTATGTGTGTACCAGGTAGGGTCCGACGGGGCCTATGGAGTTCGTTACTTGATGAGTACAAACCGTATTTGTGTGATGCCAGGTAGGATCAGATGGGGCCTATAGGGTTCGTTACTTGATGAGTACGAACAGTATTTTATTGTCGAATTGCATGACCCGTGATTATATTCTAGTTATCGAGAACTAAATAAACCTTTGGGCTGTGACCCTAAGTGATTTCTGAAATGATAAAGATTCTCCAACCCCAAATGTTTTCATAACTCCCGAGATCTAAAATGTTTTGCAAAATGTGTATTGGTTTCATTCCTACCTTTCATGGTTCGAATTATTTTACTCAAGTGATTTATCTCGAGAAGTCTTTTGTTATGTTTAACTGGGTGGTTGTTCACGATTATTATGTTCTCGAAGTATGTTGTGTATGCCTCGTATTTAAACTTTATACTTGTACTAGCAAAATAGTGGAATTTTGTTACCCCCCGAGAAATCAGGGGGTGGATGTCTGTATTGCATCCAGGTATATGCATGTTCGTGGGGAGCTAAACACAGGATCGGTACGAAGGATGATGGAAGACGAACGATACTAATCACATGAAGACCATTTCTGGGTGCATTTATTCAGAGTTCATTGTATTGTCCTTTCTGCTGTCAGATTTTCTGTTATATGAGTTGTGAGTGCATTCGACCCTTGTATGGGTATGAGTTCTAAAAGAGATGTGTATATGTAAGATATACGTTTGTTGTGAAATACCAAATCGGTCTAATGGTTTGTTATTTAGTCATATTGTCATATAATGTGATGTCTTGTTTATGTATTTAGCCTAGTAGATCCTCATGGAGAGGGTCTACGGCGTGTGTAATATTCCCGGTGGATCTATGGGGGTGTTACAATATCGACCGGAGATGAGCCATTTAACCCCGATCAGGTTCTAGACCAGGGCCACAAAGGCACCGGCCTATGGCCTCACTTATGGAAAAGGCCTAAAGAAAATCAAGTCTCGCGATCCTCTCCCTCTCAGCTTGTGCCTGATTATTTATGGTTCAAAGTTTTTTGAGGCCTCTCAGTTCCCAGCTATGCTCCTCTACAATTCCTCGACTCCTCCACATTGCTAAAAAAGTTTGAGGTCTCACATATATTGTTTACTATATCAATAAAAAGCCTCATTTTCGGATGGCCTAGAGCCTCTAATTTTCTGGAACCGGCTTTGATCTAATTCACCCGTAAAAGTCTTGGGGTGTGGCATATTATGAAACACACAACTGTCACATTCCCGTCAAACCTGTGAGGAGTTTGGTCAGTGGGACTGGAACATGGTCGAGACCAGCTTTTAATATGAAACCGTGAATCTGGGATGTTCGAGAGGCTTGTTTGGATGATTGTAATATGTGTAATACCCGAATAATTATTGTGTATTTCATATATATTTGCATTTGATTATGTGTATTAATAATTAAAGTGTGATTTTCCCATATTCGTATTCCTACATTTATGATCATATTATTAAGAGTTTCCAAATTCATGCATGCATCTGCACGTCATAACGTACGCTAATAGTTGAACATAACGTACGTAAAGAGCTGCAAATAACGTACGCTATAAACGAAGCATAGCGTACGTAACAGGCAGTTAAATGCAGATAGGATGTGGTCGGCGTGCGGGGCCAGATGGGGATATTGACGGATTCCCCGCGTATATCTGGAAAACTTTTGTTAAAGCAGGTCAACGAGCATAACGTATGTTATAGAGGGCAGATAACGTACTCTATGATGATGATATTACGTGCGTAAGGGTATGTTAACGTACGTTATGTAGGATGGAGAATGAGACAGTACTCTTGATCCATCGAAAATATAGGCATAGGGGAGGTTCACAGGCAAAGGCAAGACTACATCAGATGATAGCGTATGTAAAGAATTTGTGGTTAGCGTATGTTAGAAGGGTAACATACATAATGCTTAATGGATAACGTACGTAATGTATAAAACTCTATTTATAGACATCAACCTCCTTTCATTTCACCTCCACCCTTGTCCGATTTTCTGCAAATTTGAGAGTTCCGAAGCTCTATAAACCCATTATATCAGCCTCCCAACTTGGTTTAGAAGACCAAAGAGCTTTGTCGATTGGTGTTCAAGCTTCCGGTGTTGAGTTTCACCAAGTGTTTCGTCGTTCTCCTCCATATTAAGGTATGTTGATCCTTCACCAACTGGAATTCATGTTCTTAATGAAGGTATGAGCCTATTACTGACATTACCGAGTTTATTATTATCATGTTGAATCAAACACCATGTTTTAGGAAGATTGGTTTTGGTTATACTTCAGTTTTCCTTCATTGTTAAGAGAATAAATCGAGCCTTTCTGGGATTGAACCCTATGATGTAGTTTTTTTTTAGATTGTTACTGATTTTGAACATGATTTCGAATAAGTTTTATGAGATTATTAGGGGTTTTCACCGAGATTAGTTCATGTTGTAAGAGGTGCTAGAATTGATAACCTTATTCATATTCATGGTTAGAATGGGTCGATTGTGTTGGTGATAATAGAATTGAACCCGGAGTACGGTTGTATCATCTCCCTTCAAAGCATGTTTTGGTATTCTTATATATCTTGAATCATGTCTTTGATATGAATTGTAAGATTAGCCGAACCATATATTGGAAGTCTAAAATAGAGATTGAAGTTTGGATTGTGATGACATACACATCCTTGAAATTTATAGGCGCTGACGTTTCATCTCTGTTATGGTCATTTGATTCGTATGAAGTATGTCATTAGTTCGACTTAGCGTTCGTCGAGTAGTTAAACCGTGAAACAGCCATATGTGAAATGTTAACTCGGACATAACTTAAGACGTTAGGTGTTCGTACGTTAGCTATGTGACGTAAGTTGAACTCTTTGTTATTTCATTTTGAATAAGGTTCGAGCTGTGCAAAGTGATTGTCGAAGGGGCGACCTTCGGGCGTATAGACAGGCGTTGAAGTATTTATTTCTTGCCATCTTTCTAAGGCAAGTACTTTAATTATGTTTTATGTATTTATGTTATACATGTTGTCGTGAATATGTGTCGTTGTTGTATGTCCACCTCGTGTTGGTCCGACGGGATCATCTTGGGATCTATGCTAGCGTGCGCTGGATCATTGGACAGGTTTTTCCATCTCGTGTTGGTCCAGAGGGATCATCTTGGGATCAATGCAGTGAACGCTGGATCATCGGAATTACCATGTGTATGTTGTATCATGTTGCGGTTATCATGTTGTGTATGGTATTGTGAGTTTTCTTGTATGAGAGACTCTTTGTTATTGTTGTCGTTGCTGATGTTGTCACTATACTTCGTGATATGTTGAATAATCCGTTATTGTATAATTATCGTATTTGTACTAGCATCGCTGTGCTAACTCCTTCGGGGATGGAATTTATGTTCAGGATACAAGAGGATGGGGAAACAACCACTAGAGATGCATGATGATGAGGATGCAGAGTGATGTTACAGCCGGGATGGGTTTATGTTAGGCGTATTTTTATACGCTTATTTATCATTATTTTGTATTATTTTGGAGAGTAAATTTGCTTAAATGAGCTTTTAATGCCTTAATTTTGTATGTTTGTCAGGAGATTGGAGTCCGGAAGCTAAAAAGAGGCGAAACGGGCGAAAACGGCAAATTTTGGCCGTGAGCCGCGGCACAAGGAAGCAGGGCCGCGGCACACGCAGAGGACCAGCGGGCACAAAGTAGACTGTACTCTGTGTTGCAGCACAGTCCAGGTGAGTCGCAGCCCAGAAGAAAATCACAGCGCCCAGGTTTTAACCTGGACGCCATGTGCCGCGGCGCAGATTAAGTGAGCCGCGGCACACTAGGCGGTTTTGGTGTGCTCCGCGCGGATTTGGGCCGTTTTGAAGCCAGTTCTCGACCTACTCACACGGACGCGATTTGGAGATTGTGAGAGTTATAAATAAGGGTTTAAGACCCTAATTAATCAGCTTGGAAATCGGGGAATCGAGGGTTGGAATCTGAGAGGCTTGGAAAAAGGAGGAAGACAGAAGATTATCACAGACAAGAGAGGCAGAAGAGATCAAAGGCAGAGGACGGAAGCCAGAAGAATGGAGGAATCCGAGCTCTTCATATGCGTTTGATTTTCATGCTTCTATTTATTAATTCTGTATTTTCATTAATTAGCATGTCAGGCTAAAACCCTAATCTAGGATTTTGATGAAACCTACGTTTTGACGGATTTGCTTGAGATTATCTATTTAATTCCCTTTTTGTTGAGTTTTCCCAATCGTGTTTAATGCTTTTAATTATCAGGCCAATAGTTGTATTGTTTTAATCATTCAATTCGAATCGGGAGAGGAGAGTTGGTGAGGAACTATTGGTGAGGACCGTTTTATCTTGTGAGATAGGAATATACTCATAGGAACTACATGACCTTTTGGAGATTTTATGCTTTTTGCCTATTGACGAATTAATTCACCTAGGGATAGAGTGCGTTATTCGCCTTTAGAAAAATCTATTGACCTCGGGAGAGGCGGTAGAGTATATTAGAAATCTTCGCCTTCAATAAATTGGGAAAATCATTAACTTCAGATAATCGAGAGTAAATTCGGATAAACCGAGGTGGATTCAGAATCCTAGACTTATTCATCATTTGATTCTCTTTCTTCAAGCTATCGTTTTTACTGTTTAATCTTTTATTAATTCTTTAGTAATTAATAGCAAACCCAAAGTTCGATTGTTCGAATAAAACTAGAATACATAAAAATCGGTAGTTAGTGATTCAGTCCTCGTGGGAACGATACTCACTCATCACTTTATTACTTGTATACGATAACGTGCACTTGCGTTCAAGAAATATTGCAACAAGTTTTTGACGCCATTGCCGGGGACTGAAATTTTTGCTAATATCGATTTCAGTATTTCTAGTCTTATTTTGAACGTTTTATTTACTTATTTTTGTGTAATTAATTTTATTTATTTGTTTTTCCTTTCAGGATCTTTCGCGTAGTGCATGAGAAAACTCGGTAACGAAGGCCTACCTCCTTTGGCTACCGAACTCGAGCGCACTTTTCGAAGGAACAAGAAGGAGAAACGAGAGTTACAGACGACAGTGACCATGACCGAAAATATCGAAATTCAAGGAGGAAATAATATTGTGCAGCAAGCTCAACCAGAAATGGCTCTTCGAGATTATGCTATGCCGCAGATTAATGCTAATTTTTCGGGGATTCGGCGTCCCACCATTCAGGCAAACAACTTCGAAATCAAGCCTGCAATTATTCAGATGGTACAAGCGAGCCAATTCTGTGGATTGCCGAATGACGACCCCAACGCACATATTGCTTCTTTTCTCGAGATTTGTGACACGTTCAAGAACAATGATGTCACCGATGATGCTATCCGATTACGGCTTTTCCCTTTCTCTTTGAGGGATAAAGCGAAATTTTGGCTGAATTCCTTACCGCCGGGCTCGATCACGACATGGGCAGAGTTAGCGCAAGCCTTCCTTGCTAAATTCTTCCCACCTTCTAAGACGGCGAGACTGAGAAACGAGATCATCACTTTCGGTCAGTATGACATGGAATCGCTTCACGAGGCATGGGAGCGATACAAAGATTTGTTACGGAGATGCCCACATCACGGACTTTCAGACTGGCTTCAAATTCAGACGTTTTACAATGGATTGAGTGCCTCTACACGCACTCTCGTGGATGCAGCCGCCGGTGGAGCTTTGATGGGAAAGACGATGGCTGAAGCACACTCGTTCTTGGAAGCTATGGCCGTTAATGCTTATCAATGGCCATCCGAACGAATAACGCCGAAGCGAGTTTTGGAAATTTCGAGTAATGACCCGATATCTACATTGTTAGCCCAAGTCGCAGCATTAACGCAGCAGCTCCAAGCATTTTCGCATGCTCCTTCCCCCATTACCATTGAGTCTTGCAATTGGTGTAACGGATCTCACCCTAGCGCGGAGTGTCAAGTCGGAAATCCATTCGAGCAGCCCCAAATTGAACAAGCTCAGTTTGTAGGAAACGGAAACCGGCAAAATAATCCGTACTCCAACACGTATAATCTGGGGTGGCGTAATCATCCCAACTTTTCGTGGTGAAACGGACAGAACTCGAACCAGCCTCCGTTCGCTCAAACCCAACAGTAGCCCCCTCCCGCTCCAAAAGTTTCTCTCGAGGAAGCAATTGCGAAATTGGCAGCGAATACGAGTCAGTTCATGACCCGTACTGAAGCAACATTGCAAAATCATTCCGCCTCCATTCGTAACTTGGAAGTCCAGCTGGGCCAGATTGCTAACGTGTTGACAGCCCGCCCGGAGGGAGCATTGCCAAGTACGACCGAGACAAATCCTAGAGAAAGTTTAAATGCGATCAGTTTAAGAAGCGGGAAGGAGGTGTGTGACCAGCCCGAGAGAACTGAAAAGAGGAGTGATATTGAGGAGAAGAAAGATTTAGCGACGGAAGAATCACAATATTGGAGACCCTCGATAACGTTTCCGGATAACCCGAAGGCATATGTGCCACCCGTCCCGTTTCCACAGAGATTACAGCAGAAAAAGGCGGACAAGCAATTCTCTAAGTTCCTCGACGTGTTCAAGAAGCTTCATATTAACATTCCATTTGCCGACGCGTTGGAACAAATGCCAAGCTATGTTAAATTCATGAAAGAGATCTTGTCAAAGAAAAGAAAACTCGAGGAGTTTGAGACAGTCGCCTTGACGGAGGAATGCAGCGCGATTCTTCAGAAGAAGCTTCCACCAAAATTGAAAGATCCGGGAAGTTTCAACATACCGTGCACCATGGGGAATCTCTCTTTTAATAAGGCATTGTGCGATCTCGGTGCTAGTATTAACCTCATGCCTCTGTCTATTTTCAAGAAGCTGGGAGTTGGAGAAGCAAAGCCGACGACGGTCTCCTTGCAATTAGCGGATCGATCTATTAAGTATCCGAGGGGAGTGATTGAGGATGTGTTAGTAAAAGTAGATAAATTTATCTTTCCAGTGGATTTTATTGTTCTCGACATGGAGGAAGATGAAGATATCCCGATTATCTAGGGGCGACCATTTTTAGCGACCGGCAGAACTCTTATAGACGTGGAAAAAGGAGAATTAACTCTGCGGGTTCAAGATGAGCATGTTACGTTCCAAGTATTCAAATCCTTTTCATGGCCGGGAGGTGTTGATAAGAGCTCACAAAGTGGAAGTGTGGAGGCTGTTGCAAAATAAAAACACCGAAAACATCGTCGGTCGAAAAATTCAGATTCCATGTCAGATGGTCCAACTTCTAAGAAAGATGTAGAACGAGTAGCATTTCTCGAGCATGTGAACATGCAATCATCGCCATCTGACTAGCCACACTCGGACAAGTCTGCTGCAGTCTTAAGTGCATTCGTGAAAGAGGGGAATAAGCCGGAAGCCAAACGGACGTCTAGTCATGAGAAAAACGGGTGTTTCGGAAAGTTGTTCTCGTCAAAACCTTTCCGCAAACAACATTGGGTGTCCGAACCGAAAATCAAATCGTTAATGACCGATGGTCAAAATTTTAAAAACCATATTAACGGTTCGATGAACGGGGCGAAGATCAAATGGAGTTTGCGAAAAGCGAACTGATTTTTAATAGGTCCGGCTGAAGACTATAAACTTAGCGCTTCTCGGGAGGCACCCCGAGTTCGTAGTTGTAGATTTTTGCATTTCTATATTTTTCTTGCATTCTTGCTTTTTTTTTATTTTTCATCATTTTGTGCTTTGATTTGCTTTTACCTCTCGCACTTGAAGTGTTCTTCTTAAAATTCTGTGCAGGAAAAGTCCCAGGGGAGAAATTCATTACTGAGCCGCGGCACAAGTATTGTGAGCCGTGGCACACACAAATAGAAAGGGAGAGCTAAACAATCTGTATTCTTTGCCGCGACACAACATTACTGAGCCGCGGCACACCTGAGTCCTGAGCCGCGGCACACGAAATCTGAGCCGCGGCCCACAACAAAACAAACGAGAAGGAAAAAAGGGACTGTACTCGGTGTCGCGGCTCACTTGAGCTGTGCCGCGGCACACCATGCGGAATTTGAACAGCCCAGGTACCTTATAACCCGCATTCGGCCGACTACCCAGGTAAGTTTACCTTCCCTTTCCCTCTCCCTTGCGCGCGCGACCGGCCAAGAAACCTTCTCCTTCTTCTCGTTTTCTTCTTGCATTTCTCTTGCACTTTTCACAATCCAAGAAAGGTATGTTCAAATCTCTAATCTCAAATTGTTCGATGAATTTAAATTTGAAGTTGTGTTATGCATTTGAGGATTGAATATGTTTATTTCCTTCAAAAGTTCTATGATGGTTAAGTGGAGGACATGATGTTTTGATCGATTTTTCCTGATTATTTTGGATTATGAATGAGTTGAATGTGTCGTTTGTCATGACGAATGAGTCGTGTTTTTATTCTTGGGGATTTAATGGAGCTATTGCCATATTTGTTCTTCAAGTGAACTCTTGCCCTTTAAGTGTTCGATGAAATGTCTAAATGAAAAATTTTCTTTGTTAAAGCAATATTTTTAATCTGTGTGCAACGTATTCATTCTGGAATTACAGCAACCCCCAACCCGTACGTCTAGTTTAAACGTTATGGTTCAATTTCATTTTTTTTCTCACAGTTGTGCTATCTCGTAAAAATTTCTGATTTACGGCCGGATATCCTTAGCCGAGTGATGATTATTCTCGTTATTGTTTGAGTAAGTAACCTTCGGTGTTTAAATTTTTTCAGGACTGACTATGGCTAGGACTAAAAGGCGAGCAAGAGGGCCAGACTCGGTCATCCCCACTCGAGGGGAAACCTCTCGTAGTCGCGCCGAGTCGGAGGCGCACCCGGTTCTCGACCCTGAGATCCACAAAATCTTCAATGAGAAGATTCGGCCGCGACCTCTTATCCCGGAGAGGGATTTACTCCAGCCCCCAAGACGGGAACCGCTACGATGATAGACGAGATGGGGTGGGCCCGATTCGCCGCACCCCGAGCCGCGGTGATATCGATAGTGCATGAGTTCTATGCCGGTGCGTTATTGAAGCATATTCGGCAGCGGATGTTGCAAAAATCGGACACTCGGACTCGTGTCGATGTCCGAGGTATTACGGTTGATTTTTCCACACTGCTATTCGGAGGTTGTTTAGGCCGCCGGTGGTAGATGAGACGGCCTATGACCGAGTTATGACTAGCCTCACGAAGGAGGCTCTGCTCGAGACTATCACGCAGCCCGACTCCGACTGGGAGCAACGCGCACCGGGTTCTTCCACTTTCCATTTCAAGAGCTCGCGCCTCAGTCGGCTCGGGCGTGCCTGGCTATATTTCATTTGCGCTCGTATAGACCCCACATCTCAGATCCATGCTGTTTTCTCTCCCACGCCCGGACACTATATGCTATCACATCATTGCGTTTGATGTGGCCCCTCTCTTGGTCCGATCTATATTCCAAGGTATTCGTGGAGGGGCCAAGACGGGGTTGAAGCACCCCTCTCTTATCTGCGCTCTGTGCCGGCAGTCGGGGCTGACGTGGTCGGACGACGAGCCGATGCTGGCTCCCCAGGCCCCGATCGACCACCGCATCATCTCACATTTTGACCAGTGGGGAGGAGCGCCGGCGAATGCTCGGGGGAGAGGATTTCTACTAGATGAGGCCCACGAGGGGTCCCCCGAGCCTCTTTTGCTGACACAGGGGCAGGCAGATGCTGGACCGCCGCCCGACAGAGAGAGATTGCAGGCGATGTTCGATGGGCTGAGGGAGGATATGAGGAGAGAGAGAGGAGACGAGGAGAGAGAGAGAGGATATGAGAGAGGATATGAGGAGAGAGAGAGGAGATGAGGAGAGAGAGGGAGAGTATGCTGGCTGCCATGAGAGAGGAGTAGCGGACGGAGAGAGAGAGCATTATTGCTGCCGTCATGGGTGAGATGCGAGAGCAGGCCCGCCGGGCCAACCGGCGTGAGGCGAGGCGTCTAGCAGCGAGGGACGCCTACCATCAGGAGCACCTTGCCGCATGGACGGCCCATATCATGCACCCAGACGGGCCATTTATTGCACCTGCTCGGCCAGCCACACCACCCTCCTCACCGGATGATGCTGGCACCAGCTCGTGAGAGGACTGGAGGGGAGTACTTGACCTTCTTATTCTATTGCATATTATATTCTGTTCATTGAGGTCAATGTACGTCCTAAGTTTGGGGGGGATTTACTTTCTGTTGCTACATTTACTGCTGTACTTAATTCGTTGCACTTTTTGTTATTTCTAGTTACCTTTTTGTCGATAGCCTTGCTTGTCTTGATTTTACTCTTATTTGTGAATTTTTCGTGCTTCTATTTGTGTAATACTGATGTTACAACACTGTTTTTCTCTCTGAAGAAACGGTCGAGTTTTAGTCGAGTTGTAGTCAGTGATTTCTTTTTCTGCTAAGTCGTTATTTATGTCCGAATCTTTTTGGTGATTGTAGAGGTCTTGGCAGATAAGAGAGGATACATACGTGTTTTAAAATCACCGTCGATACGATTGGTTACATTTTTCGGTTAGCTAGTCGTCCAGTTACATAAGTCGTGTTGGCACTGAGATTGAGTTTAGAGTCGGTCAGTTTTTCCCAAAAGTCGAGATATTTTTGTTCTATGATGGGAAGTCTAGTAACCGGGGGTATTCACGTGACCCGTTGTTTACTCTCGCGTAAAACGACGACCCTGATTAGACTAGTGATTTAGAAATTTAACATGTGCCGATGATAGGAAGCCTAGTAACCGGGGGTACTCGCGTGACCCGTTGTTTACTCTCGCGTAAAACAGCGACCTTAATTCAGACATGCGGGAATTAGCTATTCGAGTTGTTTCTCCGCTGTGGAGGGGAACTTAGTAACTAGAAGCATCCATGTACCCCATGAGTGTCTTTTACGTCAAACGGTTTCCCAATACATGAGAATGGAAGTTCCACCCTAGGATTATCCCGATGAAATATTCCGAGATCCGAACCTAGTGGTCAGCTCGAATCAATTTCTTGAGCATATATATATATATATATAAGGGAATACTGTCCGAGGATTATTTTTATGAAACTCGTGAAAATTTTGCCATTAAACTGTGGAACGGGGCGAATTTAGCTCGTTTATTTTAACCTTTCATATTGACGGTCGATTTGATTCACGTTTGTTAATCTTTGAGCTGGTTTTTCTTCATGAACGAGTAATTAGGACTGAACTTGGTTACTTTGTAGAATCAGTGTTCTGAGTGTAGCTCGCTATTACGATACTCGTATTTTTCAGAGAGAATTTCAGGATAGTATTGATTAGGTTGAACACTATGAGTTGCACGATTATTCACGATATTCTTTTGTTGAATTTAATTCTTTTTTTGCTTGAGGACAAGCAAAGGCTTAAGTTTGGGGGTATTTGTTAGGCGTATTTTTATACGCTTATTTATCATTATTTTGTATTATTTTGGAGAGTAAATTTGCTTAAATGAGCTTTTAATGCCTTAATTTTGTATGTTTGTCAGGAGATTGGAGTCCGGAAGCTAAAACGAGGTGAAACGGTAAAATACAAATTTGGCCGTGAGCCGCGGCACAAGGAAGCGGGGCCGCGGCACACGCGAAGGACCACGGGCACAAAGTAGGCGCCTGCTGTACGCGCAGCCTGATACCAGTGAGCCGCGGCCGAGAAGAAAATCACGGCGCCTGTGTTTTAACACGACGCCATGTGCCGCGGCACAGATTAAGTGAGCCGCGGCACACTAGGCGGTTTTGGTGTGCTCCGCGCGGATTTGGGCCGTTTTGAAGCCAGTTCTCGACCTACTCACACGGACGCGATTTGGAGACTGTGAGAGTTATAAATAAGGGTTTAAGACCCTAATTAATCAGCTTGGAAATCGGGGAATCGAGGGTTGGAATCTGAGAGGCTTGGAAAAAGGAGGAAGACAGAAGATTATCACAGACAAGAGAGGCAGAAGAGATCAAAGGCAGAGGACGGAAGCCAGAAGAACGGAGGAATCCGAGCTCTTCATCTGCGTTTGATTTTCATGCTTCTATTTATTAATTCTGTATTTTCATTAATTATCATGTCAGACTAAAACCCTAATCTAGGATTTTGATGAAACCTACGTTTTGACGGATTTGCTTGAGATTATCTATTTAATTCCCTTTTTGTTGAGTTTTCCCAATCGTGTTTAATGCTTTTAATTATCTGGCCAATAGTTGTATTGTTTTAATCATTCAATTCGAATCGGGAGAGGAGAGTTGGTGAGGAAGTATTGGTGAGGACCGTTTTATCTTGTGAGATAGGAATATACTCATAGGAACTACGTGGCCTTTTGGAGATTTTATGCTTTTTGCCTATTGACGAATTAATTCACCTAGGGATAGAGTGCGTTATTCGCCTTTAGAAAAATCTATTGACCTCGGGAGAGACGGTAGAGTATATTAGCAATCTTCGCCTTCAATAAATTGGGAAAATCATTAACTTCAGATAATCGAGAGTAAATTCGGATAAACAGAGGTGGATTCAGAATCCTAGACTTATTCATCATTTGATTCTCTTTCTTCAAGCTATCGTTTTTACTATTAAATCTTTTATTAATTCTTTAGTAATTAATAGCAAACCCAAAGTTCGATTGTTTGAATAAAACTAGAATACATAAAAATCGGTAGTTAGTGATTCAGTCCTCGTGGGAACGATACTCACTCATCACTTTATTACTTGTATACGATAACGTGCACTTGCGTTCAAGAAATATTGCAACAGTTTATTAGTTGTGTTTTGGTTTAATAAAGTACTCGAGTACGCTGTTGTTTTGTCTGTCTTTTGAGGTTTGTATTCGGATGTTGGTTGCTTTGTACTTTTCAGACTTGTGATGTAACAATAAATTTTACGGTTGGTATTTAATAATGTTGTTTTTAAATTCTTAGACTAGTAAATCCTTATATCAAGGATTTACGGTGTTGTAATAATCCTGAATATCTCGGGGTGTTACAGAATATGGTATCACAGCTAAGATTGTGGATATCTTGGCCGTTGGGTTAAAATAGGGTTCTTATTTGTCTTTTGAGGTTAACCGACCACATATAACATCACTGTACTGCCTACGTCTTGAAGTGAGCGGTGGTTGTAAGCTTCATAAACTCTATCTTGTCCTTTACATGTTATGTCCTTTTTCATAATTGAACGTTAGAACGATATTGTTTCCTGTATATTGAGTATGCATGCTTACAGTATGTTGAGAGGAGGACGTGGACGTGGTCGCGGTCGTGGACACAGACGTAGAAATGTCGAGAGGGAAGCTTCACCTTCTGTTCCTGATTCGCTGTCACATCAGTCTAACTATAATTCTGGCGAACAACAAGAGTCCGTTAATAATGAACGAGAACAAACTGTGGAAAAAAATGTCGAACCTGCCGTTCCCGACATCCTTCATCAAGTAGTCAACCAAATGACCCAATTTTCTGAAGTTGTGGATAGAATGCAAGTGGCGGTAGGATTGCAGCCGGGAGAGAGACAACAAGGCGTCCCAGACTTGGGAAATCGAGGAGATAGATGGCTACAGGAGGTGGCGAAGATGTACCCGCCTAAGTTCGATGGTTTTTCTGAGACGCCGATATGGGATCACTGGTTGAGAGAGTTGGAGAAAGTATTTGCAGGGATTAACTGCCCGGATGACCGGAGAGCCCCCATTGCCCAATATTTCCTAACGGGAGAAGCGTCCGAATGGTGGGAAGCTATCCGACCTGTCGATCATGATGCCGATTGGGGAGAGTTCAAACTTATGATGGAAGCTCAGTACTTCCCTCGTCCGGTGAGAGAAGCCAAGGTTCGAAAGTTTTTCTCCGTGCAGCCTACGGATGTGCCGGTGGTCTAGGCAATTAAGACATTTAATCAACAGCTGGCGTTTGTCGACACCTGGTCAGAACCAATGCAGAAATGATGATTCACTTTGATAAGAGAATGAAGCTGGAAATACAGAGGTACATGTCAGGTTTTGAATGCACCACTCTCCGCCAGTATCAGGACAAAGCTCTGGCGTATGAAATGAAAGAATCAGCTATGGAAAAGTTTTCTGAATCCAAGAAGCAAAAGGTCTCTGGTGGTTTTACAGAACACAAGAGTAGTTGGCCCTGCAAAGCCCAATCATCTTTTCATTCATTCAAGAGGCCTCCGCATCCATCCAAGGAGGAAAAGAACTCCATATCAGTATCAGCAATGGCAGATACAACTAGGAAATGTTTTAACTGTGGACGGACATGACACAATCGACATGGCTGCTCACTTCCCTTCATGATGTGTTACGAATGTGGACGGGAAGGACATCGTGTGGTGTTCTATGAAGAGGCTGCAAAATGTTTTGGAGCTCGTACTTCACAGCCAGTTCAGAGAGAGGCGAGTGTCCCTCAGACGCAACAGAGTGCTCAGCCACCCCAGAATTTCGGCCGAGGTAGAGACAGAGGACAATATGACCGAAAGAAAGCATCGAGTGATGGGTCCGTTCCTCCACACCTTTATGAGATGAGAAGGGAAGATGATCAGAATGCAGCTGCCACATCAGGTAATGTTCAGATCCTTTCACAACCAGTTAGTGTTTTGTTCGATACAGAAGCTACACATTCGTTTATATCATTATCTTGTGTTAATTGTTTGAACATTTCTTGTTTTCATGAATGTGAGCCTTATATTGTGGGTTTACCGAGTGGAGATAGAATTATGGGGAATTTAGAAACTAGAGATTTTCCTGTAACAATTGGAGGCAAAGAGTGGCCCTAAATCTGATTGTAGTAGAGATACAAAGAGACGATCTGATGCTTGGAGACGATTGGCTTAGCCGTTATGGAGCTATTATGAACTACCAAAGGAGGAATATCTCAATGATAGCTGAAGATGGATCTGAATTACTATTCGATGGATGGAGACCAGAAAGCTCATGAAAAGTGATCAAAGCTACAAAAGCCGTCAAACTACTAAAGCAGGGATGTACCGGGTAATGGTGTTATGCGATGAAGAAAGAAGAAGGAAGAGTATGGCTTTCGTCAATCCCGATTGTGAACGAATTTCCAGAGGTGTTTCCAGATGAATTACCTGGACTACCTCCACAACGAGATGTAGAGTTTACCATCGAGATAGATCCGGGAGAAACACCGATTTCTAAGGCGCCGTATCGAATCGCACCTACCGAGATGTATGAACTGAAAAATAAACTGGAAGAATTGCTGGACAAAGGTTATATTCAGCCAAGTGTTTTGCCCTGGGTGCACCAGTTCTTTTTGTTCGGAATAAAGATGGACCACTTCGATTGTGCATCGACTACCGAGAGCTAAACAGGATGACGATCAAGAATAAGTACCCATTGCCACGAATTGATGATTTATTCAACCAGTTACAGGGAGCGAGAGTGTTTTCGAAGATCGATTTGAGATCAGGATACCATCAATTGAGGATTAAAGAATCAGATGTCCCGAAGTCAGCATTCAGAACTCGTTACGGGCACCATGAGTTTGTAGTGATGCCATTTGGTCTCACTAATGTGCCTGCTATGTTTATGAAGTTAATGAATCGAGCATTCATAGAGTACTTGGACAAATTCGTAGTTGTGTTTATCGATGATATCTTGGTCTGCTCTAAGAGTCCGGAAGAGCATGAGCAGCACTTACGGATTGTTTTGAACCTCTTGAGGAACGAGGAGCTATATGCCAAACTTTATAAATGTGAATTCTGGCTAAAGTGATATTCCTTGGTCACGTGGTGTCAGCAGAAGGGGTCCGAGTAGATCCCCAGAAAGTCGAGGCAATTTTGGAATGGAAGTCTCCTAAGAACGTGAAGGAAGTCGGAAGTTTTTTAGGACGTGCTGGATATTATCGACGGTTTGTGGAAGGGTTTTCCAAAATTGCCTGTCCACTTACTCGATTATTGCAGAAAACCCAAAAGTTTGAATGGAACGAGATATGTTAGGCCAACTTTGATGAATTGAGGAAGAGATTGATGACGGCTCCAATTCTAGCACTACCACAAGGAACTGAAGGATTCATAGTTTACAGTGATGCTTGAAATCAAGGTCTCGGTTGTAACACCCCCAGAATCTAACTGGAAATATTACACGCCACAGACCCTCTCCGTGAGGATCCGCCAGGCTAAACATCGAAACAACACATTACAATACATACCGACGTAACAAAATAATGAACCAACAGACCGATTTGGTCTTTCATCATTATCATACAACTCTAGTACACATAACCCTATCTGTACTCATACCCATGCAAGGGTAAAATACACTCACAAACAGAAATACGACAGCGTAAAAGACCAAACAACGAACTCCGACTGACTGCACCCAAAACTGGCCTTCATGTGATTAGTATCATTCGTCTTCCATCATCCTTCGCACCGATCCTGTGTTTTGCTCCCAAAACCTGCATGTACCTGGATGCAGAACAGACATCCACCCCCCGAATACTCGGGGGTTAGCAAAACTCCACTGTTTTGCTAGTACAAGTATAAAGTGCAAATACGAGCTATACACAACACATTCCGAGAATACAACGAAAGACTTCCCGAGATATATCATTTAATTAAAATAGTTCAAGTCTTGAAAGTAGAAACGAAACAAGTAAGCACTTTGAAAATATTTCCAAATCTCGGGAGTTTTGAAAACATTAGAAATTGAAAAGTTCTTAATTCCTCGAAAGCCACTTAGGGTCATAGCCCCAAAGTTCATTTACCAAAATACAAATCCGTTAACAAAACACGGGGTCCACGGCCCAACCATTTCAATCACAAAACACAGGGCCCACGACCCGATCATCCACTGCAATTCACTTACAAGGACACATTACACATAACACGTTATTCTTATGCCATTCTAGCCAAACACCAAGACTCGATATATAATGTATCTCGACACCGAGCATAAAATATTGTGATACTCCGGACATATCACAATAGTCATCAAAACATCAACATCACCAAAAACCACACCTGGTAACACGTGGCCGTACCCATTAGTATCGGCCCCCAGAGGCCCCGTCGGACCGTCCCCGGGTGGGAAATCACTTCCGCGGACGTACCCATTAGTATCAGCCCCCAGAGGTCCCATCGAACCATCCCCGGGTGGAAGAACAGCAACACACGCACCCAAGTCAACTTCCGTGGCCATACCCATTAGTATCGGCCCCCAGAGGCCACACATGCCATCCCCGGGTGGAAGAACGACAACACATCCATGGAAAAACACAACTCTCAAAGATCAAACACACAAAATATATAGTCGAGGTACCTTGCTAGAATGGCCATATTGTCCGACACATACAAAATGTAACAATACCATCAACTCCAGAATCCAACGGTGCAACTAGCAACAAACACATACCAACGAGGTAGAATACCTTTCTAACCACGCCGAATGGCACAACCTCCTCATAAAGGAGTTACAACCTTTATCACACAACGTCACAAGATCATCGATAACCACACGTCTCCACGCACACATCTTAACAAAAGGTTAGAATTTTAAATTTACGAATGACATAATCACAGAAAACGGCATCACACGAGAGTAAACATTCATATACTCAACACTAATACACATATTCAATTAAGCACACTAATCCACGGAACACGCGAGTTCTCTTTAAAGAAAATCGTGATCGTAAATATACCGATTCTTTTGAAGGTTAGTTGTAAACATTCATTTAGCACATATTGTCGATTATCAACTATTATATCTACAAAATACGTAATGTATGGGCAAGATACTTGCCTCAAAATCAATTTGTGAATACTCCGACGAAAGCGGCTCGACCGAAACAACCCCAAAACAGCCCCGAAATAGCTCGACCGAAACAGCCCCAAAACAGCCCCCAAAAACCGACCACCTTCGCGAGAAATCAATAACAACACAATCACTACGAGAATAACACCTCTACGAATCAACAACATTAAACGAAATCCCAATCGACACCAAGAAAACTACGAGGGTTCAAGGGTTTGTTCCAAGAAAGACAAAATCATGTTCCGAGTGAAACGAAATCGATAAACGAGTTTCTAATCAGTAGATTACAACCAATACAACAAGAATTACATGACCAATTCATCATAATCGGCCTAGAATTGAAATCAAACGGAAAACCCCAAAATAGTTGAAAAAGGATTTTTCGAAGAATTACCTCAATCCGACGAAGAACAAGGGATTAAATGTTGTTAAACATGATCAAGACTTCAAGAATAAGATGATAATCTACTCAAGAATTGAAATCCCCATCAAATCGCCCAAAAACCGAGAGAGAGAAGTGAAAATGGACTGAAAAATGCGACTGTCCTATTTATACAACTGGACAAAACGGCTCAGAACACGGCCCAAATTAGCGCTGTATTATAAACGACTCAGCCAAAACGGTGCAAACAGCGCCGTGTTCCAGGGCCGTATTCTGACAGTGTAGACTTTGTCATAGTGACCATAACTTCTTCGTCCGGACTCCGATTGACTCGCCGTTTGAACCATTGTATTGCTAATTTGACGCTCTATCACATTGTAAAGTTTCAGATTTTTTAGAATTTATAAGCGCCGGTGGTGATCTTACAAAGTAGACCAAATGCACAAAAACGATACTCCTCGACAAAACAATGATCATTCAACATGCAATGAAAAACTAACGGACGATCCAACTCGAAAACGAACAAATAACAAAGCAAGACATACTATTAGCTCGACTTATGCAACGATAAGTCGTACCCAAAGAACACCATAACACGGTACATCGTGCCATACCCAACATAGGGGAAAATCTCAAGAAATCTCCAACAGAACAAAATGAACGGCACAATCGACAAAAATTCAAAAATAACCGGAACCGAGAATCTCGGGTATTACATCGGTTGTGTACTGATGCAGAATGAAAAGGTGATCGCGTACGCTTCACGGCAGTTGAAGCCATATGAAGTTAATTATCCAACTCATGATTTGGATCTCGCAGCTGTTGTTTTTGCCCTGAAGATATGGAGACATTATTTGTACGGGACTCACTGTCAGATATTCACCGATCATAAGAGTCTTAAGTACATATTCAGTCAGAAAGAGTTGAACATGCGGCATAAGAGATGGCTGGAATTGATTGCGGACTACGATTTGGAATTCCTTTATCACCTAGGTAAAGCGAACGTAATGGCTGATGCACTGAACCGCAAGCCCATTTCTATTAGAATGCTGGAAATGCTCACAGCCCAGTCCAGCATTCAACGAGAGTTGATTCGTGAAGGAATTGAGGTATGGGTACAAGGCATTCAAAGACAATTATGTGCGATGGAATTAACCTCATCATTGACCGAAGAAATCAAATCTAAGTAATCAGATGATCCTTTGATGATTCGGTTACGTGAAGAAGTGACCAAGGGAAAGGCCCCAGGATTTGTAATTTATGAAGATAGAGTTTTGAGATTTCAAAGTCGGCTTTATGTTCCCGATATTGATGTTTTTAAGCAGACAATCATGAACGAAACTCACACTACACCCTATTCTATTCACCCAGGCACCAGTAAGATCTATAAGGATCTGAAGCAGAATTTTTGGTTGGGCAATATGAAGAAAGATGTGGCCGAATATGTCTTAAAGTGTTTAACTTGTCACCAGGTTAAGATCGAACATCAGCGACCCGCCGGAATGTTGAATCCACTTCTGATTCCTGAATGGAGGTGGGAAGATATATTGATGGACTTTATCGCCAATATGCCGAAGACCAGAACAGGGATGGATGTGATTTGTGTGATAGTTGATCGTCTAACAAAGTCGGCTCATTTTCTGGGCATTAAGGATAATTGAGGACTAGAGAAGTTGGCACGAGTGTTTATTGCGGAGATAGTCCGATTGCATGGTATGCCGAAGACCATTATTTCAGATCAGGATGGTCGATTCATGTCACATTTTTGGAAAGCGGTTGGTTACCTTCTTTCCACTTCCAGAGCTTCCTTCGTTTGCTTCCAATGCTGAAGAATCTGAACTTTAGCACAACTTGTCATTCTCAAACGATGGACAGTCCGAGAGAACTATCCAAATAGTAGAAGACATGTTGAGAGCTTGTGCCTTAGATTGGTCGACTGATTGGGAAATTCATATGCCGTTGATTGAATTCACCTACAACAATAGTTGGCATGCTTCCATTAAGATGGCACCTTTTGAAGCATTGTACGGAAGATGATGCAGATCACCCCTATGTTGGGATGATTCGTCTGACTTAATTGGGATGGAACCAGAGTTGATAGTACAGACTCAAGAGAAGGTAGCTCTGATTCGCAAAAGGCTATTGACTGTCCAGATTCGGCAGAAGTCTTATGTCGACGTGCACCGTCGCCCGTTAGAATTTGTAATTGGGGACCATGTACTTCTGAAATTTTCTCCTACCCGAGGAATTTTTCATTTTGGGAGGAAAGAAAAGCTGAGTCCGAGATATATCGGACCATTCGAGATTCCTGAAAGAGTTGGAGAGTTGGCGTACAGGTTGGCCTTGCCGCCATCGCTGAGTCATGTTCATAATGTGTTTCACGTATCTCAGTTACGGAAGTATATACCGGATCCCAGTCATGTCATCGATTTCGGCGAGATCGAAGTAGCTGATGATGGAACGTTCGAGGAGAAGCTAATTAAGATACTCGAGAGTCGAGTCAAGCAATTGAGGAATAAACCCATCTTCTTGGTTAAAGTTCAATGGTCACGACATGGAGTCGAAGAAGCAACTTGGGAGACTGAAGATAGTATGAAGTCGAGATACCCGGAATTATTTTCATCTTAAGTATCAGGATGAAACTTCTTTTTAGAGAGAGAGTATGTAATACCCGGATAATTATTGTATATTTCATCTGTATTTGAAACTTGTAGCATTTGATTATGTGGTATTAATAATCAAAGTGTGATTTTCCCGTATTTGTATTCCTACATTCATGATCATATTAAGAAGAGTTTCCAAATTCATGCATGCATCTGCACGTCATTATATACGCTAACAGTTGAACATAACGTACGTAAAGAGCTAAAAATAACGTACGCTATAGACGAATCATAGCGTACGTAACAGGCAGTCAAAAAAAGGCAGATAGGGTGTGGTCGGCGTGCGGGGCCAGATGGGGATATTGTCGGATTTCCCGCATGTATCTGGATAACTTTTGTTAAAGCAGGTCAACGAGCATAAAGTACGTTATAGAGGGCAGATAATGTACGCTATGATGATGAGATTACGTACGTAAGGGTATGCTAACGTACGTTATGGAGGATGGAGAATGAGACAGTGAACAACGTAAGATGATAGCATACATAAAGAATTTGTGGTTAACGTACGTTAGATGGCTAACGTACGTAATGCTTCATGGATAACGTACGTAATGTATAAAACTCTATTTATAGACATCAACCCCCTTTCATTTCACCTCCACCCTTGTCTGATTTTCTGCAAATTTGAGAGTTCCCCAGCTCTATAAATCTCTTATATCAACCACCCAACTTAGTTTAGAAGATCATAGATCTTTGTAGATTTATGTTCAAGCTTCCGGTGTTGAGTTTCACCAAGTGTTTCGTCGTTCTCCTCTATAAATCGAGCCTTGTTGGGATTGAACCCTAAGATGTAGTTTTTCTGAGATTGTTACTGATTTTGAACATGATTTCGAAAAAGTTTTCTGAGATTATTAGGGGGTTTTACCAAGGTTAGTTCATGTTGTAAGAGGTGTTTGAATTGATAACCTTGTTGATATTCATGGTTAGAATGGATCGATTATGTTGGTGATAATAGAATTGAACCCGGAGCACGGTTGTATCATCACCCTTCAAAGCATGTTTTGGTATTCTTATATCTTGAATCATACCTTTGATATGAATTGTAAGATTAGCCGAACCATATATTGGAAGTTGAAAATAGATATTGAAGTTTGGATTGTGATGACATCTCCGTTATGGTCATTTGATTCGTATGAAGTATGACATTAGTTCGACTTAGCGTTCGTCGAGTAGTTGAACTGTGAAATGGCCATACGTGAAATGTTAACTCGGACATAACTTAAGATGTTAGGTGTTCGTACGCTAGCTATGTGACGTAAGTTGAACTCTTTGTTATTTCTTTTTGAATAAGGTCCGAGCTGTGCAAAGTGATTGATCGAAGGGGCGACCTTCAGGCGTATAGACAGTCGTTGAAGTATTTATTTCTTGCCATCTTTCTAAGACAAGTACTTTAATTATATTTTATATATTGCTGTTATACATGTTGTCGTGTATATGTGTCGTTGTTGTATGTCCACCTCGTGTTGGTCCGACGGGATCATCTTGGGATCTATGCTAGCGTGCGCTAGGTCATTGGATAGGTTTTTCCACTTCGCGTTGGTCCGACGGGATCATCTTAGGATGTATACAGTGAACGCTGAATCATTGTAATTACCATGTGTATGTTGTATCATGTTGCGGTTATCAAGTTGTGTATGGTATTGTGAGTCTTCTCTTATTAGAGACTCATTGTTATTGTTGTCGTTGATGATGTTGTCATTATCCTTCGTGAGATGTTGAATAATCTGTTGTTGTATTATTATCCTACTTGTACTAGTATCGCTGTGCTAACCCCTTGGGGGTGGATATTTGTTTTTTGTTCAGGATACAAGAGGACGGGGATACAACCACTAGAGCTGCATGATGACGAGGGTGCAGAGTGATGTTACGGACGGGATGGTTTGTCAGTTGTGTTTTGTTTTAATAAAGTACTCGAGTATGCTGTTGTTTTGTCTGTCTTTTGAGGTTTGTATTCGAATGTTGGCTGCTTTGTACTTTTCAGACTTGTGATGTAACAATAAATTTTACGGTTGGTATTTAATAATGTTGTTTTTAAATTCTTAGCCTAGTAAATCCTTTTATCAAGGATCTATGGCGCTGTAATAATCCTGAATATCTCGGGATGTTACAATAGGGATATTAGATTTTCATGATGATTATCATATTTTGAAGAAAGTCTCGAGTAATTCTAGTGATTACTAGTGGACCAAATTTTGGATCAAATATATCTTTTGACCATAAGCTAGACGATAGACATGCAATAAGTGGATTGACTTTTAGTCAACACGAATGCACATATCAATAATTTCTTACTTTCAATGGTATTGTTTGGGAAACGAGTTTGATTGAGTGACTTGGTTATTTAATATATATATAAAGTTGCATAACAAGTATCATTCTATGCCAGACTCCCGAGTCAGCAGCAGTTTGTCTAAAATCATTCAATCCAGAGAAGGGATAACTTGATCTCATGTACGAGGCCCAAATCGATTCTGACGTTCGATAGCGAAAGCAGAGGCGACAAGCAAATGCCTCTTGCAAAGCGCTAAGAGAACGAATGCCAAGTCCCCCCTCTTCAATTGGGAAACAAATCTTGTTCCACGCTGTCCAATGATATTTGTTCCTATCACCGAGGAGCCCCAGAAAAAACATGCCAATTTTTGCTCAAAACACTCGATAACCCACTTTGGAAGTTGCACTGCTGCTATAGTGTGCGGGAATAGTTGACAGAACGTGTTTGATAAGTATCAATCGCCCTCGGGGAGAGAGAAGTTTGTGTTTCCAATTGAGGAGTCTTGCATCAATCTTCTCTAGTAAAGATCAATAGTACACTACTTTGTTCCCGTCTCTATAAAGATTAACTCCAAGGTGTAGAAACGAGAGAGACGAGTGCCGCCTACGTAGACACTACGTCATAAGTGCTCATATGCAATGTCTTTTGTAAACCATTGCAATCATGGCTGCAATAGCTCTCGCACTTGTGATCTTATGCAACACTAGTAAAAAAGTATTGCATTAGACAATGTAGTGTTGCTTGAGAAAGATCTGTTGCAACGTGCAACACCAATTAAAAGTGTTGCATTTAACTTACTAATAATAAAACTATTAAAATTAACTATATTATTAAAAAAATACATAAGAACTTTTAAATTTTGATCTATTTCATACTTCAAAATGAGAAAAATACTTTATTCTAAATTTTAACATTAATTATGAATATATTGTGTAAATAAATACATATTTTTTAATTTTAATTTTAATTTAAAACTATATAATTAAAATTATTTTAACTAAATAAATTATTATATAAATATAAATATATATTTTCATATGTTAATACATATAACTGATAATTTTCCCTCCTTAACAAAACATCCCTCCTAAACAAAATTTTTCCCAATACACTACCCCCCTACTGTTCCGTTTACCCCCTTTCTCCCTTTACTCCCTCAGCCCCACTCCCCCCCCCCCCCTCACTGTCCCGTTTCAGACACACACTAAAAATTCGAGACACTGAACTAAGCTCAATCACTAAATACTTTAACATTTACAGACACTAAACACTTCAATTAGGGCTTCGATTTGCCCCTTCCAGCTCCGATTTGCCCCTTCCAGCTCCGATTTGCACCTTAGATTAGGGTTTGTATTGGTAATTGATAAACACCCACTTCGATTAGGTATCGATTCATTGGGATTTTTAGTGGTACCTTGGTTTAGTGTTACTAGGCAGCGGGTTTATCGGCGTAATGTATAATGAGCATACTAGATAGGACTTCCACAATATAGTGTAGAATATGTAAATGGGATAAAATCTTTTTTTGCAAAATGCTTTTCCCATTTTTAGCAAAGGAGATGAGATGAAGTGCCCCTGCAAGAATTGTATTGAGCGTAAATTGCATCGTCAAGATGTAATTTATGATAATCTCATTTGCAGTGGGCCTTCTCCAATACATGCCAAATGGATTTGGGACACTAGAAAAGGATAATGTGTCGCTTACTTATGTAAATTGGCATGTAATTCCTGACCAATTGAAGAAAGAAATGTGGGAGTATACTCGGTTATATTTCATTACCTGAACTATACTTTAGATAAATTGAATTAATAAGTTCAGTTTCAATTCTAACTTTGATAAATTGTAGGGAAGGTATGTTATTCAGGATAAAGGTGAAAAATGAGTGTACAAGACACTTAATGATGCTTGGAGGGTCCACAAGAGTCGTATGAAGGGTAAGCATTACAAAGGCCATAAAACTGATGAGGAAAGGATTGAAAACAGGCCTGATGAGATTCCACTAAAGGATTTTAAAATGCTCTTGAAGTATTGGGAGATGAGGAAGTCCGGGTACTGCATTTCTATTCAATTACATTAATTCTGCAATTTCCTTCAAGTTTTGTTGAGGGATATATTTAGTTGGGTTTAGCTTTTATTTTCAATAGAAGTAGGTTTAGTTGAGATATCAATGTGACATATCTTTATATTTCAAGTTTGTTTGTTTTCATAGAAACTGGCAAAGGATAATTCTGATCGTCGTAATTCATTCACTGATACACACACCATGGGCCCGAAAACTCTAGCCCAAGTTCGGGACAAGATGGTATGTATGTGATTCCTTAATATTACACACATTGGTTATTGTTCTTATCTTTTCCTTAGTGCATTGGTATGTACATTTAAGAAATATCTAACGGTCATTTAACTGTTGTTATGGTGCTTATGAAATTTTTGCGCAGTAAAATTTCTACAATTTAATTGCTAATTTTATATTAGTAACATGAGGTTGCCAATTTGTTTGCGTTTAAGTATGTGGCACGAACAAACTGTTGTGCTAATTTTGGTATGTGTTATCTATACATGACAGAAAGAGTGACCCAAAACTTGACTCGCCATCAAATGCTAAAGTCTATCTAGAAACGCGTAAGCGAGAACCAGGGCAGAAATACAAGACAAATACTGATTCACTCGAAAAAAATTAAGAAGATGCTTGGTTCTGGACAAGATGCGGAAGCTGTTGTTTTGCTCACTAAAGATAAGGATCCTGTGAAAAGCTTTCTCGTGGGAAGGAGAGGTAAGGGCACTGCTTTGACATCAACTCCAGCTCCTGCTCCTACAGATGACTATGTACAAGAGTTGACAGCAAAGATAAAGCTTGATTTGGAAAGTGAATTGGAAGCAAAAGTGAACAGAAAAGTGCACGAGAACATGACATGATGTTGAAAAAATTAGGAGATGCTAATCCCAATCTTAAACTGGATATTAGAGATTTTTGTGCTACCTTTTCAAGTGAACAAGACGACAATGGTAGTCCTATGACCCAAGGCGGTACTCCTATGACTCAAGGCAGAGATATTCCATAAAAATCTACTTATGTGATTATCTATAGTTATCTAGTTATTTGGAGTTAGACTTTTTTGGAGTTAGACTTTGTTGGTGTAGATAGATTTCTTATTTCTTGTTGGTGTAGACTTGTTGGATGAAAGTTGGTATTTTGTAATTTTTTTTTGCCTTGATTTGTTAATGGGATGGATGTGCGTACGGAACGCACATTTCAAAATTTATATTATTAGTGTTGCATTTATCATTTATTTGCATTTATCTTTTATTAGTGTTGCATTATGTATATAACATAATATTGAAGTATGCAATCTAGTGTTGCATTATGATCAGGAATGGTGTTGCATTATATCATGTGGGCCCACTGCTGATGTGGCGGTGAGCCCCTGCTGACGTGGCAAATGGGACTCACTATTTGTAGCTCTCCATCTAAATACACTCGGTTGTTGCATTTATCTTCTATTGGTGTTGCATTATGTCTATAATGCAATGGTTTTCCCTCTGTTGCATTAAACCAAAAAAACGTTGCATTAGAGGTCAAATGCAATGGCCGCGGATGCAACCCCCCAAAGTGTTGCATATTTTAATTTCTGGCCAAATGCAACATAATTTGGGGTATAATGCAACATCACGAAGCATTGCATATGAGCACATATGCAATAGAGCAGATTTTATATGGTCTAATCTAGCAATAGAACACCTCGAAGATGTTACAAAGAAGATTTTAGGAAAATTAATTCGTTGTCCCGAAGCAACCTCATATTTTGCTAATAAACCTGTCAAATATCACAATTTTCATGCCTCCATTAACAAATATTACCACATCATCTGCAAACGCCAAGTGTGTGATAGTTGAACAGTTAGGCGCAGAAATATTGGAGAAATATAGCCTGATTGGACTGCTAGTTTTAAAGTCCAGGAGAAGGCTTCTGCCACCAGAATAAAACGATACGGGGATAGAGGGTCCCCTTGTTTCACCCCACTAGAAGGCTGGAAAAAACCACAGCTAACAGCATTGACCATAATAGATAGCACGGTTGCTTTAAGATTGCTAATGATTAGATTTACCGTCAAATCATCTATTCCGAATTTAAGCAAAACTGCCTGCAAGAAAGACCAAGCCACTCTGTCAAAAGCTTTCATCATATCTAACTTCAAAACAACATTTGAACCCTCACCTTTTTATTTAGCGAGTTTAACAGCTCCAGATCTAATAAAATGTTATCGTGTATATCACGACCCTCTACAAAGCCTGACTGCTCTTAAGATATGAGTTTGGGGAGGAAAGCACTCAGCATGGTCGTAAGAATGCGAGTGAAAACTTTGCTCACAAAATTGTAAAGACAAATTGGTCTGAAGTCAGCAAAGGTGGTCGGGTGGGGGGTTTTCGGTATCAAAATAATCTGAGTACTGCCGAACGCAAAAGGAACTGGAACGCCTGCAAAAAAAGTCTAAAGCAGCAATATACACATCATCTTGAATAATATTCCAGCAGTGCCTGAAAAAGCTATCAGGTAACCATCCGGCCCTGCTGCGCTGTCAGGGTCGATGTCCTAAACTGCTTTCTTAACTTCTTCTCTCGTCAGTGGAGCTCACAACACCGCACTATCCTCAGCTGTAATGACCGAAGGAATTGATTCCAAGAATTCGATCTCCCTTGAGCAATCTTCTGCTGTGAAGAATTTTTTAAACAAATTAACTGCCTCAGTTTGGATGTCGACATTCTCAGTCAGCAAAGCTCCCGATTCGGTTTGAATAGCAGAAATAGTTGCCGACGGTGTCTATCTTTGACAGTTGCGTGAAAGAAGCTAGTATTATCATCTCCCTCGCGTAGCCATTTATCACAAGCTTTTTGTCTCCACAATGTTTCCTCTTGGCTTAATGCAAGAAATAAACTGCATGTTGCTTTGAGAGGGCTTCTCGGTTAATTGCCGACGGGTTCGCATCATACCTTTGCTCAGTGACCTAATTCCTCCCCCTTCTGTTGGTAAAGTCCAGCTTGAAATTACTGTGTGACGAAAACCCGACTGCGACAAAGACATTTTCTGGAACGGAATTGCATTGGCACGCTAAAAGCAACATTAGTCCCTTCGAAAATTAAAGGATTGTGATCCGAAGTGGAGCGATTAAGAATTGATGCCCGCACGAATGTCAAAGCATCATGAGAATATGCCGTCAGAAGGAATCTGTCCAGCCTCTTTCAGACTCGCCCGGTCTGCCTATTCCCTGACCAAGTGTATGAACCCCCTAAGGTTTGAAGATCATATAGAGAAGTACCCACAATAAATTCACTAAAGTCTGATATGCTGCCCAAATCCGGATTGGAATTTCCCCGATACCCTGCAATGGACGAAATAGCATTGAAATCGCCCCCCAGAATCAAAGGAGCAACCCGATTAGTAACACATACTGATAAATTCACCCAGAGCTGTTGGCTTTCCGTGCTAGTGTGCTTAGCGTAAACTGCTATCAAATGAAAAGAGAAGTTAGCAAGAAATATAGCGAACTACTAGATTAACGAACTGACAATTATCAACAATAATCGAAACTTCAAAATCCATAGACCAAAACAAACAAACTTTGCACTCCACAGAGGCGAACGAGTTCTCAAGATGAAGCTTTCGACCAAACTCATTCAGCTTATTAGGGAAATGAAAAGGCTCAATAATCACCACAAAACCTAAATTGTTATGATTGATGAGATGATGTAGCCTGCGATACGACGAATATTCCGTAACAAGATTTTCATTAAAAACAGTGCGGGAAGAATGCTCGCGAAATCTTACCCGCAGAAAGGCGTGTAGCGACACTTGGAGTTCGCGAAGAGTAGTCTTTCTGAGGGTGGCGTTTCCTTTTTATCGTAACCATCACAAAACCACCAGTGGTTTTTTTCGCCATCCGAGTAGTGACTGGGTTGCGAGTCTTGAATCTGGGTCTATCAACTGATTGTCTAGATATTCTCGTGATAATACAGTGGCTGTTTCAGGCATAGCTAGAACAGAACTTGTCGAGACTTCTCTATTTTCTGGAACCATATTTAATTCTTGTGTTACAGTCGCTGGAACAGAGGGATTTACTGGAACAAAGGGCAGGACATTTGGTGTAGGAATCAGAGTCTGTTCAGTTCGAGGAGGGATATGTCACCATATCTTGCCGGGGGAGGGCAGGGTCGGTGACTTCTTAGGCCTGATAGGGTCATTTTTGGTAGAAAAAATAGTCTTCTCTTGGGCCTCTAAAGATCTGGCTTGGGGATGAGTCGCTTAGTTGACTAGGTTCCAAATCCCTTTCAAAAACTTCATTTGCGTAATAAAGTGGTATATTTCTAGCCTTTCGCCATGGACATCCGGAACTTCAGGACCGGCCCTGGGGGAGGGGCACAGGTTGAGTAGGTGGCTGGCCTTGTTGGGATTGTAACTGAGTCTGGGTGGCGGTTCCTGCTGTTTCCTAAGGACGACGGATAGCGGCGACCAGTTGACACTCCGAACTTTTATGCCCAAATTTCCAGCAGATGAGGCAGTTGTCAGGGATATGCTCCTAGGAAATTGATTGAGCAAATCCCCCCTATGAGCCATTATTAATCAAACCGTTTGCGGAGGCGTTTTCGATGCATCCAATTCAACAAAAATCCGGGCAACTGAAGGTTTGTTGAGAGACAGAGTAGAGGCATCAACTTTGAGCAGCGATCCCACAAGATTAGCTATAGAAAAAACACCCTGCTTATCATGTAGATGGGCTGGCAGACCTTCCAATGAGACCTACACAGGGACAATTGGTGATTCAACGTCGGGCTGAAAATCTGGTGACCATTTTTATATCTTCCTATGAAAACCTTGGATTGACCAAATCCAGCAGCGTTGATAATATTCTTCAAGGTCCAAATTGATAAGTATATTGTTGTGCGGCGATTAATTCGCCACGATAGGCGATCGGCGACCTTCCAGAGAAGCCAACCATGAAAGACATACTCCGGACAAACGCCTAGAGTTCGGCATAATGCGGCGATCGTCTTTTGGTAACCAACGATCGTCTTTTGGTATCTGGCGATCGTCTTTAATGAACGGACCAGAGGCGATCGTCTCATGCCACGTGGGGATCCAGCATCCGTCAAAGTCGTCGAAGACCGAATCTTGGACGATGGCCCACCCGCGGATCTTCAAAGGATACCGACAGATAGGATCATTGACCCCAGCCTGTCACCTACCACACCTACCGGCGAGGCCGCCGAAAGGTACGGTGGGCCCTCCTCGGACAAATGACTTCAACGCTGCGTCCGGTTTCCCATCGTTCACCCACCGCCTCCAACCGCAACCTCGGACCTCAAGGGAACAGGCCCACGTGACGGGACGATCGGCCGTTTATTTTAATATAGAAAACGGCGATCGCCCGCGATCGCCTGAGGGATTCCAACTACCTTGTCCCCTATAAATAGAGGACCCACTGCTGCGGCCAAAAAAAGGCGAATTCTACTACGAATTAAGCACAAAATACACACAAAAGAGAGAATCAAAGGCTCTTTTGGCAACCACTAACACATTCATAGTGATATTCATACATATTCATCATATATCCCAAGCAAGAACTCATAGATTCATCTATATGGTTCTTCCGGCAATCTACGCGCTCTAAAGCCTAGATAACTAGAAGTCTTTACACTCCTTGTATTAGATTCTAACATTAATATTTGTACTCGACAGTATATTTATTAATAACATCTCGCGAGAGTATTCAAGCCCGGGATTAACAACCTCGTCAAATCTTGTGTTATCTATTTTCTCACGGAAGTGTTCTCGCATTTGTTTGTTACTCGATCATTCCAGCAATACTATCTCCGGATAATATTTTGGGTAACAACAATTGGCGCTAGAGGAAGGAGCCATCTAAACCTTCATTTTTTATTCCTACCGTCTCGAAGAACACTCACTGTTCTCCGGACATATACTTGAAGAAACACTCACTGTTCTTCAATAGAAAAACCTTCGGAAAATGACATCAGCAACAACCTCCAAGAGGGCCACCCTGAGATCTGCCGAAAATATTATTCTGGCGAGGACCGAATCCCAGCCCACGGCGGAAGGCGACCGTGGCGACGCTAGGCTCTCACTCCCGCCCCCGAGGGACGGTTCTAGCCTCTCACTCGATCAGTTCCAGACATCGGAACAGATTGAGGAGGCTATAGCCATCCTCAGGGAACAGCAGAGGGCCCGCGATATGCCCACCATCACCCCGTCAGCTAACCGCCGGGCAAGAAAACGGAAGCTCAAGGGGATCTATGTTGAGAAATCGACGGAAAGCCCCGAGCCGCAGGGGAAGGCTCTCGTAAGGCGGGACGATTCTGTCTTCAGCCGCCTGGGGAGCGATCCCTCATGGCGACCTGGGCACTCAGCCCCAAATGAGACATCGGTATCTGAATCCTTTACCAGGAGTTCAGCGTATCCGACTCCCAAGAGACAGGTCGGTCAGCGAGCCCCTGCTCGCCCAAGGAAGGAACCCGCTGGCAGGGAGCTCGTCATTCACCACGGGGCTAGGGGATCGGTACACGATCGCCTTGGTTCACACTCTGAGAGCCAGTCGGCAAGCAGTCAGGCGACGGCGATCGCCGCCATGCAACGCCAGCTAGACGAGGTGAAGGCGCTCCTGGAAAATAGGGCAGGCGCCAGGAGACCAATCGTTGGGTCAAGCGAACCACTTGCGACTCAGGTCTAGCTCGCCCCAGTCCAACCAACGATCAATCCCCCACAAACACCTCTATATGAGGGGAGATCGGATCCGGAAACCCACTTAAGCAAATTCCGGATCTACATGACCGGATGCGGAGCTTCAGATGCGACGAAATGTCGTATGTTCCCATTGACTTTGGGTGATCTCGCCCACAGGTGGTACATCTCACTACCATCTCGCTCAATCAATTGCTTTGAGAAGCTGGCGAACGACTTCACGTCATACTTTGCCGCCAAGGTCGCTCGCCCGGAAGGTCCCCACCGTATGATGAAAATCAGGCAGGGGAAGGACGAATCAGATGAGGATTACATCGACCGGGTAGACGAGATAGTCCTCACCGGTGAGCCCGTCAGCGACGAGATCGCTCTCAGCTCAGTTATGAGCGGATTCCACGGACGTTCGCCCATGTTCAGACACCTCACAAAAGATATCCCCCCGACCTACTCAATATTCCGCGGCAAAGCCGCCGGTTTCTTGGCCAGACAAAGGATGCTCTCACTCCGCTTAGAAGAGGGACCATCCGAAGAAGGAAAAGCACCTTCCCATGTCCAGAAGAAGGCGGTCGCCAAGCCCAGAAAGGCAATCGCCAAGCCTCCTGGCGAATTCAATGCCTTCGAGGATGTAGAGGTCCACCTTCTTCACAACCTTAACTTATCTCCGGCCCACATCTTCAACGCGATCAAGGGTCGCGAGTGGCTTTCCAAGCCAAATCCAATAAGGGACCACGGTCACCTAGACCGTAGCAAATTCTGTGTCTATCATAAGAGTCCCGGCCACAACACTAGTCAATGCCGCGACCTCCTCAGACAGCTCTGGCGACTGTTTGAGGAAGGCAAACTGGACAATTTGATCACCAAGCCAGAACCCAGGACGGAAAGAGCCGGAGGGCGCGACCAAGCGAAAGAATTCCTCCCAATCCGATCGCCAGGATCGAGCATGAGCCGGAGTACTCTGATGAGTCGATCCCTCCGATCAACCCTGGCGGTCGGATCAACATGCTTCAAGCTGGAGGTGGGAGCCTCGGGGGCCTTTCCCCGGTTTCCACCCTGTCAAAAAGAAAGCGAAAAGCCGAGCTGAGGGCTTTCGCTGAAGTCCATGTAGTAGTACCTCCAGAGCCGACCATCTCAAGAGACGCGCTCATCACCTTTTCCGACAAGGACAGGGAGGGAGTGCAATGTCCCAAAGAGGATGCACTAGTAATCTCCGCTTGCATCATTTGGAAGACGGTCGATCGCGTGTTGGTCGACAATGGGAGTTTTTGCAACATCATATTCAAATCCGCCCTAGACCAACTCGGCAACTTAATCAAATTCATCAAGCCTTTCGACACCGTGCTCCAAGGGTTCGGCGACAACACAGTCCAAGCCTACGGGAGGATCAAGCTCTCCGTTGAGCTAGTATGCTTTTATGATCCCAAGGTTAGGATTACTAGGAACCTAAGCTTTGTAATCATAGATAGGCCCAGCATCTATAATGGGTTCCTAGGTCGCCCCTTTTTGGAAACCTTTGAGGCGGTCGCCTCATCTTTCTTTTACTGTATCAAATTCCCCACTGCCGATGGGACGGTCGGTACTATAAAAGGAGATCAACTAATGGCAAAGAGATGTTTGAATTACTCCTATATTGTTACTTCTTTCAATACTTCCCATACCATATGTAACATTGAAGCGACCGACGATCAACCCATGGAGATCGACGAGCCTAACACTTCATTCCAACCCGACTCAGGGGACGCCATCTCTCATCAATTGACGGACGACATCGAGCCAAGGATCGGTTTCGATCCAAGTCTCGACATCGATCCAAGGACCGAGTCCGGAGATCGTACCAAACGAGAGGCGGCTGCACTGCCGAAGAGTTGGAAAGTATTACGATGGATCCGGATCATCCAGAACGGGAAGTACAGATCGGCGCAAGCATCGACCACGAATTAAAGGGGGATCTGATCAACTTGCTACGTAGGAACATCGGAGTCTTTGCCTGGTCACATCAAGATATGGTTGGCATAAGTCCCGAACACGCTTGCCATTATATGAAGATCGACCGGGCAATGAAGCCTGTTCACCAGAAGCGTAGGAAGTTCGGTCCCGAGAAATACGCGGCGCCGACATAGAAGTCCGTGGTTACTCAACAACAAATTGATCGGAGTAGCCACAGACGAACCACAAGGTCGCCAACGCGGTGCTCGCCAAAAGCCAATCGCTCGGAGATTATGCATTGACTTCACCGACCTCAACGCGCATGTCCAAAAGACCACTTCCCGATGCCTCATATTGATCACCTAGTCGATAGCACGGGCAGTTGCGAAATGATGTCGTTTATGGATGCCTTCACGGATATCATCAAATCCCAATGGCGGAGGAAGACATAAAACACACATCTTTCCACACGTAAAAGACATATACTTTTGGGTCGAATGCCGCTCGGCTTGAAAAACGCAGGCGACCTACCAACGATTAGTCAACAGGATGTTCGCCGATCAGATCGGCAAGACCATGGAGGTCTACATTGACGATATCGTAGTCAAAAGCCTCAAGAAGAAAGATCACCTCAACGATCTCGCCGAGACGTTCGCCATCCTTAAGAAGTTTAACATGAAGCTGAACCCCAAGAAATGCAACTTCGGGGTGGGCTCCGGGAAGTTCCTGGGGCACATAGTGAGCCAAAGGGGATCGAGGCGAACCCCTCCAAGATACAGCAATCCTTGACATGCAGGAACCGCGAAACATCAAACAGTGCAACGCCTCACAAGTTGTCTAGCCGCCTCAACCGTTTCATATCACGGCTCGGCGATAAAAGCAAGCCTTTCTTCGCGACCATCAAGAACAAGAAGTTCGCATGGACGAAAGAAAGCCAGATAGCGTTCGCCAAAATAAAGGAATATCTATCTAACCCCCAGATCCTGGCAAAGCCGATCCCCTATGAAAATTATTCCTTTACTTGGCGGCCTCGGAGGTCGCAACAGTGCCGTTCGTGCGAGCAGAGGGGCAAGCCCACTTGCCGATCTACTATGTTAGCCAGCGCCCACGACGCCGAGACACGTTATACACCATTGGAGAAGATCGCCTACGCCCTTGTCATGAGTGTACGTAAGCCGAGGGCTTACTTCTTCGATCACCAAGTGGAAGTCCTAACAACTCTACCTCCGAGACAAGTCCTACACCGACCGGATACCAACGGCGACTCCTCAAGTGGTCGCCGGAGATCGCCTAATACGGTATCACTTACGCTCGCACGGCGATCAAAGGCCAAGCTCGCGGACTTCGTGGTGGAATTAACGTTCCCTCACACCCAGGCCAGTCGGCCGACTGCTCGAAATTATACGTGGATGGCTCAATACCAATGCGAGAGCGGGGTGGATCGTCCTCATTAGCCCCGACGGTCGAGTTTCACAAATGCCGCATGCTTTCGGTTTCGTGCGACCAACAATGAAGCCGAATATGAAGCTTTGGTAGGCGGGCTCGATCTAGCCCTCGCCCTAGATGTTCGTCGCCTCCATATCTTCATGGACTCCCTTTTGGTCGTGAACCAAGTCAAGGGAGAATATGAGGCGCGCGCAATGATGGTCAAATACCAAGAGCCGGTCGAATTGTGCACAAAATTTGAAGAAGTGCTAATCGAACAAGTCCCGAGAGAGCACAACTCCCGTGCCGATGCTCTTTCCAAGCTAGCATCATCGGATGGGCGTGACTTCTCTAATATCCAAATCACAAAGTCAGCAAGGCCGGCGATCGACAGGAATTTGGTTACCACGGTCGCCATCGCCGAAGAGAATTGGATGACCCCGTTCATCGAATACTTGAAGGACGGAACGGTCCCTGACGACCGTGTTAAAGCTCGCCAACTCCAGCTTCGTGCAACCAGGTATACCCTATTGGACGATCGGCTTTACAAGTGAGCCTTCAGCCTTCCCCTCCTCAAGTGTATTACACCGGAGGAAGGTCGGCTCATTTTAGCTGAAATCCATGACGGGATTTGTGGGAACCACGCGGGCGGGCGAGCCCTCATCCATAAGACAACCAGACAAGGATTTTTCTGGCCATCACTTCGGAAAGATGCGATCGCTTATGCCGGATCGTGTCATAGATGTCGATAATGGGCCCCAACATTAAACTATCACCCGAACACTCACCTCCATGTATAGCCCTTGGCCATTTGCGCAATAGGGCATCGACCTTATAGGTCCCTTGCCGACGGCTCAGGGCGGTGTAAGTTCGCCATCGTTGGGGTCGATTATTTCACCAAATGGGCTGAGGCCGAACCGCTCAACAAGATCGGCCAAGAGCAAGTGATCAAGTTTATATGGAAAAACATCGTATGTCGATTCGGTCTGCCCCAGTCCATCATCTCCGACAACGGGAAACAGTTCGACGGTTTAGAAGTCATGCAATTTTGTGAAAAGTGGGGAACCAAAAGGTTATTCTCGGCCTCTATCACCCTCGGACGACGGGCGGTAGAGGCGGTGAATAAGATCCTCAAACACACGATCAAAGCACGACTCGAATCCGTGCAAGGACGATGGGCGGCGAGCTCGAGACGTTTTGTGGTCCTACCGAACGACGACCCGCAATTCAACCGAAACCCCGTTCGCCCTTACCTTCGAGCGAGCGGTGATTCCTTCAGAGATCGCCGTCCTCAGCCATCGAACCGAGCAGGAGATGACGACCGACAACGATGTAGCCCGACGAATCGACCTAGACATGCTCGAAGAAAGACGGCTGACCTCAGAAATGAAGAACACAATCCACAAAAGGAGAGCCGAGAAGTTCTTCAATTCCAAGGTCAAAGAAAGAAGATTTCAAGTGGGCGATCTCGTCCTTAAGAAGATCCAAACCCACACAGGCGTTTTTGGTCCGAACTGGGAGGGACCTTTCAGAGTATCCAGATGGCTAACTAAAGGAGCCTACGACCTGGAACATCCTGACGGTACTCCGGACCAATACCCCTGGAACGCCGTGCATCTGAAAAAATACTATCGGTGATAAATTTGTATTCGATTTCAATGATGTACAAGGAATATAATGAGATTTTTTCCTATCCCATCTATTATGGCGATCGCCCCACCAGGCATATCGCATAATCGCCGACGATCGCTGATCACGACGATCCTAGGTAAAATTAATGCCGCCATGGTCCTGGAGGTCGATGGAACCGACAGCTTCGCCCATGCAAGGTTCCTTTGGGCTAAGATCGCCCGCCCTTCGTTTAAATACGAGGTCGGCGTAGCCGAAGGACCCTCCAAAATAATCAGTAGGCACGATCGCACGTCCTCAAGGTACATCATCTAACATGGTGAACCCGAACAATGCGACGTGTCGTTACCCCCGTCTCAACGTACACCGTCGAGGATCGCCATCTTCATGGCGGGCCGAGGTGGAAGCAGAGCTGACAAGCCGCGGACGTGGTGTCGAATAAGCCGAAAACACTCCGCGCAAGGACTCCTCCAGACCGAGATTGCCCGCCTTTCGTTTTAACACAAGACAGGCGTAGCCTAACAGAGGACCCTCACAAAAAGTGAGTCGCGGGATACACAATATCCCTCGCACACGAAGACACGATTGGGGAGATCGGTCCATCGAACACCCCAACCACACATGACTCTTCAGAATCGGCAAAATGAAGATAGCTCGCCAGACAGACTAGTCTTTGTTTCCTTACTTACAATAAGTGAACAAAAACAAGGGGGCAGGGATAGGTCGAGCTAATCTCAAATACGATCGAACAAAGAGTAACCACACTCGATCGGCTTCGCTCAAAAACATGCAGGGCGATCGGGGTCGTCCGACGAAAATTACAAGTAAGAATTCCGATTCAAAACATGTCAACACTTTCAACACTCAAACGATCGGCCGGACGAACAAAAAGTCGAAAGCAAATATACACGTACTCGTAAAAATTGCACGCAAACAATCAAAGGCGATCGCATGTAATACATTACGCAGTATGATAAAAGGAGTATTTTATTCATAACACAAGCTTCATACATTACGAGGCCCGAAGGCATTACAAAAAGTACAAGCTACGGAGGAAAAACAAAAATGCCTCTCAAGGCCCTTTCTTGGTCTTCGCCCTCGGGTTGCGGATCGGCTTGGGCTCCCATCGGCCTCGGGATGAATGAGTTTGCCGTATACCAACTCAAGTCGATCCCGAAGTCGACAAAGTCAAGGATCGGCGGAGAATTCTGGATGCGAGGATGCTCGAGGACATAGGATTTGAAGCTCTCCATCGTGGACCGATCTCGACCCCGCCTTTTTAGCGGCTCGAGCAGTCGGCATAGGCCAAGTAGTAAGCGAACTCGCCGACGTGCTCGGCGTTAAGGTAGGGATCGACCTCGATCGCCTTCACCGCCCTTCGTATCCGCCGCTGTCTTCTCGGCCTCCGCCACTCGACCGCCTTGGCAACGTTCTCGCCCGGCCTTCTCCAGCTCTCTCTTCGCGCCTCTAGCTCACCGCCGAGCCGATCCACCGCCGCCTTCACCCGGCCGCCTCCTCTGCGAAGCCTCGAGCTTCGCGAGTTTCCTTCTCCTTATCAAGGGACCGATCGGCAGCCTCCTTGGAGTGGCTCGGCTCCTGCTTCAATCGATCCACATCCTCGCTTAGCCCTTTTGGCCGTCTCCTCATACTCCTTCTCCATAGACCGGATCCGGTTGGCATCCTCGATATTTTACATTAAGGCGGTCTCGAGTTCGCGATGGAGATGAGCGGTGGAGGTCGCCTCAAAATCCCGGCGGCTTGGGCGGCCATCGTCGCCGTCCGAAGAGCAGTGGCAACGGCCGCCGCATGGCGTCTCGGATCGCCGACGGCGATCGCATCAAGGTCGGTCGTCCAAGCCTTGGGCAGAGAAGTGATAGCCTGGCGAACGTAAGCAGGGACTTCGAGAGAATTTTGCGGAGCCTTGCTCGACAGAAAGTCCAGCACCATGGGGGCAACGTCCGGGTCGGCGAGACGAACCCTGCAGCGTAAACCAAGGAAATCAAGGAGTTAGCCCATACCATGCTCAGAATGCCTAACTCAAAATTTTTGACCCACTCTTACCTATTGACCAGCTCGGGATCGCGTCCAAAAAGGCTTGTCCCGGGATGTTTCCGCATCGGCGATCGCCACCTTCTTCGCCAAGCTGCCAGATGACCGGGGGCCGGAGACCGTAGGCTTGGGGCCAGATCGCTCCATCATCGGGATGGCAGAGATAGGAGCCGCAGCGACCGGAGGCTCAAGAATCGATACGTCCGCCTCAGAGATCGACGGGGACTCCTCCGACCTCCGCCTCTTGCGGCGCTTGAGCTGTTCCTCTCCCTCGACCACCGGCTTGGCGACTGGCGCCTCAGCGGGTCTCGTCACCGGGGCAGGGTGAGACGTCGTCGCAGGAACGCGACCAGTCTGCTTGCCCAAGTGAAGGCGACCAAGAACTCCCGGGTTCGACATGGCTATCTCTGGCGGTGGTTCGGCGATTCGGGGAAAATAAGCCTCTGTCAAAGGAAAGGTACAAACAAGTTAGACAAAACAAAACGACCTCGTGGAGACGATCGTCAAAGAAAGGAAGCACACTTAAACTCATACCTTGAACTTTCAAGTGACGGGGGTAGCAGAACAATCGAGCCCCCAACCGATGAGCTTCGGTACCAAGCGATCGAACGTCAATGAAGGAGTTCGGCAAGGCACGGATCCGCTCCCAAACGATCAAGAAATCGAATGGAAGGTCGCCGATCGCTGGAACGAGAGGTCCTGCAAAAAGAAAACAAAATTAGATCAGTCCAAGACAAGCTCAATCAAGGGGAGAGTTTAAATCCTTACTCGGATTCCTCTCCCGGAAAATGGTGGGAATCTCCAACTCCTCATTCGGCATGTCACTCGACGCCGATCGCCATGCCCCGCCGACCCAACACCATTTAGCCAGGTCGCCCCTGGTCTTATTCGGCACGCCGAGGACCACTCTCCCGAGTCGGCCCTGGATATGATGGCCGCCGATTGACCCTTTCTGCGCAGCCAATTTAAACAAATAATTCATCTCCAGCGCAGTAAGGAGGCGGAACAACCGGTGACCGCCAAACAGGGTCAACGTGCAGATGATCTGCAGCCAAGCGTTCGGCGTCAGTTGAAGAGGCGCCAAATTCCAGGCGATCAGCAAGTAGGAGACGGCGAATGGCAACGGGAATCGCAGACCCGCCTCCATAATCATCTCGTTGACGGCGACTGCATCCTTGGGCGGTTGGTCGGCGCTCATTCTCCAAAGGCACGTGAAGGGAAAGCGTCGGAGGATGTGATATTTGGCCCTCAACGGCTCAGTCTTTCTTGGTCGCCGTACTCGGATCTGTCCGAGAGTCCACGGAGACGGGACGGCGGCCTGAAAGACCGTCCGATTCACATGTTCGTAAGGGTGAGCGGCGGTGTAGGCCTCGAAATCGAATTCGGACAGGTCCAGTGATCGTTTCCATCATCGAGCAAAAGCCACATAGGCGGGGCCGAATCTACTCTCTCGTTCCCGTGCCTCCCGCACCAAATCGTCCTCATCCACCGCGAGCCCCCTTGCTCCGCCGTCGCCGTCCTCGCCACCTCGGCCTCGTTGAAAAGTTTTTCGAGTTCTTGGTGCAATCCACGCCGAATAGCTTCAGCGGCCGTCTCCATATCCACTCTAACGGGAACCTCCTCCCGTTCAGGCAACGCGGCGGCAGCGGAAGAGCTTCCGGTCTCGAAGGTTTTTGATCCTCCCGACATATTAGAAAGAAAATAGAGGGAGAAGGTTAATTTTTTCTTACCTAGAAAAAAGAAGGAGATCGACACAAAAAAGCTCCAGAAATATCTGCAAAAATTCGGCTATGGATACGAAGGACGCGTAAAAAAGTGAAGGAGAAGAAGCCCTACCCTTTTTATAGATGGAGACGAGGGCCTAAATGCAAATAGGAGAAACCTCGGGGGCTGGATCGCAACCGTCACATGGGGACGCATTAAATGCAGCCCTCGAATCCCGCATACGCGTCTTTTCGAGGGCATGCCAGCCGACAGGTCTGACAAACCATCGGATTCCCCCAACAGCGGCACGACGCGTGTCCCTGCCATTACTGGAAAGCCCGCTTTCTTTTCCCGCTGCTCCCGACGCGAAAGAAGGTCGTCCATATTTGAATTCAGATCGGCTGGTCATTTAAAACATTGGCGATCGCCAACAGAGCCACCTCACCCCGTGTTTTCAACATCGAGGCGAGCTGGGGGGCAATTGTTGTGCGGCGATTAATTCGCCACGATAGGCGATCGGCGACCTTCCAGAGAAGCCAACCATGAAAGACATACTCCGGACAAACGCCTAGAGTTCGGCATAATGCGGCGATCGTCTTTTGGTAACCAGCGATCGTCTTTTGGTATCTGGCGATCGTCTTTAATGAACGGACCAGAGGCGATCGTCTCATGCCACGTGGGGATCCAGCATCCGTCAAAGTCGTCGAAGACCGAATCTTGGACGATGGCCCACCCGCGGATCTTCAAAGGATACCGAAAGATAGGATCATTGACCCCATCCTGTCACCTACCACACCTACCGACAGGGCCGCCGAAAGGTACGAAGTGGGCCCTCCTCGGACAAATGACTTCATAGCAGCGTCTTTGGTTTCCCATTGGTTCACCCAGCTGGCCTCCAACTGCAACCTCGGACCTCAAGGGAACAGGCCCACGTGACGGGACGATCGGCCGTTTATTTTAATGTAGAAAACGGCGATCGCCCGCGATCGCCTGAGGGATCCCAACTACCTTGTCCCTTATAAATAGAGGACCCACTGCTGCGGCCAAAAAAAGGCGAATTCTACTACGAATTAAGCACAAAATACACACAAAAGAGAGAATCAAAGGCTCTTTTGGCAACCACTAATACATTCATAGTGATATTCATACATATTCATCATATATCCCAAGCAAGAACTCATAGATTCATCTATCTGGTTCTTCCGGCAATCTACGCGCTCTAAAGCCTAGATAACTAGAAGTCTTTACACTCCTTGTATTAGATTCTAACATTAATATTTATACTCGACAGTATATTTATTAATAACATCTCGCGAGAGCATTCAAGCCCGGGATTAACAACCCCGGCAAATCTTGTGTTATCTATTTTCTCACGGAAGTGTTCTCGCATTTGTTTGTTACTCGATCATTCCAGCAATACTATCTCCGAATAATATTTTGGGTAACAACATATATGTTTTGGTCTAATAACCCTAATGAGAATCTGATCAAGTCAAAAGTTTTTCGGAGTAACGCCATTGACGGCCGACCTCTAGAAAACTTACCTATGAGCGCATACTTGTATCGGCGAGCCATAATTGCAACGTCTTCATCTACCCGGAGGTCGTAGTGGAATCAAATCCTCGGATGACTGTGAGAGAACGTCTGCGAAGGAGCGAGGGGGAGGGGGCTGAAGAGCCCTAGCCGGCGGCATAAGGGGCTGAGCAGAGGATTACGGGCCGGGTCAGGCGAGATCTAAAGAGAGCTATTTCCCGCTTTTTGCCTTGAATTACGGTTATGCTTCATTTACTCATTATACTATTTAAACAATTTTGTTTTCAATTTTCCAATAGTTTTGAACATATTAAAAAATGATTTGAAAATTGGCCTGAGTCAAGAGTTAGAGTGTGGAGTGTTTAAATCGGGTGGTGCAGAGCTAGAAAATCGTGGGTCGTTGGACTCGCGCATGTAAAAAGTCTACTCCGATATCATGTTAAAGTATGGAATTTTATCTCAAAATCAATTGACAACGGGAGAAGTAATTTAGGATCTTTATATATCGAACGCAAGGCTTGCATTTACACCGATGTAGAATTAACTTCAACAATGTTAAAGTTTGCGGCTCCATCTCAAAATCCATTGTAGCCCACGACCATTGTATTATAGATGCAAGACTTGTATTTACCTGATGTGAGATAATGCTTCAACACGCCCTTTACGTGAGCTATTAATGCTTTAACACACCCCCTCACGCGAGCCAGACTCAAGACTTAGATCGTGAATCCTTTGACTTGTGTGTCGCGAAATTAAAACACCATGGGTCGTTGGGCTTGCAGGTGTAGAAAGTCTGCTCTGATACTAGTCAAAGTTTGGGGTTTCATCTCAAAACAGCTTGCCAAAAAATAACTTTATCTATTGAGTGCAAGACTTAATTATTTGACGCGAGATTAGTGCTTCAACAATAATAATTGACTTGAATGTATCAATCCAAAATAAGTATTAAATTATTTCTAAACTTTCTACTTATAAATTTCAAATAAAGTAATTTGTAATCGATTAAGTTATACTCCCTTGTCTCGCTAAAGTTTAACAGATGATGTATATTTGATGTATTTTAAATAATGATTGGTGTAAGTAATGATGATAAATGTCTGGTCGGGATTAAAAAATAAAAAATATTAATAGTGAGTGTGTGGTAGAGATGAAAAAGTAAAATATGGTTGTTTGGATTGATTTAAATAGGGAGAGATTACATATTCTGGAACATTATAACAGGCCTAGTCCTATACTAGTTGGGAGAAGCCCAATAGCCCGTAGACTAAGGCACACATGTGTATTTACTTTAACACTATCCCTTGTGCCGAGTCTCCGGCGCATGTCAAGTTGCCTCGTTAAAACCTCGTCAAGCAAAAACCACATGGGAAAAATGCCTTGATCATAGGAAAAAGAGTACAACATCTAGACATATAGGTTATGCTAATTTCGTTAAGCCAAAACCTCTATTGATCATTTCGTCGATCAATGTTTGCTCAAGGACGTGACCAGTTCGTCGATAAGTGAGCTAAATGTCTACTTACCTTGTTAAAACATTTCCAAGTGATAAAAACCCAGTGGAAAAAAAAGAATCCTCGGTTAAGGAAAAGAGTGTAACTTGCGACGTGGATGTAAGACTCCCCCTCAAGTCTACATCTCCCCCTGATTAGTTCGTCAATCAAGGAATCTGAAAAAACAGTGCATGTGACGTTGCCTCGTTAAAAACTTTGCCAAGTAACAAAACCCATTGGGACAAAATAAACGTTGGTCAAAGAAAAGAGTACAACATTGGTAGGTAAAATTCGTTATACCTCACCCTCCCATCAGATCCTTACTTCGATCTCGGGAGTTCGGAAATCCTACGCATTCCGATGTTTCTCACATGTTTTTCAAATACGGCCTTGGGCAATGATTTAGTGAATAAATCAACCACATTCTCCTCAGACTTCACTTGCTTAACTTGGATGCTGATTGCAGAAAAACTTTGGAGAGATATGCTTCGTATTATCCCCCTTGATATACCTAAGCTTCATCTGTTCGATGCAAGCGGCATTATTTTTGTATATGCATGTGGGCGCATCAGTGACATTACTTAGTCCACTGTTACCTCGAATATGTATAATGATGGTTCTCAATCATATACACTCACGTACCGCCTCATGTAGAGCGATAATCTTAGCGTGATTCGAGAAGGTAGCAACAAGGGTTTGCTTAGTTGATCTCCAAAATATAGTGATGTCCCCAACGGTGAATACATAACCAGTTTGGGATCGACCTTTATGTGGGTCTGAAAGATACCCAGTATCAGCAAAACCTACCAACATATTCATCGGGGTAGTTTCCTTGGCATTCACACTTACTTTAGTGATTGCATATTCATGGACATTTTTGTTAGCCTGATAGGGAAAGAAAAGTCCCGAGTCAATGGTTCATTTGAGGTATCGAAAGATGTTCTTGATATCATTCCAATAACATTGCATGGGTTCATAACTATATTTAGCCAACAAGTTCATTGAGAAGGCTATATCAGATCGAGTATACTGAGCCAAGTACAATAATGCACCTATTGCACTTTAGATAGGGAATTTCGTCTCCCAAAAGCTCTTCGTCACATTCTTTCGGACGAAATGGATCTTTCTTCAAGTCTAAACTACGACCGATCATGGGAGTGCTGACCGTATGTGCCTTGTCCATGTTAAAACGCCTGATTTTCTTTTGGACATAGGCAGACGGGTGGATGAATATTCCACTAGCTCGATGTTCTAGCTCAATGCCTAGATAAGGCCGAGTCTTCCCAGATCATCATCTCAAATCCAGATTTTAGATACTGCGGTTTCTCTTAATTCGTCAAGAGTGCCGATTATGTTCATATTGTCAACATATACATCTACAATCCTTAACCGGGAACTTATTTTCTTAATAAATATGTAGGGACATAGTTCGCCGTTCTTATATCCCCTTCCAATCAAGTAGTCACTTATGTGGGTATACCACATCTGTCCAGATTGTTTCAATCTGTAAAGTGAGCATTTCGACCGTACTGCAAATGCACTCCGTGGTCTAGAGTCACTTGACTTGGGTAATGAAATGCCATCGAGCACTTTCATATATATCTCTATATTAAGATCCCCATAGAGATATCACTAACCACATTTATAAGCTGCATTTCCAGTCCTTCGGAAATTACTAAGCTAATGAAGTAGCTTAGGGGAGAGTACGTCTCCTCAGTCAATTCCACGCATTTATGAGAACCTTCGAGCCTTGTACTTCAGGACTTCATTCTTCTCATTGTGCTTACTGACAAAGATTTATTTTATGTCCTACAGGATTTACACTTGGTGAGGTTAGCACTACCTACCAATTACATGTCTTTTTGTCAAAGAATCTAGTTCTGCGTGGAATGCTTTATCCTTTAAGGCTAATCAACTCAATGTTGATATCAGACAACAGAGCGAGGTTCGACATCGTCTTGATCTATGATTTGAGCAACGATAGATCATCAAAGTGGGTGGATGATCAGTCTACATTCTCGTGATTCATCGAGATTTCTTGATTTTATGAATCATATCAATCTTCGGGGCGTCCCCCTCGTCATGACTCATGGACATAGTAAAATCAAGTATGATCTCATGAAACGAGTTCGTTGATGACTAATATATAAGTTTCTGCCTTACTCTACCTCCTCCTTAGGTGAGTGTTAAGTCGAACCATGTAGCTTCCACCTCTTCCTTTAGGAGCTATGGCCTAAATCACACATCCACCATGTGCGATGGCAGCACTCGATTCGTCGGTGCTGCGCCTCTTACCGAGGACTTTCAACCTTATAGGTTGCAGTTGATATATATGATCTCGTCACTTTGAAGATATCAGTAGACACATCAGGCATCGAATCTGCTACGTTTCAAAGATCGAGAATTTTCACTATCACATAGCGAAATACGGGGATCAATATGTGACAAAGTAGGGATATACCATGACAATTCCTGTCGTTCCCTGAGAAAGTTCGTCTTCTCTCCTCCCCCTAACGACGGGAAGGTTGTCTCATCGGAGTGACAATTCGCAATCGAGCGGTAAAGAGATCACCTGTTGAAGGTTCTAAATAGCGGATAACCATTGGGGATTCGTATCCAATGTAAATACTTAATCGTCTTCCAAGACCCATGCACTGTGGGAGTGCAGAAGGAACAATACTACATAACCAAATATGTGTAATTGGCACTCAAGCTCGTCTGAGTCCAAAATATAAAAATCAGGACTTATCCAGTTACCAACTGGTACGCACAAATCATTTGGTTAGTAGAGGGTCTAAAATGAGCGAATAAGTAAAGCTGCATGCAAGACTACATAACCCCAGACAGAAATAGGCAAATTGGTGTGCATAACCAATGCCCGGGATACCATTACCCGCTTCTACTTTGCACGCGAAAAATATCTGTGCAGATCATCATGTCATGACCTGGATGCCCCGATCAGTCATGCCAAAGCCTGTACGAGTCAGCATCCCAAAGTTCATTATCGGTAATCGCATAGGATTCAACAACCCTAATTGCAGTGACGTACAGTCCACTAGATTGACTCGTAAGTTTCTCTAAGATGCTATTTCAGCCGCATTCATTAGAGATGATATAGAGATACTCTATTCCATTCTCATAATGAGTTTCAACATGAAAGTCATTGATACATATATCCTTGAAGCTTTGTAACGTTCGAGTTAGTCACTCTCAATGCATATAGAGTGTCGGTGACTGTAAAACTATGCCGTTAGGCACCAAGAACCGGGGGTGCCGCGTCCTTAGGTGAAGTGGGATGATCCAATCATCCTAGTCACTGATATGTTATAGGCTATTACCATCAGCCTATCACTCGAGTGTTCCTCGATTCATTCGTCAAACGAGAACACGAGTAATAAAAACTCTGAACCATAAGCGTAGAAACAATATTCGGTACTTTGAATAAAGTCAACCACTTGTATACGTAAGCAACAATAATGTCTTGCTCGAAACCAAAATACATTAGACCATTATTGAAAAATATTATAACCTCTACCGATATAATTAGTCATAGAGGAGGGGCGTCTAATGACTTTGGCACGTATGGTACGATACTGCCATCGGTAAATGTGAATGTGACATTGGGGGTCATGTTCCTCTATATAGTGGGTATCCTATATGCACGCATCTAATAGAGTATATCAGTTGGGGATAAGAATATTGAAACTGTTGTAGTGAAAGTAAACAAGACAAGAATTAGGGCAGAAGATGATCCATTCTCATTGATAGGGTCCCTTTAAATAGGGAGAGATTACATATTCTGGAACATTATAACAAGCCTAGCCCTATACTAGTTGGGAGAAGCCCAATAGCTCGTAGACTAAGACACACATGTGTATTTACTTTAACAGAAACAACATTCACCCTTAGTTATTTTTTTATTTTTTTTCACTCTTAGTTATTTTAATTTTTGACTGAATTGCGTTATATATGTCACATTTTAGTATTTCAAATATTTATGTTTTAATCAAAATATACGAAGTTGACGTATAAACTATAACTTACAAAAACAATAAATAAAAAATAATAGTTCTTGGATCCAAATCTGAATTGGTATTATATACGGATTCAGTACCAAATTTCGTTGATGCATCCAATGTTCAGGGGTGGTCGTACAGGGGGGTGAAATTTGTGTCCCGCACGGGTCCAACTTCTAGAGCATATGGCAATTTTGTTCACAAAAAATAATATTCCTTCCGTCCATCAAAAGTATATCACATTTTTCGTGGCACGGGTTTTAATATATGTTTGGTAGATAATTTTTTAATGGAGAAAGAGTCTCACTAGAGGTTTTTTTTAACTCACACACCGGACCTAGTGGTATTGATGGGGTTTGAACCCGTGATATTTGGTCTCCGAACAATATCACTCTACCACTAGACCATCCCCACTAGGACCTGAGTCTCACTAGAGGTAAAAGCATAAGAGATGAATATGGGGTATCTCTATAAAAGGAAAGTGATACATTTTTTGTGGACATCCTAAAAGAGAAATTCACATATACTATTGGTGGACCGAGGAAGTAATAAAAAGAAGTATCAGATTAAAAGTCTGTTGTAGTTGGTGTTAACGTCTGATTTGGTCAACGTCACGTGTGCTGATCTGGACGAATGGATCGAAGCCACGTAGAAAATAATAAATAAGATGGAAGATATTTGATCACTAAATTTTATTAATGACCTTTAAAAAGCATAGAGCCGGGCAGAGTAACGTGTGCCGGTCTATCCAATTTGCTTGTTAATTACAAGTCTTACTTTCTTTTCTCTCTTTTCTTGTTTTATCTCTCTTTTCTCGTTTTATCTCTCTTTTTTCAAAAGTCCCTCTATTGTACATTCTCCTGGCATATATATAGGCAATGTCAGCCATTCGTGAGATGACAGCAGGAGGATTGAGGTGAATATGCTGATGACATTTGTCACAATGAAGGTGACTTCTTCGACATGTGTCACCTTCTTAAGTGTGCCTTGGGAAGGGACATGACAGCTCTCTTTCACTGTCCTGTCTGCCTGTTCTTCGGGCTTTTTGGCGATACTTATCTGTTACGACCGACAATGGGGTCGGCCCTCGAGCTTCCCGCTACTCTGGTCGGTCTTATTCATGATTATGGTTCGGAGCGTATTCATATAGGGTCTGCTCGGTCCTTCTGGTCCGGATCCCGGGTCGGCTCTAATGTCTCTGCCCGGTCCGGTTTTTTGTGAGTCCGAGAGACGATCGGGTCTATGACCGGTTCGGCTCCAGGATCTGCTCGGCCGTTCGGCTGCCTGGAGCGCTTAGGTGGATGCCAAGGTGGATCGACTACCAACAAGGGCCCCTGAGTCCAGGGTCGTGCGGGGTTGGCCGGTGCTGGAATCATTTTATATTTGAGGTCGATCCGATTTGGGGGTGGATAAGATCTCTTGAAGGGACATATCTTTGAGAGTCGCGTCGATTTGACTTCGGGATCTCCAAGAGTCATAGTGAGGGGGACGCGTGGCAGGACGTAATTCGTCGTGGTGTCCCACGCGTCTTTGATCTTCGTGATGATTATGAATCGCCGCTTCATGTGCTTTCGTATTTAATGTTACGGTTTCGTCCTATAAATGCAGAGAGTCTTCTTCCTTTTTGTTTCTTCCGCCATTTTTAATTGCTGTTGCAGAGAAAGATTTTTTCCGGCGAGAATTCTTCTTCTCCGATTTCATAGACTTTCCCGGTAAGCTTGCTTTTCCTCCTCTTTTTCCTATTTTATGATGTCGGAGCGGAGGGATACGGCGGAGGAGTTGATTGTGTCTCCGGACCGCACGGGAGTGGCGGATCTGTCGATGGGTGATGCTCCCGTTGACTGGAGCGATGAGGATGGCGACGAGGTCGCAAGATCGCTGGATTATGGAGATGCAGATTCTGGAGACGTGGAGGTGGCGACGCTTGGGCCTGGGTTCGGCCTCAGCCGTCCCCTTTTGTTGAGACGGAATGGGATTCGGCCTCGATACGCAGCACGGTCACCGATGGGCAGTTGGAGGCTTGGCTGGGGCGATTTAAGATACCCGCGGTGGTGCGGATGTTTGTTCCGGGTCCAGAGGAGAGACCTCACACCCCTCCTATCGGCTGCACGGCGGTGTATTACCGCTCCCTATTGTCCGGGCTGAGGTTTCCTCTTCCGTTGGTACTCTCCCGGTGGTTAAGGCAGTGGGGCCTTTGTATTGCCCAAATTCATCCGAATTCTTGGGCTCGGATGGTGGGTCTTTTGATTCTCTTTAGTCAACATGGATGGACCGAGCCCAGTTTTGAAGAGATTAACAGTCTCTTCCTATGGAGGTCAGTCGGCCGATCTGGTTCCGGCTGGTTTTACTTGACGGCCCGGCACGCGATGTATAAAGAATTGGTGGATGTGCCGGAGACCATACATAGTTGGAAAGAACAGTGGTTCTATGTAGGGGGGCCGTGGATGAGCTCGGTTGATGAGTGGGAACCTGGCGTAATAGATGCCGAACTTTGGGTCCCAGAACATTTCATTGCTAAAATGAGTAAGTGTTGTGTTTTTCATGGCTGTTCCTTTTTTGTCTAACGCTCATAATTTATTGTTTGTGCAGAACGTATCCCGGCTTCAGAGACCTCCTCCTTGTTCGACGACCGGGTTGAACAGCTCTTGGACCTTCCTGCTGATCGGAGGAAGTCATATCTTCTGGTTACTGAGGATAATCTTTGGGCCGCGGGACTTCGATCAACTAACCCGAGCAGAATGTCTTCGTCAGGTAGCTCCTTTTTCTTTTTTTTTTTTTTTTTAACATATCTTTCTTATCCAATCCCTAGGGGCAGGAGTTCGTCGGGACGGAAAGAGACGCCTGCGCAGCGGGTGGCGAGGCTGGCTGCAGAGGCCGCCGAGCGTAGGGAGCGCGCTGGCAAGCGGAAGAGAGTAGAGGCCGGGCCTGAGGATAGCGTGACCAGGGCCGAGGGTTTCCCCATTCCTGAGATTGTTGTGCCTGCCCCGAGCCCTGTACGGACGGGCCGGGCGAAGGGTAAGGAGCCCGTGATTGATTTGGAGGGCCACTATCTCCCGGTGAATAAGGATCGGGAAGAACCTTGTGCCCAGATGAAAGGGCGGCGACCGCGCTGGTTCCTCGACTACGTCCGGGCGGCCACCCCAACCGCCGAGATGCTCGACCGGGTCCCCCCATCGGTGGTTGAGTCCAGCTATGTCCCCATTTTGGGTTGGACGCCGAAAATGGAGATGGTGACCAACGACATGGATCCGGATGAGCAGATCCATTTTGGAAATGCTATTTTGGGCCGGGCGTTGTGCACCTATGTGAAGGCTGTTGGGGAGCTGACGGCCTTGGCTGGGAAACACAAAAAGGCAGAGGCCGATCTCAAGGCCTTATAGGAGGAGCACCATCTCTGCCCTTCGCTTATCAAGTCTTTGGAGGAGGAGATGGCTTCTCTGAAGGGTGAGATGGAGCTTCTGGAGAGCCGGGCCTTTGAGGCCAATATGTGGAAAGGGAAGGCTGACGAGATGGCCACGGCGGCTGAGAAGGCGCAAAAACGGTGCCTGGATATCAGGGCCGAGTACGAGGCCCATTTGCAAAGTGCTAAGGCCCAGCTCGAGCAATTGACCGAGCGGGTCCAGACTTGTGAATCTGCGGGTTATGCCAGGGGCCTTGCCGACGGGGCGGCTGCTTTTCAGAAGACACCCGAGTACGAGGAATTGATCAACCTTAACTATGTCTCCACTTGTTATGAGATATTGGATCTTATGAAGGGAAGACCGTTGAGGAGGTCCTGGCCTACGTAAAGTCTCAAGCGGCCGACTTGAAGGTTGAAGCTCTCGGAGATGATGAGCCAAAGGCCGCCGAAGTTGTCGAAGATCCGGTGGTGATCCCGTCTGGCGAAGGTGAAGGACAGTCTTCTCATGCGACCGATCAGGAGGATAAGGCCGAGTAGATTTTTTTTTGTTTTATTCCATGTATGGCCCGCGTGCCGTTTTTCCTTGATTTCTTTTGTATTCTGATATGGAGCGGCTTATTTTGAATGAATGAAATCTTTTTATGGCCTTTGTTGCTTTTTTCTGTGTTTGAGCCTGGTTGGTCTGACCGCTGTCTTTTCTGTTCACTCTTTGTTGATTGTGCCGGATGGGCCGGTCTGATGAGGTGCCGGGGCGAACTCGGATTTATAGTGCCGGATGGGCCGGTCTTATGAGATGCCGAGGCGAGCTCGGACTTTCAGTGCCGGGTGGACCGGTCTTTTGAGGTGCCGAGGCGAGCTCGGACTTTCAGTGCCGGGTGGACCGGTCTTTTGAGTCTTGAGGCGAGCTCGGACTTTGATCTTGGGTGGGACCGGTCTTTTGAGGTGCGAGGCGAGCTCGGACTTTCAGTCGGAGTGGACCGGTCTTTTGAGGTGCGAGGCGAGCTCGGACTTTCGATCTTGGTGGGACAGGTCTTTTGAGGTGCGGCGAGCTCGGACTTTCGGTGCGGGTGGGACCGGTCTTTTGAGGTGCCGAGGCGAACTCGGACTTTAGTGCCGGGTGGACCGGTCTTTTGAGGTGAGGCGAGCTCGGACTTTCGGTCTTGCAGGTGGGACCGGTCTTTTGAGTGCCGAGGCGAACTCGGACTTTTAGTGCGGGTGGACTGTCTTTTGAGGTGCAGGCGAGCTCGGACTTTCAGTCTTGGGTGGACCGGTCTTTTGAGGTGCGAGGCGAGCTCGGACTTTCAGTCTGGGTGGACCGGTCTTTTGAGGTGTCGAGGCGAGCTCGGACTTTCGATCTGGGTGGGCCGGTCTTTTGAGTGCTTGGCGAGCTCGGACTTTCAGTGCCGGGTGGACCGGTCTTTTGAGGTGCCGAGGCGAACTCGGACTTTTAGTGCCGGGTGGACCGGTCTTTTGAGGTGCCGAGGCGAGCTCGGACTTTCAGTGCCGGGTGGACCGGTCTTTTGAGGTGCCGAGGCGATCTCGGACTTTCAGTGCCGGGTGGACCGGTCTTTTGAGGTGCCGAGACGAACTCGGTCTTATAGTGCCGGAGGAGCCGGTCATTCGAGGTGCCGAGACGAACTCGGTTTTATAGTGCCGGAGGAGCCGGTCATTCGAGGTGCCGAGACGAACTCGGTCTTATAGTGCCGGAGGAGCCGGTCATTCGAGGTGCTGAGACGAACTCGGTCTCATAGTGCCGGAGGAGCCGGTCATTCGAGGTGCCGAGACGAACTCGGTCTTATAGTGCCGGAGGAGCCGGTCATTCGAGGTGCCGAGACGAACTCGGTCTTATAGTGCCGGAGGAGCCGGTCATTCGAGGTGCAGAGACGAACTCGGTCTCATTGCGCATTTGATTCAGAGATGAAATAGAGTTGAATTTCATTGATCATACCTTCATGGCACTCAACGAATGAATTAATCCTTGGTCATTCATATATTCTAGCTAGCAAACTCCGTTCTGATGAGCTTTGTTACTTCCGTACGGCCCTTGTTACTTGGATTCAGGAGGTCCCGGGTCGGGCCCCAACGCTCGTTTAATAATGAGGTCATCGACCTGGAAGTTTTGATGATGAACTTCGGGTGCTTTGTAGAAGACGTTCCGCCTTTCTGCTTGGTTTTGTTTTTTGGGCGACGAGGTCCAGGTTCTTAGGGTCACATTGACCTTGTTTTTTGAAATGAATTCTCCGGTGGGCGTGTTCCAATCTCGACCGGGGTCATCGCCTCAATGCCGGTGGCTACGAAGATATTTCTCAAGTGGCGGGCCGATGCATTGCCAAGTCTTCAGGGAGTTCTTCAGGCCGTGACCCTTTGCGCTTTTCGAGGCGGGCCTTGAGGTACTGTTTCATAATTGCATTAACCGCCTCGACTTGTCCGTTGGATTGTGAATCGTGCGACATGGATAAACTGCTTCGTATATGGAGGTCGTCGCAGAACGCCTGAGATTCTTCTTCGCCATTGTGGTTATATCGGATATGACGGACTAAGGGGTCCTGAATGATTTTCATATAAGATTGTTTACTTTTTGTTCGGTCATCCGCGCAAAGTGGTTCGGCCCCTACCCGCTTTTTGCAAAATAGCCGATCGCGACGAGTGGGCACTGTTACCCCAACTCCCTCTTCTAGGTGGGGGGCCCGAACCGGGCCAAGGGATTTGACCAATCCGGGCCTTCTGTTCTGCTGTATAGTTGGCGGCTGGTCGAGCAGAACGAACGCCGGCCGGGGCCGGCGAGGGCCATCCCTGCGCTTGTGTTCAGGGGGCTAGTATGGGTACATGGACCAGCCCCACCGGGGCGCATCCGGGCTCGGCGTTCGATGGGCCGGAGGTCAGACCGCGTTTTCCGATTAAGCGAGGGCGGTGCGAATTGCAACGAGATTCTCCTTGGGTCGGCCGTTGCAGTATTGTTGGTGACTCGGTCGGCCGGGCCCCTCTTTTCTTATAGAGATTATTCCTTTGCTCATTTTAGTTTTACTAATATTTTCCACTTTCTGCAGCTTTTTCATCACTTCGAGTTTTGAGTTTCGTCGTTGGCATCCTAACGGCCGCTGCTCGGGTGATTATGCGGAAAACTCATTAGGTTCCGCTGTTTCCTTCTGATTTCAACCTAATTTTTTGCCTGAGCGGCCTGAGTTTTCTTGCCTGTATCTTAACAGATTACTTTTACTTCGACTTCCAATTCACTTGTAAGTGCCGTCGCTGCTTCTCTAACACATGACTCAATACTTGGAGATGTTTTCGTTAGCTGGTCCAGTGCCACCCGGATTACCAGGACCTTCGCGGGTGTGGATGGGAATTCCGAAGGAATTTTCAGATGTTGCAGTGTATGTTGATTGCAACTTTAATTTGAAGGATATGAGGACTCTTCGAGACCTTTTCTAGAACTTTGAGCTACGCTCGATATCCTTCGAGTTATGACCTTTAAAAGGTCAGCCGAGTCGAGCAGGAACCCGTGGTCACAATGGCTCCTGTGCTTTCAACTCCAAATTACGATGATTCCTATGCTTTCGACTCATAGTTACGATGATTCCTATGCTTTCATCTCACCATCCCTTGGTGGGGGTGGTTATTCCCGGATGAACGCAAGGTGTGCCAAAGTGCCCCGCCAACTGGAACGGATTTCCCTTCTTTGTGGCGGGCCGATTATAATTGGAATTGGTAGTCATAGCTTGAGCGACTCGCTCAAGCTCCCGGAGGTGGCCCCCTCCTTCTAGCGCCATTCTGTTAACGTCTGATTTGGTCAACGTCACGTGTGCTGATCTGGGCGAATGGATCGAAGCCACGTAGAAAATAATAAATAAGATGGAAGATATTTGATCACTAAATTTTATTAATGACCTTTAAAAAGCATAGAACCGGGCAGAGTAACGTGTGTCGGTCTATCCAATTTGCTTGTTAATTACAAGTCTTACTTTCTTTTCTCTCTTTTCTCGTTTTATCTCTCTTTTCTCGTTTTATCTCTTTTTTTTCAAAAGTCCCTTTATTGTACATTCTCCTGCCATATATATAGGCAATGTCAGCCATTCGTGAGATGACAGCAGGAGGATTGAGGTGAATATGCTGATGACATTTGTCACAATGAAGGTGACTTCTTCGACATGTGTCACCGTCTTAAGTGTGCCTTGGGAAGGGACATGACAGCTCTCTTTCACTGTCCTGTCTGCCTGTTCTTCGGGCTTTTTGGCGATACTTATCTGTTACCACCGACAATGAGGTCGGCCCTCGAGCTTCCCGCTACTCTGGTCGGTCTTATTCATGATTATGGTTCGGAGTGTATTCATATAGGGTCTGCTCGGTCCTTCTGGTCCGGATCCCGGGTCGGCTCTAATGTCTCTGCCCGGTCCGGTTTTTTGTGAGTCCGAGAGACGATCGGGTCTATGACCGGTTCGGCTCCATGATCTGCCCTGCCGTTCGGCTGCCTGGAGCGCTTAGGTGGATGCCAAGGTGGATCGACTACCAACAGTTGGAACAATAAATGTATACAAAATTGTGTTTATTTACTAATTACAAGCCCCCGTTGGAATCCTCATTGAGTTTTATTTAGTCAAAAAATCAACAAACTTCAAATGTTAGTTTGTATGATTAAGATTATCGTGAACTTTCTGTTTGTACTTGTTTATAATTGGTATATTTATAAGCTACATTTTATTTATTTATGTGTTTAGTATAAAGATTGCGATAAATATATGAAAATATTAGTAAATAGGGTCTAGAGTAACTCAATTCGATTTTGTCGATGAATCAAAAGAGAAAATATTGGATAGTACTATAATATCATGTAAACATTCGAAATAATTAGTAGGTTATTCGTAAATCAGTTACCCGGTCCATGACCAATATTTCAACCAAAACCAATATGACCGGCTCGATAAAAATCCGGACCATGAACTGGTCCATATATAATAGGGAATATCTTTCAGTTACTTGTAAAACTCGGTCCGGAAATATATTGGTACCCGACCATATTCATCCTAATCAATTTATATTTTGAAAATATTAAATAAAATAATAAAATTATAAAAGCTTATTATTATCAATAATTGGCAAATCTAATGATTTTGGAGTTAATACATCTCGAAAATATAATTTTCAAACAACGAGTACAAATTTCTGAATAAATTATGGATGTAAAAGAATAACCAAGAAATAGTTAAGGATACTGGTATTCTAATATGGGAAATTATGAAATTATGTCGGGTCGGGTATCCATCGTTCCGAAGATCATGAACTGCAATTCAATCCACTACCCACTCGATTAGTCGACTCTATGTTTATAAGTGGTTCAATTATTCTTTTTTGGTTCAGGTGGATAGGTTTTCTTATTTCTTGTTTTTCGGGTTTTCTTGAACATAATTAGATAAAAGGGCAGTAGAAATGATTCAGCTCCTAAGCTAATTCAAATGCAGGCAAATAAAAATTGGTGGTACATGAAGAATAAGATGGGAGGAAGGTCTTGAAAAGAAAAGGAAGAATCGATGGTGCACGTACACCATCTTATTATACATAGGTCTACCTATGATTACTATAGAACATCCATTTAGAAGCAACAAGCCTTTATCACTCTTCCAAAGCACAACATGATAATCACTTGCTACAACTTAATGATATACATAGTTAAAAATTCTACCTAAATGAATACAAAACCTTACACTTAAAATAATTTCTAATCATACCTAAATTTATAAAGATAAAATTTGTATTGACAATTGAATTTGCAGAATATGAGTAATAATAATTCGTGTTGTAAATATATCTTATGTTAGGGTTGTATACTGCAAAGTATACTTTATGCTTGTATTACCTTATTTCCCTGTAACTACCTATGAGAATATTAATTATATTTAATCACATATTTTGCATACTTATTCACGTTATGGTTATGCAAATGAAATGTCTAATTATTTTATATTGTAGATAATATGGTGTGTTGATGTCACACGGAAGATCACATTATCGATGCCTTATAAAATAATATAATAGCTCACAATCAATATAATGACTAGACAAATTATATGAAATGTTGTAATGCATGCTTGAGATTGGTTGGTCTTGACTATTCGCAAGCATTAGCGTATTTGCATACGTCGAACTGAATCGCAGTGAGATACTGTCTTCTATATTGACTGTAAGAAGAACATAAATCTCGAGAAATTATTATTTCTTAATTCTAAGTATATAAGTTTTAATCGTGTATTTATAATATTTATTGCTTTGATTTACCATGGGTGAGAGTCAAAGTGATTGACTCAATATGCTTCTTATCTTGGGCAATAATATTATTTATATGATAATTATTTTTATAACTAGAAATAGTGTCCCGACTCGTGCGGGTTGATGATGTCCCTTGAGGAGCTCGATAATGATTATTATACTAAACCAAGCAGGTAGATTTAATTTCGATATAATAATATGGTTCGAGTGGTACTACTCTTGGATAGAAAATTAATTAATTAAAGTTGTCAGTAGCTTAATTTAATTAATGGACATTCGATATCTTAAATATGGAAAATAATATATTTAAATAAGGAGCTCGATTTTGCAAATTGGGATTTGGGTTGGAAGTGCAATATTAATTCTTTAGTGGATTGAATTGATATTAGTGAACTCAACCATATTAGGAAGGGCTTAATATGGAAAGTTGGGTTGCACTATGAGTCTTAGCCCTAATCCTCATTAAGATCTCTGGAGTAGTCTAAATCCTATAAAAAGGACATTAAGGGGATGGTTTGGCGGTGACATATTTTGTGTGAGGGAGAATTCGGATTTTTTCTTCTTGTGTTTAATTGTAGATCTTGACTTGTGTTCTTTATTCTACAATTTGGATAACACATCAATTTTCTGAGAGTGTTTACATAATACTAGAAAACAAGAAAAAATGAGTGGCTCATAAGAACAATAAAGTTTCAGCCTATCCCATTTAATGTCCAAGCAAGATTCGATAGCTCTTTGCCCAGAACGTCCGGATTAAGGCGGAATCATACTCTAGAAGATTTTGAGGAAGAGATCAAGGTAGCAATCACTATGCTTCAAGAGGTAAATATCCTATGATCTTTTGATCTATATTAGGATATTGAATTTATCAATAATATTATTTAATAAGTAATAAATAATATTTAAATTACTTATTAATCTCCGTAGTTAATTAATTAGCATGCTTAAATAGGTTTTGTGCTCGTGGATGCACAAAATGCTTAATTCAAATTTTCCCCAACTTCGCTTCAACTGCGTTTTATTTCCAACAATTGGTATCAGAGACAGATTTTAGGTTTTTCTATTTTAATTAATTTGGTGATAAATTTATAGCAATTTCAATATTCATGTAATTTGATGTTAGAATATTTCGCTAGATGTGTTATTGCAGGGAATATGTTCCAATTATCATGGTTATGTGAATGGTTAATTTTATTATTTTTTACGCAATTGTTGGTTTGACCCGGTTTTGAGGCATGTAATGGTTTTTCCCGTGAGAAAATCCGTGGATAGATCTAGAATCTTATTTTTCGTGTAATTTTGCTGTAAATTCGATGTATTTTATTTTATGTAAAATTATAATCGAATTTGGAGATTACAAAACCGGAGCCTTCTAGATGTGCACAAACCTAAGGTTCATAATGATGGTGGACATCATGAGCGGAGAGAAGATGAATTGGTGCAAGTTGATAATGAAGCGCCTACAAGAGGCAGCTGCCAAGCCATGAACAGAAAGGAATTCTTTCGAATGTTGAATCAAGTGCTAACTTGTTGTGGCATCCAGCAATCTCCTGCTGCCAAAAAGATTTTGGCTGGGAAGTTCTTGGGTGGCTCCAAGCCCACCTTATACAACAAAGCCACGCTGCTTGCCAATAGGCCCGGTCCTTCCTCTATGCCAACATCGAGTGATCCAAGAGACGTCAGCAGTAACTCTTCCAAGGCTAAGGCTGGTGACAACGATAAAAAGAAGCGGCCTGTTAGTAAGAAAAGGGCAATTCCCGACAACTGCTCTCCATCGGCTGTCGAGAAAAAGAATAAAAGGTAGATGATCAAGAAGATTTCAAAATCGAAAGTTGTTCCTACAGCACCTCATCCGAGTACCGCGGACACTGAGGCAGTTCCGCCTACTGCATCTACTCCTGCAGTAGCTGACCCACAGGAAGCCACTCCTATGAAAGAAGCACTGGATACTCCCGCAGAAGATCCTGAGCCTATTGCGGCTATGACCGAATGACTAGTGGCTTTTAAAATTTGAGGAAGTAGGTGAATCGACTGCCCCCATGGAGCCGAAAACCACTTCTCCTCATAAGGCCCCTACCCTTGTGAGGAGTGTAATATCCGGATAATTATTGAGTATTTTCATCTGTATTTGGACCTTGTAATATTCGACTTTGTGGTATCTATAATCGAAGTGTGATTTTTTCTCGTATTCATTTTCCAAACAGTCATGATCATATTAGGAAGAGTTTGCAAATTCAGGCATGCAACTACGTCATAACGCACGATAGCAGATGAGCTTAACGTACGTTATGAATTGAGGATAGCGTACGCTATGGGCGAAGCATATCGTACATAACAGGCAGTCAGGCAGAAAAGGTTGGTCGGCACATGGGCCATCTTCGGATGGGGACAAGGATAAGATTCCTCGCATGATTAGACAACTTTTTGAAAAAGCAAGTCAACAAGGTATAACGTACGCTAAAGGACTAAGATAGCGTACGCTAAACAGAGCTTATTACGTACGTAAAAGGTAATGGTTAACGTACGTTAAGAAGGTCAGAAATGAGGCAGTTGCTACTATCGGACGTTAACTCACGCTGAAGATTTAAAATAGCGTACGTTAAGGCGATAACGTACGTAATGCTGTGAGATTAACGTACGTAAAGGTCTGAGTTTTATAAATTTGGCAGCACCCCATTTCATTTAAACTCGTTTCTTTCCATTCCTTATCCGATTTTTAGAGTCCAGAGAGCTTTCTCCCCTACACATAATCCTTATATAGCCTCTCTACCTAGTTTAGAAGATCGTAGACATCTCGGATTGGTGTTCAAGCCTACGGTGTCGAGTTCTACCAATCGTTTTCATTGTTATTCTTCGTGAAAGGTATGTTGATACGAAACACAACCTTGAATTCGGTTTCTTGAGTATGTTACTGAGATTATTACATTTCAAGGATGTCGTAGTAATCAAATATCATGTTTTTGGAAGATTGGTTTAGTTATACTTTAATGATTCTTCGTTGTTAAAAGAATTGTGATCGAACCTTGGTATGTTGAACCCTAAGATGTAGTTTCTAAGATTGTTGTATGTTTTGGTCGAGTTGTATATAATGCCATGTTAATATCATCACCTACAATCGACGTGTTCAAGAAGATGAATTCTAGGAGTTTCACCAAGATTATTTCGTATTTCATAAGAGGTGTTTGAATTGATAAACTTCATTATATTCTTGGTTAGAATAGATTGATTACGTTGAGAATAATCGAATTGAACCTAGAACACGATTGTGTCATCTTCCTTCAAGAATTTGTTAGTATTCGTATGATCATATCTTTGATACGAATTGTATGAATGGCCGAACCATGAATGAAGATTGAAGTATAGAATTATAATATTTTGATGAATATCTTTGAAATTGTAGACACCAGCATTATAGCTCAATGTGTTCGTAAGTACAACGTACGTTAAGTATCATGCATTACGTACGCAGTCGTCTGATCAGAGAACTTTGTCAAATACAAGCGTAGCGTACGTTAGGCATATGAGCTTACGTATGTTAACATACAGACTTAACGTACGTTAAGTTGAGAATATAACGTCCATTATGAATAGAATCGGACAGGATCCAAAGTGTCGGCAACTTTCGGCCATAGTCTAGGATGTTAGATGTTCGTATGTTAGTTATATGATGTAAGATAAACTCTATATTATTTCTTTTGTTTAAGGTCCGAGCTTTGCAAAGTGATTGATCGAAGGGGCGACCTTCGAGTGTATTGACATTCGTTGAAGTATTATCCTTGTCAATTTAAGGCAAGTACCTTAATTATATTTATTCATATTGGCGTCGGTTATGTTGTTGTTATATTATGCATATGTGTTGTGATTGTTTGTCCACCATGCGTTGGTCCGATGGGATCATCATGGGAATCTATAGCTGTGTGTGCTGGATCGTTAGACAGGTATTTCCACCATGCGTTGATCCAATGGGATCATCATGGGAATCTATAGATGTGTGTGCTGGATCGTTGGAATACCATGAGTATGTTGAGATTGATATGATATGTTGTACATTGTTACTGTTTCTCGTTGGAGAGACTTGTCGTGATTATTGTTGATATTATTGACGTTATCATTCAGGGATTGTTGAATAAGTTATTGTTGTATAATTATCGTACTTGTACTAGCATCATTGTGCTAACCCCTTCAGGGGTGAACATTTGTTTTATATTCAGGATCCAGGAGAGCGGGAAAACAACCACTAGAGCTGCATGACGACGAGGGTGCAAAGTGATGTTACGGCCAGATTAATTCGTCGTATGTTTGTGTTGTTTTAATAAAGTACTCGAGTACATTGTCGTTTGTGATGTTGGATTTGGTCATGTATTAATGTTCACCGTTTGACGTTTGTCTTTCAGTACTGTTTTCAAACTCGTGTTGTATTTTATTTTCACTGCCGTTGTTTGTTGGTATATTGTTATTGTCATTTCATTTCCTCAGCCTTGTAAATTCTTACGCAAACGATTTACGGCGCTGTAATATTCCTGAATATATCAGAGGTGTTACGGAATATGGTATCGAAGCCAAGATTACGGATATCTTGGTTGTGGGGTTAAAATAGGAGTCGTATATGTCTTTTGAGGTAACCGACCGCGCATAACATCACTGTACTGCCTACGTCTTCGTGCGAGCGGTGGTTGTAAGTTTTCTAAACTCTATCTTGTCCTTTATATGTTGTACCTTTTTTTAAACTTGAACATTAGGATGATATTATTCCCTGTATATTGAGTGTTTATGCTTACAGTATGTTGAGGGGAGGAAGTGGTCGCGGTCGTGGACGTAGGAATGCTGAGAGAGAAGCTTCACCTTTTGTTCCTGATTCGCTGTCAAATCAGGCTAACTCCAATTCTGGCAAACAACAGAAGTCCATTAATAATGAACGAGCACATACAGTGGAGACAAATTCCAATCCTGCCGTTCCCGACATCCTTCATCAGGTGGTCAACCAGATGACTCAATTTGCTCAAGTTGTGGACAGAATGCAAGTGGTGGTAGGATTGCAGCCAGGGGAAAGACAACAAGGCATCCCGGACTTGGGAAATCGAGGAGACAGATGGCTACAGGAGGTGGCGGAGATGCGCCCGCCAAAATTCGATGGTTTTTATGAGACACCGACATGGAATCATTGGTTGAGAGAGATGGACAAAGTATTTGCAGGGATTAACTGCCAAGACGACCGGAGAGCCCCCATTACCCAGTACTTTCTGATAGGAGAAGCGTCTGAATGGTGGGAAGCCATCCGACCTATTGATTATGATGTCGGTTGGGAAGAGTTCAAACTTATTATGGAAGCTCAGTACTGCCCTCGTCCGGTGAGAGAAGCTAAGGTTCGAGAATTTTTCTCCGCGCAGCCTTCAGATGTGCTGGTGGATCAGACGATTAAGATGTTTAATTAACAACTGGCGTTTGTTCGACACCTGGTTAGAACCGACGCAGAAATGATGATTCATTTTGATATGGGAATGAAGCCGGAAATACAAAGGTACATGTCAGGTTTTGAATACACCACTCTCCGCCAGTACCAAGACAAAGCCCTGGCTTATGAAATGAAAGAAGCACCTATGGAAAAGTTCTCGGAGTCCAAGAAGCAGAAAGTCTCTGGTAGTTTCACAGAGTACAAGAGTAGTGGGCCCCGCAAAGCCCAGTCATCCTATCATTCATTTAAGAGGCCCCAGCACCCATCCAAAGTCGGAAAAAACCTCAAATCAGTATCAACACCGACAGAAGTGGTTAAGAACTGTTTTAATTGTGGTCGCCTAGGATACCTTTGGCGTGATTGTGTCCGTTCTCCAGTGACATGTTATGATTGTGGACAGGAAGGGCATCATGCGCTGTTCTGCAGGGATGCCACTAAGATAATTGCAGCTCGTACTTCACAGCCGGCTCAGAAGGAAGCAAGTGTTCCGCAGACGCAGTACAGTGTCTAGCTACCCCAGAGTTTTGGTCGAGGACGAGGCAGAGGACAGTTCGACCGAAAGGGAGCATCGATTGCTAGATCCGTTCCCCCATGCCTTTATGAGATGAAGAGGGAAGACGATCAGGATGTCGCTGTTGCATCAGGTACCATTCAGATTGAAGAGATAAATTCGCCACTAGAAGGGGGTTGAATAGTGGTAATGCGGAATATCGAACTTTCTCGCGAATAAAAGTAAAATGTGTGGAAAATAAAAGACTCAAAGATATATAGAGGTTCGGCAACTTGCCTACGTCCTCTCTCCGACTACTTTTTCTATTGGCTAAAGAACAACCACACACACTTGTCTCATCTTCGATCGGTCCGAGCACAACAACCGTTACAACCGCTTATCTTCTATTGGTCCAAGCGCAACCACTCTAAAAATAAAATTTTTGTATCTAGTGTTCTATCGGAACTAGACAATCCTCACTTACGAATATTGGAGTATAATCCTAATAATGCCGGATCAAAGATCCTAATAACACCGGATTACTGACTCTTAATTTGTTTCTATTACGCTCGTGTATGAGTGATGCAACAATCACAACCAAATGAAAAGAATACAAAGTATAATAAATATTACAATGTGTATCACTATCGTATCTTTTCTTCTCACAACTTAGGATGCAATAATCTGGGCTCAAGAATGCTTTGAATGCTTGAATGCTTGAAGTTGTGTGTGAGATACCCAAGTGATATGGGTATTTATAGTGTCAAGTCCTTCTTCATATGCTGAAAAACGTATTATTAGTGTGTGCTAATAATTCTTCATAGCGTGCATTATCGGGCTTTGACTTGGCTGATCTGAACGGTCTGAAAACTATTCCAACGGTAACAATACAAGTCTAGCGTGCGCTAGACGGACTTCTGTAGCATGCGTTAAATTTGGTCAACAGGTCTTCACTTTTGACTTTGAATCTTGTCAGTTTGTCTCCCCAACGTCTCTTTTCCAACGGATAAAATTATACTTAGCATGCACTAGTACTTATACTTAGCGTGCGCTAGTATTATTTAATACTAGCTTTCCAGATTTTCCGAATCTCCTTTTTGACCTCTGCGTTCCAACGGATAAGTTGACTAACGGTAGGAATTCGAACGCTTAGCGTGCGCTAACAAGTGTATTGTAGCGTGCGCTACATATTTTCCAGATAATGTACGTTAGTTTGTATAACGTACGTAAATGCTTCCTTATTTGAGTCCAGAGGCTACTGGACTTCCAATATGTTTCCGGTAGCGTGCGCAAGTTTTGTCATGTAACGTGCACTAAGACTTCTGAATAACGTGCGTAAATATTCTTCCGTAGCGTGCACAAATGATATCCTTTTTCTGTCCAAACCTTACTGTCCTCTCTGCCTTGATTAAGTGGGACGCGATAGCGTGCGCTAGAGAAAGAAGATAGCATGCGCTAATTTTGGCAATTTAGCGTGCGCTTATATTATAGACTTTTCGCCCGCTATCCATTAGGTAGGACTCCAACTTGACTGCAGGTGACTTGCCTGTCTGCTTAGGACCCTCGATAGCTTGCGCTACTATGCATCCTGTAGCGTGCGCTAGGAACAAGTTTCTCTTTCAATGAAACAGCTCGTTGAGACAGATTTTGTTAAATGTTTTGAATCTAATAATCATCAAAATACTTTTGAGTCAACACAGATCCTTTCACAACCAGTTAGTGTTTTTTTCGATACAGGGGCTACACATTCGTTTATATCATTGTCTTGTGTTAATCGTTTGAACATTTCTTGTTTTCATAAATGTGAGCCTTATGTTGTGGGTTTACTGAGTGGGGAGAGAATTATGGGGAACTTAGAAAGTAGAGATTTTCCTGTATTAATTGGAGGCAAAGAGTGGCCCTCAATTCTGATTCTGATAGAGATACAAGGAGACGATCTGATTTTCGGAGATGATTGGCTTAGTCGATATGGAGCTATTGTGAACTACCAGGAGCTACACCGATTTCTAAGGCGCCGTATCGTATGGCACCTACCAAAATGTATGAATTGAAGAAGCAACTGAAAGAGTTACTGAACAAAGGCTATATTCAGCCAAGTGTTTCACCCTGGGGTGCACCGGTTCTTTTTGTCTGAAAAAAAGATGGATCGCTTCAATCGTGTATTGACTATCGGGAGATGAACAAAATAACGATCAAGAACAAGTACCCGTTGCCATGGATTGATGATTTGTTTGACCAGTTACAAGGAGCGATAGTATTTTTAAGATCTATTTGAGATCGGGATATCATCAGTTGAGGATTCAGGAATCCGATGTTCCGAAGTCAGCATTCAGAACTCGCTACGGACATTATGAATTTGTGGTGATGCCTTTTGGTCTCACTAATGCACCTGCTGTGTTTAGGCAGTTAATGAATCGAGTGTTCATAGAGTATTTGGACAAATTCATAGTTGTGTTTATCGATGATATTCTGGTTTATTCCAAGAGCCCGAAAGAGCATGCACAACACTTACGGATCATTTTGGACCTCCTGAGAAGCGAGCAATTATATGCCAAACTTTCTAAGTGTGAATTCTGGCTAAAGGAAGTGATGTTCCTGGGTCACGTGGTATCAACAGCAGGAGTCCGAGTAGATCCCCAGAAAGTCGAGGCAATTTTGGATTGGAAGTCTCCTAAGAACGTGAAGGAAGTCAGAAGTTTTCTAGGACTTGCTGGGTATTATCGTTGGTTCGTGGAATGGTTTTCCCAAATTACCCGCCCACTTACTCGATTGCTGCAGAAAACCCAAAAGTTTGAAGTCAACGATATGTGTCAGGACAGTTTTGATGAATTGAAGAAGAGATTGACGACGGCACCAATTTTAGCACTACCACAAGCAAACTGAAGGATTCATAGTTTACAGTGACGCTTCAACCAAGGTCTCGGGTGTGTATTGATGCATAATGAGAAGGTGATCGCCTAGGCTTCACGGCAGTTGAAACCATATGAAGTAAATTACCCACTCACGATTTGGAACTAGCAGCTGTGGTTTTTGACTTGAAGATATGGAGACATTATTTGTACGGGACTCATTTTCAGATCTTCACAGATCATAAGAGTCTCAAATACATCTTCAGTCAGAAAGAGTTAAACATGCGACAGAGGAGATGGCTAGAATTGATTAAGGACTATGATTTGGAGATTCTTTATCATCCAGGCAAAGCGAATGTAGTGGCCGATGCACTAAGCCGCAAACCTGTTTCTATTCGAACACTGGAGACTCTCACCTCCCAGTCCAGCATTCAAAAAGAGTTGATTCGTGAGGGAATTGAAGTATGGTTGCAAGGAGTCCAAGGGCAACTGTGTGTGATAGAATTAACTTCGTCGTTAATCGAAGAAATCAAATCTAAGCAATTAGATGAACCTCTGATGATTCGTTTACGTGATAAAGTGAGAAAGGGTAAGGCCCCAGGATTTTTGATTCATGATGATGGAGTTTTGAGATTCCAGAATCGACTTTGTGTTCCCGATGTTGATGTTTTGAAGCAGACAATCATGAAGGAAGCTCACAGTACACCCTATTCTGTTCACCCGGGCACTAGTAAGACGTATAAGGATCTGAAGCAGAATTTTTGGTGGAGCAACATGAAGAGAGATGTGGCGGAATATGTCTCGAAGTGTTTAACTTGTCAGCAGGTTAAGATCGAACATCAACGAACCGCCGGAATGTTGAAGCCACTTCCGATTCCTGAATGGAAGTGGGAAGATATATCAATGGACTTTATCACTAATATGCTGAAGACCAGAATAGGGATGAACATGATTTGGATGACATTTGATCGCCTAACCAAGTCGGCTCATTTTCTGGGCATTAAGGATACTTGAGGACTAGAGAGGTTGGCACGAGTATTTATTGCAGAGATAGTCCGATTGCATGGTACACCGAAGACCATTATTTCTGATCGAGATGGTCACTTCGTGTCATATTTTTGGAAAGCGGTTCATAGAGCCTTGGGAACCGAGCTGAACTTTAGCACAGCTTATCATCCTCAGACTGATGGACAGTCCGAGAGGACTATTCAAATAGTAGAAGACATGCTGAGAGCTTGTGCCCTAGATTGGTCGACTGAGTGGGAAGTTCATCTACCGTTGATTGAATTCACTTACAACAATAGTTGGCATGCTTCCATTAAGATGGCACCTTATGAAGCATCATATGGGAGGAGATGTAGATCACCCCTGTGTTGGGATGATTCATAAAACTTGATCGTGACGGAACTGGAGTTGATAGTACAGACTCAAGAGAAGTTAGCCTTGATTTGTGAAAGGCTGTTGATTGTCCAGAGTCGGCAGAAATCTTATGTAGACGTGCGCCGTCGCCCATTAGAATTTAGAATTGGGGACCACGTGCTTTTAAAATTTCTCCTACTCGGGGGATTTTTCGTTTTGGGAGAAAAGGAAAGCTGAGTCCGAGATATATCGGACCATTCGAGATTCTTGAAAGAGTTGGAGAATTGGCGTACATGTTGGCCTTGCCGCCATCGTTGAGTCATGTTTATAATCTGGTTCATGTGTCTCAGTTATAGAAGTACATCACAAATCCCAGTCTTGTAATTGATTTCAGCGAGATTGAAGTCGCTAATGATGGCACGTTCGAAGAGAAACCAATAGAGATACTCGAGAGTCGAGTCAAACAATTTAGGAATAAACCAATCACCTTGGTTAAAGTTCAATGGTCGCGACATGGAGTTGAAGAAGCCACTTAGGAGACAGAAAACAGTATGAGGTCTAGATACCCAGTATTATTTTCATCTTAAGTTTCGGGACGAAACTCCTTTTTAGAGGGAGAGTATGTAATATTCGGATAATTATTGAGTATTTTCATCTGTATTTGAACCTTGTAATATTCGACTTTGTGGTATCTATAATCGAAGTGTGATTTTTTCCCGTATTCGTTTTCCAAACATTCATGATCATATTAGGAAGAGTTTGCAAATTCATGCATGCAGCTACGTCATAACGTACGCTAGTAAATGAGCTTAACGTACGTTATGAACTGAGGATAGCGTACGCTATGGACGAAGCATAGCGTACGTAACAGGCAGTCAGGAAGATAAGGTTGGTCGGCACATGGGCCATCTTGGCACGGGGACAAGGATAAGATTCCCCGCATGATCAGACAGTTTTTTGAAAAAGCAAGTCAACGAGGTTTAATGTATGCTAAAGGACTAAGATAGCATATGCTAAACAGAGCTTATTACGTACGTAAAAGGTAATGGTTAACGTACGTTAAGAAGGTCAGAAATGAGACAGTAGATACTGTCGGACGTTAACGCACACTAAAGATTTCAAATAGCGTACGTTAAGGCGATAACTTACGTAATGCTGTGAGGTTAACGTATGTAAAGGTCTGAGTTTTATAAATATGGCGCACCCCATTTCATGTCAACTCGTTTATTTCTATTCCTTATCTGATTTCTGAGAGTCCATAGAGCTTTCTCCCCCACACATAATCCTTATATAGCCTCTCTACCTAGTTTATAAGATCGTAGACAGATTGGTGTTCAAGCCTACAGTGTCGAGTTCTACCGATTGTTTTCATTGTTATTATTCGTGAAAGGTATGTTGATACGAAACACAACCTTGAATTCGGTTTCTTGAGTATGTTACTGAGATTATTACGTTTCAAAGATTTCGTAATAATCAAATATCATGCTTTAGGAAGATTGGTTTATTTATACTTGAGTGATTCTTCGTTGTTAAAAGAATTGTGATCGAACCTTGGTATGTTGAATATTAAGACGTAGTTTCTGAGATTGTGGTATGTTCTGGTCGATTTTATATAATGCCATGTTAATATCATCACCTAGAATCGAAGTGTTCAAGAAGATGAATTCTAGGAGTCTCACCAAGATTATTTCGTATTTTGTAAGAGGTGTTTGAATTGATAAACTTCGTTATATTCTTGGTTAGAATGGATTGATTATGTTGACAATAATCGAATTGAACCTAGAACACAGTTGTATCATCTTCCTTCGAGAATTTATTAGTATTCGTATGATCATACATTTGATACGAATTGTATGAATGGTCGAACCATGAATGAAGATTGAAGTATAGAATTATAATGGTTTGATGAATATCTTTGAAATCGTAGACACCAGCATTGTACCTCAACGTGTTCGTAAGTATAACGTACATTAAGTATCATGCATTACGTACGCAGTCGTCTGATCAGAGAACTTTGTCAAATACAAGCGTAGCATACGTTAGGCATAACACCCTAAACTAGGTGGATATTACAGTGCCGTGGACCCCCGACTGGGACCCACCAGACGAATGAAACTTTGTGAATTAAATAACATAAATGTAGTACCAAACCACATTCTAATACCGATTACTCCGACGGGGAGTTTTAAGTACAACACACCCAGGAAATACAAAATACATGTATATTTCATATGAAGATAAAATATACAACACTGAATGAAATGAAATCGAAACGGACAGCAGCGGAAAATACACAGCAAGAAGACATGAATAAATAAAGAGACTGGGGCCCCCTACTAGTATCACTGGGACTCCTCGCCGTCAACGTTCTCTTCCCGTGCTTTTGCCTTACCATGACCTAAAAACAATATCCCCAACGGGGTCAGTTACACAGAACAACAATCCTCAAGAGTTGAACAATCACAATAATTACATATCTTAATTATGAAATCAAGCTGAAGAGGGGCATCATAGTACGCCCGTAATGGGATGTGCAAGTGCACAAGACGAGGGGCATCATAGTACTGTTTTGCATCAGGTGAGTTGACTCCTTGGGCTTCTCGCCAGAGATTTTGATCAGCTAGGTTTCTTTGTCCGTCTTTCATTTTCCATCTGCTTAACTTGTAGTCCGAGAAAGAAGTTAAGCTTTCCCATCATACTCATCTCAAACTCTCCTTGCATGAGATTTGAGAATTTCTCACACAGCTCTGGGTTGGTTGAGCCAAATATGATGTCGTCCACATATATCTGAACTATCAAAATGTGGCCTTCATGCTCCACTCTGAATAACGACTTGTCCACCTTCCCTTTGCAAAAACCATTCTTCTCGAGAAACACAGATAGTGTTTCATACCACGCTCTTGGTGCTTGCTTAAGTCCATAGAGAGCCTTCAATAGCTTGTAGACTTTGTCTCCTTTGACAAAACCTGGGGGTTGCTTTACATAGACTTCTTCTTCTAGAATGCCATTTAGAAATGCACTCTTTACATCCATCTGATAGACTTCAAAATCCTTGAATGCAGCATATGCAAGGAATAGTCTGATGGCCTCTAATCTTGCAACTGGTGCATAGGTTTCATCAAAATCTATTCCTTCACACTGTGCATATCCTTTAGCAACAAGTCTGGCTTTATTCCTAACAACAGCTCCATCTTCGTCGCTCTTGTTTTTGTACACCCATTTGGTGCCAAAAACCTTCTTGTGATCTGGTCTGTCTGTTAGTTCCCAAACTTCGTTTCTTTCCATCTGTTCCAGTTCCTCTTGCATAGCATTGATCCATGAATAATCTTCCAGGGCTTGTTCTGTTGTATTGGGTTCAATCTGAGACATGAAGCATGAGAACATCGCCATTCCTGCGGGTAGAGTAGACTGTCTAGTTTTAACTCCATCAGTCAACTTCCCGATGATTTGCTGGATTGGATGGTCTTTGAGCCACTTGGGGATATCGTCGTCTTCTGGGTCTGTTCCCCCTGTTGAATTGCTCTGGTGGATTTCTGCATCAGCTGGGATCTAGTCTGCAACTGGATCAGCTACCGTCTTGTCATCTGCAGGTCGGATCTGATCTGCAGATGAGTCTTTATCCGCTACAGCTGGGTCTTCATCAGCAGCAACTGGATCAGATAGGTTTGGTGTTCCTGTCTGATCTGCAGTTGGGTCTTCAGCAGCTACAGTTGCGTCTTCAGGCTGGTCTGCAGGTGAGTCTACCATTCCAGTGTCATGTACAATGACTTCTTCGAGGGTTGCTGATTTGAGCTTATTCTCAATTTGCTCAAATTGCTTTCTATACTGAACAGTAGATTCGTCAAATACAACATGGGGTGTTTCTTCCACAACTAAGGTTCTTTTGTTAAATACTCTATATGCCTTGCTTCTTTGTGAGTATCCCATAAAGAGACCGTCATCAGTTTTAGCATCGAAGGCATTTAGTTGTGTTTTACCATTGTTGTGGATGAAACACTTACAACCAAAAACATGAAAGTAAGCAACAGTAGGAGTTCTATTATTCCAAACCTCATAGGGAGTTTTGCCATGTCTCCCTACTATCATACTCCTGTTCTGAGTGTGGCAAGCTGTGTTGTGACTTCTTGAGAACCTCTTGGGTAGGTCCGCTTCTGCAATCATGGACCTGGCTGCTTCCTTCAGGGTTCTGTTCCTCCTTTCAGCAACACCATTCTGCTGGGGGGTCCTGGCTGCAGAGAGCTCATGCTGGATTCCATTCTGATCGCTGTAATCAGTGATCGCCTTATTGAGAAATTCTCCCCCTCTGTCTGATCTGATCTTGATGATGGAGAAGGATTTCTCATTCTGAATCCTTCTCAGCAGCTCAGGTAACTTGGTCAAGGTTTCGCTTTTCTTGTACAGGAAGATGATCCAAGTGTACCTTGAATAGTCATCAACTACAACAAGTGCATGCTTTCTGCCGCTTAGAGTCCTTGGCTTGATAGGACTAAATAGATCTATGTGGAGTAGATCTAAGATCCTTGTTGTTAGAGTTGTAGGCTGGACTGGCTTGAATGATGCTCTCGTCTGCTTTCCTTTCTGACAAGCATCACAAAGAGCTTCCTTCTTGAATGCTTCATCTGGAAGTCCTTTGACCAGCTTCTGAGAACAAATCTTGTTAATGGCTTTGAAGTTCAGGTGACATAATCTTTTGTGCCACAACCATCCGTTCTCAGCTATTGTTTTAGATAGGAAACAGGTGTTGGGAGTTCTTGTGTTCCAATCTATTATATAGACGTATCTCCTTCTGAATCCTTGTAGCTTCACTTCTCCATACAAGATATCTATTACCATACATTTCCAAATGGTGAAGACTACTAGGTTCTTCTCATCGCAAAACTGGCTTATGCTCAGGAGATTATATTTGAGCCCTTTTACATAGTGGACTTTGGATATAACAATATTTCCTCGGTGCAGCTCTCCAAAGCCCTTCATTTGTCCTCTAGAGCTATCTCCAAAGGTTACGTCCGGACCTCTTTCTTTGGTATATTTGGTCAGCATCTTCTTGTTCCCGGTCATGTGCCTCGAGCATCCAGAATCTACAAATCATTCTTCACCTCCAAAGTTTGAATTTGTGGAGATGTGGTAGTAGTCCTTCCACCTTTTCTGCAATCATACAAGCAGAGATTTAGGTACCCAAATCTGTGTGGGTCCTTTCGGGTTAGATGGTTTCTTGGAGAATTGATTTCTCCTTGGATTGTGAAAGTTGTTATTATTATAACCCTTATAAGGTGTGTAAGGTCTAGGTCTGTATCTTCTGTTGGGATTGTATACTGGATATTCCTCAAAATACTGGTAGTGTGGGCCATTTCTAAATCTTGGCTGAGACCATTTATTAAATCTTTGAGGTCTCCACACTTGTTCATTTTGAAAATTAGGATAACCTTAAGGTTTCCATCTGCCCCTCCCATTTTGAAATCTATTTTTGGGGAGTTGTTGATAATAATGGGCATGCTGTCTGGGCTGCTGCTTCTGCCTTGGCCAATGCCTAGTCGCTTGTCTAGGTGGCTGCCTTGTGAGCCCTGGATGCAGCCTAGACTTGTGACTTGGCTGTTGCCTGTTTTTAAATATCGGTTTGTATATAGGCTCAGCAGTCGAGACTATTGTTTCTCCCTTGATGAAAGTGGTTTTAAAACTAGAAGGAGTGTGAGGATCATATCCAAGGCCTGATCTGGAATATAGTGGCCTCTTATTAGTACACAATTCGTTCAGAGTTACGGACGCTTTCAGGGAGGTTATTTCCTGCGCCTGAGTCTTATTTGTCTGAGTCAGCTTAGTAAATTCGGCTTTGACATGAGCAAGTGCAGCTGATTTTTCTTTAAGTAAAACAGTTAGTCGATTTTCTCAGCTGTATTGTCATCAGCCTGGTTTTGTAAGTTAGCTGTAGTTATCTCAACTGTATTCAGTTCTAGGCTGAGTTTTTCTAAATCATTTTTCAGCTGCCTATTCTCATCTTGCAGCTGAGTCTTCTCGGCTGATACAGATTGGTGCACAAATTTTAGTGTTTCAAAGTCTTTAAATAGCTGATTTACAGATTCGTGCAGATCCATATCTTGTGACATGGCTGAACTATTATTTAAACCAGAGGGTTTAGATGTTACCTCTTCATCAGCTAGGTTAGCCATCAGGCAGTCATACTCTTCATCATCATCAGAGAAGAATCCGCTGCTTGATTCTACATGCTCCTGATCTTCTCCGATGAGGGCCTTCCTTCTGTCTTAACCGAGTAAGAATCAACTTACACAAATACCGGCGATGAAATGTCCTTCCTCAAACAAACATCCTAAGTGGAAAGGCCGGTTGCTCGAACAACCTTGGATAACACAATTACCAACAATCTACTTAATATACGAATCAAGCATGATCACAACCAACTCAAAACGTCGATACGACAAATCCAAAACCATTGGGGCATTATGGCAAACACGTTGCAACATCTCCCCATTGTTTACGATTAATCTCAAAAATATCTAATACCAAACTCCCAACTAATAATTTAATCCAATAAAACATCCTCAATGACATCAATAAACCATTAGGAAGGCACAACTCGAGATTACAACAACATCTAATCGGAAACCTCCAAATTTCCAAAGTCAACCCTCAAGGGTTCTTGAATAATTCCCCAAATATTCAACAAATCCAACAATTACACCAATAAATCCGTAGGAATGCATTTATCCAAGGTAAATAATCCATATCCAACATATTCTAACAAAATATCAAGCTAACTTGAAGAGATCGGAATGAAACCACTCAAATACCAAAATTTTAGATTCAAGAAATGTTTACCTTGATTGATGTGTTGGAGAGAATTAAAGGATGATTAATCCGAAACTAGAAGCTTGAAGATGTTGATAGTTGATTGTAGCTCGAAAAGATCTTCACAATTCGCCCAAAAATCGCCCAAAACGCCCAAGGAAGGAGGTGAGATGTGAAAATGACGAATCTGGACTGAACTGTCCAATATATAGTAAACCCATCTTAGCACGCGCTAGATCCTGTGCTTAGCGTGTACTAGCGGGTTCACCGGGTAATCCAGTACCCGCTGTCTGCATCGTTTGCATGCGCTATGTACCTTGTGTTGGGATTCGGTGCCTAAAACGAAGGCCCAGCGGAAGCGGTAAAACGAAAATTAATTCGATCCGAATCCCTACGAGGATCGATCGAGCTACGTATATACGAATATATAAACGAAAAGCAAGAGTCGTAAGAAACTAACCCTCGAAGTCCGTTGATTAGATGGATAACCTTCTCTTGAGCTATTCCCCAAGCTCTTGAACGATCCAACGCCGAAAGCACCGCGTCTCTACTTGCCACGCGCCGGAGAAACGACCGGAATGATAACACCTTGCTATCCTCCGAGGATACGGATAGAGCTAGGTGATGAAGCTATTGATTTTGATGAATATACTCCAAGTATGTTTATCAAAATTCTCTCAATATTTTTCTCTCAATTTTCTCCAAGAAAAATGAAAAAGAAGTTAGTGAAGAAGATGAAGATGAGTATGAACACCATGAAATGAACTCTAAGTTCTTTTCTCTCTCTCCTTCTTTCATCCTTACGTTTCTCTCTCTCTCTCAAAGTGTGTAATATGTATGTGATATTATATCTACTCAATCAAAAGTCTACATATTATTCTTTATACACCTTCCACCAACTTATACAACTCATTCACATGAGAGGTATCCCCACCATGTCAATATCATCCATATAAAATGGAAACAAAAGACAAAGGGAAATTAGGTGGAAAAGAGGAGGGTGGCCATGATGAAAAACGGACGAGTTCGGTTCGTTTCAGACTCCCGAAAGTCCAAACAGATAAACTCCGATTCCGTTTCGATGTATTTATATCGATTAATTAATCCAATTAATTAAACATATCAAATACAAAATAATATAATTAATTTCTCCAAGAAATAATTATATACATGAATTAAATTAATCACCCAGTAATTTATTTAATTCATTAGGTCGTAAATCAATTTATCCAATAAATCGATTTAGACATCTAATGTCCCAAATTTAGATATCCAATATCTAATACACATAATGAGATAATTAGCTTGATTCATTCCGTCGTCAATCCTAATGCGCGACTCGGTAGGTCCGTCTCAGTCAGCAATGGGAGGAACCAAAGAGTAGTAGCACCACCTAGCCAGCCTGGCGGCTACACTGTACTTAATCGAGAACGAATGATTGGGATCATTCAAGAACCATTCTGTCGTGAATACCAGTATACGTATAAACCCTTCTTTCAAATGTCCCGATCAAGTTATAGGGTCACGGTCTGTCAAACCCTATCTGTACTTGACGCTATGCATGCGTTAATGCAAATCGAGATCATCGAGCTCTCGTGTATCTAATACAGCTAGCTCCAATGCTTTGGCCAAAGACTTATGATCTCATCTGCCAATAACCGCATAGGACATATAACCTGTTCACTAACAGGAGAAAGAATTCTATCTTGGTATTCAGTAGGACCTGCTACTTGCCCATCAAGATGCACGTCGAGGTTGACCCCCGCCTTCCGGTTTATAGGGTCGAACTACTCTAATGAAAATCTTGACGTCACAAGCACATCCCTACTAAATCCTCAAGTCGAAGTTTCACGAATACCTATCACAACCTTTCGATTCCATCATTGACTGTCCCGGAGTGAAATCCGTGTGATGAATCGAGGGTGAGTCGGTTCGAGTATACTAATCCAATTAGCATACCTATAACGTGTGCTCCCACTAACCATTAGCGTTCGACAGGCACTCTCCATGTCAAAGAACACGTCATACAAGTCTTCACATAAAATTTAACACCCAGTCAAGTTTCATCGACTTGCGAACGATTAAGTATTTGAGCTATAACCCTTTCCAGTGCCGACCCCCTTATCCAATAAGGAGTGGAACATTTTGTTCTCAAATACACGGACTAGTTTCTATATATTTATTTACGAGTTAGGAATGCCAGTAACTACCAGTAAATAAAGAAACATTCCTTTGCCTTATATAAATGGTTTACATAATTACAAGTACAATGCCCTCACTCAACAACCTCTGAGTGGCATTCGAGGGCATACTCCTAACAATCTCCCACTTGCACTCAATGCCACACACTATGGTATCTAATACCCATGTTCTCCAGATGACGCTCTAAGCTAATCGAGAAAGTGGCTAGGTCGATGGATCGGCGATGTAGTCGGTGACTCTACTCTATGCGGCTCAATGTATCTCTTTGCGAACGAATGCTCTTACAAGATGATACTCTCTCTCAATATGTTTGGAACTGTTATGAAACCTTGGCTCCTAGGCACTGTACTCTTTGCTCGTGGTAGCACCATGTGTCACGTGAAGTTTACCCAAGAACTTCTAAATTCTTCCTTTAGAGGCCTCGAGGCCGCTTTATACTCGGCTAACAGTGGAATTAGCGATCGCGCTATTCTTGGCACTATGCCAAGATCTTGCTCCTCCATTAAGAGTAAATGTAGCAGTAGACATAGAATCATCTTTCGTCCTTGAAGTCCAATACATGAATCCCATCACATTCGGTTCTCACCACCATATATAAGAACCGGATCTCTAGACCTACTAAAGTACTTGAGAACATTCTTTATGGCAGTCTAATGTTCCCGAATCAAGGTTGGCCGAAACCTACTTACCACGCTCCCAGCATGCGCAATGTCAGGTCTCGTACACAATAAAGCATATGTGAGTCTACCCACTGCCGAATCATATGGTATATAACTCATTTCCTTTCATTGTTCCTCACTATGAGGACACATCTTCAAGGTAAGTTTTATTCCATGTCGCATCAGAAGGAACCCTCTTTAAGATCTAATCTATATAGAGGGCTTGGGAAAAACTTTTCATTCTCTTCGATCTATCCCAGTAGAATCGAATCCCAAGAATATAGGTTTCTTCTCCCAAGTCTTTCATGGAGAAATTACTCAAAAACCAAGCTTTCCCATAACTGAGCATTCCCACATCATTTCCTATTAGTAGAATGTCATCTACATATAGTACTTAGAATGTGATCTTGCTCCCACTAACCCTCTTGTATACACAAGATTCCTCTTCATTTTGCACGAAGTCAAACTCTTTGACCGTCTCATCAAAATGAAGGTCCCAACTACATGAAGACTGCTACAGTCTATTTCATGGAGTCTACATCCACCATTGCTAGGTCATTGGTCGTGGGTCGGTCTCTTGTTTATCACTTGGAACCTCGAGGAAACCCAGTTCCTCCAAGTGCATAAAACTATACCTCTCAGGTAATTGAGATACCCTACTAGACCTACTAGGTGGTTGTACTTGTGTTTCAGAAGGTTCGGTTCCAATTTCTTGCACAGGTGTCTCCTGAGGAGTTTCATTGTATTCTTCTAAAGAAATACTTCTACCTGCTCCGCCTTCCTGAATTAACTCATCTTCCAGGAAGTGTGCTTGTAAAGCAACAACGATCTTTCGATCTTCGGGCATGTAGAATAGATATCCCATCGTCCCAGATGGGAATCCAATGAAACGTCCCTTCGCGGACCTAGCTTCCAACTTCTCCACCTTAGTCTTCTTGACATAGGCGGGACATCCCCAAATCCTAATGTGATTAAGACTTGGTTTCCTTCCCTCCCACATCTCATGTTGAGTTTTAGGAATGGATTTGGAAGGACATCTGTTCAAGATGTAAGCGGCATTCAGGAGTGCATACCCCCACAGGTAAATCGGCAAGTCAGTATAGCCCAGCATGGAACGGACCATGTTCAACAAGGTCCGGTTCCTTCTTTCTGACACACCATTTAACTGAGGAGTACCTGGAGGTGTTAGTTGTGAAACTATTCCATGTTCCTTAAGGAACTCGTCAAACTCCGTACTCATATACTCGCCACCTCGGTCCGACCGAAGTGCTTTGATATGATTACCAGTTTGTTTCACGACTAGGGCCTTGAATTCCTGGAATTTCTCAAAGGCCTCAGATTTATGTTTCATTAAGTATACATAACCATACCTAGTATGATCATCTGTAAACGTAATGAAATATTGATATCCGTCGCGTGCTGCTTCCAAAGCACCACATATGTTAGTATGGATTAATCCTAGTTTATCAGCGGCTTTTTCAAATGTCCCTGTGAAGGGAGACTTAGTCATTTTGCCTTTAAGGCAAGATTCACAAGTAGGGAAGGGATCTGATCCCAATAGACCCACAAGTCCATCTTTTTCCATCTTGTAAACCTTGGTCTGACCAACATGACCAAGTCTAAGATGCCATTTCAAAACTTGATTGGTTTCATCCCTACCACGTTTTCTAGTCATAGTATTCACAACTACTTTGTTGTTGAGATTTAGATGATACAATCCATTTAACAGTGTAGCAGTACCCACTAGTTTATTTTAGAAATAAATTTTGCGGGAACCATCACCAATGAAAAATGAAAAGCCTTTTCGGTCCATGACCGGAATGGATACAATGTCTTTGTGCCCCTTGGGCAAAACAAGTACATCTTCTAAACTCAAAACAAAACCGGATTCTAAACCCAAAAGAAGTGATCCTATGTCGGTCGCCTTGACACTATGCCCGCTTCCGACTGTGATCATAACTTCTCCAGCTCCAAGCTTCCTACTTTGTTCAAGATCCTGATTCACAGTACAGATATGAGAACTAGCACCAGAATCCAGTATCCAGGAAGTAGCAGAACAATTTATTTCCAAAACTAAAAGTTCTGTCCCTGAAGTGCCATGAAGAATTGGACAGTCTCTAGCCCAGTGGCCCAGCTCACCGCACTTGAGACAAGTATCTTTCTTCTTCTTGCCTTTTGGAACCATCGTGGCCTTGCCCTTTCCTTTACGGTCCTTAACTTGTGGTCCAGTCTGCTTCTTGGTCTTTTTCTTTTTATTCTTAGACTTCCGAAGTCCAGAAGAAATCACAAGGGCAGACTCCTTCATCCGCGGAGTCTTAATCTGAGACTGAGCGGTCACAAGTTTGTTCATTAGCCCAGCTAAATTACATGCAATCTCATTGCAGTTGGAGTTCATAACAAACTGTGAGAAGGAATCAGGGAGAGACTGTAGGATAAGGTCGGTTTGGAGAGAAGTATCCATTTTAAAATCAAGAGCCTCCAATCTCTCAATCATGGATATCATTTTGAGGACGTGTTCCCCAACCTTCTCACCTTCCTTCATCCTTGCACCGAACAGTTGCTTGGATATCTCATATCTAGTAGTTCTGCTATGCTCACCATAAAGCTCGGTTAAGTGAGATAGAATCTGCCTAGCAGAAGTCATTTTATCATGAGCTCTCTGAAGCTCATTAGACATGGAAGCCATCATATAAGCATGGACTTTCACGTCATCCTTAACCCACTTTTCGTGGTTTTTAATCTCTTCCTGATTGGCTCGGGTCCGCACAGGAGGTGCCGGAATGTCCGTCTCCAAGACGTATCCCAGTGCCTCTATAATGAGGACAATCATCAGATTTCGGAGCCAAACCACAAAGTTAGGTCCCATTAAGGTGTTCTTTTCGAGAAGAATTGCGAGTGGATTCATTGTCATATTGAGATTTGAGTCTGCATTAAGTACGATAGATTAATTAGTGACTCATTCAATTATGTTTTGAGTATAGAATTAAGGTCTTTTCTATTCTTGTTACCCAGCTCCCACTATTTTTATCGGAACAACACACTCCCATGTGAAATCTGGAAGTATCGTCGCTCTACTTCATAGTGGTGATCGAGTTCTTTATAAATCTTAATGGAGGGCAACCGAACAGGTTTCTAGTCTATTAATTTTCATAAAGTGGTGTCCAACACCAACCCATCTAATGGATGATTCGATCTTATTTTTCCCCTTGTTCACTCCCCTCAACCTATACGGTTTCTATAGTTCGTGAACAAGTTAAGTTTATACCATCGACGCAAATTAGTTTCACAATTGAATCTTATCCGGCAACCTATCAGGTTTCTAGGGATAAAATTTGCTCCAACCGAAGGCATCCAATGCGCTCCCGGTAATTTATCCGTCCTCCCGTCGACTACCCGATAACTCGGAAGCATAGAACATCCGGTTTGGATTTCAATTTCCAAAGCTCGATGGAGGAAGGAAAACCTTGAAACCTTTTAAACTTAATAATTTTTCGTGGGAGAATTTTCGCGATTAACGTTACACTTTGCACATTAATCATTTAAGCGCGTTTGTGGCATTCATACAATATGAAACAACCATTCACAACCTAGTTGCTACCAACATGTGGTTCATGGACCGTTCCTAGAAAACAAAAACTCCGTAATCTAATTACAAGTCTTCGTCTTGAATCTTCGTCTTCTCGAAACGGATCTTCCTACGGTCTTCGTCATTACATATAAATTTTACATCGAAAATTGCATCCTAGATACAAACATTTCTAGTAAAATAAATAGGCTCAAAACGGCCTTTACAACCCAATCGAATAAAACGAACGATTCAAAACTAAGTCCACGAACCACATACCCATTCAAAAGCATTCATCAAATAAAGACTATATAAATGGAAAGCGTAGAGATACATTGATCCAATCAACAATACGAACCGATCCAATCGATTCACAACCGTAATATGATAACGTTCAAAATAATTGATCGACCACAATTATTCCAATTAATCGAATTTCCCTTATAAAATGAAATACCATAAATCATTTTAATCATATTAAATCTAATTTAACATGCGGGAGATTAATTTTCAAGAATACACGAAAAAATCGAGTCGGGTGGAAAAATGGCACACTGGCCGAGTCATCGCCGGCTACCGGCCGGACACGGCCGTGTCGCCAGACACGGTCGGGTCATGCCGGCGGTGTCTAGACATTCTGCCGGACACGGTCGAGTCACTTCACGGCCCGGCGGACACGCCGTGTCGTCGACACGGTCGGGTCTCCCGAGCGTGCTTTGGCAGACTGCCGGACACGACCGAGTCACCCAGGACACGGTCGAGTCTCTCTCGGCCAAAATGCACCTTTTGACCAAAAAAATCGTCCGACGACGATTCGGGGCTAGATTTTCGACCGGATATCTAATATCAATATTTTCTGACTTTCATATCTTCAATATAAATCATATTTCCCAGAAATTTAAGATTTATATTTAGACATAAAAATTCTGAAAAATACAATTATTACGAACGAAAAACATATACCACGATTATGACTAAAATGATTCCAAATCATTCACCATCTAATCGAGCATTCCAAATGCCAATATCGTATATACGATCGTAAGACCTACTCTCCGATACCACTGTTGGGATTCGGTGCCTAAAACGGGCCAGTAGGCGGTAAAACGAAAATTAATTCGATCCGAATCCCTACGAGGATCGATCGAGCTACGTATATACGAATATATAAACGAAAAGCAAGAGTCGTAAGAAACTAACCCTAGAAGTCCGTTGATTAGATGGATAACCTTCTCTTGAGCTATTCCCCAAGCTCTTGAACGATCCAACGCCGAAAGCACCGCGTCTCTACTTGCCACGCGCCGGAGAAACGACCGGAATGACAACACCTTGCTATCCTCCGAGGATACGGCTAGAGCTAGGTGATGAAGCTATTGATTTTGATGAATATACTCCAAGTATGTTTATCAAAATTCTCTCAATATTTTTCTCTCAATTTTCTCCAAGAAAAATGAAAAAGAAGTTAGTGAAGAAGATGAAGATGAGTATGAACACCATGAAATGAATTCTAAGTTCTTTTCTCTCTCTTCTTCTTTCATCCTTACGTTTCTCTCTCTCTCTCAAAGTGTGTAATATGTATGTGATATTATATCTACTCAATCACAAGTCTACATATTATTCTTTATACACCTTCCACCAACTTATACAACTCATTCACATGAGAGGTATCCTTACCATGTCAATATCATCCATATAAAATGGAAACAAAAGACAAAGGGAAATTAGGTGGAAAAGAGGAGGGTGGCCATGATGAAAAACGGACGAGTTCGGTTCGTTTCGGACTCCCGAAAGTCCAAACAGATAAACTCCGATTCCGTTTCGATGTATTTATATCGATTAATTAATCCAATTAATTAAACATATCAAATACAAAATAATATAATTAATTTCTCCAAGAAATAATTATATACATGAATTAAATTAATCACCCAGTAATTTATTTAATTCATTAGGCCGTAAATCAATTTATCCAATAAATCTATTTAGACATCTAATGTCCCAAATTTAGATATCCAATCTCTAATACACATAATGAGATAATTAGCTTGATTCATTCCGTCGTCAATCCTAATGCGCGACTCGGTAGGTCCGTCTCAGTCAGCAATGGGAGGAAACAAAGAGTAGTAGCACCACCTAGCGGCTGGCGGCTACTGTACCCACCGAGAACGAATGATTGGGATCATTCAAGAACCATTCTCATCGTGAATACCAAGATAATGATAAACCCTTCTTTTAAATGTCCCGATCAAGTTATAGGGTCACGTGCATCAAACCCTATCTGTACTTGACGCTATGCATGCATTAATGCAAATCGAGATCATCGAGCTCTCGTGTATCTAATACAGCTAGCTCCAATGCTTTGGCCAAAGACTTATGATCTCATCTGCCAATAACCGCATAGGACATATAACCTGTTCACTAACAGGAGAAAGAATTCTATCTTGGTATTCAGTAGGACCTGCTACTTGCCCATCAAGATGCACGTCGAGGTTGACCCCCGCCTTCTGGTTTATAGGGTCGAACTACTCTAATGAAAATCTTGACGTCACAAGCACATCCCTACTAAATCCTCAAGTCGAAGTTTCACGAATACCTATCACAACCTTTCGATTCCATCATTGACTGTCCCGGAGTGAAATCCGTGTGATGAATCAAGGGTGAGTCGGTTCGAGTATACTAATCCAATTAGCATACCTATAACGTGTGCTCCCACTAACCATTAGCGTTCGACACGCACTCTCCATGTCAAAGAACACGTCATACAAGTCTTCACATAAAATTTAACGCCCAGTCAAGTTTCATCGACTTGCGAACGATTAAGTATTTGAGCTATAACCCTTTCCAGTGCCGACCCCCTTATCCAATAAGGAGTGGAACGTTTTGCTCTCAAATACACGGACTAGTTTCTATATATTTATTTACGAGTTAGGAATGCCAGTAACTACCAGTAAATAAAGAAACATTCCTTTGCCTTATATAAATGGTTTACATAATTACAAGTACAATGCCCTCACTCAACAACCTCTGAGTGGCATTCGAGGGCATACTCCTAACACCTTGGTAGCGTGCGCTAACGCCTCCTCTTAGTGTGCGTTGACCTTATGTTAGCGTGCGCTTTCTGATGGTTGATGTCCAGAATACTGGAGTCCAGAGCCTACTGTCCTCTAGTCTGATTGAGCCTTAGCGCGTGCTACACTGACTGCTTAGCGTGCGCTACTAACACCATTAGCATACGCCAATATCCACTCATAGCGTGCGCTATGAATAATTCCATTCTAGTCCAGCACCCACTGGACTCTGCCTGATCGAACCTTAGCGCGCGCTACACTGATGCTTAGCGTGCGCTATCAATACCACTAGCGTATGCTATATTCACTCTTAGCGTGCGCTATGAATAACACCAATTCAGTACAGTACCTACTGGACTGCCTGCCTCCATCACGTTAGCGTGCGCTAATGTTGGGAGGTAGCGTGCGCTACCAGTACTCAATTAGCGCACGCTAAAGAGAGTACGTAGTGTGCGCTACTCCTCACACAGCCCACCACAAAGATGACAATGATGATATACGATCCAAATTATGCCGAACGGTGAATACAATGAATGAATAAGAATGATGAATGATTATTAATGGGTGAAAAATTACTGAGTGACTGAATGATAATGAATGAATTTACAATCGGGTATTACATACTCTCCCTTTAAAAAGAGTTTCGTCCTCGAAACTAAGGGTCAAACAAATCGAGATAACTCTCCCGCATACTATCCTCGGTTTCCCATGTAGCCTCTTCGACTCTGTGTCTAGACCACTGAATCTTAACTAAAGGAATCGTCTTGTTCCTCAACTGTTTGATACGTCTCTCTAGGACTCGTACAGGACGCTCCTCATACGAATGATCATCCGCGATCTCAATTTCATCGAACTGAAGTATGTGACTCGGATCAACATCATACTTCCGGAACTGGGAGACGTGAAACACATTATGAATTCAACTCAATGCCGGAGGTAAGGACAATCGATAAGCCAGCTCGCCTACTCGATCCAAAATCTCAAACGGTCCAATGAATCTCGAACTCAACTTACCCCGCTTCCCGAAATGGAAGATACCTCGACTCGGGGATACCTTGACCAAAACGTGGTCACCTGCCTCAAACTCTAATGGTCGACGACGATTATCTGCACATGATTTTTGTCGACTCTGAGCGGTCAACAAATGACTCCTGATCAGCTCTACCTTCTCACGAGCGATATAAGCATATCGGGCTCAGTGCCGATTGATCCTGATAAGTCATCCCAACACAAGGGAGATCGACAACGATGACCATATAAGGCCTCGTAAGGTGCCATCTTAATCTAAGCATGCCACCGATTATTGTACGTGAACCCGATCAATGGTATTTGGGCTTCCCAATCATCTTTCCAATCGATGACACATGCCCTCAATATGTCCTCCAACATCTGAATAGTTCTCTTGGATTGTCCGCCGGACTGAGGCTGAAAAGCCGTGCTGAAATTGAGCTGAGTTTCCATGGCACGATGAACGGATTCCCAAAAATGTGACATGAATCGCCCGTCATGATCAGAAACGATACTCTTAGGAGTACCGTGTAATCTCACTATCTCTTTGATGAACAACTGGGCAAGTCTTTAGGGACCCCACATATCCTTAATCTCGAGGAAATGAGCTGACTTAGTTAAGCGGTCCACAATTACCCAAATTATATTCATGCCACGACGACTCGTCGGAAAACTCGTGATGAAGTCCATTAAAATTTCCTCCCATTTACACTCTGGAATATGGGGTGGTTTCAGCATACCCGTCGGTCGCTCATGTTCTATCTTGACTTACTGACAGGTTAAACATCTCGAAACAAAATTACTCCACCAGTAATTTTGTTTCAAGTCTTTATACATCTTGCTAGATCCTGGATGAATGGAGTAAGGGGTAGCATGAGCTTCTCTCAAAATCGAGTTTTCAACTCGTCATCCGCCGGTACACATAATCGGTTCTTAAATCGCAAAAGTCCATCCTCGTGGACCACAAATCCAGGGGCTTTCCCATGAGCTACATCCTCACGGATGCGCAACAAAAACAGGTCTGAACCCTGATTCACTGTGATCGCCTCCTCAAGTGGCGATGAAATCTCTAACATGCAAAGTTGCCTTTGAACTCGCTGTAACCAGACATCGATCTCGAGTCTTAGGAATTCCTGCTGAAGATCCTTCTGAACTGTTAAACGAGCAAGCATTTGCTCATGAACGGACTTACGGCTCAAGGCATCGGCGACAACATTCACCTTACGTGGGTGATATTGAATCTCAATATCATAATCTTTAATCAGTTCTAACCACCGTCTCTGATGCATATTTAACTCCTTCTGAGTAAATATATACTTCAAACTCTTATGATCGGTGAAAATCTGACAAGTGACGCCATAAAGATAATGACGCCAAATCTTGGCTGCTAGCTCCAGGTCGTGGGTCAGATAATTGACCTCGTAAGGTCTCAATTGCCGCGAAGCATAGGCAATAACTTTCCCATTCTGCATTAATACACATCTGAGACCGTGTCCGGACGCGTCACTATAAACCACGAATCCTTCCATCCCTTGTGGTAAAGAAAGAACAGGTACACATCCGAGACCGTGTCCGGACGCGTCACTATAAACCACGAATCCTTCCGTCCCTTGTGGTAAAGAAAGAATAGGTGCGGAAATTAAACCGTTCTTGAGCTCCTCAAAACTCTACTGACACACGTCAGACCACGTGTATTTCTTATCCTTCCGCAAAAGGTTCGTCATAGGTTGAGCGATTTTAGAAAATCCTTCCACAAATCGCCGGTAATAGCCTGCTAATCCGAGAAAGCTTCGGATTTCCTTAACATTCTTTGGAGGTTGCCAATCTCGGATAGCCTCCGTCTTCTGAAGGTCGACACGTACTCCGTCTGATGAAATCACATGTCTGAGAAACGTCACCTCGGACATCCAGAATTTGCATTTGGAAAACTTTCCATAGAGTTGCTCTCATCTCAACACATCGAGAACCTGATGAAGGTGAACTTCATGTTTCTATCGGTCACGAGAATAAATCAAAATGTCATCTATGAAAACAACCACGAACTGATCCAAATAGTCGATCAAAACCCGATTCATTAATTCCATGAATACCGCAGGTGCATTAGTTAACCCAAACGGCAATACTATAAGCTCGTAGTGACCATAGCGTGTTCGAAACGCCGTCCTTGCGATATCCGACTCTCGAATTCGCAATTGATGATACCCAGATCTTAAATCGATCTTGGAAAATACTGAAGCTCCCTGAATTTGATCTAAGAGATCATCAATACGGGGTAGGGGATATTTATTCTTGATCGTCACCATGTTCAACTCTCAATAATCAATACACAAGCAAAGTGAACCGTCCTTCTTCTTGAAAAATAACAATAGTGCTCCCCACGGGGACGCACTCGGTTGGATATAACCTTTCTCGGTCAATTCCTCCAATTGATTCTTCAGTTCCTGCATTTCAGTCGGGGCCATATGATATGGTGCTTTCGATAATGGGGACGTACCAGGTTCCAACTTTGTCGTGAATCCACATCTCTCTATGGAGGCAAACCAGGTAACTCGTCTGGGAATACATCGGCGTATTTTCGGACTACCGGGATATCCGTCAATGACACTGATGGTTTCTCGGTCTTGGTCATATAACACCAATAACCTACACACCCTGATTTAGTAATTTCACTGTTTACATCATATTGATAACCCTTCCGGAACAGCTGGGATTACTACTCTGAAATACACAATAGACTCCATCGTCTGAAATAATAGTGACCATATGCTTACGGACACTAAGGAGGGCATCGTGACGATCCATCCAATCAATGCCCAAAATAACATCATCTCTAGGTAAATCTACCACGATCAGGTCTGCCAACCAATCACGGCCATTAAGCTGAATCAGACAATTCTTAATCTCACGATCTCCGATAATTCTTCTACTGTCTGGTAGTCCAATGACATAAGGTTCACAACTAGTAGCACTATCCAGATGAAGTCTACTCAAGCATGACTCGGAAATGAATGAATGCAATGCACCAGTATCAAAAAGGGTACACACAGGTTGGGACAGAATTTCGAATGTACCTAAGATCATTCGGGCCTCCGGATCGTCGGTCCTCTTCAACTCATAAATTTGGGGCTTGCCAGCCCCGGAACCGGATGCTCCCGTCTGATAGTTATGGGTTCCGCCTTTGTTTGCTCCCGTCGGCTTAAACGATGCGGACTGAGTAGCCTGATTCTGAACCGGTGACTGCTTCGGGACCTAATATGCCGCCGGAGTAGGTTTGGAGTCTCTTCCGCACAAACGGGCCTTATGCCCGGGGTTCCCAAAGTTGTTGCACGTGATAGTCTGCCTCGGACACTTAGTGCTGAAATGACTCTACTCTCCATAATCGAAACAGGTGATGGCCGAACTGGCCTCTCGGGACTGAGATTTCTCAGGTTTAGGCGACATAGAGGTCACTCGGAAAAAGTAGGGCCCACACGAGGTTTCTTGAAGGTTGCCTGACTGCCTTCAGACTGATTACGATTCTTTGATTTCTTGCTAGCAGATGAGGGTTGTTGCTTAGTAATTTCCTTAGCAGCAAGCTCATAAGTAAGAGATTTCTCGATGAATTCGGCCAGAGTGGTGCAATGATGATTAAGCAACTGCATCCGCATACGAGGTTTCAACCTCTTGCTGAAATACTTGATCTTATCCGCCTCGGAATGGATAATGGCTGAGGCAAAGGGAAGTAGCTCCTGAAACTTTTTGGCGATGGCGAGAACATCATCTTCCGCTAAGGGGTCTAGAATGAGTAATTCTGATAGCTTGGCCTCCCTGAGTGGGTCCGGATAATACCTTTCCATCATGAGGGTCTTGAATTGGTCCCAAGTGAAAGATCCGTTGGTGGGCTTCAAGGATAACCACCATGAGTGTGCGCTCTTACCCAGATAGTGAGCCGCGACTGAGACTTTGTGCCCTTCGGGACAATCCACCATAGCAAATAGTTTCTCAAAATGTTCCAGCCAGTGAATAATATCCGCTGGCTCCGATGAGCCCTCAAAAGTAGGTGGTCTCTGGCGATAGATGACGCCAATAATACTGCTCACACTCCTCTCTTGCCTCTGAGGTGGCGGCGGAGGAGCCTGTTGATTTTGAGTGGTTGAGTTCTGCATCGTCTCTATCAGATGTGCCATCTGAGTCATCTGGGCCATCATGCCCTGCATAAAAGTGAGTGGATCAACCCGAACACCTTCTGATTGAGCTGTATCTCGGGTATGACTTCCCGACAGTGAATGATTATTTTCAGGTGAATGAGTGGCAGCGTTGCTGCTGGTTGAATTAGCATTATTCCTTGCGCTTGCACGTGTATTCACACGAGCTCCCGGGTTTCAGCCCACACCTCGGCCTCTTCCCCTGCGTCCTCTGAGGGCTCTCTCCATACTGAAGTCGGAAAGTCACCTGATAATTATATATCTCGCATGAGTACCACATGATGATTACGTTATGAATTGATGATAATGAGCATACGCGCTCTAACACAATGATTACATGAGGGATCAACTGAGGTGACATGATTATCTGATGAAATTCTTGAAATGATTATCATGAACAAGTTAACAATATTAATGATATTATCCTCAAGATCAACAACTGAGTAATGAAATGAACTGAGTGATTAATGAGTTAACATGATTGACATGATCAAAATGAAAATGATGATTGAGGATTATTGACTAATGAATGATGAATGAATGATTCTTATGGCCAGAAATTATACCATGGCATCAGAAATCTTACAGTTCTTTCGGTCTGAGGGGCTTGGCGCTTGCACAGGTCACACGTGACGTGAAAGTCCAATGATACTAGTCTGGTGAACGATGATTTCAAATGAGACATGACTCGGAAGGTAATATTCAAAACCACGCTCCGATACCAACTCTGTAACACCCCAAACTAGGCGGATATTACAGTGCCGTGGACCCCGACTAGGACAACCAGGCGAATGAAATTTAGTGAATTAAATAATATAAATGTAGTAACGAACCACATTATAATACCGATTACTCCGACGGGGAGTTTTAAGTACAACACACCCAGGAAATACAGAATACATATATATTTCATATGAAGATAAAATATACAACACTGAATGAAATGAAATCCAAACGGACTGCAGCGGAAAATACACAACAAGAAGACATGAATAAATAAAGAGACTGGGGCCCCTATTAGTATCATTGGGACTCCTCGCCGTCAACGTTCTCTTCCCGTGCTTTTGCCTTGCCATGACATAAAAACAATATCCCCAACGGGGTCATTTACACAGAACAACAATCCTCAAGAGTTGAACAATCATAATAATTACATATCTTAGTTATGAAATCAAGCAGAAGAGGGGCATCATAGTACGCCCGTAATGGGACGTGCAAGTGCACAAGACGAGTGTCCGGACACACCCGCCATTGTACCTAATTAGTCTCACGGAGGCACGTTACCGTGTGCACAGTCCATTGTGTCGGTGAACCCGCATCACATGACTATCGTGTGCCCGACTAAAAATTCCATACATAACCACCTGGCCATGCAATATGAACCCAGAAGGTCACAAGAACAAAAGTGACCATGATTAATATCAATGAATAGCAAATCGACAAGGATCAAGAATGACTCACCGAGATGAATTAATAATGAAATGAATGATAGCTCACAGAAATAATTGGAACCGTCGTTCCTCGTGAAATGAATGATTAGTTTGATACTTACAAATCTCAACATGATTAATATACTATGCATGAATTATGAATATGAATGAAAAACAACGAAAGGAATGAATATCCTTTTAACCGAGTAAGAATCAACTTACACAAATACCGGTGATGAAATGTCCTTACTCGAATAAATGTCCTAAGTGGAAAGACCGGTCGCTCGAACAACCTTGGATAACACAATTACCAACAATCCACTTAATATACGAATCAAGCATGATCACAACCAACTCAAAACGTCGATACGATAAATCCAAAATCATTGGGGCATTATAACACACACATTGCAACATCTCCTCACTGTTTATGATTAATCTCGAAAATATATAATACCAATCTCCCAACTAATGATTTAATCCAACAAAACATTTTCAATGACATCAACAATCCATTAGGAAGGCACAACTCGAGATTACAACAACATCTAATCGAAAACCCCCAAATTTCCAAAGTCAACCCTCAAGGGTTCTTGAATAATTCCCCAAATATTAAAAAAAATACAAAAATTACACCAATAAATCCGTAGGAATGCATATATCCAAGGTAATTAAAATAATCCATATCCAACATATTCCAACATAATATCAATCTAACTTGAAGAGATCGGAATGAAAACACTCAAATCCTAAAATTCTAGATTCAAGAAATGTTTACCTTGATTGGTGTGTTGGATAGGATTAAAGGATGATTAATCCGAAACTAGAAGCTTGAAGATGTTGATATTTGATTGTAGCTCGAAAAGATCTTAACAATTCACCCAAAAATCGCCCAAAACGCCCAAGGAAGGAGGTGAGATGTGAAAATGACGAATCTGGACTGAACTGTCTAATATATAGTAAACCCAGCTTAACACGCGCTAGCTCCTGTGCTTAGCGTGCGCTAGTGAGTTCACCGGGTAGTCTAGTACCCGCTGTCTGCATCGTCAGCGTGCACTACGTACCTTGGTAGCGTGCGCTAAGGCCTCCTCTTAGCGTGTGTTAACCTTGTGTTAGCGTGCGCTACCTGATGGTTGATGTCCAGAATACTGGAGTCCAGAATCTACTGTCCTCTAGTCTGATTGAGCCTTAGCACGCGCTACTAACACCATTAGCATACGCTAATATCCACTCATAGCGTGTGCTATGAATAATTCCATTCTAGTCCAGTACCCACTGGACTCTGTCTGATCGAACCTTAGCGCGCGCTACACTGATGCTTAGCGTGCGCTATCAATACCACTAGCGTACGCTATATTCACTCTTAGGGTGCCCTATGAATAACACCAATTCAGTCCAGTACCTACTGGACTGCATGCCTCCATCACGTTAGCGTGCGCTAATGCTGGGAAATAGTGTGCGTTATCAGTACGCAATTAGCGCGCGCTAAAGAGAGTACGTAGCGTGCACTACTCCTCACACACAGCCCACCACAAAGATGACAATAATGATATACAATCCAAATTATGCCGAACGGTGAATACAATGAATGAATAAGAATGATGAATGATTATTAATGAGTGAAAAATTACTGAGTGACAATTTACAAAATGATAATGAATGAATTTACAACCGGGTATTACAGGAGCTTACGTACGTTAAGACATAGACTTAACGTACGTTATGTTGAGAATATAACGTCTGTTATGAAGAGAATCGGACAGGAAGAGTTTGCAAATTCAGGCATGCAGCTACGTCATATCGCATGCTAGCAGATGAGCTTAACGTACGTTATGAATTGAGGATAGCGTACGCTATGGAAGAAGCATATCGTACGTAACACGCAGTCAGGCAGATAAGGTTGGTCGGCACATGGGCCATCTTGGGATGGGGACAAGGATAAGATTCCTCGCATGATTAGACAACTTTTTGAAAAAGCAAGTCAACAAGGTTTAACGTACGCTAAAGGACTAAGATAGCGTACGCTAAACAGAGCTTATTACGTACGTAAAAGGTAATGGTTAACGTACGTTAAGAAAGTTAGAAATGAGGCAATAGCTACTATCGGACGTTAACTCACGCTGATGATTTCAAATAGCGTACGTTAAGGCGATAACGTACGTAATGCTGTGAGATTAACGTACGTAAAGGTCTGAGTTTTATAAATATGGCAGCACCCCATTTCATTTCAACTTGTTTCTTTCCATTCCTTATCCGATTTCTGAGAGTCCAGAGAGCTTTCTCCCCTACACATAATCCTTATATAGCCTCTCTACCTAGTTTAGAAGATCGTAGACATCTCGGATTGTTGCTCAAGCATACAGTGTCGAGTTCTACCAATCGTTTTCATTGTTATTCTTCGTGAAAGGTATGTTGATACGAAACATAACCTTGAATTCGGTTTCTTGAGTATGTTACTGAGATTATTACATTTCAAGGATGTTTTAGTAATCAAATATCATGTTTTTGGAAGATTGGTTTAGTTATACTTTAATGATTCTTCGTTGTTAAAAGAATTGTGATCGAACCTTGGTATGTTGAACCCTAAGATGTAGTTTCTGAGATTGTTGTATGTTTTGGTCGAGTTGTATATTGCCATGTTAATATCATTACCTAGAATCGAAGTGTTCAAGAAGATGAATTCTAGGAGTTTCACCAAGATTATTTCGTATTTCGTATGAGGTGTTTGAATTGATAAACTTCGTTATATTCTTGGTTAGAATAGATTGATTATGTTGAGAATAATCGAATTGAACCTAGAACATGGTTGTGTCATCTTCCATCAAGAATTTGTTAGTATTCGTATGATCATACCTTTGATACGAATTGTATGAATGGCCGAACCATGAATGAAGATTGAAGTATGGAATTATAATAGTTTGATGAATATCTTTGAAATTGTAGACACCAACATTGTAGCTCAATGTGTTCGTAAGTATAACGTACGTTAAGTATCATGCATTACGTACGCAGTCGTCTGATCAGAGAACTTTCTCAAATACAAGCGTAGCGTATGTGAGGCATAGGAGCTTACGTATGTTTAGACACAGACTTAACGTACGTTAAGTTGAGAATATAACGTCCATTATGAAGAGAATCGGACAGCATCCGAAGTGTCTTCAACTTTCGTCCATAGTCTAGGATGTTAGATGTTCGTACGTTAGTTATATGACGTAAGATGAACTCTATATTATTTATTTTGTTTAAGGTCCGAGCTTTGCAAAGTGATTGATCGAAGGGGCGACCTTCGAGTGTATTGACATCCATCGAAGTATTATCCTTGTCGTCAATTTAAGGCAAGTACCTTAATTATATTTATTCGTATTGACGTCGGTTATGTTGTTGTTGTATACGCATATGTGTTGTGATTGTTTGTCCACCATGCGTTGGTCCGATGGGATCATCATGGTAATCTATAGCTTTGTGCACTGGATCGTTAGATAGGAATTTTCACCACGCGTTGGTCCGACGAGATCATCATGGGAATCTATAGCTGTGTGCGCTGGATCGTTGGAATACCATGAGTATGTTAAGATTGATATGATATGTTGTACATTGTTACCGTTTCTCTTTGGAGAGACTTGTCGTGATTATTGTTGATATTATTGACGTTATCATTCAGGGATTGTTGAATAAATCATCATTGTATAATTATCATACTTGTACTAGCATCGTTGTGCTAACCCCTTCGGAGGTGAACATTTGTTTTATGTTCAGGATCCAGTAGAACGGGAAAACAACCACTAGAGATGCATGACGAAGAGGGTGCAGAGTGATGTTACGGCCGGATTAATTCGTTGTATGTTTGTGTTGTTTTAATAAAGTACTCGAGTATATTGTCGTTTGTGATGTTGGATTTGGTCATGTATTAATGTTCACCGTTTGACGTTTGTCTTTCAGTACTGTTTTCAGACTCGTGTTGTATTTTATTTCCGCTGCCGTTGTTTGTTGGTATATTGTTATTGTCATTTCATTTCCTCAGCCTTGTAAATTCTTACGTAAAGGATTTACAGCGCTGTAATATTCCTGAATATATCGGGGGTGTTACAAGGAGCCCCTTTCCCGATAGGGCACCCCACTCTATCAAGGATCAATATCCTCAACAGGCTTCCATACCTGTGGAGGATCCCAACCAGCATTAGAACCCACTAATGTTCGGATTCCATTTTCCTCAGCCATTATAAATCAAACTTCCTCTATGTCCAAATAAATGAATCAATTGAATGCTTCAAAACATGGAAAAACTACAGGGTCACCACATATGACACTCTCTACGACTGGGAAGAATGGAAGGACGAGGAATTGTTTGTACTGGATGTCACTGATACCCATAATGTCTAGGACCTGATCAGATGGGATGATCCCTTTCACCATGAGGTCATAACCAAATACTTCGTGGAAAAGGAAAAGCCTAGACTGAAGGGGAAGAAACCGTCCGAAGATGGTACTCGGAGCTCAAGTCACCACTCCGATCCAGACTCAGATGGGGATGATAACACCCTACAGTTTGAGATGAGGATGAGCCGTGAAGAGGCCTGAGAGAAGGATTTTGCCAAGTTGCAGGTTGGCCAGGGCTAGGGGACATCATCTAATAAAACTAAGAACCCCCCTCAAAATGAAGCAAACCAAACTGACAGCTTACAGGAGGAATCAGTCCCTCCTGTAACTGATGAAGTTCTTGAAACTAACCCAAAGCCAGAGGAAAAAACATTTCCCGCCAAGAAGGAAATAATCTCTCTGACCGAGGAGGATGCGTCTCACGCCATCAGACATGTGGATTCAGTCCCTCCTGAGGAACAGGCGGAAACTAAGATCCAACAGGAGGAATCAATCCCTCATGTCTAACAGGATACAGACACCCAACAGAGGCAGGAGGAATCAGTCTCTTCTGTCTCCCAGATAGCAAAACAGACGACATAGGTTCCAACCGCCAATCAGGTCGTACCTCCTATCCATACAGGTTCATCATCTAAACCAGATGAGGACTTCCTATATGATGACAGCCCTAAAAATCCCAAACACAACATCGTCATCGAATAGCTAGGAGAGCCCTCTAACTCTAAAATTATTCATACCCACTCCCCTCTAACCGAACCAAGAATTGAGCAAGTGCAAAAAATCGGTCGCTAAACTATCTTCTTATAGGATATTGTCAAAGCACTGTATGATGCCGGCAAGTAATGCGAATAGATGCGAGGAACCGCCCTTGACGAATTCAATGGACTCCAGAGAGCTGTGAAGGATGTTGAACAAGCATTCAGACTCATGCCTAATGCTTTATGGCAAGCCATGAACCAGCTCAAAACAGTACCAAGAGCGGATCCTCAAGTAGGAGCAAGAGAAGATGTGGGTCGCAGAAGACGAAACAGTCGCCTACCTAGAGTACATCGGGTCTAGACTCACTTCCCATGATCAGAAGATTGACGACCTAGCTACAGTGGTCGCAAGTCTTGTGGACTCGGTGAAAGATATTCAAAACAAGCAGGCTGAATCAATGGATATTCTTTAGTATATTCAAGGTCAAGTCATGGAGCTTGGTAATACGAAAAGGGGTAAGAAGTTCGTGAAGCTGTTACGAGGTGGAGATTGTAGGAAGAGAGGGAAATGGAATCGATACTGGACGACAGTGTTGCTACCGCAATCAGGAGACTGACCAGACCCTGACCAGGTCAAGGAGCAAGAGGACATAGGGTGACTTGTTCTCGTCCCGAATTCCAGGATTCGAATTTCCCATGGAAGAATACAGTACAAAAGCCTGCTGATATTCTACATCCAATAGACAGACAACCAACAGTAGAATAATTGAAGGCATGGAAGAATAATGAACTGTTGAGATACTTCTCTATTCTGCTCAAGGAGGATGTTCAATCAGTTCAGGACACTAGAGAACGCTGCGAAGGAGTTCTCAAGTCTCATGTCAGAATGAAAGCTTCCTTTGCAACTAAAGTTGAAGTTAAGACATCAGAAGGGTGATCAAATAACCCAACCACAAGACTGGATTCTCGCCTAGGATGTCTCCCGGGAAGGAAGAAATATCTACATGGACCGAGGTAGAGATTCCTTAGTCAATTGGTAGAAAGGAACCGATCATGATCCCTTCAGGAAGTCTTCTAGACAACAGTGTTGATGATAACTCCTGACAGCTGTATCTTTCATTTTATGATCCCCGGTGTAATATTCCAATTTCGAACAGCACTGTAATCCAGTTTATCAACAAAATTTTGTTTTACCTCGAAATATTACAGCTCGTGATCTTTATTTTCTATTTTGATTGCGATATAAATTGAAAAATTACTAATATAAGATTTGCTAAGTCTAAAAGCTGTAAGAACTTGTCTGCGAACAGTTCATTGATTAAGTTGTATCTATTCAGACTGCTAGCTGCGAACAATTCATAGATTAAGCTGTATCTATTCAGACTGCTTGCTGTAAGATTGTGCCTACGAGCCAATCATAAATTAGGTTGTAATACACTTAGTCTTGTAGGATTTAAAATTTTAGAACTTGCCTGCAAGCAGTTCAAATTTTAGTCTAAGTCTCGAAGATCAGATAACCCGACAGAAGACTTGAAGACAACCTTATGTTTTGAAAGGGTTTCGGAATTATCAAAAAGGGGGAAATTGTTGGGAAAAATAATATTCGAAGTATTTTGATAAATACACCCTACAGTCTGTCCTTATAGTGAAACCTCATAAGCGCCCAAGAAGGTTTATCCGATAGCTAAATAGAAGTTCCTACGTACAGCAAGAAAACAATTAGCTACAACATAGAAGTTGTAGGTGTTTTACTTGGGAAAAGTAAAACAGAATCCAACAGGATATAGACTTATAACTTTAAAGCATTGTAATATAATCATATCGTTATTGACAAAGTATTCACGGTTTTAAAGTAGCATTTAATGCTGGTAGGACAACATTTAATGCTGTCGAATAGACTGTAGATAGAAGAGCATTTAATGCGGATCAAAGAGAATGTCTGAAGCATTAAATGCGAAACATCTTTAATTGAAACATTGTGAAGCCGCCAATCAGATCTATCTAAATCTCACCAACCAGTCCACTACTATATCTATAACTGATCTATTTCCAACATTAATAATAGTCCAAGCAAGAGGACATTGCTCACGACTGCTCATACAAAACTAACTGATTGATCAATTCTTCACTACCTAAGAGCAATCTATTTCTTCAAGCATACAATGAATATCTTGGGTGAAGAAATATCGAAGTCCTCAATAAAGAACAACACAACTATAGCGAAGCCTACATAGCCAACAACTGTTGTTCCCATTCGTGATAATTCAAACCCTAATGTTGAGACCCTTAACACTGTGTACTAAGTCGAATTATTTCGGCCTGTGTAAGAAGAAGAGAGTTCAAGGACGAAGCTTCAATATATGTGAGAAGAAGCAAGTTGAAGAAGCCTACAACCAATCTGTGTGAACAACTCAAGCTACAGTCGGCTGTATCAATCTGTGTGAATGATGTAGCAATCGATTTAGTTTAAATCAAACAGTTGTGTATGTCTTGATTTGGATATACTTATTACTCCTGTGTGAAGGATCTGTGGACATAAAGAGGTTTACCTCTAACCACTTTAAACAATGTGTGTTATCATTTCTTGCACTTACTGTTTTCATACTGTCTCTGATTATAGTATTGTTACTCTGAATAACCCTGTAAGAACCAAGCTACAGGAGACTGTCTAGTTACTTTACTTACAACAACTTAGTTTAAGGCTTCCGCTACACAAATCAAACTTCGAAAAAGAGTAAAGCTTATTCAACCCCCTAAGTTGTAAGATAGTATACTGTGACCAACATCGTGTCCCCTCAACTTTTAGTCATAACCCTCAGACGGACGGGCATATTTCTACCTTATGCAGCCGTATGGTATTCTCATTGTAACCAACATACAAACGACCACAATAAGGTCATACACATTAATACGTATGGTCGTACCCTCTATGTTGCGTCCGTAACATTCCACAGTTACAGCCTTAGCTGGACCTCTTAAGATTTTCCAAAATTTCAACATGTTCTATTCCATAAATGAGTACACAAACATAAATCCAATATTAGATCCATGTATGGTTCTAAAATCATATACATACAGCATAACACTATAAAAATAAGTCCAAAATTACATCCGTTTATTACAATAAGTACTTCAATTTCAAATATACACATAAGCAACCATTCAATAAAGTGTCGGAAATCTTATCAATCATCAATAGTCATATTGGTGAATTGCTGCTTTCCTACGTCTATAAAAAAAGATGAAGAACCTTACATCGGAAGATGATGAGAGAAAGAGATGATCGAGAATACAAGGATAAAACTGGTACCAAAGTCCAATATAAGTCCACAGGATTAAAAGACAAAACACTCTTAAATACTAGATCTAAAGCTCAGAAAATCCTCACTTTAGAGATATAGCTTAATCGTTTACAGAGATGTTAAAAAAACAATCAATCTCGTATTCTCAAGTATCGACTCGGGTGCGATTTTGTATGGGTCGTGAAATTAGTTGAACCTCAACTGTGTGAAAGAGTGTCAGTTTTGGGAATTGAACACTAATATGTGTGGGAGAGTATTGATTCAAGCCCAGTTCATACGCCAATCTGTGTGAACGGTGTTGATTGTGTAAGAAGATTTGAATACCAACTTGTGTGGAATGATATATACTGGTGTATTCTTACAATATATGATTGTTGTGTACTTCTTATTTATCTAGTGAATTTCCTCCTATGTGGAGAATATGAATGTAGAGGGATTAGTTCACTTTCAAACAATTATAAATCTTGTCTTCCTCTGTCTTTTATCACATACTTATTCATTTTTACATTACAACAATGATTTAAAGAAAACACATGAAAAATTATACTTTCACAAACTTCGCACTATTGCTAAAGGCATTTGAGCTATAACATTTAAAGCAGTTTGTTACATGCAATATTTTTAGAAATGCATACAACATGCTTACTATAAACTTCCGTATTAAATTCTTGAGCTATTCAGGACCGGAATTAACCACCGAAAAAATTATTTTCCATGTTAACCACTGAAAGTTTGTTTTTATTTTTTAAAAAACCACCCTAAACGGGAATAAGAGGTTTTCCAGGTTACAAAGCTGATGTGGCATTTTCTTTATAAAAAATAATAATTATATGGCATTTCTTTTATTAAAAATAATAATTACATGGCATTTTTAATTAAAGAAATTGCTAATTAAGTGGCTTTTAGGCCAAATTTCATGGAAAGCACCATATATTGGATTGGTCATTCTATATATATTCCAATTAAATGAACAACATATTGCAACAAATATAAAATCATCCTTTGTTCCATGAATAATCAAACGATGATATCAAATTCAAATTTTATAAATTATTTCCTGCTTCGATTTCGAAAAATAATTTCAAAAATCGCTTAGATATTGCAAAATTAGTTCTGAGCGGCTTTTGGATTTTGAGAGGTTTAGAAGAATTACGAAGGTAGTATGTGAGGTTCTAGGGATTTTATAACGTAAATTCATTTAATTATTATTGTTGGCCTAAGATCCACTTAATTAACAATTTCTTCAATTAAAAATACTACGTTATTATTATTTATATGGAAAACCTGGGATACTCGGTGAGAGTGGTTCTCTTAAAAATAAAAACAAACTTTCAGTGGTTAACACAGTGGTTAATCCGCAAAATTGCTAACTATAATGGTTTTTATAGATTTTTCCCTATAAATTAATGATAATGTATAGCTATTACCACATGAACTCATAAAAATATATGAAAGATATCAGTTATTATATTTGTGCTTTTTCCTTTAATGTTTAACATTTTTGTAATATTTATTTCTCTTTTTGTATAATATATCATATTAATGATCTTTTCGTGATTTGGATGTAACACCCATATAGTATATATAAATATAAAAGGATCTATTTACATAATATAAAATACTTAAAATAGTAAATAAAGAAGAGGGTTAATAGGGCAACACCCTGAACCACACCTTCATACACACCTCGTGTTTTATGTGTATTGTACCGTATGCTTTACAGATAAAATATTCATAATAATATTATAATAAAATTAATATTAAAGCACGCGGTACAACACTCATAAAGCACGAGTGTGTTTGGAGGTCTGGTTCAGGGTGTTGCCCTATTATTTCTCAATAAAGAATAGTGGTTGTAGGATTCAAACGCATACTAGACATACATTTAACACGAACAACTCTTCAATACTTGGTCAAAACGACTAGACGGTAAATAAACCAAACCAAACCAAACATACCCAGTATATCCCGCTCAGAGAAGGGTCTGGGGAGGGTAAGATGTACACAGACCATGCCCCTACTTTTTACGGTAGGGAGGCTGTTTACGTGAAGACCCCCAGCTTAGTGCACAGCAAAGTATTGAGTGATATATATAAAGAAGCATATGATGCGAAAAAGCTCAAAACCATATCTGAGCCCATGGCTTAATTCATATGAGACTTACCTAAAGGGACTTTGGCAACTGCACTCTCGATGAATGCTGCTCTAACAAAAGAGAGGTTGACTCTGTGCACAGCTCCCTGTCAAAAATACACCACACGCAAAAGGCAATACGATAAAATATACAATAAAAGTAAAAAATACAATGCTCTAGGTCAAAGCTAATCGAGACAACCCAACCCTGAGGCTCTCAACTACAGCAATGTAATACCTCTGGTATTCCATGCTTGATTACTTTGTACTGTGTGAATGTTTGGTAATGTGACGTCATTTCTATTTATGTATTCCATTGAGTGCTATATAATTGTACGGTGTAAATGAAACGGGGGTGACACGCCTTGACGCCGTGGGACGATCGTCGGTGCGAATATGACGGTGGCCAACGTCTTATTCCCCGATAATTGTTGACGAGTGAAAGGGATGGTCACCCCGAGATGGTTAGAATGTGGTTTGAGGCTATAGAGTTTATGTCTAACGCACGTTAGAGTTCTGTCTAACGCGCGCTATAACTCATGCCTAACGTACGCTATATTTCGATTGTTACGTACGTTAGGGTAGCTATATTACGTACGTAACGGGTGGGTCGGTCTCCCGACCAGAATCTTTCTTTTGACACGGACAGAGCTACTTTCGGCGGGCTAGAGGACAAACGAGTCAACTATTCGTAACGTACGTTATGTCCCAAATTTAACGTACGTAACACTTGGGCACATTTCGGGCAGTGAGTTCTTTACGTACGTTGTCATTACACTGTTACGTACGTAATACACCTTACGTACGTAACACTCTTATCATTAACGTATGTTACCAAAACCAAGTTTTATAAAATGGCAATTCCCTTCTTCATTTGCACGACCCAACATTACAAGCTATCACCTTTGGAGAAATTCGTAGCCCTATACCCGGTTCTTAAGCCTCTTATACACTTGAATTATCATTGAGGAGGTGGATTCTTGAGCTCCGGTGAAGAATATCCAAGTCGTTCAAGTCACTTCTTGTTCTCCTCGTAGTTCTTGTGAATCCGCCAACTATCTTCATTATTCTTCTTCCAATAAGGTAAGCCACCAATCCCTGGAGTTATATCTTCGATGTTTTCTTATTTATACTTATTAGATTGCGGGTATTGGGTAGATTTTTGCTAAACTTCGTAGACAATCTTGTCGGATGGAATTGTAGTAACCGGAATTATCGTTTCTCATATGTTTCGTTTCGTGCAAACCATATCTATCATACGAAATTTCATTTCAAATCATCGCTAGGAATGTAAAATTTGACGAATCAATTGTGGGAGAATTCGTAGTAATCCGTCACCGTATGTTCCATTGTTCGTAGCCACTCTTACCTTGTGATTTTTGACACTTAGCAAACTAAGGAAAACAATTCGATAGTATAATAAATATTGGATATCAAACCACCAAAGTTACTGTGTAATAGAATCCGTCGATTGTAGTATTCGGAATATAGAATTGAATTAGAAAGCATGAGATTCGATTACGCCATAATAATTCGTTGACAACCGAAAAATGATAGGATTATCTTCTTGAGTAAATCGATATACCTAATGTTAATTATAGGATTGAATGGGATAATGGTACACAATACTTACAAACTTAGAAACGATACTTATATCGACAATTAAAACTACACTAGGAATCCGATTAGGAAAGGGAGACTAGTTTTATTCATCATAATCCGTACGAGGTGTTAATCGGATATTACGTGGCTAGGTTAAGCTCGAGCGGGCGTGGGGACTCCGTTATCACAAAGCACCTACTATCGGATCACAGGAAAGTAAAATCTTGCTCGAGAATTCTCTAATATTAATGTTATACCGTATGTGCGTATGCGCCATTTTGATAAATGCCGACGTTTGTCTTTCTCTAAAAATGTTATAAATGGGCCGATGTGTTGGGGATAAAACCTGTATGGTACCCGTGTGGAAATGTGTTAGGGGGTAAGACCCGAATTGGGCGCCTATGTTCCGGGGTATTCCCGTGTGGATACTTCCATGACCCTTGGTTGCGACCTTGGGGCTTATGTAATAAAGGAGAGAGACAACGTCGGTTGAGTGATGAAATATTCCCTGTGATTACTAGATACTGAGATTGTAAAAATGACGTATATCGTTGTTAGTAGCTGTTATTTGGTATGCATTCTCTGACCCTAGTTACCTGGTATGATTCGTCGTACCAGGTAAAATTGTTCATCATGTGCAGGACATTCCCGAGGGATCCGGTCAGACTTGAGCGGTGTTGGAATTATCTCTAGCCGCTGCTTAAATTGGAATAAATTATTTTCTTTGGAAAAACTTTTGTTGTGTAATAATTGGACTTCAAATTACATTTTTCCTTAACTCTTTCGATTCACGTTATGTAAACCTTGAACTTAATGTTTTATCGCGATTTTCTTAAGATGCCTATTTTTCTAACTAGCCTTGTGGGTCCCACGTGGGATTCACGGCACTGTAATACCTCGAGATATTTTGGGGGTGTTACAGAAAATGGTATCAGAGCGAAACTCCTGGTCTGAATAAAATTTCTCCTAATTTTTTTAGTCCAACACCCCAAGCGATCGAAACTCCTCATGGGAATGCAAAGTAAGTGATAAGTGTGTTTCTGTTTTTGTACAACATTTAATTGTAAACCGTGCGTGGAACTGGCTTTAGATTAATACCGTTAGTGATGGCACGCCGAGGAGCTAGGAGGGTGGTGAATGACGCTCAGGGTTCCGCCGCGAACCACAATGAGGACGGGAACACTGCCGAGACCCATCCTGCTGGGGCCCAGCCCCACCAGTTAATCAAAACGATCAGGAGGCGGAACGCCAGAATAACAACTCGGGAGGCATGGATCCAGCTTTTGTTCAGGCCCTTGCCCAGGCTATCTCCATGGGAATTGCTCAGGTCAATCAGGCGGAACGGATACCGGTCATCAATGTGGAAGAAAACGCAGGAAGAGATCGATGGTTGGGAGAGATGATGAAGGCTAGGCCTCCATTATTTGACGGGACAGGAGAGAAACACGTGGACGACTGGATTTCTGAAATGGAGACTGCCTTCGAAGTAATCGGATGCCCAAAGAACAGAAAGGTGCTGCTCGGAATTAATCAACTCCGTGACACTACTGCACGTTGGTGGAGGACTTACAGGCCAGAGGACCGAGTGGTCGGGTGGACCGAATTTGCCCGACTACTACGGAGCGAGTACTGTCCTAGATCAGCCCGAACCGCTCGCGCACGAGACTTTTTCGGCCGGGCCTCGTAACATGCCAAGATTTCAGAGATCATTCGGGCCTATCGAACCGAGCTAAGTTACATCTCCCAGATGGTTCCATCAGAAGATCAACGAATATGCCATCTTGCACAGAGGTTACCGGAGAATGTACAACGCTATGCCGCCGGATTTCACTGCACGACCCTGAGGGCATACGAAGACGTAGTCACAGCATATGCCGGTACAGTTGTTAATACCGACATCGGGCATAACTCGAAGAAGCAGAAGACATCAGTTCAGCCTTGGAGAAACAACAAAACGAATTCGGGGCCCGCATCTTCTTTCAAGTCGGCGGTTTCGTACCAACAGAAGGGTGTATCTGATCGGCCTTACCGTAGGGACTGTTTCAATTGTGGCATGACCGGGCATACTAAGGATCGGTGTCAGAAGACGGCTACCAAATGTTTCACTTGCGGAAAGAGTGGACACATGTCTCGTTACTGCTGGCGGGCCAATTCCACTCAGAGCCCAGCTTCCCAACCAAGTCAACAAGGCTCTGTGCAATCCCCTAGGACGCCTGCTGTTTCCAACTACCGAGTTCCATCCCACCAGAACCAACCACCACTACATGGTGCCGGACGAGGCCGTGGGCGCGGCGGAGGTACCTTGTCCTTTTCGGAGTCAGTGCCGTCTCGTGTATTTGAGCTGAGGGCTACTGATGGTCAGTCTACGCCAGCTATCTCAGGTACTCTTCTTGTTAACTCTCAGCCAGTGCTTGTACTATTTGATACCGGAGCCACCCATTCGTTTATATCTGTGGAATGTGTTGAACGCTTAAATCTTGTTTGTGTACCTTGTGATCCCTTTACTGTTAAACTACCCGAGGGTAGTAGGTTAAGCGGAGATCAAAAGGTTCGAGACTGTCGGATCTGCATCAACAATCATAGTTGGACTGCTAATCTTATGGTATTTCCGCTCCAGAATGAAGATATCATATTAGGTATGGACTGGATGCCATTGCACAGAACGATCTTGGATACCTACCACTTGACTATTTCCATTTAGGCTCATGACGGTACCACACATGTCATCAGCGGACGTGAACACTTTAGTTCGAAAGGGTCTCTCAGCATTATCGCATCAGAAGCCTCCTGCAGCTCTCGAAGTGAGTACTATTGGTGTTATGTTCTTCGAGAGGACACTTCACAACTTACAATCACAAACATTCCGGTGGTGAATGAGTTTCCAGACGTTTTTCCTGATGAACTACCAGGGCTGCCACCGCACCGAGAAGTTGACCTTTCCATTGAACTCGAACCGGGGACGAGACCTATTTCCAAAGCTCCTTACAGGATGGCACCGGACGAGATGAAGGAATTAAAGATACAGCTCGAAGATTTGTTGGAGAAAGGGTTGATCCGCCCAAGCACCTCGCCGTGGGGTGCGCCGGTACTTTTCGTTAAGAAGAAAGACAACTCTGTACGCTTGTGCATCGACTACAGGGAGCTGAATAAGGTTACTATCAAGAATCGCTATCCACTACCAAGAATTGATGACCTCTTGGATCAGTTACAAGGGGCAGTCGTGTTTTCAAAGATCGATTTACGGTCCGAATATCACCAATTGAGGATTCAGGAGGAAGATATACCCAAGACTGCATTTCGGTCGAGGTATGGGCATTACGAGTAAATCGTGGTATCATTCGGGTTGACTAATGCCCCACCCGTTTTCATGGAACTGATGAATATAGTTTTGATTGATTTCCTCGATAAATGCGTGGTGGTTTTTATCGACGACATCCTGATATATTCTCGAAGCCGACAGGAACACGAGAAACATTTGAGGCAAGTGCTGAGCGTGTTAAGGCAACACCAACTTTATGCGAAACTGTCCAAGTGCGAATTCTGGATGCCGGAGGTAATTTTTCTCGGGCATGTTGTCTCGGAAGAAGGTGTCAAGGTCGACCCACAAAAGATCGAGACAATAACGAGTTGGGAACCGCCGAAGAACGTCAAGGAGGTTAGGAGCTTCCTAGGACTGGCGGGTTACTATCGAAGATTCGTCGAGGCTTTTTCCTGTATCGCCCGACCGTTAACGAACCTACTGAGAAAGAGCACCAAATTTGTATGGACTACAGACTGCCAGAAGAGCTTCGACTAGCTCAAGAGTAGGCTAACTACTGCCCCAGTACTAGTGTTACCACAGGGTACAGAAGGATTCATTATATACACGGATGCATCCAAGCATGGACTAGGGTGTGTCTTCATGCAGAATGGCACAGTCGTTGCGTACGCATCCCGACAACTGAAGCCGTACGAAGTAAATTACCCGACACATGACTTGGAGCTAGCCGCGGTGGTGCATGCCCTCAAGATTTGGAGGCACTATCTTTACGGAGTTACTTGCAAAGTTTTCACGGATCATAAGAGTTTGAAATATATCTTCACGCAGAGAGAATTAAACATGAGACAGAGGCGTTGGTTGGAGCTAATCAAGGACTACGATGTGGAAATCTCCTATCATCCCGGAAAAGCCAACGTGGTAGCTGATGCTCTTAGTCGGAAAACTACACAAGAGGTAATGGTATCCAGCATAACAGTTCAGCCCAAACTGCAGCAAGATATCAGGAGAAGCAACACCGAAGTATGGGTACAACGTAGGCAAGGACAATTATGCTCAATCAATATACTTTCGTCCTTACTAGACGAGATACGTCTAGCACAGATGGAAGATCCTGAATTACATGCGATTGGTGCCAGAATCGAGGAAGGAGATGTTTCCGACTATAAGATATAGGGTAATTTGGTGAGGTTCAAGAACAGGATATGTATTTCACCGAATGACGGGCTGAAGCAAACTATACTAAAGGAGGCACACTCCACTCCCTATTCTATTCACCCCGGAGCAAGAAAGATGTACAAAGATTTGCGACAGAGTTTTTGGTGGAAGAATATGAGATGGGAAGTTGCTAGGTTCGTCGCCCGATGTATGACGTGCCAACAAGTGAAAATTGAACACCGCAGACCAGCCAGAATTATGCAACCCCTACCCATCCCGGAGTGGAAATGGGAGAGCATATCAATGGACTTTGTCACTAAGCTACCTACGGCGGTGGGAGGAAAGGATACAATTTGGGTCATTGTTGATCGATTGACAAAATCAGCACATTTCATTTCTATTCAAGAGACAACCAGGACAGAGCAGCTGGCCATTATTTTCATCAGAGAGATCGTAAGGTTACATGGTGTTCCCTCATCCATCATTTCGGATAGGGACACCAGATATGTGTCTCGTTTTTGGAAAGCCATCCATAAAGCTATGGGGACCCAAATACACTTTAGCACGGCTTATCATCCTCAGACAGGTGGACAGACCGAGCGTACGATTCAAACCTTGGAAGATATGTTGAGGGCATGCGTGATCGATTGGGGAAAGGATTGGGCTAGACATTTGGGATTAGTGGAGTTCTCGTACAACAACAGCTGGCATGCAAGCATAGGCATGGAACCATTTGAGGCCCTGTATGGGCGAAGATGCAAGTCACCGTTATGCTGGGATGATGCCTCCGACACCGCGGTTACCGAGTTGGATCTTATCCATGATTCCATTAAGAAGATCTCTATCGTTCAGAAACACATGCTAGCCGCACAGAGCCGGCAAAAATCTTATGCCGAAAACCGACAGCGACCGTTAGAATTTACGGTCGGGGATCATGTTTGGGTCAAAGTATCACCTATGCGAGGTATCCGGCGTTTCGGCCAGAAGGGCAAGTTAAGCCCGAGATTTATAGGTCCGTTTGAGATATTGGACCGGGTAGGGAAACTCGCGTACCGATTAGCTTTACCGCCGCATCTGGATGGAGTGCATAATGTTTTTCACGTCTCCTAGTTAAGGAAGTATGTCTATGACCCGAGTCACAAGCTCAATTTCTAAGAAGTGGAAATTTCCGATGACGCTACCTTTAGAGAGATACCGACTGCCATTTTGGATCGGCGTGTGAAGATGTTAAGAAATAAAGTCATACCCCACGTGAAGATTCAGTGGTCGCACCACGGCACGGAAGAAGCGACTTGGGAAACCGAGTCGAGCATGAAGGAGAGTTATCCCGAGTTATTTTCTTAAGTTTCGTGACGAAACTATTTTTAAGAGGGGTGATATGTAATACCTCCAGTATTCCATGCTTGATTACTTTGTACTGTGTGAATGTTTGGTAATGTGACGTCATTTCTATTTATGTATTCCATTGAGTGCTATATAATTGTACGATGTAAATGAAATGGGGGTGACATGCCTTGACGTCGTGGGACGATCGTCGGTGCGAATATGACGGTGGCCAACGTCTTATTCCCCGATAATTGTTGACGAGTGAAAGGGATGGTCACCCCGAGATGGTTAGAATGTGGTATGAGGCTATAGAGTTTATGTCTAACGCACGTTAGAGTTCTGTCTAACGCGTGCTATAACTCATGCCTAACGTACGCTATATTTCGATTGTTACGTACGTTAGGGTAGCTATATTACGTACGTAACGGGTGGGTCGGTCTCCCGACCAGAATCTTTCTTTTGACACGGACAGAGCACTTTCGGCGGGCTAGAGGACAAACGAGTCAACTATTCGTAACGTATGTTATGTCCCAAATTTAACGTACGTAACACTTGGGCACATTTCGGGCAGTGAGTTCTTTACGTACGTTGTCATTACACTGTTACGTACGTAATACACCTTACGTACGTAACACTCTTATCATTAACGTACGTTATCAAAACCAAGTTTTATAAAATGGCAATTCCCTTTTTCATTTGCACGACCCAACATTACAAGCTATCACCTTTGGAGAAATTCCTAGCCCTATACCCGGTTCTTAAGCCTCTTATACACTTGAATTAACATTGAGGAGGTGGATTATTGAGCTCCGGTGAAGATTATCCAAGTCGTTCAAGTCACTTCTTGTTCTCCTCGTAGTTCTTGTGAATCCGCCAACTATCTTCATTATTCTTCTTCCAATAAGGTAAGCCACCAATCCCTGGAGTTATATCTTCGATGTTTTCTTATTTATACTTATTAGATTGCGGGTATTGGGTAGATTTTTGCTAAACATCATAGACAATCTTGTCGGATGGAATTGTAGTAACCGGAATTATCGTTTCTCATATGTTTCGTTTCGTGCAAACCATATCTATCATACGAAATTTCATTTCAAATCATCGCTAGGAATGTAAAATTTGACGAATCAATTGTGGGAGAATTCGTAGTAATCCGTCACTGTATGTTCCATTGTTCGTAGCCACCCTTACCTTGTGATTTTTGACACTTAGCAAACTAAGGAAAACAATTCGATAGTATAATCAATATTGGATATCAAACCACCAAAGTTATTGTGTAATAGAATCTGTCGATTGTAGTATTCGTAATATAGAATTGAATTAGAAAGCATGAGATTCGATTACGCCATAATAATTCGTTGACAACCGAAAAATGATAGGATTATCTTCTTGAGTATATCGATATACCTAATGTTAATTATAGGATTGAACGGGATAATGGTACACAATACTTACAAACTTAGAAACGATACTTATATCGACAATTAAAACTACACTAGGAATCCGATTAGGAAAGGGAGACTAGTTTTATTCATCATAATCCGTACGAGGTGTTAATCGGATATTACGTGGCTAGGTTAAGCTCGAGCGGGTGTGGGGACTCCGTTATCACAAATCACCTACTATCGGATCACAGGAAAGTAAAATCTTGCTCGAGAATTCTCTAATATTAATGTTATACCGTATGTGCGTATGCGCCATTTTGATAAATGCCTACGTTTGTCTTTCTCTAAAAATATTATAAATGGGCCGATGTGTTGGGGATAAAACCTGTATGGTACCCGTGTGGAAATGTGTTAGGGGATAAGACCCGAATTGGGCGCCTATGTTCCGGGGTATTCCCGTGTGGATACTTCCGTGACCCTTGGTTGCGACCTTGGGGCTTATGTAATAAAGGAGAGAGACAACGTCGGTTGAGTGATGAAATATTCCCTGTGATTACTAGATACTGAGATTGTAAAAATGTCGTATATCGTTGTTAGTAGCTGTTATTTGGTATGCATTCTCTGACCCTGGTTACCTGGTATGATTCGTCGTACCAGGTAAAATTGTTCATCAGTGCAGGACATTCCCGAGGGGTCCGGTCAGACTTGAGCGGTGTTGGAATTATCTCTATCCGCTGCTTAAATTGGAATAAATTGTTTTCTTTGGAAAAACTTTTGTTGTGTAATAATTGGACTTCAAATTACATTTTTTCCTTAAATCTTTCGATTCACGTTATGTAAACCTTGAGCTTAATGTTTTATCGCGATTTTCTTAAGATGCCTATTTTTCTAACTAGCCTTGTGGGTCCCACCTGGGATTCACGGCACTGTAATACCTCGATATATTTTGGGGGTGTTACAAGCACCGCTCTCTACAAAAGAATCCACAACTCTGATCTGGCGCCTCAAAGCGCACCTATCAACAGTCATGGTCTCAGAAAGGTTTAAGGCCTTCAAATCTAATCTCAGCTGCTCCTCCCACGTCCTCCTCAGTTTGCCTCTCCTCCTCTCCCCGACAACCAATAAACTCTCGACTCTCCTCACCGGAGCAGATGCCTGCCTCTTGCGGCCAAACCATCTCAATCTCCTTTCCCTAACTTTCGCTGAAATGGGCCCCACTTCTAGCGCATTTCTGAAAACCCCGTTCGAGATTCTATCCAACATTGTGCGACCACACGACCAACGTAACATTCTCATTTAAGCCGCTTCCAACTTGCTCTCAAGCAACTTCTTCATTGCCCAACATTCAGAGCCATACAACATTGCAGGTCAGATTGCCGCTCTATAGAATTTACCCGTCAACATTAGAGGGACTTTCTTGTCGCACAGGACCCCTGTCGCTGCTCTCCATCTTAGCCACCCCGCCTTAATATGATGAGTGACATCATCTTCACACTCACCTTCCTTCTGAATGATCGAACCCAAATACTTGAACTTATCCATACGGGGTACGATCTGATCCGCAATCATTACCTCTACATCTTCCTCATTGGCCTCACCACTAAAGTTACACCAGAGATACTCAGTCTTAGACCAGCTCACACGCAAGCCATGAGATTCTAACTTAGACCTCCATAGCTCCAACTTCGAGTTCACCTCCCTCCTCGACTCCGCCACTAACACAATGTCATCAGCAAAAAGCATGCACCACGGGATGCCATCCTGTATCCCCCGCGAAATGACGTCAAGGATTAGAGCGAAGAGAAGAGGGCTTAGCGCTGACCCCTGGTGTAGCCCTCTCTCAACCGGAAAATACTGGGTGTCACCAACTGGCATCCTAACGTAAGTCCTAGCTTGGGAGTATATGTCTTGGATCGCCCTAACGAACAGAAATGACACCCTCCTCTCTACTAGGCTCCACCAAATAACATCGCGTGGAATGCTTTCATAAGCCTTTTCTAGATCAATGAACACCATATGGAGGTCCTTACGTCGCTCTCTAAACTTCTCCATAAGGCGTCTTACGAGATGAATGGCCTTAATCGTGGACCTCCCTAGCATGAAGCCAAATTGGTTCTCTGAGATCTCAACTTCTCTTTTAACCCTGCATTCCACCACTCTTTCCCAAAGTTTCATAGTATGACTGAGGAGTTCAATACCCCTATAGTTACTACAACTCTGAGCATCGCCTTTGTTCTTGAAAAATGGCACGACAATACTACGCCTCCACTCCGTCGGCATCTTAGAACCTCTGAGGGGGATGTTGAACAGCTCTGCTAGCCATGAACTCCGACTTCCCCCATAAAAAGCCACACCTCAATCGGGATCTGATCCGGGCCTACAGCCTTAGCTCTACCCATTTTCATTAGGACACCCTTAACATCCTCCTTGCTGATGCTCTCACAGGAACTAAACGAACGAGTAGAACATAGACTAACTCCTTGCACCACCGAGTCGCTACCCTTAGCCTCATTGAAAAGTTCAAAAAAATACCTATTCCACCTCTCCTTAATAGCCACATCGTTCACTAACACTAGGCCCAAATCATCCTTAATAAACTTAACGGGACCCAGGTCGCACCGCCCTCTTTCCCTAGCTTTCGCTAGTTTAAAAATAGCATTCGCTCCTTCTTTGGTGTCTAGATGCTTGTACATCTCCCCGTATGCCTCACCTTTAGCCTTAGCCACTGCCTTCTTAGCCTCTCTTTTCACCATCTTGTACGCAACAATATTCAATATTCTCTCTTCCCCAGCACTAACCGACAAAAGCTTCTTAAATAGCGCTTGTTTAGCCTTAACCTTCTTTTGGACCTCCTCATTCCACCACCATGCCTACCTAGGTCCACTAGAACTGCCCGAAGAAGACCACTTTGTCGCCCACACTCCTAATAGCATTGGCCATGCTGGTCCACATATGGTTAGCATCGCCCCCTCGCAAAAAACCTCCTTCGCGGGTCAGAGACTCCCTGAATTCTGTCGCCTTCTCACCCTGTAAATCCTTCCAGAGAATCCTAGGTCTAGCTTCTCTAGCCCTGCTAACAACACGACCTCCCAAGGATAAATCCATAGCGAGCAGCCGGTGTTGAAAAGCACATGCCTCGCTCCGGAACACCTTGCAGTCCACGCACGCCCTAGCATCACGGCTGCGCAAAAGAAGATAGCCAATTTGTGTGTTGTTCCCCCCACTACTAAAGGTGATGAGGTGCTCAGCTCTCTTCTGAAAAACAGAGTTAGCAATTACCAACTCATGCGCAGTGGAAAACTCCAACAGTGCGAAACCTCCTACATTTCTGACTCCGAAGCCGAAACCCCCATGCGCACTATGGTAACCATCCACCCCCTCACCAATGTGCCCATTGAAATCGTCTCCCAAAACAATAAATTGATCGTCCGGAATACACCCGACCAACTCATCTAAACAGACCCAAAAAGCTTCCTTAACAAGCACACCCAAACCAATATAAGGGGCATATGCACAAACCACGTTAACCATATTCTCCCCAACCACCACTCTAACGGACATAATACTATCATTACACCTCTTCACTTCCACGACGTTATCCTTAAGCTCTTTAGACAAAAGAATACCCACACCATTACTCGAGTTAGCAAGGCCTGAATACCACAATTTATAACCATTCGCCTTCCTGGACTGCGCCCCCTTCCACCTAGTCTCCTGAATACAAGCCACATCAACCCTTCTCTTACCCAAAACATCCACAAGCTCTAAAATATTACCCGTCAAGGTACCCAGATTCCAACTACCAACCCACAAACAGCGCGACATCGACCAACACAAAATACAAACGTACTACAAAAAATAAAATGTGGTAGTGAAGCCAAAAACTTAAATATGATAAGAATGTGAATGACAATATAAAAGCAAGCAAATCGCATACAAATCACAGTAAGTAGTAGATAAAAGGCTGACGAAAATGAAATTTAACAGAAAAGTACAATGATACCAGACTTCGACACGCCTTGGAAACGAGGGAGGAGAAGCCGCGGAAGCTGGAAACCGATCGACTCCTGAACAACACCCTGCAAAACACGAAAACGGTCACGGAACGGGAAGAGGCTGGCGGCACCTGGGAGCAGCACGGGAAGATTTCGGGCAGCTTGAAAATCCGACTGTGAAACCTGCAAAACAGACAGCTAAAATACAATACTATTGTTAGATTGACGGGGAGGGATGAATGCAGCGGTGTAATGATATTCTTCCAGCGATACGCCGGCCAGAGATGACAAGCAGTCCGGAGCGGCACAAGCGCAAATTAAGGCAAAACTCTGAGGTTAGTTAAAAATCAATTCTGTAGGCCACTCAATTGATAAGGACCAAACAGACAATTTTCTCTACCTTCCAAAAAAAAAAGATGCAACTACCCTCTCTCTAGACGGTAAATGCTTGATGCAATTTAATGATATACTTAAATTAATCCTATCTAAATTAAAATGCAAAATTATACATGTCAACCATCACCAGCCCTGCGAGTCATTTTGAACCCCACTTAAGTTAGTAATAACATTTTTTAACTTAATAAGTCCATGCTATTTTTTAATTAGCCAATTACACCTCTCAACCGTTACACTTGATTTTTATTTTTTAATTTAAAAGTTAAAGGGCCATTGACCCATATAGTCCACCAGCTAACCACCACCGTCATCGGGCAACAACCATCGTCGCACAATGATCGTTGCTGAAAGAATATGCTACCTGGGAGATCAATAGGAAGATGATAGATGGGAGAATCATAAGAAGATGTTAGACGAGGGAATCATAAGAGAATACTATATGGGAGAAGCATAAGAAGAGGTGGAAGAACAGTAAGAAGATATTACACATGAGAACCATAAGAAGATGTTAGATACGAGAATCTACAGGAGAGATCTATAAAAGTATGCTACATATAAAAACCATATCACAGAATTATAAGAAGATGTTATACGGGAGAACCACAATAAGATGATGTGGGAGAACCATAAGAAAATGTTGTAATGAAAACCCATTAGAAGTTGCTACAAGGGTGAACCATAAGAAGATGCTAGATTGGAGAACCATAAGAAGATGTTACATGGGATAATCATAAAAGAATGTTATACGGTAGAACCATAAAAGGATGTTACACAGAAAACCCAAGAGAAAAGTGTTGTACACGAGAACCATAAAAAGATGTAAGTCATCAGAACTATAAGAAGGTGCTAGGCAGGAGAATTGTAAGAGGATGTTAGACGGAAGAACTGTAATAAAATGCTACATGAGAAAATAAAATATAAATATCATCTTTATACACTAATAATAAAGTCTTTTAATAACTAAAACTATATTGTAACTTGAACTGGTCATTTTTATAATTGAAAATAACATGTAGTTGTAGGTAATTCTGAAATTAATTTTTCAATCTAAAATAACTTATAACTTTAACATATTCGTCTACCATAGTGGTCATTTCTTGTGATGCATTTTATTAGTTAAAATATAATTTTTAATAAAAATATTTTGTTTATTTTCACAAAGAGCTGTTAGAATGGACATCAACTAAACATCTTCCTTTAACGAATTTTCTATTGTACTTGATCAACTTTGTAACATTTCTGCTTATTAACTGTTGTAATAGTGCGACCTTTTTATTTTAACTAGTAATATATTTAATTACTTTTAGTTATAAATTAATCTAGTCATCTATGTCCGTCAAATTTCAGTCTATTAAGCACTTTAGGCTTTCTAAAGTGCTTATCCATGTGGATTAATTGTCACAATTGTGACTGTTTGGCAGGTTGCTTCCCTTTTAGCGCATGTGGCGCTTTCTTTTGAAGGAGTTGTCTTGGTCCATCAAGCTAGCACGAGCTTCAGTTGGAACAAATTACTTGCCCGACTTAGCTTCAAAGTTTCGGTTATCATCCTCAACACAATCACGGACAACCAAATTTTGAAGAGATATTTCTTTTCTCTTTTGTTTAAGAATTTTTTTGATCACACAAGCTACTTGGAAAGGTTTGCTTAGTCCCATGCCTTTATCGTGAATATCATTCAAGATCAGCTGTAACTCTTGGGCTTGAGACAAGACAATCTTTGAATTGATAATCTAAATCCAAAAAAAAGTAGCGATAATGAATTTCTTTGTTTCGACATCCTTAGTCTTATATATCTTTTCCAAGGGACTCCAAGAGTTCCTTGGTAAATTTCACACTATTGTACACATTATACAACTCATTAGTAAGCCCGTTATGGACATAGTTCTGGTACAGGTAATCACCTTGTCCACAAGCATCAATCATAGCACATTTCTTAGTGTTGGTACCATTTTCATAAATGACAAGAGGGTCTTCTTTCAGGTACTTCACCAAATCCAGAGTGGTCTGATAAGATATCATCTTTTGCTACCAGCATTTGAGGATTTCTTAGGCTTTTCTCCCACAACAGTAGGGATGATAATTTTATCCGTACTCTATTTTACTCGTCTAGTAAACTCGCCATAGGATCATCTATCTCCAAAACATGATAATCAATGGTCGTGTATGGATAGACTATGGTTATAGTATATTATCCAATCACCCGACCCGATTACTGGTTCCACACACCCGTTTTTAAATAATAAAATAATAATTATTATTAATACATATATATTATATTATATTATATTATATTATATTAGATACATGGAAGACTTATATTTTGGGCTCTTTCAACCTTCAAAAAGGGACTAACAATAAGGATCAAGGGAGTAATATTTTAAATATTTGTTATTCTAATATTTGAGATATTTATAGTACTAAATTTAATTTATTAATTATATTATATATGTACACACATTTTAAAGTAAATTAATATATTTAATATCTTAAATATTGGGTATGATGTACCCGTATACTCATTGGGTAGAGACTGTACGACGGGCATTACTCGATCTCTATCACTACCAATGTTTATACTTTAGCCGACAACAAAAAGCCGTCGGCTAAAGTAAAAAACCGTCGGCTAAAGTGGTCAGTTGTCGGCTAAAAGTCCGTCGGCCGAGATCGGTCGGCTAAACTTTAGCCGACGGCAAATACAAAAGGTTGTCGGCTAAAATATTTTGGTTTTAGCCGACGGTTTCCAAAGAACCTTCATAGCTTTCTCTTTACCAGAAGGAGTGAACTTATACCTCTCTGTGTCACATACCGGACATCTCTTTAGGTCTTCATTAGGTTTTCCCCAAATTAAAGCACAATCATATATGCATATGTGGATCTTGATGTAAGACAGCCCAAGACCTTTTAGGATGCGTCTCATTTTACTGTGATTACTAGGAAGATGATGACCTTGTGGGAGTATTTTTCCTGTAAGTTCCAAATAATTATCCACAGCTTTAATCGAGGTTTTGTCCTCCACCTTCACTCTCATAGTCTCTATGACACTATCAAGAACCGTCATGTGACACCCAGGGTAAAGAAGAGTCTGTTGGAGCTGGATTAGCTTGTTGTATCTATCAACATAAATAGTGTTAACGTGTATCAATGTAGGTGTTCAGATGGCTGGTTGATCAGCTATATGGTAGTCTTGAATTTCAGCCGGTACGTCCCTCTCGTAATAACCAAACACGTCGTCAATCAACCTTCTTGTGGGGTCATTGGATGTGCTACCACTATACTGTCTGTGATCATGGGGAATAATTGAATTTAATCTTTCACCATGGTAAATTCAACATGTGTATTTATCCCAAAATCCATTCTTTTTCAAGTGCTCCTATACGACATCAAGTGTAATATGGTACATATCGCTGCGACATTTGCATTTATTGCATGGACAGTAATGAATCATACTGTTGGGATAAACAATCCCTGTATCGAGATTGTCAGGATAAACAAATCCCTGTATCGAAAGACCATGGCAGAATATTTTGACAATATGCCAATCCAGCATACAGCAAGCAGCTGTATCGAAAGGCTGATCAAAGTTGTCATCCTGTATTGAAGACTTCTCGTACTCCCAGCATACAGTGAATCAATCATACAGCAAAGGAGTCTCATAAAGACTAAGTATGGAAGCTGTCTCGAATCGACAATACAGCTATCATTCCATACAGCATCCAAACAGGGCAAGAAGGAATCTTTGTTATTCGCTAAAGTCAAAGTCCCGTTTGAGAAGATATATTTAAATACTAAAGGATAAAATATTTAAATATCAAAGTCGTCAGAGATCTTCAATCTAGGCAAAATCCGGATCGTGTTTTATTCAAATACATCATCCCGTTGGAACGGAATCTTGCTCAACGGATTTATATCAATAGATATATTTCAGAAGGCTATATATATCTCCAGGGCTTGAAGATCATACAACGATCATATACGCAAGTGAAACAAGTGCTTACACGAATATTCAGAGCAACACATATCTCCCAAAGGATACTGCTATTCTGAAACAAGTGATATACAAGTGCTCAAACTGTGAACAACACATCATCAGCTAAAAGCTCATAAAGTCAAAGTTGTTGTTCAATTATTGTTCTACCCTTGAACAAAACCCATCAGCCCTGTGTGGACTGAGAAACCTTGCTATTCCTGAACTGTGTGTGACGGACTTGCATTGAAGAGACAAAGCTTTAGAACTATGTGTGAAGAAGCCAGTCAAGTGATAGCTTAAACCAATCTGTGTGAATGGTTGAAGGCTAAGATCATTATATCAATCTGTGTGAACGATATATTGATTAGGTTTAATTATAAATACGTAGTTGTGTATATAGAATTTATAATAAATATTTTCACTCCGGTGTGGAGGACCAGTGGACGTAGAGGGGTTTACCTCGAACCACTTTAATTACTGTGTCAGTTACCTTCTGCATTTACTGTTTTAATATTTGTGATTATTTTTAAGTATACACTTCATATCTAGTTGTATTTACAGCAACTCACTTTAACAAGACTTCCGCTACGCACTCAGATTTGAAAACCGTACAGCTTGTTGTTTAAAACACTTTCTAAGCTGTATCCTGTATACTTAGTGGCCAACAAGTGGTATCAGAGCAGTTGATTCTAAAAAGAATCAGTCGTATTTTTGATTGAATCATATCCTAAAATCACTTATTTTTGCAAAACAGTCTTTTTCTCATATGGATTCATCATTGATCAATAAAGTTCTATGTTTTCTATTAACGAATTTGATGATTTGAGAATTAGGATGGAGGCTCATCTTACAGCAATGCACGAAGAGATTATTTTTGTCATACAGGATGGCCCCATAAACATTATGAAGGTAAATCCGGCCTCAAGGATTGAAGGCCAGGCTCATGCAGAGATGCTCGAGAAAGAGCTCGAACAATGGACTTCTGACAAAAGAAAGCGCGCCAACCTCGACAATGTCACGGAGTATATGCTATTTATCACTCTTGACAAAGGCACATTCTCTAAGATAAAGAGCTGTAAATCAGCCAAGGATATCTGGGGTAAACTCAAGTTAATTTGTGAGGGAACTGAGCTCTCAAAAGAAAACAAGATTTCAAAATTAACTCAGCAATTTAAATCTTTTGAAATGAAACCAACTGAAACACTTGAGGAACTTGACCTCAAATTCACTGGCATTGTTGGTGAACTTGAAGCATTAGTCAAGATTTATACCCAAAGGGAGAAAAACGTAAAGATTTTCAGATCACTCCTTGCCCGATGGGACATTAAGACCACAGCTATGTGTGTGTCGTGCAATCTTAGTGAAATATCTACTTTTGATCTCTTTTCTGACCTCAAAGCATTTGAGTGCGATATAGACAGGAGAGAGAAAGCTGAAGAATCTCCCGCCAGGACTACAGCCTTAGCCGTTGTATCTAACCGAAGATACAGCATGCCGAGCTCATCAAAGCCCACTCATAAGAATGCTGACAGTGACGACGTCATCCTGTCGCAAGATGAAATGGCGCTCCTCATGCATAAGTTCAAAAAGTTTATCAAGCAGTCAGGAAAGACTCCATATAGGCCCAAGCCTGTACACAAGGTAAATACTGAAACTTCCTTTGGTGATGCTAACCTGTGTTATAATTGCAGGAAACCAGGGCATTATGCAAATAAATGTCCTCATCCCAAAGTTCAAAGGTTGCCGGAAGCCGAGCAACAAGAAAAGGATGAAAGAAGACGTGCTTGGAAAAACAAGCTCAAGGCCCTGATTGGTGAATCAGAAGCCGCCCCCGCTCCATCAAAATCCGAAAAATGTCTTCAGGTAGTCACTGACAGTGATTCATCTGATGATTTCAAAGATAAAGCCTATATGTGCTTTATGGCCAAGGACATTCTGGAAGATGAAGATAGCGATGATGAGGTAAGATCAACTTCAGCTATTCCCTCCAATGCATCTCATACTTTTGCAAATATGATGAATGATTTTAAGACCATTCAAATGGACCATGAGACATTAGAAAATGAAAATATACAGCTCTAACTTTCTAACTTAGAGCTGAAAGAAGAAAACGACTTGCTGAAAGTAAATTACGAAAATATGTCTATTGATTGTGAAAACAGCAAAGTCGAGTATGAAAAACTCATGGAGAGCAATCATCAACTTGCTCATGAACTAAGTGAGACTAAATCTCATAGTGAAAGCAATACAAATGATTTTGTTCTGCTTCAAGCCAAAGTAAAAACTCTCGAAAAACGAGAAGGAGAACTTGAGGCCATTCTGAAATCTTTCGAGAAATCACACAAAAGAATAGAAGAAATTCTAAGCACTGGGCAACATGCTCATGATAAAAGTGGCTTAAGATACAGCTCATTTTCCAATAAAGGGAAAACTAGTACTGTGTTCGTCAGGGGTGTGGAACCCATTCCTGTATCGGAAGAAGTTCCAAGTCATGTGAAGGAACCCGTTGCACCGCGAACAGCAAAAGATGCCATTCCGCCACCTCAGTCATATTTCAGACAGCGGAATCACCAGCCATTCAGACCTGTAAGGCGTATCCAATATCATGCTCCCTGAGCATATCAACAGCGCCAATAGCCGTTTACAAAGAAGACTGTATCCAAATACCAAAGGCCCGCACGGCAGTACTTTCAGTACAACACGCCTAGGTATTGGATACAGGAGCCTCGTCATTCATCGTGACAGCAAGTTTCCGCACAGTATCAATAACAGCGTTGGGAATCCAACTGGAGACCCAGAAGGCAAGCTGTTAGGCCGAAGATAATGGCTCCACTTCCAAGACGGCATTCATACTGGACTAATAATAACCCTGAATTTTACATGCATAATAATTATCATGGTTATAGCAACTACATATCTGCCCCACGTAGAAATCGCAATTACGGACCTAAACCATCCTATAGCAAACCTATTACTGTCAGGAAAATCTGGGTCCCTAAAAGCACTAACATTCATGGACCCAACAATCAAAGGGGACCTAAATATACCTAATTTATTTGCTACATGACATTTTGGAGAAGGACATCTGGTACTTCGACAGCGGATGTTCCCGGCACATGACAGGAGATAAAAGCAAGTTATCAGATTTCGTAGAAGGTCGCGGTCCAAAAGTGCACTTCTATGATAAATCTAAAGGAAGAACAAGAGGGAAGGGAACCCTCCTTGTAGGAAAATTCAAAGTCACCGATGTAGCTTATGTTGAAGGCTTAAAGTACAATCTACTTAGTATTAGCCAGTTCTGTGACAAATAGTTCTCGGTGAAGTTCTATATAGATCACTGTAGAGTCAAGAACATCCTAACCAAAGAAGTTGTACTCACAGGAAGCAGATCAGGTAATATGTATATTGCTGACTGGATGCCTACGAGCTCCACAATTCCTTGTTTTGTTGCCAAAGGCACTGTAGATCTAAGCTGGCTATGGTACAAGAGGATGTCACACATCAACTTCAAGAATATCAACAAACTCTCAAGACAGAGAATGGTTAGAGGATTGCCAAATGTTTCATTCCAAAAAGACAGCATATGTGGACCCTGTCAGAAAGGTAAGCAAATCAAGACCACTCTGAAAAGCAAATCCTACTTTTCCATCCACAGAGCTTTGGAAATGCTACATATGGATATCTATGGTCCTGTAGACCCGGTAAGTTTGGGAGGTAAGAAATATTGTCTCATTATTGTTGATGATTATTCCAGGTATGCTTGGATAATTTTCCTAAGCAAGAAGAAGGAAACAACATCAAAGCTGGCCGAGCACCTGAGAAAGCTTCAAAATGAAAAAGGGTCGAGTATCGTGTCCATTCGTTCCGACAGAGGTACAGAATTCACTAACCGCTTTATAGAGCAGTACTGTTCGGAAAATGGGATACAGCACGAATACTCAGCTGCCCGTACACCTCAACAAAATGGTGTTGTCGAGCGAAAGAGCAATGATTGCCACAAGCAAGTTGCCACATCATTTCTGGGGCGAAGCCACCAATACAGCGTGTTATACACAAAACCGCTGTATCGTCAACAAGCATCACAATAAAACAGCATACGAGGTATGGAACAACAAAACTCCATTAGTTTCGTACTTTCACATATTTGGATGTAGATGTTACATTTTGAACAACGGTAAGGATCAACTTAGAACCTTCGATGAGAAATCGGATGAAGGGATATTTGTAGGATATTCCTCTATTAGCAAAGCTTACAGGATCTTCAATAAAAGGAAGCTAACAATTAAGAAATCAGTTCATGTAGTGTTCGATGAACCTCACCATGATCCTACAGGAGTAGAAGACCTTTCTCAGAACATCCAACAACTTTCCATCATAGATCTACAACTCCTTTCGAACCTGTCGTTGACCTAGAAATCAAACCCGCAGCTATAAGAACTAACGTATATGAAGCCGATGATGTACAAGCTGAAGCCCAAACTAAAGCAACTCAAGATACAGTACGGGATCCCGAATTAGAACCCGACAGAAGATGGTTTAGAGATCACCCGCAAGAGCTGGTCATTGGAAACATTGATGCTGGTGTTTCTACCCGTAGGAGAATACAGAGTACACAAGGAAATGTACTATGTGCGCAAGAAGACCCCGAGTCAGATATATCTCCATTTCCTGAATGGAAATCTCTATCCGAGCTTAGAAGACTTAACATGTGCACCATTGTTGTATTCTTAGCACACTCCGAACCTATTTCTACCAAAGAAGCTCTCAACAACTCTCATTGGATCTCATCTATGGAAGAAGAGCTTAACGGTTTCAAAAGAAACAACGTATGGTATCTTGTACCCAGACCTACGCATCAATCATTAATTGGAAACAAATGGGTATTTAGAAACAAGAAAGATAAAAATGAACTTATTATCAGGAATAAATCCCGACTAGTCGCCCAAGGCTACAGACAGGAAGAAGGCATAGACTACGATGAGTCATTTGCCCCTGTAGCCAGACTAGAAGCCATGAGGATATTTTTAGCCTTTGCCACCCATAAGAGCTTCATTGTATATCAAATGGATATCAAAAGTGCATTCCTGAATGGAGACCTTGATGAAGAAGTATATGTTGAACAACCACCAGGGTTTGTCAATCCAGAAGGCGAAGACCTAGTATACAGGCTAAGGAAAGCACTGTATGGACTTAAGCAAGCCCCTAGAGCATGGTATGAGACTCTGTCCCAGTATCTGACCGATAATGGATTCGAGAAAGGTGTTGTGGACAAGACCTTGTTCAAAATACAAGAAGGTGATGACCTCTTGATGGTTCAAATCTATGTAGATGATATAATATTTGGTTCAACTAACCTTGCTTTATGTCAAAAGTTCTCTCATCTCATGCAAAGTAAATTTGAAAGGAGTATGATGGGAGAACTTAGTTATTTCCTAGGTTTGCAGGTAAAGCAGTTGCCTATAGGGATTTTCATCAACCAGGAATGAATTTGGAATGAATACCTCCAAATCATCATCAACCCCCATGAGCACTTCCGTGCAAATTAGTGCTGTTGAAGCTGGAAAGCCAGTTGATCAATCAATCTACAGGAAGCTTATTGGCTCACTCCTGTACCTAACGGCTAGCAGGCCCGATATCCAGTTGGTTGTGGGAGTGTGTGCGCGATATCAAGTATCACCAAAAGAATCACACTTCGCAACAGCTAAACGAATCCTGAAATACGTCAAAGGAACAGTCGATGTAGGACTGTGGTATCCTAAAGAAGGCGGATTCGATTTAGTTGGCTACAGCGACTCGGATCTCGGAGGTTGCAAGCTAGATAGGAAGAGTACAAGCGGAACTTGTCACTTTCTTGGACCTAGACTTGTGTCTTGGTTTAGCAAGAAATAATTAGCAAACTCGCTTTCAACAGCTGAATCAGAATACTATGCTGTTGGTAGTTGCTGTATGCAGATCCTTTAGATGCAACAACAACTGTCAGACTATGGAATTGAAGCCAAAAAGACGCCGATTATGTGCGATAGCACGAGTGCAATTGCTATCACTCACAACCCTGTATTGCACTCTCGCACCAAGCATATTCACATGAAGCATCATTTCATTAGGAATCATGTGGAGAACAAGGATGTTCGGCTGGAAAAAGTTCATACAGATATCCAGTAAGCCGACATCTTCACCAAACCTCTCGACACAGCAAGATTCTGCATGCTTCGACATGAATTGGGATTTCTACAGCCTAACTCCTTGTAAGTTTTTAATGCTTTTAATCAGTAATTGAGGGGGAATGCTGTAAGACCCAAGAATACAGTATCCACCGTTAGTTATCTGTACACTCAGTCTATCAGAATAGCACTATAGGAACCAAGCGATATGAATTATCGTACAGCTGATGTGTGCAATAATTAAAGGGGAATACAGTACGACCCAAGAATACAGCATTAATCCGAAAGCTGGTGTATCGAATTGAAACCCGTATGTACCTTTTAAGGGGGAACGCTGTATTTTCACGGATACAGCATCTACAATGGGAAATCAATTATCATGTTACTTATTTTAAACAATATTTTATGTCCACGTTCCATGTTATCATTACAAGTCGTTTGCACTAAATGCTTTACACGACATCTGAACATTGGTATCTTCAAGGCCGCGATGTTTCAATTTTTTTTATTAATTATACACCGCCTTTTCGGGCAATAAGGGTAATTTAATAAGTCAGAAGTGGGACCCGCTCCTATTTTAAATTAGATGGATAAGTTGTACCGGTTACACTCAGTCCATCGTGATCGTTCATTTCAAACAACGGTTCTGTTGGGAAAAACAAACACCCTGTATCGAATCAGCCGGGATACCCGATCCCTGAATCGATTGTTATTTGTTATTGAGAAGGTTTTGACATATATGCCAAATATACAGTAAGGAAACTGTATCGAGGTTTCAAGGCTTTATCCTATATCGAAAACCTGCCTCGAATCAGCATCAGTGAAGCTCGTCAGTACAGCAAGAAGACTTGTAAAAGATCAAGTATGGAAACTGTCTCGATGCTCTAAATACAGTCATCTTCCATACAGTTCACAAAAGGACAAGAAAGAACACAAGTCAAGTCCCGTTGAACAAAGAAGTATTTAAATACTCAAGGATAAAGTATTTAAATACTGTCAGTCTTCAGATCTTCAGAATCCCGCGAAATCCGGATCATGTCATATTCCCGTTGAAGGAAATCTTCTTCAAACGGACATCTCAACGGATACTTTCTTCTGAGGCTATATATATCCTTGAAGACATTGAAGATCAGTTACCAACCAACCAACCAACCAACCAACCAACCAGAGAACTGAACGAACCCAAATAACCTAATACTCAAGCTATCAAAGTTATCATCTGAGCAAACATATCTCCAAAGCATACTGCTAGTTAGAACGAAAGAGATATACAGTGCTCAACATCAAGAATAGCTATCATCAGCTCAAGATCTTGATATTCAAAGCTGATATTCTTACCTGGTTACCTACCTTTTACCTCTGTGTAAAAACCGAGCTCTGTGTGAACTCAACAAGTTATTCTGACCTGTGTGGGACGAATAAGGACGAAGCTTTGGAACTGTGTGTGAAGAAGCTAGTCAAGAAGGAAGCTTTAACCAATCTGTGTGAACGGTTGAAAGCGACATTCTTTGTATCAATCTGTGTGAACGATACAAGGATAGGTTTGTTTATAATTACGTAGTTGTGTACGCAGTAATTATATAATAAACTTTACTCTGTGTGGAGGACCGGTGGACGTAGAGGGTTTACCTCGAACCACTTAAATTATGTGTTATTTACCTTACGCTTTTCTTGTTTGAAATAAGCGTGATATATTAAGTATACACCTAATACGTCGTTCTTTGTATCACGGCAACTAAGCGTATCAAGACTTCCGCTACGCACTCAGATTTAGATTCCATACGGTTTGTTGTTTAAACGATTTTCCAAACTGTATCCAGTATACTTAAGTGGCCAACAAGTGGTATCGAGAGATTGATTCTAAAAAGAATCGATCGTATTTCTTTTCAACCGAATCAGATTCAAATCACTTATCTTCATAACAGTTTCTTTCATTCGTATATTATCAGTATGGATACTTCTATGATTAAAAAAGTACCTATGTTCTATATTAAAGAATTTGTCGAGTGTAGAATTAGAATGGTAGCTCATCTTGCGGCAATGCACGAAGAGATGATTTTGTTATACGGATGGTCCGATCAAGATCATTAAGGTCAATCCAGCCGCAAGGATTGAGGGCCAAGCCCATGCTGAAATGCTCGAGAAAGAACGCGAGCAATGGACAACCGATGAAAGGAAGCGAGCCAATCTCGACAACGTGGCTATGAACGCGTTATTTGTCACTCTTGACAAAGGCACGTTCTCAAAGGTAAAGAGCCGCAAAGCGACGAAGAAATCAGGATAAACTCAAGTTAATTTGTGAGGAACCAGGCTCTCAAAAGAAAACAAGATTTCAAAACTTACTCACAATTTGAATCTTTTGAAATGAAACCAACGGAAACACTTGAGGAACTTGACCTCAGTTCTTGGTATTGTTGGTGAACTTGAAGCGTTAGGCAAGATTTACACCCAAAGGAGAAGAACTTAAAAATTTTGAGATCTCTCGGCCAGATGGGACATTAAGACCACGGCTATGCGTGTATCCTGTAATCTTAATGAATTATCCACTTTTGATCTCTTCTCGACCTTAAAGCGTTTGAGTATGACATTGTGAGAAGAGAGAAAGCCGAAGAATCTCCTTCAAAAGTCACGGCTCTCGGCTTGTATCGAAGCAATCGACACATGCCTAGCTCGTCGGCCCGGTCACAAGAGTCTTGTGGCGACAGCGACATCCTGTCACAAGATGAAATGGCGCTTCTAATGCATAAATTCAAAAGTTCATCAAGCGATCTGGAAAGACTCCTACGAGCCCAAACCCGATCAACAAGGTAAATGCGAAACACCATCTGGTGATGCTAACTGTGCTATAAGCTGCGAGAAACCGAGGCCATTATGCAAAAATGTCCTCATCCCAAAGTCCAAAGATTGCACGAGGCCGAGCAACAAGAGAGAGATGAAAGAAGGCGTGCTTGGAAAGACAAGCTCAAGGCCACGATTGGAGAATCGAAGCCTCCCCCACACCATCGAATCGTGAGAATGTCTTCGGTGGTCATGAAAGTGATTCATCGACGATGAGTTCGATGATAAAGCATACATGTGCTTTATGTCCAAAGATGTTCGGAAGGTGAAGGCGGCGATGAGGTAAGCTCAACCTCGGTTATTCCACCTAATGCATCTCATACTTTCGAAAATATGATGAATGAATTCAAAAACATTCAAAAGGCCCATGAGACTCTAAAAGCGAGAATATACGACTTCAATTAACAAATCTAGAGTGAAAGATGAAAATGACTTCTTTGAAAATAAACTATGAAAATATGTCTCTTGATTGTGAAACCAGCAAAGGTCGATTTTGAAAAACTCATGGAGAGCAATCATCAACTTGCTCATGAACTAAATGCGATTAAAACCCATAATGAGAGCAAGACAAATGATTTGGCTCTACTACAAACCAAAATTACAACTCTCGAGAAGCGAAAGTGAACTTGAGACCATTAAAGTCTTTTGAAAAATCGTCAAAAGAATGGAAGAAATTAAGCACCGGGCAACATGCTCATGATAAAAGTGGCTTAGGATACATCTCATGTTCGAATAAAGGTAAAACTAGTCTTGTGTTCGTCAAGAGTGTGGAACACATTCTGAATCGAGAAGATACTCCTAGTCCCATAAAGAAACCTGCTGTTCTGAGAAAACCGAAAGCTGCAATTCCGCCCCCTCAACTCTACTATTCTAGTCAGTGTAACCATCAACCACTCAGAAGGCGTAATCTACTGCATGCTCCACTAGCATATCATCAAAGCCGACAGTCATTCGAAAGAAGACGGTATCCAACCGCCAAAGGCCCGCTGTGATACACTCGATGCAGTGCGCCTAGGTATTGGATACGAGAGCCGTTATCCCTCAAGACAGCGAGATGCGATTCGGTATCAACAACGGCATTGGGAATCAGTGGAGACCCGGAAGACAAGGCTGTTAGGCCTTAGAAAATGGCTCCACCTCCTAGACGGCACTCGTCTTTGGAATAATAATAATAACCCTGAATTTTACATGCATAATAATTATCGTGATTATAACAACTACGGATATGCCCTCAGTAGATACGCAATCTTGTGCAGAGTATATCCTACGATAAACCAATTGTTGTCGGAAAATCTGGGTACCTAAAGGAACTAACATATATGGACCCAAAATCAAAGGGGACCTAAATCTACCTAATTTCTTAGTTACGGGACATTACAGAGGAGGATACAGTACTTGATAGTGGATGCTCTCGTCGCATGGTGGAGACGGGAGCAAGCTATCGATTTTGTAGAAGGTCGCGGTCCGAAAGTTCGCTTCGGTGATAAGTCTAAAGGAAGAACAAGAGGAAAGGAAACCTACTTGTCGGGAAATTCAAGGTCACCGATGTTGCATATGTTGAAGGCTTACGGTATAATCTACTTAGTATTAGCCGATTACGTGATAAACGATTCTCGGTGAAGTTCTATATAGATCGTTGTAGAGTCAAGAACACCCAAACCAAGGAAGTTGTGCTTACGAGAGCGGATCGGGTAATATGTACATTCTTGTTGGAAGCCTATGAGCTCCTCAATTCCATGTTTTGTTGCCAAAGGCGCTGCGGATCTTAGGCTATGGCACAAGAGGATGTCTCACGTCAACTTCAAGACGATCAACAAGCTTTCAAGACGGGGTATGGTTAGAGGTTTGCGGATGTGTCATTCAAGAAGGACGGCGTCTGCGGACCATGCCGGAAAGGCAAGCAAATCAAGTCAACGAAAAGAAAATCCTACCTTTCAACCCAAAGAGTGTTGGAAATGCTACACATGGATCTCTACGGTCCTGTAGACCCGGTAAGTTTGGGAGGTAAGAAATATTGCATGGTTGTTGTTGATGATTATTCCGGTATGCTTGGACGATCTTTCTTAGCAAGAAGAAGGAAACAACATCTAGTGCCCAGAGCTCTGAGAAAGTTGCGAGAATGAAAAAGCATCGAGTATCGTGTGCATTCGCTCGACAGTCTTGAATTTACTAACCGCTTTATAGAGCAATCTTGTTCGGAGAATGGAATACGGCACGAATACTCAGTGCCGTACACCTCAACAAAATGGTGTTGCCGAGCGAAAGAATAGGGCGTTGAAAGAAGCAACAAGGACAATGATTGCCGCAAGCAAATTGCCACAGCGTTTAAGGGTGAAGCAACCAATACAGCGTGCTACACTCAAAACCATTGTATCGTCAACAAGCACCACAACAAAGCGACTTACGAGGTATGGAATAACAAAACTCCATTAGTTTCGTATTTTCACATTTTGGATGCGGGTGTTATGTTTTGAACAATGGGAAGGACCAACTTAGAACCTTTGATGAAAAATCGGATGAAGGAATATTCGTAGGATACTCCTCCGTCAAAGAAAGCTTTAATCTTTAATAAAAGGAGGTGACGATCGAGGAATCGATTCATGTAGTGTTCGACGAACCACACCATGACCCTACGGGAGTAGATGATATCACTTAGGACATTCACCATCTATCTATCTTAGATCCACCTACACCCATAGAACCTGTAGTTGATTTAGAAATCAACCCCGCAGTGTAAGAATCGATGTGGATGAAGCGATCTTTGTCTGTACAAGCCGTACCCACGAAACTTTCGATACAAGACGGATCCTGAACTAGAACCCGACCGAATATTTTTGAGTGATAACCCGCAAGATCTGATTATTGGAAAAATTAATGCCGGTGTTTCTACTCGTAGGAGAATACAGTACACAAGGAAATGTACTTTGTGCACAAGAAGAATCTAATCTTTGAAGTCTCACGGTTTCCTGAATGGAAATCTCAATAAGAACTTAGGAGACTAAATCTGTGCACTATCGCTGTATTCTTAGCCCAGTCCGAACCTGTTTCGAACATAGACGCTCTTAACAACTCTCATTGGATAACATCTATTTAAGAAGAGCTTAACGGTTTGAAAGAAACAATGTATGGTATCTTGTACCCAGACCGACACACCAATCGGTTATAGGAACCAAATGGGTATTTGAAACAAAAAGGATGGAAATGGACTTATCATAAGGAACAAATCCGGACTAGTAGCACAAGGCTATTGTCGGGAAGAAGGAATCGACTATGATGAAACCTTCGCCCCTGTAGCGATACTAGAAGACATTATGATATTTTTAGCCTTTGCAGCAAATAAGAGTTTTATCGTATACCAAATGTAAATCAAGAGTGCTTTACTGAATGGAGAGCTTACAGAATAATTCTATGTTGAACAACCAACAGGGTTTGCCAACACAGACTGTATCGAACTAGTTTACGAGGCCAAGGAAAGCCTGTACGGACTTAAACAAGCCCTAGAGCACAGTACGAAACCTTGTCCCAGATCTAACCAACAACGGATTTGAGAAAGGTGTCGACAAAACCTTGTTCAAGATACGGGAAGGTGATGACCTTCTAATGGTACAAATCTATGTCGATGATATTATTTTTGGTTCAACTAACCTTGCTCTATGTCAAAGGTTCTCACATCTCATGCAAAGCAAATTTGAAATGAGTATGATGGGGAACTTAGTTATTTCCTAGGTTTGCAGTGTAAAGCGATTTGCTACGGGTATATTCATCAACCAGAGAAATACGAAGGAGCTTCTCAACAAATTTGGAATGAACAATTCTAAATCTTCGCCAACCCCATGAGCACTTCCGTGCAAATTAGTCTTGATGAAGCCGAAGCCGTTTGACCAATCACTCTACAGGAAGCTCATCGGTTCGCTCCTGTACCTAACGGCTAGCGAGCCCGATATCCGGTTCTTTGTTGGAGTGTGTGCGACATACCAAGTTGCACCTAAGGAATCACACTTCAATACGACTAAGCGAATCTGAAATACGTTAAAGGAACGATCGATGCGGGATTGTGGTATCTAAGGAAGGCGGATTCGATTTAGTTGGATATGACTCGGATCTCGGAGGTGCAAGCTAGATAGGAAGAGTACTAGCGGAACTTGTCACTTTCTCGGACCTAGACTCGTATCTTGGTTCGAAGAAGCAATTGGCAAATTCTCTTTCCACGGTGAATCAGTACTATCTTCTTGGTAGGCTTTGTATGCGAATCTTTTGGATGCGGCAACAAGCTGTCGATTATGGAATCGATGCTAGAGACTCGATCATGTGTGATACCACGAGTGCAATTACAATCACGCACAATCACTTTTGCACTCGCGCACTAAGCATATCAACATGAAGCATCATTTTATCGAAATCATGTCGAGAACAAGGATGTTCGCCGAAAAGGTTCATACGGACATCCAGTGGCCGAAATTTTCACCAAGCCTCTCGACACGGCAAGATTCAACATGCTAAGAGCAATGGGGATACTACGCAGGACTCCTGTAAGTAAATTTCTTGTTTTACTCAACAATTGAGGGGAATCTTTGTAAGACCCGTGAATACGATATCAACATTAATTATCTGTACACTCATAAACATCAATACGATCAGAGCGAACGAAGGCATATGAATCCTACAGCTGATGTGTGCAATAATTAAGGGGGAATACTGTAGGACCCATGAATACAGCATTAATCCAAATATTGTTGTATGGAATTCAAAACCTATTAGGATTTCGATTCAGTATGTAATATAATATTATTTCCTTTTTAAAATAATTTTTGTCCACGTGCCCTGTTTTTATGTCAAACGTCATGTTCATTAAATGCCTTACACGACATCTGGACAACTGAATCTCAAAAGCCGCGATGTTTTTAAATTATTTATTATTTTTAAACCGCCGTTTTAGGCATTTAGGGTAATCAACCTATGTCAGAAGTGGGACCATTGTATTTTAAAACCTTTTAATGGATTAGCGTACGATTACACTAAATCCATCGACCGTCGATTTCAAAACCGGTTCCCATCCCTTAAAATCGACCATTCGTACTCTGCAAAACCTATTTGCCGCCCAGTATAAAAGGGTGTATACGCCATTAGAGACTCTTTACGCTTTACGCAATTACAAGAGATCTCAAGCAAGCGACTACATATTTTCTGCATAATCACTGCAAATTTCTACTGTTTTCTTCCTCCTTCGTTTTAAGAAAACATCCATGGCTAGTCAATCTTCTTCCCCTGTTCTGAAGAAAACCTCCAACATCATTGATGGCCGGATCATCTCGAAACATGTCATCATCGAGCGTATCATCTCTGAAATCAACGTCACCGAACCTATGGAGTATATCATTACTCGTCTTGAGCAACAAGGTCTTTATCGCTTCGGGAGCAAAACCGCCAACAAATACGACGCCCATCTGGTTGAGGAATTCTACCTCAACGCCGCCGTTCGTTTTCTGTCACTAGCCCAGGGAGGACATGTTGCTGACATCACTGCAACAGTCCAAGGAGTGCAAATCTGCATCAATAACGACCTACTCCAGAAAATCTATAGGCTGTCCGCCGGCGACCATGGACCCGGCTTGAGGCGTTCGGGTCTCAGAGTGATTACCAAGTTTTATGGAATTTTACGGTCCAAAGTGGTTGACATGGTGACAACCACTTGTCACAAGAAAAATTTTCTTCTTTATTTCGTTTATCTGCATGACTTGTTCCGGAATCATTGAAAATCGAAACGGTGCGTTCGAGATGTGCACGAATCTAAGGTTCGAATGATGGTAGCTATTTTGACTGTGAAAAGGTCAATTGGTGCCAAATCATTTTGAAACGACTTCAAGAAGAGGTGTGCAAGCACCACCCAAAAGAAATCATTTGGTTTAATCTTTGAACTACATCCTGACGAGGTGCGGAGTGATGCAATCCGCCGACGCCAAGAAAAATAGCTCACGGATATATTTAGGAGGCGTCAAGCCCACTGCTTATAACCAGAGCACCATGCATGCCAACCATCCGCAAACCAGGCACATGCCTATTTCTGACAACCCCGAGAGATGTAACCGTGAAGGTACGAAATGGAATCTTCAAAGAAGAAGCGCAAGAGTTCTCACACGGCAAGAAGCACTCTGTGGTGAGAAGTCGAAGAGACTCAGGAGGCTCTCAAAAATCAAAACCAAGCACTCAGGGATGTCTCGCCCGTGGCGCAACCCACTAAAGAACCCCGGGGCCCAACCCCTGTGGAAGAGGTGTCTCCTCTTTGCATCGGACGGTAGATCCAGAGCCTTTGGCGGCTACGACGGATATAGAGACATCGCACATTCAAGGCGTTAGCACGTCAGTGCCCATTCGGAGCCAAAGCTACCTCTCCTCTACGGGATCCCACACCCGTGCGAGATCGATTTCCTTGGGGCACCATCCCCTGCAAGGAGTCCATCTTCCGTGCGGATCCCATACTGTCTGGAATCCCTCGAAGCAGCGTCTCGGGCGTGATTGAAGTCCCTCCCGACTCAATCATAAATCAAACACTTCTTTCGGTTCAAATTCAACAAGCGTACGAAAGATTCTGCAATGGAAAGGCTATAGGCTAGCTCCGTGCGACACACCTGTACAATTGGAGCGAATGGAGCCACGAAGAGCGATTCGTCTCCGAAGTAACAGACTCGGCGAAATTGAGGCCACCTTTACGATGGGACAACGCCTCTTGCAAAGACCTCATTGAAAGCCACTGCCGCACAAATCGTAGCGAGAAGAAAAGGAAAGAAGAAGTCGAGGACTCTCCCATTAATCCAAAAGCGGCAGCGATGCCGACTCGGACGATGACGACGATGCTCTTCAAGCAGTCGAGAATGAGCCGTGAAGAGGCTGAAGCCCGAGACGCCTCTCCACCGGAAAATACGAAGGACCTTCTAACCAAGCCAATCCACCTTCGCCACAGTAGGAGAACATTCCCGACCGGGAGGAATCGGTCCCTCGGTCGAGGAAGATCAAGAAATTTTGGAACAGGCACCGAGCACATTGCGGCCGAAGAAGCCATTCCTGCAAGCCAGGGAGGATTGATCCCTCTGCATCCATATCTGCCAAAGAACCTTCGCCACGGGGCGCTTGAACCAAGCGTCGCCGTACCACAGAAGCGCCCGCCCGCAACCTTGGAATCAGGGACGGTGCGAACACGAGGATGTCAACTTACTTCACGTCCATCCGTGAATGTAAGGAGGTTGAAGCTGTCTTGAAGACTTCGCCCGGCTGACTCTCTATCTCTGCTGCACGTAAGAGCGCTGCGAGCTCTTGGCCTTCAGACTGTATTTATCCAAGATGCAGTTAACGCTTTATCTTCTGTTGAAAAGGCACTGAATTGGATGCACACCTCTGCCGTAGAAGAAATGACCACTCTTCAACACGAAGTATCTCGAGTTGTTGACGCATTCATCCTTCTGCCAGAAGTTTTCAAGCAAGCCTTGAAGATCGTGGAAGATAAACAAGAGAAACTGCTGAAGGAGGAAGCTTCAAAGACAAGAATTGCTGAAGCAAGACCGCTGTGCAATGATTGAGAACAGACTCTCAAGCTGCGTGCGCCACGACAAAAGCATTCAAGAAATGTCGCGAGACTCTTTCCTCCCTTGTTGAAAGAATAAAAAGATCGAGACCAAACAGACGCCGCTCTTGAAATCCTGCAAAGTCTTGATGAAGCCAAAAAGGGGGAAGAGGCACGAGAAGCTGCAAGGAGAATAAGGCGCAACAGGAAAGGGAATTTGAGGCTGCTCGAAGCGATGCTCATTGCGAATTGAACAAACTAGCACCTCAATCCCAAAGCTTTAGAATTTCGGGCTCAGGCCAGGAATTCCATGACCCAAATGTCCCTTGGCAAAATCTTATCCAAAGACCTTCGGAAATACGTCTGCCGACCAACCGCAACCCAACCGAAGAAGTGAAGCCTTTGGAGGAAGAATGAGCGATGAGATATTTTGTCGGACTCATCGGGAATCCGCCATCTTCAAAAATTTTAAAACGTTAGCGGAGCGGCGGATAAGTTTTCAAAGATGCTAGAAGAAGGTAAGCTCCCTCTCCAAGTCGAAATGAAATCAAAACATAGAAGAGGAGATCGGGTCACCCATCCGAAGATTGGATACTTGCCTTTGATCGTTCATATGAAGGAAGAGCGATTTACGAGAACGAGGCAATGATTCACTTCAAAGCGGTGGCGCGGCACGAGAATGAGCCAGAAAGAGACCATGGAGGCATGCGGATTATAGATGAGGAGATGTAATTTATGTATATTATTTTTGTTTTTGTAATTTCTATTCAAACAACAAACTTTGTACTCAATCATTTTGAATATCAATAAAATAGTTTGTTTGTCTTGAAAGATTACAACTCGTAATCTTTGTGTTTATGTATGATTACTTAAAATTGTTTGATAGGAATCTCAAGTTAGACAAACTTGATTGAAAAATAAGGTATGCGAACTAGTCTACGAACAGTTCATAGTTTGATTGTAAACTTAGAATACATTGTAAGATTGTGCTGCGCGCCAATCATAAGCTTAAGTTGTAATAAATCTCAAGCATACGAACATGCTGCGAGCGAGTTCATTATTGTAGACTAAGTCACTAAGTCGACCTATTGACAAAAGACCAAGAAATGCCGAAGTCATCAAAGAAGAATGCTTCATGAAGAAGGTTTTGGCATCATCAAGAAGACTCGAAGAGTTGAAGTAAGTTAGTCTTGGCAAATTGTCAAAAAGGGGGAAATTGTTGGGAAAAACAAACACCTGTATCGAATCGGTAGGGATACCCGATCCACTGTCGATTGTTATTTGTTATTGAGAAGGTTTTGACATATATGCCAAATATACGATGAGAAGCGTATCGAGGTTTCAAGGCTTTATCCTATATCGAAAACTTGCCTCGAATCGGCATCGTGAAGCTCGTCGATCAAGAAGAAGACTTGTAAAAGATCAAGTATGGAAAGCTGTCTCGATGCTCTAAATACGATCATCTTCCATACGATTCACAAAAGGACAAGAAAGAACACAAGTCAAGTCCGTTGAACAAAGAAGTATTTAAATACTCAAGGATAAAGTATTTAAATCGTCGATCTTCGAATCTTGAGAATCCGCGAAATCCGGATCATGTCATATTCCCGTTGAAGGAAATCTTATTCAAACGGACATCTCAACGGATACTTTCTTCTGAGGCTATATATATCCTTGAAGACATTGAAGATCAGTTACCAACCAACCAACCAACCAACCAACCAACCAGAGAACTGAACGAACCCAAGTAACCTAATACTCAAGCTATCAAAGTTATCATCTGAGCAAACATATCTCCAAAGCATACTGCTAGTTAGAATGAAAGAGATATACAGTGCTCAACATCAAGAAACGACTATCATCGGCTCAAGATCTTGATATTCAAAGTCTGCTGTTCTTACAGTTACCTACCTTTTACCTCGTGTAAAACCGAGCTCTGTGTGAACTCAACAAGTTATTCGACTGTGTGGGACGAATAAGGACGAAGCTTTGGGCGTGTGTGAAGAAGCTAGTCAAGAAGGAAGCTTTAACCAATCTGTGTGAGCGGTTGAAAGCGACATTCTTTGTATCAATCTGTGTGAACGATACAAGGATAGGTTTGTTTATAATTACGTAGTTGTGTACGCAGAATTATATAATAAACTTTTACTCTGTGTGGAGGACCAGTGGACGTAGAGGGGTTTACCTCGAACCACTTAAATTACGTGTTATTTACCTTACCTTTTCTTGTTTGAAATAAGCTGATATATTAAGTATACACCTAATACGTCGTTGTTGTATCCACGGCAACTAACTGTATCCAAGACTTCCGCTACGCACTCAGATTTAGATTCCATACAGTTTGTTGTTTAAACGATTTTCCAAACTGTATCCAGTATACTTAAGTGGCCAACAGGTTCCCATCCCTTAAATCTGACCGTTTAGTCTCTGAAAACCCTTCTTCGCCGCCCACTATAAAAGGACTATAAATGCCATTTGAGGCTCTTTACGCTTTATGCATATTGTAAGAGTTGTCGAGCATATAGCTTACAAACCTTTCTGTTTTTACTGCATTCTCTTTGAATATTTTTAACTTTTCTTCGAGAATCATCAATGGCATCTTCTCAGACCTCTTCCATCTCTCTCAAGAAATCCTCCAACATCATCTACGGACGGATCTTCTCTAGATCTGTCTTGCTTGAATGTGTCCATGCCAAAGTGGATGACGTTGAATCGATGGAGTACATCATCACTAGGATTCGTCAACAAGTCCTCTATCGCCTTGGCAGCCACTCTGCTGAACGATTTGATGTTCATCTGGTTGAGGAGTTCTACCTCAATGCTGATGTTCGTTTCCTTTCTCTGGCTCAAGGAGGACATGTTGCTGACATCACAGCCGTCATTCGTGGAGTCGAGATCCATGTTGACCAGGAGCTTCTCTAGAATCTTTACAGGCTTCCTGCTGATGGCCTATCAATGGAATATCTTGAGACCTTTGGGTCCCAGGAATTGTTAACCACTTACTATGGCTTGTTCACCGGTTCAGCGTCAGTTGAAACGGTTGACACCTCTTGCCATAAGAAAAACTTTTATTTACCTTTTGTCTATCTACACGATTTCTGTTGTCGTGTTATTAAGAACAGAACAGGTGTGTTCGAGATGTGCATCAATCTTAGGTTTAGGATGATGGTTGCAATTATGACCTGTGAGAAAGTCAACTGGTGTCAAATCATCCTCAAACAGTTGCAGGAAGAAGTTTCTAAGACTGCCTCGCAGAAGAAATCCTTTGGTTAGATTTTGAACTATAGTCTGACCAAATGCGGTGTTCCGCAAGATGAAAAATCAAAGAAGATCACTTCTCGCATTTATATGGGAAGCATCAGACCCACCGTCTTCAAGAAAGGACCCCTCATTGCAAACAGGCCTTACGTTTGCAAATTGCCCCTTTCTGCGACCCAAGGGACGTATCTTCGAAGTCTCAGAGCGAGGAGACTTCAAGGAAGAGAAAAATATCTCACAGAAAAACTCCAGTTGCTGTTGAGAAGCCTAAAAGGAAGCTAAGGAGGCTTTCAAAATTTAAGGCTACAGAAACCTCCAAGGATGCTTCTTCCGTGGATCAACCCACTGAACGACTCCCCTAGGGCCCAACCCCCGTGGAAGAGATGACTGCTACTTTCGATACAGTAGATCCTGAGCCTTTGGCGGCTATGATGGATGCTCAGACATCTGCCAACATACAAGACTCTGGCGAGTCGGCTGCCACTTTGGAGCCAAAAGCTACTTCTCCTATACGGAATTCCACACCCGTTAAGGATCCATCTCCCATCAGGGTACCAACCCCTGTAAGGGATCCCTCTCCGATACAGGATTCCACACCTGTAGAGGAACCCATTCCTACAGCGAACCCAGGCGCTGTATGCAGCCCTTCCCCGGACACAATTATTACCAAAAGCCTACTTTCTGTGCAAATCGAATAGGCTTATGAATGGTTTGTCCAATGGAAGAACTACAGACTTGCTCCGTACGACAACTTGTACAACTAGAGCGAATGGAGCAATCAAGAAAGATTTGTTTTGGAAGTGACGGATTCTCAAGATGTAGCTGTCCTAATCCAATGGGACAACCTATGTGTTAAAGAGCTTATTGAGAGCCATCTGTTTGAAAAAGCCGAAGCACGAAAGAAAGGAAAAGCTATGTCCGTGGAATCTCCCGAAAGTCCTAAATCAGATCCCGACTCGAACGTTGATGACGACGCCCTACAGGCTGGTCTAAGAAAGAGTCACGAGGAATCTGAATTTCAGATGGGTGCAGGAACTTCCAGTCAACATCAATCACCTCCCCATCAACAAGACGATGTTCCCGACAATGAGGATTCAGTCCCTCATGTCGCGGAGGAACAATCTATTTCGCAACAAGCACCCGAGCCTGTCGCCGCCCAAGCAGAAGAAGAATCCAGCGCCATCCCGCACAAGTAATCAGTCCCTCTGCCGGAGCAGGCGGAAGCTGAGAGACAGCAGGAGGAATCAGTCCCTCCTGTATCCATGTCTACAGAACCCATCCCAGCATAGGAGGATGCAGCACCCCCTGTCACCGATCCTGAATAATACCTGAGGATGTCCAACTCAATTCACGTCCCAATGTGAATTTGAGACGGTTGAACGGAGTTGAGGATTTCGCCCAACCAGATTCTTCTAGGACTGCCACAAGGAAAGAGCGATTACATGCTCTTGGCCTCCAAACTGTTTTCATCCAGGACGCCATCAATGCCCTGTATTCCGTGGAAAAAGCTCTTGATTGGCTACACACATCTGCCGTTGAAGAGATGACAGGACTCAAGCATGAAGTCTCCCGAGTGGAAGAAGTCTTCACTATACTGCCACGCGTCTTCAAACAGGCCCTGAGCCAATTGCAAGAAAAACAGGAGCAGATCCTGAGAGAGAACAATCAAAGCTATGCGTGTCTGAGGCCAAGACAGCATCTGCTATGATCGAAACCGGTTCCCAGCTTTGAGCCCACGACAAGAAAATTCAAGATATGTCGCAGGTGCTCTCCTCCCTTGTTGAGAAAATAACAAATATTGAGACGAAACAGGATGCTGCTTTGCAAATCCTAGAATGCCTTGATGAGAAGGTGTCATACCTTGATGACGCTAAAAAGAGGGAAGAATCGAGAGAAGCTGCTAGGAGAACGAGGCTAGAGCAAGAGAAAGAAATGTTAGCTCCTTTTGAAGACTTCATCACTGCTGATATAGCCCGTATTTCAACTCCGAACGTTAGGATACAGGGAGATCGACCAGAATTCTTGGATCCTAAGTATCCTTGGAAGAGACTAGTTCAAAAGCCGCATGCTATGAACCTCCCGACCGACCGACAGCCTACTGCTGAAGAGATCAAGAACTGGAGGAGAAATGAACTGCTAAGATACTTTGTTGTCCTTATCAGGGAATCCTCATTATTCAACAGATGCAGGATGGTACAGGAAGCTGCAGAGGAGTTCAAGAACAAGCTGGAACAAGGAACACTCCCGCTACAGCAGCAGATGAAGTCAAGGCATAGAAAAGGTGACTTGGTTACCCATCCAGAAGACTGGATCCTAGCTTTCGATAAGTCTTATGAAGGTCAAGCTATATACCTTAATCGAAACAAGGACGCACATCAAAACTGGTGGAAGGGTACCAAGAATGACCCTAAAAGGCTATGGAGGCACTCAGACTACAGGAGTTAAATTTCCTTGTATTATTTTTTGTAATCTTATTTTTTAGAACAGCAAAATGTTGTACTATTCGTTTCAATATCAATAAAATATTTGTCTGTCTTGAAAGATTACAACTCGTAATCTACTATGTTATTGTATGTTTACAAACACTTAATTTATCCTTGCTGTATACAAGTATAAAACTTGTTTTTAATCCATAAGCTGTAAGAACTTGTCTGCGAACAGTTCATAGTTTAAGTTGTATGTATCTAGAATACTATGTAAGATTGTGCCTGTGCGCCAATCATAAGTTTAATCATGTATCACTCTTTTGATAAAAGCTGAACTTGCCTGCGAGCAGTTCTTAGTATTAAGCTAATTGCTGAAGGCCAGAACATTCGAACAGAAGACCAAGAAGTCTGCCCTCCTTCAAGATGCTAAGTGTCAAAGTTTTGGCATCATCAAGGATGTTTGGATAACATCATGAAGTTTTAAAAGGAAGACTTGGAAGGACTTGGAAAATTATCAAAAAGGGGGAAATTTTTGGGATAAACAATCCCTGTATCGAGATTGTCAGGATAAATAAATCCTTGTATCGAAATATCATGACAAAATATTTTGATAATATGCCAATCCAGCATACAGCAAGCAGCTGTATCGAAAGGCTGATCAAAGTTGTCATCCTGTATCAAAGACTTCTCGTAGTCCCAGCATACAGTGAATCAATCATACAGCAAAGGAGTCTCATAAAGACTAAGTATGGAAGCTGTCTCGAATCAACAATACAGCTATCATTCCATACAGCATCCAAACAGGACAAGAAGGAATCTTTATTATTCGCTAAAGTCAAAGTCCCGTTTGAGAAGATATATTTAAATACTAAAGGATAAAATATTTAAATATCAAAGTCGTCAGAGATCTTCAATCTAGGCAAAATCCGGATCGTGTTTTATTCAAACACATCATCCCGTTGGAACGGAATCTTGCTCAACAGATTTATATCAATGGATATATTTCAGAAGGCTATATATATCTCCAGAGCTTGAAGATCATACAACGATCATATACGCAAGTGAAACAAGTGCTTACACGAATATTTAGAGCAACACATATCTTCCAAAGCATACTGCTATTCTGAAAGAAGAGATATACAAGTTCTCAAACTGTGAACAACACATCATCAGCTAAAAGCTCAGAAAGTCAAAGCTGTTGTTCAATTATTGTTCTACCCTTGAACAAAACCCATCAGCCCTGTGTGGACTGAGAAACCTTGCTATTCCTGAACTGTGTGTGACGGACTTACATTGAAGAGATGAAGCTTTGGAACTATGTGTGAAGAAGCCAGTCAAGTGATAGCTTAAACCAATCTGTGTGAACGGTTGAAGGCTAAGATCATTATATCAATCTGTGTGGACGATATATTGATTAGGTTTGATTATAAATACGTAGTTGTGTACGTAGTATTTATAATAAATATTTTCACTCTTGTGTGGAGGACCAGTGGACGTAGAGAGGTTTACCTCGAACCACTTTAATTACTGTGTCAGTTACCTTCTGCATTTACTGTTTTAATATTTGTGATTATTTTTAAGTATACACTTCATATCTAGTTGTTGTATTTACAGCAACTCACTTTACCAAGACTTCCGCTACGCACTCAGATTTGAAAACCGTACAGCTTGTTGTTTAAAACACTTTCCAAGCTGTATCCTGTATACTTAGCGGCCAAGACATACTATCACAATCATGCTCCTTCACAAACCGAATAAACCCTCACATTCCATCTATGACCCTTGGATCCCATTTTTGTAGACCAATCCAACTTTTATCCATCATACAACAAAAATAACAACCATATTACACATCTTATTTATCAAGAACATACGAAAATTACGACTACAATCATCATAGCTCGAATTCAAGATGTCAAATCCATATACACACACGCATATATATATATATATATATATATATATATATGTGTGTGTGTGTGTGTGTGTGTGTGTGTGTGTGTGTGTGTGTGTGTGTGTTATACATACACCAAGAAATCTTCGAGAAAATGAATAATTCTTAAACATGTTCATAATCATCCAAACAGATATATTATATGCATAATATAATTATAACTGATATTAAAATTCAATAAACATACCTTCAAAATGATTTCTTGAATGATCAAACCAGAGAAAATTGTTGTTTTTCGTTTTCTTGCTTTCTAATTTCTGAATGTGTTGTAACTTCTAAATGGTGTCTTGAAGTGTTAGATGGTGATATATTTTGCACAAAAAACATATAAGACTTTAGTCGACAGTATGTCGTCAGCTATAGTACACTAGCCGTCAGCTAAACATTAAAAAGTCGTCGGCTAAAGTCTCGTAGTCATCGGCTAAACTACAAAACTTTAGCCGACAACTAGCTAGACTTTAGCCGATGACAAAAATCAAATTCGTCGGCTAAACTACTTTAGCTGACAATAAGTAAGCCGTCGGCTAAACTTGCTGACTTTAGCCGACGACGCCGGCCATCGGCTGTTCTCCGGCTAAAGTGTTATTTTTGGTAGTGTATGCAAATCAAATATGGTAGGGTATATATGAGGCATATTCCTATCCTACCCGGCCAATTGACATATCTACATAGCAATTGTAGGAACAACAGAAGGAATAACAGTCTGGGTACCAGAAGCGGCCAGATCACTAGCCATAATATTCGTCTTCTAATTAGTTGAAAAATATATCGAATAGAAAGTATATGGGAAAGCTACTTAACTGTAGTACTTCTAGTTTTAGTATAATTTGAAGAATTGAAACAAAAATGAAAATAAAAATAATATTACTGAATATATGGGAAAATTGATATGAGAATTTCTCTTTATGCAAGATTAATACGTAGTACTGACGGACCAGACATATCGTCCTCAAAGATATAACGGCTTGCGTCTTTAAAATTGTAGAACACCAGACTTCAGAGCTCTAGCGAACTACAGATATACGAGAACTGTGGGAAAACTTTACGAATGCATGAGGTTGTATGAATGTTTGATTTTATGATGGTATGATTGTGTATTATATCTTCAGATGATCACTTATACAGAATGGTGCGCCATGTAGAGGAATAAATCTGAGGTATCAATGGCATGTTAATGGTGTTTGATCACCAAACTGCTCTATTTAAGGCATACTTAATAGACACGATTAGTGACTTGTAACCACTGACCATTTCTGAATAGTCATGTCAAAAGAGGTAAGTTAACAAGCATACCAAATGAGGTAATCAAAACAATCTGATCAGAAGAGCCAATCTCGATCCAATGGAGGTAAACTTGAGCAGAAGAGTTTATCTCGAACAAGAAGAGGTATTTGGCCTAGCAGTCCAACGAGTCTGTACAAAAGTCCAATCTCCATCTATCAAGAACCTATAACTAAGATATAAGGCCCATGACGCAGGCCGTGCTGAGCCGAGCCAGAGGGACGGGCAAGCAAGCGGACACATGTTTGGCCTAGCCATCTCCATGACCTTGAGCATAGTCTTGGTCAATGTTGCACACTTTCCCACTTTTTTTAACTTATTAGTTGTCTAAAATTTTCCCACATATTTAATATGAGATGCATGTATGATATTTCCACAATCAATACAAAATGCCGTTTCAAATGGCTAATTTTACTCATTTTAATTTCTCACTCACCGAAGATTAATTTTGAGGAATTAGATATACCACGACTATCAACTCGAAGCATAAAATCACGGACCATTTAGTTTGTTTCTCTCATTTAACTATTCTGATCAAAGTCTATTAACTTCGACAATATTTTTTATAAAATACATCAACTAAAAAATATGAAAGTACATTTATTGGAATAATTTCCATTTGTATTTGTCAAAAATCATATGATTATATACATTATTATTAATGTGAGATAATCATAATCAAAATATCACATTAGGGACCGTACAAATCTAATGGAGCAAACAAATTAGTTATCAATTAATGATTATTGCACATAAATTAATTAAAAGAACTATATATTAACAAATATATTAAAGAGAAAATAAAGTAGACAAGAAGTAGGGCAAATAATGTGTGTTCTCATTAAGGGTATCCTCTCTATATATAGGGAGAGAATACAATCTAGCGGGCCTAGTCCTACTCTAAGTAGGAGAGCCCATAACTTGCAGACGAAGGCAAACAATGGTATTATTCCTTTAACATTCCCCTCGTTAAAACCTCGTCAAGGAAAAAATCAATGGGAAAAGTATCTTGATTGTATTGAAAATAGTACATCATCTAGACATGTAAGGTTTAGACTTTGCCCTTTGAGTCTATCTTTTTATATATGACCGTTACATTGACCATAGCGCTCTAAGGTGATCATTCCATCAATCTCTAATCGATAGATCTAGTTACCTCGTTAAAAATCTTTTCAAGTGATAAAAATCCAATGAGAAAAATGATCCTTGTAAGGAAAAGAGTATAAGTATGATGTTGATATAAGACTCCCCCTCAAGTCTGCATCCCCCTGATTTGTATATCAATACGGAAGTATTTGCCTCATTAAAAACTTCGCCAAATAATAAAACTCAATGGGAGAAAATAAACCTTGGTAAAAAAAAGAGTACAACAAATATGATTAAGTTTCTTTATAAATCACCATTCTTGTGAATCATACATCGATCTTCGAAGTTTTTGAAAAATCTACAGCCTTCCCCTAATGCTTACATTCATATATCATTACCTCATTAAAAACCTTACCAAGTAACAAAACCCAGTGAGAAAATTGGTTTAAGGAAAAGAGTGCAATCTATACGAGTATGTTCCCTTATATCTCATATATTTTCCTTTTATGATCCTTTCATAGATCAAGAAAATTTATAAGTTACATTAGCAGTAGTAGTTAACGACTAGTTCCTCAGAAGTGTAGAATGATTGTTCTTAATCATGTACACTAACAGGCTAATTCATGCAAAGCAATAATCTTGTCGTGATCCGAGGAGGTAGCCAAAAGGGTCTGCTTAGTCAATTTTCAAAATATCAGCAAATCATAACAACATATACTGTGTGGTATTTGCTTCGCCACCAACATTTACTTTAGCATTTGCTTTTATGAAAGTAGTTTCCTTCACCTGCTTATAGGGAAAGAATAGTCCTAAATCAATGGTTACTTTCAAGTATCAGAAGATATTCTTAATACCATTCATTGACGCTGTGTCAATGCTGAACTAAATTTAGCTAGCAAATTAAATGAGTGATATTAGGTTGTGTACATTGAGCTAAGTACAATAATGCGCTATTGCACTCAAATAAAGAATTTTAGCTCCCGAAACTCTTTGCCACTTTCCTTTAGACGAAATAGATCTTTCCTTTGCTTCCAAACGTTCGACCTATCATGGGAGTGTTAGTCGGGTGTACCTTGTCCATGTTAAAGGGCCTGAAAAAATTCTATAGATAGGCAGCCTGGTGGAAAGAATTCCCCAAACTCAATGTTCTATGCCAATGCCTCGACAGAACTGAGATTTTCCAAGATCTTTCATCTCAAATTCAGATTTCCAATATCCAGTGGTTTCTCTTATTTTATCAAGAGTACCGATTAAGTTCATATCATCGACATACATTGCGATGATCGTGAATCCAGAAATTTTTTTCTATGTGAAGACAGAGGGACACAATTCATCGTTCTTATATCCCTTCCCAATCAAGTAGTCACTTAAACAGTTATACCATATCATTCTAGATTGGCTCAAAACCGTGAAGTTGAGCATTTCAATCTAATTGCATACACACTCTGTGGTCTAGAGTCACTTGATTTGGGTAAGGAAATGTCATCGGGTACTTTCATATAAATCTATGTATCTAGACCACAGAGATATGTAGTAACCACATTCATTAGCTGCATTTTAATATTTTTAAATTATTATTAGGTTAATAAAATAGCAAAATGTATACATGGGGGTATATTTCCTTGTAATCAATCTAAGGACGTTTTGAGAAGCATTACTTCGTAAATCTTCTGATAGGACTCCATTATTCTCACTATGCTTTACGATAAAGGCTCATTTACGTCCTACATGCTTTATACTTGGTTAGGTTAGCACTACCTATACCAAATACCTGTCTCTTTGTTAGAGAATCTAGTTCTACCTGAAATGTTTTTCTTATAGGCCAATCAGCTCTACGTTATTTTCATCCAACTGAGTGAGGTTCTACATCGTCATACTTTATAATTAATTGAATAACATATCATCAAAGTGGGTGGTTTATCAGGCCACACTCTCATAATTTCATTGAGATTCTTGATTTTCTAGATCATATATTCGGGTCATCCCACTCGTCATGACTCATGGACAAAATAAAATCAAGCATGATCTCATGAAACGAGTTCATTTGTGATTAACATATAAATTTGTGCCATACTCTACCTCTTCCTTGGGTGAGTATTTAATCGAGCCATGTGGCTTCTACCCCTATCTTTGCAGGGAACCATGACCTTAACCACACCTCTTCGAGGTGTGGTTGCATCACCTTGTTCATTTGTGATGTGCCCGTTACTGGGGACTTCCAAACCTTACAGACACATTTACATCTGTAATATGAGATCTTTTCACTTTAGCGATATCAATAAGCACATCAGGCATCGAATCTTCTACGTTCTGAAGATCGAGTATTTTTTGTGCTTCACAGTAATATTGTGAAATTCGGGGATCATAATGAGATAAAGTGGGTACACACCATGGTAATTCCTATCGTTCCCCGAGAAATTATATATTCTTTCCTCCCCCTGACAAAAGAAAAGGTTGTCTCATTAAAGCGACAATCCGCAAACCATGCGGTAAAGATATCACATGTGAAGATTCCAAATAGTGTATAAATGTTGTGGATTCTTATCCAACGTGAATACCTAACCGTTTATAAATACTGGTGCACTGTGGGGAGTAGAAGACACATTTAATGCATAACCAAATATGTATAATTCGCACTCAAGTCCGTTTGGTCCAAAGTACAAAAATAGGTTTATCTAGTTAGCAACTGGTACGCATAAACTAATTGGTTAGCGTAAGGTCTATGATGAAGAAGTTGCATGTAATAATGCATAGTTACAGGCAATAATATGTAAATTGGTGTGTATAACCAATGACATAATCATCATACATATTCTTTTGATGGTGGTTTATGTGAGTCGTTTACATATGCTCATGGGACGAGATGTTATACATTGATCCATATCATTCAATAAACATCAAGTACTTTTTGATGTGAATCTCCAACATCATCAAATCATTTAGATGTGATAAGGGGGTGAGTCCTTATAAGTTATCTTGGAAGTTCTGCAGCAATTTGAGTGGACAGGAGAGTGACATGTGACCAACTTATCAGTGTATCGACCAAATCCATAAAATACATAAATGATCCATATTTTTAGGTGGATGGGTCCACAAATATCTATTAGTATTCGGTGTAAGAATGGAATGTTTGCTTTTGTATCTTTAGGTAGAAAGGTCTCCCTCCTACTTTGGAGTAAAGAGTAGGCTTTGCAAAACGAGTGGTTTTCTTTGACATAGTCGCTTGCGTAGAAGGGGCTTATGTATCCGATTCTTTGAATGACATATCATAATTAACGTCAACAATGTTCTTTGTGTTGACTTGTTTCCATCTTTTCACTCGAAAGAAAGGATATTCGTATAAGTTCTTTAGTGCATTGATAATCATATCTCGACCAGGATGACATTGTCTATCTTGCGAAAGATTATATAAGTTTATGTCCCAACATACATTTTGGTACCAACATATGATTTGAAAATTAATAGTAGTGAGGTACAGTCCACTAGATTGACTCATGAATATTTCTAAAATGTACTTACCTCCATATTCATTAGAAGTGATAAAAGAAACTCTATTCCATTCTCACAGTGGGTTTCAGTATGGAAACTATTGGTGCATATATCATTGAAGCTAAGTAAGGTTTGAGGGGGCTCTAGGTGCATATAAAGCATCGAGAATTTTAAAGAGAGTGTCGTTTAGGCATCAAGAACTGTCCATTACCTCGCCATTTAATGAGTTTGGAGGACCTAGTCATCGTAGTTATCGAAGTTTGGTAGATGACTAATTCGATGAATAGAAGCCTATTTCTAAGAACAGTCAAGTTCTCCTCGATTCATTCCTTCAAAGAGAGGAAAATTCTAAACCATAAGGATTTATGCAGTATTCATTACTTTGAAATAAAGCAATAATGTAAGCAATATTAATATCTTGTTCGAAAAAACAAAGTTGCATCACCATTATGGAAAAGAAATTCTAACACAGTGGTCTTGAGGCAACTACACCAAAAGTAAATGAGAAAGTAAACATAATTCTAGGATTCCGTCACGAAGAGGTGCCTCTATAGACTGTGGCTCGTATGGCTCAATAAGATGATTAGTGACTGTGAAATTGACATTGGGGGACTTGTCTAGATCAGCTTCCTGCATATAGTGAGCTGCTCTTCCTTTTGACTCTATATATTTTTTGTAGTGAGCTGCGACTTGCTTGATTGCATGGTAGTTCTTATACGAATGTCCAACATCTCCACAATGATAGCGATTCATTGCCAACTTGAGCTTTAGGGATGATAGAATGGGTAGGTTCTATTTTATTCCCCTGATTACCGGAGCCGGAAGCACCAAGACTTCACATTACACTGGAAGAACCCCCACGTCCTCAATCACGTGCTCGACCAAGATGCATGCCATGTCCAGTCCCCTTTTCAGAGGGTATTTTCCATTCTTCACTATTCCATAATTGGCCTCAGAAATTTCCTTTGTCCCAACTGGCGTGCGTTAGTTCTCACTAGCACTTCGTTATTCCTCTCAGCCACTTATAGTAGGTTGATTAGCTTGCTGAAGATAGTGATACATTTATTGTCGTACTCTAGTCTATACTGGTTCACTATTGTAGGGGCGGAAGTAGAAAATATGGAAAGAGTTTTCTGGATCATATCATCTTATGTGATTTCCTTTCTACAGAAATTCGGGTGTGTCTTGAGGCGGAAAATATCTTTGTTGAACTCGTTGATCAGTTAATAATCATGCAAGTGGATTTCATTCCACTGCAAGGTCAACTCTTAGAGCAATGTGTTATAAATGTTCACAAATCGGCCTTTAAGGACATCCTACAGTTCTTTGGAGGATTTTAATTGTAGATATTCTCATCTCATACTGGGGCCAATATGTCACCCAAGGAACATAAGTGTGCTCGCTTTTATCTTATCAGAGGTGTCAATGAGCGTAACACTATATTCTTTAGCGAAAAATGTGGCCTCGATGTTGTTGACCCATCTATGGTACTCAAGCTATTCTGAGTTTAAGATACCAAATTCGATACGAATTGAATCAGCCATCTTGATACAAGAAAATGGAAAATGAGTTTTGATAGTTTACCATGAGTACTTTTACGATAAAATTTCAATAATAGGAGTATATTATTTTTTAAACCAAGATATGGTCACAACTACTTTCGATGCTTTTTGAGAATTACCACATGAAATTACTTTATCATGGTTTTGTTTGTGATAAGCAGTAGAATTAAGTCATCTGGAATCTACTAATGATGAAGCCTAATTTACATGCAATATCTATAGATGCATGCAAAATATATGTATATTTATAAATATAGATACATATAACTAGAATATATCTATACACGCATAATGCAGTTAATAAGTCCTAGATATGGTATCTAAATTGTGTGGCGCCATTGGTATTTGACTCAAGTGAATTATGAATCAAATAATTTAGTTGGTTTACGCATAATATAATAGGTTCTAAATTATAATTGTGCAATTAAATCAGATAATGCATACTAAATTGCATGTAAGGCAGATAGTAGGGTTATTAGTGTAACACCCCCAAACCAATTGGGAATATAACAGCACCGCAGACCCTCTCCGTGGGAATTTACCAGGCTAAATGCGGAAAACACAACATATAGATACATGCCAACATGGCTAATATATGAATCACTAGACCGATTTGGTCTTTTACCACAATACAACACATTAAACATATATAACTCGAACTCATAACTCATACCCACGCAGGGGTTAGAATACATCAATATACCCATAATATGGGAAGACTACACAATGGAGAGCCAAACGCTGAGACTCTACCAAAAATACTCACCAACTAGTCTTCATGTGATTAGTATCGTCGTCTTCCATCATTCTTCGTATCGATCCTATGTTTCGCTCCCCAGCAACCTGCAAGTACCTGGACGCAATACAGATATCCACCCCCTGAATACTTGGGGTTAGCAAAACTCTACTGTTTTGCTAGTGCAAGTATAAAATACAAATACAAGCCATACATATCATACTCCAGTAAATAATAATCGTAAATATACTCCCCGAGATAAGTCACTAGGTCAAAACAATTCAAATCATGAAAGGTGGGGACGGAACCCATATACATTTAACAAAAACCTTTAAGATCTCGTGAGTTTTGAAAACATTTGAGATTAAAGAATTTCCAAGACTTCGAAAACATTTAGGGACACAGCCAAAAAATCATTTTCCCAAAATTCAATTATGATAACAACACACCGGATCCACGACCCAAACATACTATTCCTGTCACAAAGCACGGGGTCCTAGACCCGATCATATCATAATAGTACGTTTCCACAGATTACTCACGTTCCGTGCTAGCAAGCCACGGACCTCAGATGCTCCCAAAGAACATACCCGAGTGAATAACCCACAGGGAAACCATACCAAATCACATGTCACCGTAACAACAGTCACGTGACCACAATCATAGATACATTCATAGTTATCTCGGCATCGCACTAACAAGCTACGAACCTCGGATGCTCCTACAGAACATACCCGATTGGACAACTCATGACACGTACATCACATAACCAAATCACAACCATAAGTTATCCCGGCATCACACTAACAAACTACGAACCTCGGAGTCCCCGTAAGACATACCCGATGATAACCCCACAAGTTATCCCGGCGTCGGGCTAGCAAGCCACGAACCTCGGAGTCCCTGCAAGGCATAACCGTTGGATAACCCTACGGTCCCGCCCGACCCATACTAGCAAGTATGAATCCCGGAGATTCAACAATCTTACTCGGTAGCACCATCACTTATAACAATCACGCAACAAAAAGCAATTACCAAGCCAAACAACATTAAGCATCACAACCTCCTTTCGAAGGAGTAATACTTAATATCACAACATGTCACATTCTCACCGAACAAATACACGTATCGACACACCATCCTCGGCAAGTCATCACGTTCTATTACATTCACAAAGTATGGTTATAACATCTATCGACATACAACACATTCTCACATATTCCAAATGCACATTTATTCACGAATCATACGGGTTATCTAGAAGAAATCCTTTTTACCGAGAATAAATGCCGATTCTTTAGAAGGTTCATTAAAAAATTCAAGTTCCATATATAATCAATCACCAATTACCACGTTTACAAAACACGAAATGTATGGGCAAGATACTTGCCTCGAATCAACACGCGAATACTCTAACGGACACGGCTCGACAACAATGCCTCGAAACCTACAACTTCCGCAAGACACAATGAAAACACGATCACAATGAGGTTCAAGACCAAAAACAATGAAAATCACCTCAAAACGGCGAATGAAACTCATTGAAACATTTAATCGAACATTAAATATTCAATAATTCCCAAGGACACTCAAATCGTCAATTGAATTAAACAAACTCGAAATGTGGCTGTACAATCCATAGAACATGATTGATAACATCATATTGCATCAACTGATTCATCAAAATCGGACTAGGATCGATACCAAGAACAAATCTCATAAAAAGTCAACTTGAAGAAAAATCAAGAAATTACCTTGATCTGATGAAGAACAGCATATTAGATTTTCTTATAATCACTTAGAGACCTCCAAAGCACCTTGGAATGGAACAAAATCGGACCAGATCGCGAACCCTAGTCGCCACGTCTCAAACTCGCGGAGGAAAAAGAAGAAATGAAAAAAAATGAAGATTCTAGACTGGTGTCCAGTATTTATTCTAGACACAAATTAGCGTGCGCTAATCATCTGGATTAGCATGCGCTATCGGGGTATATATCGCCTAATATCTCCATCCAGTGACTTCTGTACTGAACCCGACTGTTGTTACCCTAAATATTATCCGAAGATAGTATTGCTGGAATGATCGAGTAACAAACAAATGCGAGAACACTTTCGTGAGAAAATGAATAACACAAGATTTGTCGGGGTTATTAATCCCGGGCTTGAATGCTCTCGCGACATGTTATTAATAAGTATACTGTTGAGTACAAATATTAATGTTAGAATCTATTACAATGAGTGTAAAGACTTCTAGTTATCTAAGCTATAGAGCATGTAGATTGCCGGAAGAACCAGATATGAAGCTCTGTGAGTTCTTGCTATTGATGTTCAGTGTATGAGAATGTATCTCTCTCTCTGTATATCTTTCACTGTATTCACAATGATGTGATTCTGATTCTGCTGTCGTGTTATGAGCCTCCTATTTATAGGAGACAAGGTTGCTGGGACCTCTCCGGCGATCGCGGGCGACCGCCGTTTTCTATATTATAATAAGATGGACGATCGTCCCGTCACGTGGGGTTGTTCCCTTAAAGTCTGGGGTTGCTGCTGGCGGCCAGCTGTGTGACCAATGGGAAGCCTGCACGCGTCCTGAGTCGCAGTCCGGGGAGGACCAACTTTGTACCTTTCGGTGGCCCTGTCGGTAGGTGAGGTAGGTGACAGGCTGGGGTCAAAGGTCTTATCTGTCGGCGCCTTTTGTGGATCTGCACGTGGGTCACCGTCCAAGATTCGGTCTTCGACGACTTTGATGGATGTTGGATTCATACGTGGCACGAGACGATCGTCCCTGGTTGGACATCATAGACAATCGCCAGATACCAAAAGACGATCGTCGTGGGTGCCGACTGTTGGGTGTCCGCCCAGAGTATGTCTTCTATGGTTGGCCCTTAGATCGTTATGCCGATCTCCATTGAGGCGTATTAATCGCCACACAACAATTGCCCCTCAGCTCGCTTCGATGTTGAAAAAACGGGGTGAGGTGGCACTGTTGGCGATCGCCAATGTTTAGACGATCAGACGATCTAATTTCAAATTTGGACGATCTCCTTCTGCCCTGGGAGCAGCGGGAAATGAAGGCGGGCTCTCGAAACGTTGTAAGGACACGCGTCACGCTACTATTGGGGGAGTCCGACGGTTTGTCAAACTTGTCGCCTGGCGTGCCCTCGAAAAGATGCGTACATGGGATTCGAGGGCTGCATTTAATGTGTCCCCCCCGACGGTTGCACTCCAGCCCTCGGGGTTTCGCCTATTTGCACAGGGACCCCTGTTCCCGCTTATAAAATGGGCTAGGGCTACTTCATTTCTCCTCTTCACGTATCTTTGCTTTCTAGCCGAGACTCTGCATAATATTTTCGACAATCCTTGTGCCGACCGTCCTTCCTTTTAGGTAAGAACATAAATCTTCTCTCCCCCTTTACTTTTTATAACATGTTTGGAGGATCTAAGAGATTCGAGACCGGAAGCACTTCCGCCGCCGCAGCTTCGCCTGACCGGGAGGAAATTCCCGTGGGACTTCACATGGAAACGGCCGTTGAGGCCATTCGTGCGGGGATTGCGCCCGCGGAACTCGAGGAGCTCTTCAACGAGGCCGAAGTGGCGAGAACGGAGGCGTCGGCGGAGCAGGGGGGCTCGCCGGTGGATAAAGATGAACTGGTGTGGCTGTCTTGCGAACGGGATAGCGTATTCGGCCCCGCCTATATGGCTTTCGCTAAGCTTATGGAGGGGATTGTCGGGCCCTGTCCAGAATTTGATTTTGATGTGTATTCCGCCGCTCATCCCTATGAACATGTGAAGCGGACGGTGTTTCGGGCCGCCGACCCGTCTCAGTGGACTCTTGGTCAGATCCGGAGTTCGGTGACCCGGAAAGACTTGAGCCGCTGGAGGGCCAAATATCATATTTCTTCTGATGTTTCACTGCACGTGCCCTCCGAGAATGAACGTGCCGACCAGCCTCCCGAGGGTATGGTCGCCGTCAATGAAATGACCCTGGCGTCCGGATTGCGGTTTCCCTTGCCGTTCGCCGTCTCGTATCTGCTGATCGCCTGGAATCTGGCGCCTCTCCAGTTGACGTCGAACGCCTGGCTGCAGATCGTCAGTACCTTGACATTATTCGGCGGTCACAGGCTGTTTCGTTTGCCTTCTGCGTTGGAGATGAATTATCTTTTTAAGGTGACCGCGCAAAAGGGATCGATCGGCGGCTACCATATCCAAGGTCGCCTGGGTAGGGTGGTCCTTGGGGTGCCGAACAAGGCTCGGGGCGACCTGGCAAAGTGGTGCTGGGTCGGCGGTGCATGGAGGTCAGCATCGGGCGATAATCCGGAGGAAGAGTTGGATATCCCCACCAATTTTCGGGAGAGGAATCCGAGTAAGGGTTTTAACTTTCCCTTTATTTGGATACTCCTTGAACTGATCTAACTTGTTTCTCTTTTTGCAGGATTCCCTGTTCCAACGATCGGCGATCTCCCCTTCGATTTCTTGATCGTCTGGGAGCGGATTCGTGCCTTGCCGGATTCCTACATAGACGTTCACTCAGTCAGCCACGAACTTCACCGGTTGGGAGCTCGACTGTTTCGCTACCCTCGCCACTTGAAGGCCCCTGGTATGACTTTTTATTTACTCTTTCCTGCGTAGAGGTCGCAATGTCTAAGTAGATGTCTAACTTGTTTGAGTTTGTTCTTTGGCAGAGATTCATTTTCCCCGCTTCGCCGAGCCACCACAAGAGATCGCCATGTCTAACCCTGGTCTCATCGGTCGTCTTCACCAGGGAAAGAATACGGGTCGCGTTGCTGCGACAACGTCTCGCCCTGTTCCTGTGGTGAGGCCTGCTGTGGTGCCGGTCGCCGAGCCGAAAATTCGGGAGGAGGAACAACTCCAGCGCAACCGCAAGAGGCGGAGGCCGGAGGGGTCCCTGCCGACAGCTGAGGCGGACTTAACTATCTTGGAGCCGCCGATCGCCGCTCCCCCCATCTCTGCCGTTCTGGTCCTAGGCCCTCGGCATCTGGCTCCAGGTCCTCGGCTGGCTTCTTGAAAAATGCGGCGATCGCCGAAGCTGAAACTTCTCGGGGCAAGCCCTATTTTGGCCGCGACCCTGAGTTGGTCAACAGGTAAGACCGGATTGATCTTTCCGAGTTAGGCAATTTGAGTAAGGTATATACTAACTCCTTTGTTTTCTTTTTGTTTGTGCTGCAGGGTCTGTCTTGCTGATCCGGACGTCTCGCCGATGGTGCTGGACTTCCTAGCGAGCAAGTCTCCGCAGAAGTCCCTTGATGTCCCTTCCTATGTCTCCAAGGCCATCGCCTCTCTGCCTAAGGCTTGGACGACCGATCTCGATGCGATCGCTCGTCGGCGGTCTGGAGATGCCATGCAGGCGACCATTGCCCTGGCTCTCCAGACGGTGACGATGGCCGTCCAAGCTGCCAAGGATTATGAGGGGCGACCCTCTAATGCTCGCCTCCATCAAGACCTTGAGGCCGCTCGGAATAAAAATGTCATTTTGCTAACTGGATCCAGGCTATGGAGAAGGAGTACTTAGAGATGGCCAAACGAGCCAAGCAGGACATCGATCGGATGAAGCAGGAGCTGAGCCATTCCAAGGAAGTGGCCGATCGATTCCGCGACCAGGAGAAGGAAGCTCGTCGGATGCATGTGGCCTCGCAGGAGGAGGCGACCGGGCTGAAGGCGATGGTGGATCGGCTTAACAGCAAGCTGGAGACGGCGAAGGGAGAGCTGGAGAAGGTAAAGGAAGAAATGGCCGCCAAGGTGGTCGAGCTAGCGGAAGCTGAGAAGACGACCACGGAGTTGAAAGGGCAGTTAAAGGCGATCGAGACCGATCCCTACCTCAATGTGGCACTCGACGGAGAGTTCGCCTATTATGTGGCCTACGCCGACGCTGTCCGAGCCGCCGAGAAGGTAGGGATCGAGATCGCTCCTATGATGGAGAGCTTCAAGGCCTATGCACTCGAGCACCCTTTGCATCCGGAGTTTTCCTTGCCGATCCTTGACCTCATCGACTGGGGGATCGACTTGAGTTGGTATCCTTTCCGGATAAACTCATTTATCCTGAGGCCGATGAGGGAGCGCGTGCCGATCCGCCACCTGAGGGCGAAGACCAGCCAGAGGGAACCTGAGAGATTTATTTGTCTTCCATTACTTGTAACTTTTTGCTTTTTCTTTGTATTGCCTTTGGGATTTGTATTGTACGAACTCCTTGATAATGAATAAAATATTCCTTTTTTCGCATCTGATTCTTTGCATGTACGATCGCCTTTGAATTTTTGTATGCGAATTTTATACAAGTATGTATGTAATTGCTTCCGACGTCTTGTTCGCCCGACCGATTGTTTGAATGTTGAATGTATTGACATGTTTGGAAATTCTTACTTGTAAATATTGTTGAACAAAACCGATCGTCCTGCGTGTGTTTTCTAAACTCTTTATAATGGCTTGCATTTCCTCTGCCAAAGGTTTTAATTGTATCTGCAAACCAAAATCATTTCTCTTCAAGTTTATTTATGTACTAACTTAAACTAGCATCTAGGAGTGGAATTGAAGTATGAACCTTTGAGGCGGCATCCAAGTGAACCAGATCTTTGTGAAAATCTAGGAGATCCGGTGACTTTGAGGCAAACACCTGAAAACAAAAAAGAGGAACAATAAGGTTGATTCAATCTTTCCATTAATAAGCATGTATGGTGCATTCTACAGCAAAATAGCTACATTCACATTGCAAATGCAGTTTGTGAAAGCAACTTAGTGAAATCGTGGCACTATGATTAATTAAATATACATTAAAATACATACATGTTGGTTGTTGCGGCAGGGCATCGCGGAGGGGAGGGCGTCGCCGGCGCGGAGGGAAGGGTCGCGTCGCGCAAGGGAGGGGAGGGCGTTGTGTCGCGGACGGGAGGGGAAGGCGTCGCGTCGCGGAGGGGAGGGGAGGGCGTCGATTCGCGGAGGGAAGGGGAGGGCGTCGCGGCGGCTGAACCGAGGGGAGGGAAGGGGAGGGCGGCTGAGTGAGTGACAGAACAGTGAGGGGGGGCGAGAGCGAGAGAGCGAGGGTTTGTGTTTTCTATTTTGTAGTGGGTAGATTAATTTAGGAATATTAATATTAGAAAAATGCTACTTTCCCAACCTGGATAACAACGAGGTTGACAATTTGTGTATGTGGCACGATCCTGTGAAGTGAGATAAATGTGATTGTGACATTTCACTTTACTATTATTATTATTATTATTATTATTATTAGCGGTTAATTAGCGGGTATTTCGCGGGTGGGTTATACGGGTATTTCGCGGGTGGGTATAAAAAGTTCAAAATACCTTTTTAATTCACGGATCGAGAATTTAAGAAATATTACTTAAGAAATTTTAATTCACAGCGTTTTCTAAAAATGCTATATAAGTGTACTGTTACATAGTGCTTCCTAATTAAATGCTATATAAGTATTTTTAAAAAGAATGTATTATTTTTTATAATTTGAAATTTTATTATTAAAATTTATAATGTGTATTTATATTAAATAATTTAAATATATAAGTTATATTTTGTATTATATTATATATCAAACATTGAAAATAAAACATATATCGTAATTTAAATTTCATTATATATATTGATAATATATTAAACTTTAAAATTATAAAAAATATTTATAATTTTTAATTACAATATTAAAAAATATAATAAGTATTTATATTAAATATAAATAATTTAAATCAAATTTATCATATGTTATATATCAAACTTTAAGAGTAGAAAATATCAAAATTTAAATTTCATTTCATTGTGCTTGTTTTGTGACAATAACTTGAAAAAATTATTAAAAAATTAGATATAATGCAACACCATCACAGGTGTTGCACGTCGCGCAACACCATTTTTATTTTGCAACACCAAATATATATCTAGTGCAATACTATTTCAGTAGTGTTTCAAAAGATCAAAAATCAGTAATCTATTGAAACGCTTTGGTGGCAACACTAGTTAAAAGCATTGCCTATGAGCACTTATGGTGTAGTGTTGAGCGAAGCCGATCGGGTACGGTTTCTTCCTTCTGATTGCCTTTAGGACTAGCTCCACCTCTTTTGCCCCTTGTTTTTGTTTACTTATTGTAAGTAAGGGAACAAAAATAGTATGTTTGGTGAGCTATCTTCAGTTCTGCCGACTCTGAGGAATCGTGCATGGTCGCGGAGTTCGATGGACCGACCTCCACAACTGTGTCTTTGTGTGCGAGGGATATTCCCGCGACCCGCCTTGTATTTAAACGAAAGGTGGGCGGTCTTGGTCTAGAGGAGTCCTTGCATGGGGCGTCGTCGGTTTATTCGACTCCACGTCCGTGGCTTGTTAGCACTTTTCTACCTCGGGTCGGCATGTTAGATGGCGACCCTCGACGGTATACGTTGTGATGGGGTTGGGACGCGTCGCCTTGTCCGGGTACATCATGCAGATGATGCACCTTGAGGGCGTGCGAACGTGTCCACATATTAGTTTGGAGGGTCCTTCGGCTACGCCCGCCTCGTATTTAAACGAAGGGCGAGCGGTCGCAGCCCAAAGAAACCTTGCATGGGCGAAGCTGTCGGTTCCATCAACCTCCAGGACCATGGCTGCACTGTTTCTACCTTGGATCGCCATGTTGAACGAGGATCCTCGATGGTATAAGACGTGCCTGGTGGGGCGATCGCTTGAATAGATGGGATAGAAAAAATCTCATAATATTCTTTGTACATTGGGTAGTTGAAACTGAATACAAAGTTTTCACTGGTAGTATTTCTTCAGATATACGGCATTCCAGGAATATTGGTCCGGAGTGCCGTCAGGGTGCTCAAGTTCATAGGCTCCCTTAGTTAGCCACTTAGATATCCTGAAGGGGCCTTCCCAGTTCGGACCAAAGACACCTGTGTGGGTCTGGATCTTTTTGAGGACGAGATCGCCCACTTGAAACCGTCTTTCCTTGACCTTCTAATTGAAGAACTTCTCGGATCTCCTTTTGTGGATAGTGTTCTTCATTTCTGAGGTCAGTCGTCGTTCTTCGAGCATGTCGAGGTCGATCCGTCGGGCCACATCATTTTCAGTCGTCATCTCTTGTTCGGTTCGATGGCTGAGGACGGCGATCTTCGAGTGGGTCACCGCTTCTGTTCCGAAGGCGAGGGCGAATGGGGTTTCGCCGGTTGAGTTACGGGTCGTCGTTCGATAAGACCACAAAACGTCTGGGAACTCGCTCGCCCATCATCCTTGCCTGGACTCGAGTCGCGCTTTAATCATGTGTTTGAGGATTTTGTTTACGGATTCTACCTGCCCGTTCGTCTGAGGGTGGTAGGGGGCCGAGAACAACTTTTTGATTCCCCACTTCTCGCAGAATTGCATGACTTCTAAGCCATCGAACTGCTTTCCGTTGTCGGAGATGATGGCCTGGGGTAGACCGAATCGGCATATGATGTTTCTCCAGATGAACTTGATTACTTGCTCTTGGCCGATCTTGTTGAGCGGTTCGGCCTCAGCCCATTTAGTGAAATAGTCGACCCCTACAATGGCAAACTTACAGCCCCTTGGCGCCATCGGCGAGGGACCTATAAGGTCGATGCCCCATTGGGCGAAAGGCCATGGGCTGTACATTGAAGTGAGCTGCTCGGGGGAGAGCTTTATGTTTGGGCCCATTATTTGACACCTGTGGCACGATCTGCCATAGGCGATCGCATCCTTCTGGAGTGAAGGCCAGAAAAAACCTTGCCTGGTTGTTTTATGGATGAGAGCTCGCCCGCCAGCATGGTTTCCGCAGATCCCGTCATGGATCTCGGCTAAAACGAGCCGACCTTCCTCCGGTGTAATACACTTGAGGAGGGGAAGGCTGAAAGCCCGCTTGTAAAGCCGGTCGTCCAACAGGGTGTATCTGGTCGCACGGAGCTGGAGTTGGCGAGCTTTGATAAGGTCGTCAGGCATCGTTCCGTCCTTTAAGTATTTGATGAACGGAGTCATCCAGTTCTCCTCGGCAACGGCAACTGTGGTAACCAGGTTTCTATCGATCGCCGGCCTTGCTGATTTTGTAATTTGGATATTAGAGAAATCGGCTGTCCCATCTGACGACGCTAGCTTGGATAGGGCATCAGCCTGGGAGTTGTGCTCTCTCGGGACTTGTTCGATTAGTACTTCCTCAAATTTCGTGCACATTTCGGCGACCAATTCTTGTCATTTGACCATATGTTCGCCGTGCGCCTCATATTCTCCCTTGACTTGGTTCACGACCAAGAGGGAATCCATGAAGATATGGAGGCGACGAACATCTAGGGCAAGGGCTAGATCGAGCCCGCCTACCAAGGCTTCGTATTCGGCTTCATTGTTGGTCGCACGAAACCCAAAACGCATGGCATTTGTGAAACTTTGTCCGTCGGGGCTAATGAGGACAATCCCTGCCCCTGCTCGCGAGTTGGTCGCCGAGCAATCCACGTCTGACTTCCGGGCGGGCGACCAGGCACAGGTTGGGTGTGAGGGAATGTTAATTCCACCACGAAGTCTGCCAGAGCCTGGCCTTTGATCGCTGTGCGAGGAGCGTATGTGATACCGTATTGGGCGATCTCCAGCAACCACTTGAGGAGCCGCCCGTTGGTGTCCGGTCGGTGTAGAACTTGCCTTAGAGGGAGAGTTGTCAGAACTTCCACTTGATGTTCGAAGAAGTAGGCCCTTAGCTTGCGAACACTCATGACTAGAGCGTAGGCGATCTTCTCCAGAGGTGTATAACGTGTTTCTGCATCATGGAGCGCTTGACTAACATAGTAGATCGGCAAGTGGATTTGTCCCTCCGCTCGCACCAAAACGGCACTCAGTGCGACCTCCGAGGCCGCTAGGTAAAGGAATAATTTCTCACCGGGGATCGGCTTTGCCAGGATCTGGGGGTTAGATAAATATTCCTTGATTTTGACGAATGCTACTTGACTGTCCTTCGTCCATGCGAACTTCTTGTTCTTTATGGTCGCGAAGAAAGGCTTACTTTTATCGTCGAGCCGAGATATGAAATGGTTGAGGGCAGCTAGACAACCTATGAGTCGTTGCACCTGCTTGACATTCCGCGGCTCCTGCATGTCGAGGATCGCCTGAATCTTGGTGGGGTTTGACTCGATCCCCCTTTGGCTCATGATGTGCCCCAGGAATTTTCCGGAGCCCACCCCGAAGTTGCATTTCTTGGGGTTCAGTTTCATGTTGAACTTCTCGAGGATGGCGAACGTCTCGGCGAGGTCATTGAGGTGGTCTTCCTTCTTGAGGCTTTTGACCACGATGTCGTCAATGTAGACCTCCATGGTCTTGCCGATCTGATTGGCGAACATTCCGTTGACTAGACGCTGGTAGGTTTCCCCCGCATTCTTCAAGCCGAACGGCATTCGGACCTAAAAGTATATATCCTTTTCCGTGTGGAAAGATGTGTGCTTTATGTCTTTCTCCGCCATTGGGATTTGATGGTATCCGGCGAAGGAATCCATGAACGACATCATTTCGCAACCTGTTGTACTATCGACCAAGTGATCAATATGAGGCATCGTAAAGTGATCTTTTGGACATGCCGCGTTGAGGTCGGTGAAGTCGATGCATAACCTCCAGGAGCCGTTTGGCTTTTTGACGAGCACCGCTTTGGCAACCCATTGTGGTTCGTCTGTAGCTACTCCGATTAGTTTGTTGTTGAGTAGCTTTTTGACCTCTATGTCGAGCGCCGCGTACTTCTCAGGACCGAATTTCCTACGTTTCTGGTGAACAGGCTTCTTTGCCGGGTCGATCTTTAGATAGTGGCAAGCGTGTTCAGGACTTATGCCAACCATATCTTGATGTGACCAGGCAAAGACTCTGATGTTCTTATGTAGTAAATTGATCAGATCCTCTTTTAATTCGCGATCAATGCTTGCGCCGATCTGTACTTCCCGCTCCGGGCGAGCCGGATCTATCGTTATACTTTCCAACTCTTCAACGGGGACCGTAGCCTCTCGTTTGGAACGATTTCCGGACTCGATCCTCGGATCGATGTCGAGACTTGGCTCGAAACCTTCCGTGGCTCGATGTCGTCCATTAATCGATGTGAGATGGCGTCCTCCGAGTCTAGTTGGTACGATGTGCTTGGCCCGTCGATCTCCATGGGTTGATTGTCGATCGTTTCAATATTACACATAGCATGGGAAGTATTGAAAGAAGTTACGACATAGGAGTAATTCAAGCATTTCTTTGCCATTAGCTGATCTCCTTTTACAGCACCGACCGTCCCATCGGCAATGGGGAATTTGATACAGTAAAAGAAATATGAGGCGACCGCCTCAAAGGTCTCTAGAAATGGACGACCTAGGAACCCATTATAGATGCTGGGCCTATCTATGATTACAAAATTTAGGTTCCTAGTAATCCTAACCTTGGGATCGTAAAAGCATATTAGCTCGACAGAGAGCTTGATCCTTCCGTAGGCTTGGACTGTGCTGTCGCCGAATCCTTGAAGCACGGTGTCCAATGGCTTAACAAACTTGGTTAGGTTGCCGATCTGGTCAACAGCGGATTTGAATATGATGTTGCAGAAGCTCCCATTGTCAACCAGCACTCGATCGACCATCTTCCCAAGGATACACGCGGAGATCACCAATGCATCCTCTTTGGGGCACTGCACTCCCTCCCTATACCTGTTGGAGAAAGTGATGAGCACGTATTTAGAGATGGTCGGCTCTGGGGGTACCACGACATGGACCCCGGCGAATGCCCTCAGTTCGGCCTTTCGCTTCCTGTTCGACATGGTGGAAACCGGGGAAAGGCCCCCGAGGTTTCCACCTCCAGCCTGAAGCATATTGATCCAACCGCCAGGGTTGATCGGAGGAATTGATTCGTCGGAATAGTCCGGCTCGTTTTGCTCGATCCTGGCGACCGGATTTGGAGGGATCCCATCGTTTTGTCGGCGGTCGCGCCTTCCGGTCCTTTCTGTCCGGGGTTCTGGCTTGGTGACCAAGTTGTCCAATTTGCCTTCCTCAAACAGTCGCCAGAGTTATCTGAGGAGGTCGCGGCATTGGCTGGTATTGTGGCCGGGACTCTTGTGGTAGGCACAGAACTTGCTGCGGTCTAGATGACCGTGGACCCTTATCGGCTTTGGCTTGCTAAGACACTCGCGCCCCTTGATGGCGTTAAATATATGGGCCGGAGATAAGTTGAGGATGTGGAGGAGGTGGACCTCGACGTCCTCGAAAGCTTTGAACTCACCAGGCGGCTTTGATACCGCCTTTCTGGGCTTGGCGACCGCCTTCTTCTAGACGTGGGATGGCGTCCTCCCTTCTCCGGCAGATCCCTCGCCTAAGCGGAGGGAGAGCATCCTTTGCCTGGCCAGGAAATCGGCGGCTCTGACACGGAAGACCGAGTAGGTCGGGGGGATGTCCTTAGTGAGGTGCCTGAACATGGGTGAGTGGCCGCAGAATCCCCCCAGGACTGAGTAGAGAGCGAGCTCGTCGCTAATGGGCTCGCCAGTGAGGACTATCTCGTCTACCCAGTCGATGTAATCTTCTTCTGACTCGTCCTTCCCCTGCTTGATTTTCATCATGCGGTGGGGGCCTTCTGTGCGAGCGACTTTGGAGGCGAAGTACGACGTGAAGTCGTTCGCCAACTTCTCAAAGCAATTGATTAAGCGGGGTGGTAGTGAGATGTACCACCTGTGGGCGAGGTCGCCTAGAGTTAGCGGGAACATTCGACACTTCGTCGCATCTGATGCTCCGCATCTGGTCATGTAAATCCGGAATTTGCTCAACTGGGTCTCCGGATCCGATCTCCCCTCATATAGAGGTGTTTGTGGGGGAGCGATCTTTGGTTGAATCAGGCGAGCTCGATCACGGACGCGAGTGGTTCACTTGGTCCAGCGATCGATCTCCTAGCGCTTGCCCCAGTTTCCAGGAGCGCCTTCATCTCGTCGAGCTGGCGCTACATGGCGGCCATCACCGTCACCTGACTGCTCGATGATTGGCTCCCGGAGCGCGAGCCAAGGCGATCGTGTACAGATCCCCTGGCCCCATGGTGGACGATGAGTTCTCTGCCAGCGGGCTCATTTCTTGGGCGAGCGGGGGCTCGATGGCCGGTTTGTCTTCTGGGAGTTGGATATGCCGAACTCCTGGTAAAGGATTCGGACTCCGATGTCTCCCGGATGGGGACTGAGTGCCCGAGTCGCCATGAGGGATCACTCCCTAGGCGGCTGAAGACGGAATCATCCCACCTTACGAGAGCTTTCTCCTGCGGCTCGGGGCTTTCTGTCGATTTCTCAACATAGATCCCCTTGAGCTTCCGCTTGCCTGCTCGACGGATGGTTGACGGAGTGATGGTGGGCGAGTCGCATGCCTTCCGTCTCTCCCTGAGGATGGCTATAGCCTCCTCGATCTGTTCCGCGGTCTAGAACTGATCGAGTGAGAGGCTAGGACCGTCCCTCGGGGGCAGGAGTGAGAGCCTAGCGTCGCCGCGGTCACCTTCCGCCGTGGGCTGGGATTCGGTCCGTGCCGGAATGAGGTTTCCGGCAGATCGCAGGGTGGCTCTCTTGGAGGTCGTGGCATATGTCATGTTTCTGAAGGCTTTCTTTGAAGAACAGTGAGTGTTTCTTCAAGTATATGTCCGGAGAACAGTGAGTGTTCTTCGATACGGTAGGAATAAAAATGAAGGTTTATAGGTCCGCCCCTTCTTCTAGCACCAATTGTTGTTACCCAAAATATTATCCGAAGATAATATTCCTAGAATGATCGAGTAACAAACAAATGCGAGAACACTTCCGTGAGAAAATAAATAACACAAGATTTTCCGGGGTTGTTAATCCCGGGCTTGAATGCTCTCGCGAGATGTTATTAATAAGTATAATGTTGAGTACAAATATTAATGTTAGAATCTATTACAATTAGTGTAAAGACTTCTAGTTATCTAAGTTGTAGAGCGTGTAGATTGCCGGAAGAACCAGATATGAAGCTCTGTGAGTTCTTGCTATTGATGTTCAGTGTATGAAAATGTATCTCTCTCTCTGTATATCTTTCACTGTATTCACAATGATGTGATTCTGATTCTGCTGTCGTGTTATGAGCCTCCTATTTATAGGAGACAAGGTTGCTGTGACCTCTCCGGCGATCGCGGGCGACCGCCGTTTTCTATATTATAATAAGATGGCCGATCGTCCCGTCACGTGAATGTTCCCTTAAAGTCAGAGGGCTTCTTTGGCGGCGGCGTGTGAGCAATGGGAAGCTGCACACGTCTGAGTCATTGTCAGGAGGACCCACTTTGTACTTTTCGGCGGCCCTGTCGGTAGGTGAGGTAGGTGACAGGCTGGGGTCAAAGGTCTTATCTGTCGGCGCCTTTTGTGGATCTGCACGTGGGTCACCGTCCAAGATTCGGTCTTCGACGACTTTGACGGATGTTGGATTCATACGTGGCACGAGACGATCGTCTCTGGTTGGACATCATAGACGATCGCTAGATACCAAAAGACGATCGTCGTGGGTGCTGACTGCTGGGTGTCTGCCCAGAGTATGTCTTCTATGGTTGGCCCTCAGATCGTTATGCCGATTGCCATCGAGGCGTATTAATCGCCGCACAACACCGACCAACAGTTAGCATGTGCTATGTCTCCAATAGCGTGCGCTAACTCCTGACATTAACGAGCGCTACACTACCTCGTAGCATGCGCTAGACAAAACACCAACCCAGTCCAGTAACTTCTGGACTGAACCCAAAATACCAGGTAGCATGCGCAACCCTTCCGATAGCGTGCGCTACTGTCGCACCATAGCGTGCGCTACGCTCTACATAACGTGCGCGAATGACTACCCAGTCCAGGGCAGTAGCTTCTGCCATAATCCCGGAACCCCTGTCAGTGTGCGCTAACTACAATACTTAGCGTGCGCTGACGAGGCTTAATAGCGCGCGCTACTCCAAGTACTTAGCGTGCGCTATTCCTGCTGAACAGGCAATAAGCTCGCACCAAAACTCATCACAACAACGGTTCTTGCCAACATAACGACAAACACAATACAATCTCAAACGCAACCGACACGTGTCAATGCATGACACACGATCAAATAGACACAAACAACTTACAATCCACTAAACAATAGAAAAAACTTCAATCCCCCGGAAATATAAATCCCGGGTATTACATTCTACACCTCTTAAAAGAAGTTTCGGCCCCGAAACTTAAAACACAAAACGATCAACGTAAAACAATCTCAAATTACACACGCTATTCGTTGCCGACGTCTTGCAATGAATCACAAGCAGTATGAGGCTGCTAACATCCATATCGCTACGCCAGAACGATAACAAAACGCAACGAATAAAAATTAATATGGTTGACCAACCCGAACAATACGTCAGTCAGAACGCAAGCTAAACACTGAGCAAATAAAAAATTTTACCACCCGAGGGTCGGAATATCGACAACGAAGCTAATTTCCCGAACTTAAGGAAATTACGAAGGAGTCTGAACGCTCAACAATCACGATACGAGACCAACAAAAACTGAACAATCAAACGATCGAGACAACAACAGTCGAATAATCATGTTCGAATCACGACGAACAACAAAATCAAATAACAAACCCAAAGTCCACAACTCGACTCGAGACAATAGATGGTCTGGTAAGAACGACAATATACGCATTTATATAAGATTCATAGGGATGGAGCCAAATTCGGAAAAAGTCACAACGACAACCGAATTCCTCCAAAACAATACCGCAACTCGTCCAACAATGAAAAGTGAAGGATAGAATGAGTTCAGAAAATATCAACGAGCACAAACGAGTCGACATGACTGGAAATATATAAATTCAACAATCTGATTCACTTCTAATAAAAAAAGTTCATCCTAAAAAAACGAAACAACAAAGCAAGAAAATAATATGACATACAGCTGGTAGACTACACTCTCAGGGACTCCTCAGAGTCAGCCCTGATATCAGTGCTCAAGTCTGTGCCTTGGAAGACTCGGTGACTGACTCACAAAACTAAACCCGGTGTCCCACGCGTCCGCATTTGTAACATGTCACTGGTGGCGAAGGGCAATGTGCACGAACATGCCCTGACACATTGCAGTTGATGTAACACCCCAAACTAGGCGGATATTACAGTACCGTGGAACCCCGATTGGGACCCACCCGGCGAATGAAAACTGATGAATTAAATAATATAATTGTAGTACCGAACCACATTATATTACCAAATACTCCGATGAGGAGCTTAATTACAATACACCAGGATAATACAAAATACTAGTATATTTTATATGAAGATAAAATACACCACTCTGAATAAATAAACATCTCAAACGGAATTTGCAGCGGAAAATACAAATGACGGAAATGACCAAATAACTTAGGAAGACTGGGGCCCCTACTAGTATCATCAGGACTCCTCGCCACAAGATGCTCTTCCGTGCCTTTGCCTTGCCATGACACGAAAACAAAATCCCAACGAAATCGATACAAGAACAACAATCCTCAAGGGTTGAAAATACACAATCATGATTTAACTGAAGTTATGAAATATCCTTAGTTATGAATTACGCTGAAGAGGAGTATCATAGTACGCCCGTAGTGTTCTGTGCAAGTGTACAAGACGTATGACCGGACACACCCGTCCTTGTACCTAATTAGTCTCACAGAGTTAATCTTTACCGTATGCACAGCCCAATGTATCACTCCCAATACATGGCCATCACGTGCCCGACTAAAAATTCCACACATCCGCACCCGGCCACGCAATATGAACCCAGAAGGTCATATGAACGAGAATGACCACAACGAATATCAATGAATAATAATAATCTGACAAAGTCAAGAATGACTCACCGAGATGAAAGTAATAATGAAGTGATTGATAGTTTCAATGAAATGATTGGAACCGCCGTTCCTCGTTAATGAAGTGATTCTTCGACAATTACAAGTCTCAATATGATTAATACAATGATGAATGAGTTATGATTATGAATGATCAACAACAAAAGGAATGAAATCCTTTTAACCGAGTAAGAATTAACTTACAAAACACCGATGAAGAATGTCCGTCCACGAACAACGTCCTAAATGAAATGTCGGTCGCTCGAACAACCTTGAATAACACAATTTACCAATAATTCGATCATTACACGAATCAAATACGATCATAACCGACTCAAACGTCGATACAAAAATATCCAAACTCGAATATATTGAAACCAACTCCAAGATGAGTATTTCAAACCATCAAAACACTTTCAATGATATCAATAATCCCATAGGAATCCACAATTTCAAGATTACAACAACGTCAATCGGAAATCCCCAAATTAACCGAAGTCAACCACAAGGGTTCTTGATATAAATCCCCAAAATAGCCGAAGTCAACCACAAGATAGATAATCCATATCTAGCATATTCCAACAACAATCCAAGCTTACACGAAGAAAATCGGAAGGAAAACCCAAAAATCCGAGTTCCTAGATCCAAGAGATTAATACCTTTGATTTGATGTGATGAAGATGATGAAATGATGATTAATCCGAATGATGAGCTTGAAGATGATGATTGATGATTACACCTCGAAGAATACTCTCCAAATCGCCCGAAATCGCCCAAAACCGCCGAAGGAGTGAAGTGAGATGAAGAAATGACGGAATGGACTGCACTGTCCTATTTATAGTCACTCCAGTTTAGCGTGCGCTAGCTCTTGTGCGTAGCGTGCGCTAACGGGTATTTTGGGTAGTCCAGTACCCACTGTCCGGAAACGGTAGCGCGCGCTACATACCTGCTTGTAGCGTGCGCTACGGCTATGCACTTAGCGTGCGCTAACCCCAAAATGTTAGCGTGCGCTAACGAATTATCTGATGCCCAGTACTGAAGTCCAGAACATTCTATCCTCTGATCTGATCTCGGTAGCGTGCGCTACAACCAACGATTAGCGTGCGCTACTACACCGTTTGCGTATGATAAAAACCACTCTTAGCGTGCGCTATGAATAAATTCAATTCAGTCCAGTAGGCACTGGACTCAACTTTATCCGACCTTAGCGTGCGCTACACCGACTGTATAGCGTGCGCTACTCCGGCTCACTAGCGCGCACTACTTACCATTCGTAGCGTGCGCTACCTACAATCCCAACTGCAGTCCAGTGCCTTCTGAACTGCCTGCTCAACTACACTAGCGTGCGCTAGTGTTGAGAGGTGGCGTGCGCTACCAGTACTCAATTAGCGCACGCTAAAGAGAGTACGTAGCGTGCGCTACTTCTCACACACATCACACTATGAAAAGACAACGATGGTAAACACCGCCCGATTCTCCAACTAGATTGATGATGAATGACGATACAATTACTCTGAACGGTGAATACAATGATTGAATATGAGTGACAAATGATCATTAATGAGTGAAAAAAATACTGAGTGACAATTACTGAATGATAAATACTGAATGATAATGACTGAATTACAACCGGGTATTATATACACCCCCCCTTAAAAGAGTTTCGTCCCCGAAACTAAGGGTCAAACAACTCGGGATAACTCTCCCGCATACTATCCTCGGTTTCCCAAGTAGCCTCTTCGACTCCGTGTCTAGACCATTGAATTTTAACCAAAGGAATCGTCTTATTCCTCAACTGTTTGATTCGCCGCTCTAAAACTCGTATAGGACGCTCCTCATATGAATGATCATCGACGATCTCGATTTCGTCAAACTGAAGTATGTGACTCGCATCGGCAACATTCTTCCGCAACTAAGAGACGTGAAACACATTATGAATTCGTCTCAACGCCGGAGGTAAAGCCAATCGATAAGCTAACTCGCCTACTCGATCCAAAATCTCAAACGGTCCAATGAATCTCGGACTCAACTTTCCCCTCTTCCCAAAACAGAAGATACCCCGACTCGGGGATACCTTGACCAACACGTGGTCACCTGTCTCAAACTCTAATGGTTGACGACGCTTATCTGCATATGATTTCTGTCGACTCTGAGCGGTCAACAAACGACTCCTGATCAAAGCTACCTTCTCACGGGCGGCTATAAGCATATCGGGCTCGGTGCCGATTGATTCTGATAGGTCGTCCCAACACAAAGGAGATCGACAACGACGACCGTACAAGGCCTCGTAAGGTGCCATCTTAATCGAAGCATGCCAACTATTATTATACGTGAATTCGATCAATGGTACTTGGGCTTCCCAATCGTCTTTCCAATCGAGGACGCATGCCCTCAACATGTCCTCTAATGTCTTAATGGTTCTCTCTGATTGTCCGTCGGACTGAGGATGAAAAGCGGTACTGAGATTAAGCTGATTTCCCATAGCACGATGAACTGATTTCCAAAAATGAGACACGAATCGCCTGTCACGATCAGAAACGATACTCTTAGGAGTACCGTGCAATCTCACTATCTCTTTGATGAACAGCTGGGCAAGTCTCTCGGGACCCCACATATCCTTCATCTCAAGAAAATGAGATGATTTAGTTAAGCGGTCCACAATCACCCAGATCGTATCCATGACACGACGACTCATCGGCAAACTCGTGATGAAATCCATAGAAATGTCTTCCCACTTTCACTATGGAATAGGGAGAGGTTTCAGCATACCCGCCGGTCGCTGATGTTCGATCTTGACTTGTTGACAGGTTAAGCATCTCGAAATAAATTATGCGACTTCTCGCTTCATATTACTCCACCAGTAATTTTGTTTCAAGTCCTTGTACATCTTGCTAGACCCCGGATGAACAGAATAAGGGGTAGCATGATCTTCTCTCAAAATCGAGTTTTTCAACTCGTCATTCGCCGGTACGCACAACCGATTCTTAAATCTCAAAAGTCCATCCTCGTGGACCACGAATCCAGGGGCTTTCCCCTGAGCCACATCCTCACGGATGCGCAACAATGATGGGTCCGAACCCTGATTCTCTCTGATTGCCTCCTCAAGTGGCGATGAAATCTCTAACATGCAAAGTTGCCCTTGCACTCGCTGAAGCCAGACCTCGATCTCGGGTCTAAGGAATTCCTGTTGAAGTTCCTTCTGAACTGTTTATCGATCAAGCATCTGCTCCTGAACGGACTTACGACTCAAGGCGTCGGCGACAACGTTCACCTTGCCCGAGTGGTAAAGGATCTCGATATCATAATCTTTGATTAGTTCCAACCACCGTATCTGTCGCATATTTAACTCCTTCTGAGTAAATATATACTTTAAACTCTTATGAGTGGTGAATATCTGACAGGTAACGCCATAAAGATAATGACGCCAAATCTTCAATGCGAACACCATGGCTGTTAGCTCCAGGTCGTGGGTCGGATAATTAACCTCGTAAGGTCTCAATTTCTGTGAAGCATAAGCAATAACTTTCCCGTTCTGCATGAGTACACATCCAAGACCCTGTCCGGACGCATCACTATAAACCACAAATCCCTTCGTCCCTTGCGGTAAAGAAAGGACAGGTGCTGAAGTTAACCGGATCTTGAGTTCCTCAAAACTCTGTTGACACGCGTCGGACCACGTGTATTTCTTATCCTTCCGTAAAAGGTTCGTCATAGGTTGAGTGCTTTTAGAAAATCCCTCCACAAATCGCTGATAATAACCCGCTAATCCAAGGAAACTTCGGATTTTCTTAACATTCTTCAGAGGTAGCCAATCTCGAATAGCCTCCGTCTTCTGAGGATCGACACGAACTCCGTCTGATGAAATTACGTGTCCGAGAAACGTCATTTCGAACATCCAGAACTCACATTTGGAAAACTTCCCATAAAGTTGTTCTCGTCTCAACACGTCGAGCACTTGATGAAGGTGAAACTCATGTTCCTCCCGGTCACGAGAATAAATCAAAATGTCATCGATGAAGACAACAACAAACTGATCCAAAAAGTTGATGAAAACCAGATTCATTAACTCCATGAATACCGCAGGTGCATTAGTCAATCCAAACGGCATAACCACAAACTCATAATGACCATAGCGTGTTCGAAACGCCGTCCTCGCGATATCCGACTCTCGAATCCGCAACTGATGATATCCAGATCTTAAGTCGATCTTGGAAAATACTGAAGCTCCCTGAAGTTGATCTAAGAGATCATCAATACGGGGTAAGGGATACTTATTCTTGATTGTCACCCTGTTCAACTCCCGATAATCAATACACAAGCGAAAAGAACCATCCTTCTTCTTGACAAATAACACTGGTGCTCCCCACGGGGACGCACTCGGTCGAATATAACCCTTCTCGAATAACTCCTCAAGTTGGTTCTTTAATTCTTGCATTTCGGTCGGGGCCATCCGGTACGGTGCCTTTGATATCGGGGACGTACCGGGCTCCAACTCAATCGTCAATTCCACATCCCTTTATGGAGGCAAACCAGGTAACTCGTCTGGAAAAACATCGGCATATTCCCTCACTACCGGAATATCCGTCAACATTACTGATGATATCTCGGTTTTGGTCATATAGCACCAATAAACAACACACCCCTGATTGAGTAATCTCACTACTTTCATCAAATTAATGACCTTACCAGAACAGCCGGGATTACCTCCCTGAAACACACATTCGACCCCATCGTCTGAAATGATAGTGACCAAATGCTTACGGACACTAATGATGGCATCATGACGATCCATCCAATCAATACCCAAAATGACGTCGTCTCTCGGCAAATCTACTACGATTAGGTCCGCTGGCCATACACGACCATGAAACTGAATCGGACAATTCTGAATTTCACGATTACCGATAATTCGTCTACCATCAGGTAGACCAATGACATAAGGCTCGCAACTAGTAGCACTACCCAGACGTAGTCTACTCAAACATGACTCGGAAATGAATGAATGTGATGCACCAGTATCAAAAAAGGTACACACAGGCTGAGATAGAATATCGAGTGTACCTGAGATCATTCGGGCTTCTGGATCATCGGTCTTCTTCATCTCATAAATCTGGGGCTTGCTAGTCCTGCAGACCGACGCTCCGTCTGCCGGCTATAGGCTCCACATTTAGTCGCTCTTGTCGTTTTAAACGACGCCGATTGAGTGGCCTCGATTACGAGCGGCCGATCGCTTAGGGGCCTGAGATGACGTCTGAGTAGGTTTGGAGTCCCTATGGCAAAAACGGGCCTTATGCCCAACAATTCCACAGTTATGACACGTGACAGACTGTCTCGGACACTTGGTGCTGACATGACCAAGATCCCCACAGTTATAACAGGTGATGGCCGAACTGGCCGTTCGTGACTGAGATTCCGTGGGTTTAGACGTCATAGGAGGTCGCTCAGAAAAAGCAGAGCCCGCACGAGGTTTCTTGAAAGTGGCCTGACTGCCGTCAGACTGATTACGGTTCTTGGACTTCTTGCTAGCAGATGAAGTTTGCTGCTTAGCAATCTCCTTAGCTATAAGCTCATAGGTAAGAGCTTTCTCAATGAATTCGGCCAACGTGGTGCAATTATGATTAAGCAACTGTAGTCTCATACGGGGTTTCAGCCTCTTGCTGAAATACTTAATCTTATCCGCCTCAGAATGAATGATAGATGAGGCGAACCGAAGAAGTTCCTGAAATTTCTCGGCAATGGAGAGAACATCCTCATCTGATGAGGGGTCGGGAGTGAGTAATTCTGACAGCTTGGCCTCTCTGAGTGGGGTCAGATAATACCTCTCCATCATGAGAGTCTTGAACTGATCCCAAGTACATGATCCTTCGGTGGGCTTCAACGATAACCACCAAGAATGAGCGCTCTTACCCAGGTAGTAAGCCGCAACTGAAACTTTGTGTCCTTCGGGACACTCTACCATAGCAAATAACTTCTCGAAATGCTCAAGCCAATGAACAATATCTGCCGGCTCAGATGAGCCCTCGAAGGTAGGTGGTCGCTGGCGAGAGATATCGCCAATGATACTGCTTACACCCCTCTCTTGCCTCTGAGGTGGTGGCGGAGGAGCCTGTTGATTCTGAGTAGTTGAGTTATGCATTGTCTCCATTAGTTGATCCATCTGAGTCATTTGGGCCATCATGCCCTGCATAAAAGCGAGTGGGTCCACCCGAACACCTTCTGACTGAGCTGTGTCCTGCACGACTCCCGATAGTGAATGATCACGCCCAGTGAATGAGTGGCGCTGCCGCCGCCGATGAATTAGCATTATTCCTTGCGTTCACACGTGTATTCACACGAGCTCTCGGGATTCGGCCCGCACCACGGCCTCGTCCTCCGCGTCCTCTTCTTGCTCTCTCTATACTGAAGTAGGAAAGTCACATGATGATTATATTCCCCGCATGAATAACACGTTATGATTATGACATGAGATGATGAAAATGAGCATACACACTCTAACACAGTGATTACATAAATGATTAACTGATGAAATTATTGAAATGATTATCTTGAACAAGTTAACAAGATTAATGATATGATCTTCCAGATCAACAACCGAGTAATGAAATGAATTGAGTGATTAATAAGTTAGCATGACCGTCCTGGTCAAAATGAAAATGAGGATGAGGATTGTTAACTGATGAATTATGAATGAATGATTATTGCCAGAAATTATACCATGGCGTTAGAAATCTTACAGTTCTTTCGGTCTGATTGGCTCGGCATCTGCACAGGTCACACGTGACGCGAAAGTCCAATGATACTAGTTCGATGACGATGATTTCAAATGAGACATGACTCGGAAGGTAGTATTCAAAACCATGCTCCGATACCAACTCTGTAACACCCCAAACTAGGCGGATATTACAGTGCCGTGGAACCCCGACTGGGACCCACCCGGCGAATGAAAACTGATGAATTAAATAATATAATTATAGTACCGAACCACATTATATTACCAAATACTCCGATGAGGAGCTTAATTACAATACACCAGGATAATACAGAATACTAGTATATTTTATATGAAGATAAAATACACCACTCTGAATAAATAAACATCTCAAACGGAATTTGCAGCGCAAAATACAAATGACGGAAATGACTGAAATAACCGGAAAGACTTGGGGCCCCTACTAGTATCACTGGGACTCCTCGCCGTCAGCATGCTCTTCCCGTGCCTTTGCCTTGCCATGACCTGAAAACAAAATCCCCCAACGGGGTCAGTTACACAGAACAACAATCCTCAAGGGTTGAAAATACACAATCATGATTTAGCTGAAGTTATGAAATATCCTTAGTTATGAATTACGCTGAAGAGGAGTATCATAGTACGCCCGTAGTGTTCTGTGCAAGTGTACAAGACGGATGACCGGACACACCCGTCCTTGTACATAATTAGTCTCACGAAGTTAATCTTTACCGTGTGCACAGCCCAATGTATCACTCCCAATACATGGCCATCACGTGCCCGACTAAAAATTCCACACATCCGCACCCGGCCACGCAACATGAACCCAAAAGGTCATATAAACGAGAATGACCACAATGAATATCAATGAATAATAATAATCTGACAAAGGCAAGAATGACTCACCGAGATGAAAGTAATAACGAAGTGATTGATAGTTTCAATGAAATGATTGGAACCGCCGTTCCTCGTTAATGAAGTGATTCTTCGACAATTACAAGTCTCAATATGATTAATACAATGATGAATGAGTTATGATTATGAATGATCAACAACAAAAGGAATGAAATCCTTTTAACCGAGTAAGAATTAACTTACAAAACACCGATGAAGAATGTCCGTCCACGAACAACGTCCTAAATGAAATGTCGGTCGCTCGAACAACCTTGAATAACACAATTTACCAATAATTCGATCATTACACGAATCAAATACGATCATAACCGACTCAAACGTCGATACAACAATATCCAAACTCGAATATATCGAAACCAACTCCAAGATGAGTATTTCAAACCATCAAAACACTTTCAATGATATCAATAATCCCATAGGAATCCACAATTTCAAGATTACAACAACGTCAATCGGAAATCCCCAAATTAACCGAAGTCAACCACAAGGGTTCTTGATATAAATCCCCAAAATAGCCATTAAATCCGTAGGAATATATTTATCCAAGATAGATAATCCATATCTAATATATTTCAACAACAATCCAAGCTTACACGAAGAAAATCGGAAGGAAAACCCAAAAATCCGAGTTCCTAGATCCAAGAGATTAATACCTTTGATTTGATGTGAAGAAGATGATGAAATGATGATTAATCCGAATGATGAGCTTGAAGATGATGATTGATGATTACACCTCGAAGAATACTCTCCAAATCGCCCGAAATCGCCCAAAATCGCCGAAGGAGTGAAGTGAGATGAAGAAATGACGGAATGGACTACACTGTCCTATTTATAGTCACTCCAGTTTAGTGTGCGCTAGCTCTTGTGCGTAGCGTGCGCTAACGGGTATTTTGGGTAGTCCAGTACCCACTGTCCGGAAACGGTAGCGCGCGCTACATACCTGCTTGTAGCGTGCGCTACGGCTATGCACTTAGCGTGCGCTAACCCCAAAATGTTAGCATGCGCTAACGAATTATCTGATGCCCAGTACTGGAGTCCAGAACATTCTGTCCTCTGATCTGATCTCGGTAGCGTGCGCTACAACCAACGATTAGCGTGCGCTACTACACCGTTTGCGTATGCTAAAAACCACTCTTAGCGTGCGCTATGAATAAATTCAATTCAGTCCAGTAGACACTGGACTCAACTTGATCCGACCTTAGCGTGCGCTACACCGACTGTATAGCGTGCGCTACTCCGGCTCACTAGCGCGCGCTACTTACCATTCGTAGCGTGCGCTACCTACAATCCTAACTGCAGTCCAGTGCCTTCTGGACTGCCTGCTCAACTACACTAGCGTGCGCTAGTGTTGAGAGGTGGCGTGCGCTACCAGTACTCAATTAGCGTACGCTAAAGAGAGTACGTAGCGTGCGCTACTTCTCACACACAGCACACTATGAAAAGACAACGATGGTAAACACCGCCCGATTCTTCAACTAGATTGATGATGAATGACGATACAATTACTCTGAACGGTGAATACAATGATTGAATATGAGTGACAAATGATCATTAATGAGTGAAAAAAATACTGAGTGACAATTACTGAATGATAAATACTGAATGATAATGACTGAATTACAACCGGGTATTATAGTTGAAACACCTTCTGGCCTTACTAGGAGTCAAAGCTGACGATTTGGAACTCTCAGTCCCACGCATCGAACGATGGAGCTTCACAACAGAAAGACTACGACGCTGTAATCCAGAAACACCAACTCCTGTACTGTCCATAAGGTCATCGGGCTTCCTCCGTTTCTTTGGCTCGTGCACACGCTCCGATGATAACGAGGCCAGTTCGTAAACCAAGGCTCGATCCTGATAATCCCTCAACGAAGTGCAAGTGAATCACGCCATATACTAGCGAATCTTCAGCTTCATCCATCTGTCAAAATGAAGGATCTTCTCTTCTTCGGTCCTCAACTGATCTCGCACAAAACTGAGTTGTTTGCTATAGTCGATAATAGCCTGCGACACTGATACATCTTGCGGTTCTGCCAAATAAAATTCACGAATCCTCTTCTCTCTAATCGGTTTCGGACAGAACTCTGCTTCCATAAATGCTTGGAACTCTGCCCACGTGACATCACGGTCACGAGGTTTAACAGCTTCCTACCAATTAGCACCAACTTTGTCAAGAAGGTACTGAGCGATAGGTACCTTCCGCTCTTCGGGACAATCGACAGCCTCGAATATCTTCCCCAATTGGAAGAGCCAACCATCCTAGCCCAACGCATCCGCAGCACCGGCGAATCGAGGGGGATTCATATGAACTACCTCTCGAAGTCATTAATTTATGTTGATGCTCTAATTCGCATCAATGCTACGTTGAACCGCCTGGGTCAACTGAGTCATCTGAGCCGCTACTTGTTGAAATATAGTAGCAACACCCAAACCAATATCATTCCCGACAATATTCTCTCGATTCCGCATCTGCTCCCCGTGGCCATCAGTACCACGGTTACGACCACGTCCTTTGCACCTCGGCATACTAACAAGCAGCAACCTAACGCAACGCAAATCACATAATCACACATAGAATCCATTCACAGATGATTGACTGCAAAAATTAAGCCTGGCGGCAAAAATGCAGTTCCAAAACTTTTGCCCAGCTAGAAAGCACGCTCCACAACAAACGATGACGTGCGCTAGCTGTGCAAGTTTGGAAACACATATATACTCACCTATCAACGGTACTAGACCGGAGGTTACAAATAAACAACAACGTACAAATCCAAATGCCAACGGTTCACATAATTACAACATCACACAAATAACCATCAAAAGTTAATTAACATTCAAAACCGAATTCTCACTCCTCGGACAAGAGAATTATCTCGACGAGTGCACTCCGAACGACTCCGTGTTCAAATCACCACTTTAATCACAACTCGGAGCATTATAGTCGAAATAACAATAATATCGTTACCACATACGTATCAACCGAAATTCATAACCGAAAAGTTAAAAGCGAAAGTCGCGTTCTGCGTTAATTTTGATAGACCTCATTAGAGTTTTAAAAATCAAATTTTTGAAAACTTGCAATGCAAGATGAAAATAAAATATAAGTAGTTTGAGTTCTCAAAAGTTTACGGTCTCGAGGTCATCATACGGAAATCAAACTTTTCCTTTCTTAAAGGATGTTTTAAATAAAATTTACGTGACTTCCCAAAACATTCAAAACTTTAAAGTACAAGTTGATAAATCTTCTTAGTGTAACCACACCAAAACATTACTATTGTAAAAATGATTTATACAAAGATACATATATACATATATACATATACACCAGCACATTACAAGAATCAAACCAATATGGAGTACGTACTCACGATTCACATTTAAACTCCATATAATAACACAGAATCACACAAGCTCGTATAACACGAGACACAAAAATATAGTGGGGAGACTTACATCCACAGATCGCATGAAGATGATGGCTGCACTTTGATACTAATCACGACCGACCTCCAGACGATGTGTCGCGACACGACTCAGTCAGACGATATCTGACAAGACAAGACCCAACAACATACAACTCAACCCGACAGCCTAGGTTTCCACAATCTGGCTCTGATACCATATTCTGTAACACCCCCAAACTAATTGGGAATATTACAACACTGCAGACCCTCTCCGTGAGGATCTACCAGGCTAAATGCGGACAACACAACGTATAGATACATGCCAACATGGCTAATATACGAATCACTAGGCCGATTTAGTATTTTACCACAATACAACACATTAAACATACATAACTCGAACTCATAACTCATACCCACGCAGGGGTTAGAATACATCAATATACCCATAAGACGGGAAGACTACACAACGGAGATCCAAACGCTGAGACTCTACCAAAAATACTCAACAACTAGTCTTCATGTGATTAGTATCGTCGTCTTCCATCATCCTTCGTATCGATCCTGTGTTTCGCTCCCCAGTAATCTGCAAGTACCTGGACGCAATACAGACATCCACCCCCCGAATACTCGGAGGTTAGCAAAACTCCACTGTTTTGCTAGTGCAAGTATAAAATACAAATACAAGCCATACATATCATACTCCAGTACAAAATAATCGTAAACATACTCCCCGAGACAACTCACTAGGTCAAAACAATTCAAATCATGAAAGGTGGGGATGGAACCCATATACATTTAACAAAAACCTTTAAGATCTCGTGAGTTTTGAAAACGTTTGAGATTAAAGAATTTCCAAGACTTCGAAAACATTTAGGGACACAACCAAAAAATCATTTTCCCAAAATTCAATTATGATAACAACACACCGGATCCACGACCCAAACATACTATTCCTGTCACAAAGCACGGGGTCCTAGACCCGATCATATCATAATAGTACGTTTCCACAGATTACTCGCGTCCCGTGCTAGCAAGCCATGGACCTCAGATGCTCCCAAAGAACATACCCGAGTGAATAACCCACAGGGAAACCATACCAAATCACATGTCACCGTAACAATAATCACGTGACTACAATCATAGATACGTTCATAGTTGTCCCGGCATCGCACTAACAAGCTACGAACCTCGGATGCTCCTATATAACGTACCCGATTGGACAACTCATGACACGTACATCACATAACCAAATCATAACCATAAGTTATCCCGGCATCGCACTAACAAGCTACGAACCTCGGAGTCCCCGCAAGACATACCCGATGATAACCCCACAAGTTATCCCGGCATCGAGCTAGTAAGACGCGAACCTCAGAGTCCCCGCAAGACATACCCGTTGGACAACCCTACGGTCCCGCCCGACCCATACTAGCAAGTATGAATCCTGGAGATTCAATAATCTTACCCGGTGGCACCATCACTTATAACAATCACGCAACAAAAAGTAATTACCAAGCCAAACAACATTAAGCATCACAACCTCCTCTCGAAGGAGTAACAATTAATATCACAACATGTCACATTCTCACCGAACAAATACACGTATCGACATACCATCCTCGGCAAGTCATCACGGTCTATTACATTCACAAAGTATGGTTATGGCATCTATCGACATACAACACATTCTCACATATTCCAAATACACATTTATTCATGAATCATACGAGTTACCTAGAAGAAACCCTTTTTACCGAGAATATATACTGATCCTTTAGAAGGTTCATTAAAACATTCAAGTTCCATATATAATCAATCACCAATTACCACGTCTACGAAATACGAAATGTATGGGCAAGATACTTGCCTCGAATCAACACGCGAATACTCCGATGGACACGGCTCAACCACAATGCCTCGAAACCTACAACTTCCGCAAGACACAATGAAAACACGATCACAACGAGGTTCAAGACCAAGAACAATGGAAATCACCTCAAAACGTCGAAGGAAACTCATTGAAACATTTAATCGAACATTAAATGTTCAATAATTCCCAAGGACACTCAAATCGTCAATTAAATTAAACAAACTCAAAATATGGCTGTACAATCCATAGAACATGATTGATAACATCATATTGCATCAACCGATTCATCAAAATCGGAATAGGATCGATACCAAGAACAAATCTCCCAAAACCTCGGAGTCCCCGCAAGACATACCCGATGATAATCCCACAAGTTATCCCGGCATCGGGCTAGCAAGCCTCGAACCTCAGAGTCCCCGCAATACATACCCGTTGGACAACCCTACGGCCCCGCCCGACCCATACTAGCAAGTATGAATCTCGGAGATTCAATAATCTTACCCGGTGGCACCATCACTTATAACAATCATGCAACAAAAAGCAATTACCAAGCCAAACAACATTAAGCATCACAACCTCCTCTCGAAGGAGTAACAATTAATATCACAACTTGTCACATTCTCACTGAACAAATACACATATCGACACACCATCCTCGGCAAGTCGCCATGGTCTATTACATTCACAAAGTATGGTTATAACATCTATCGACATACAACACATTCTCACATATTCCAAATACACATTTATTCATGAATCATACGAGTTATCTAGAAGAAACCCTTTTTACCGAGAATATATACCGATCCTTTAGAAGGTGCATTAAAACATTCAAGTTCTATATATAATCAATCACCAATTACCACGTCTATGAAATACGAAATGTATGGGCAAGATACTTGCCTCGAATCAACACACGAATACTCCGACGTACACGGCTCGACCACAATGCCTCGAAACCTACAACTTCCACAAGATACAATGAAAACATGATCACAACGAGGTTCAAGACCAACAACAATGGAAATCACCTCAAAACGGCGAAGGAAACTCATTGAAACATTTAATCGAACATTAAATATTCAATAATTCCCAAGGACACTCAAACCGTCAATTAAATTAAACAAAATCGAAATATGGTTGTATCAATTCATAGAACATGATTGATAACATCATATTGCATCAACCGATTCATCAAAATCGAACTAGGATCGAACTAGGCAGTTGGGTGATCTGGCGGAGCCAGACGTCGCGGGTGGAGGTCTGCTATCGATCTGCGGGGGCAGTGCGACGGAGCTAGGTTGATGGTCGAAGATCATTGAAGGAGACGAAGATAGGGCTAAGGTTTCCCGTTAATATGTTGTTGTTGTTGTTGTTGTTTCTTCTTTAAATTTCGGATGATTGGAGAAGAGTTTTTTTTTAGTGTGGGAAAATATCGTCTTTTTGAGAGCAATTACGTGTTGATAATGTGTTGAAGGGGAAATAAACTACCAAGAATTAGGGCAAAATATGTGTATTCTCATTAAATATATTCTTATATATATTACAACATAGCAAGCATAATCCTACTCTAGTTAGGAATACCCATAACTTGCAGATTAAGACACACAAACATATTATTCTTTCAACGAAATATTATATATGTAAAATAATATATGTAATGTTTTGATGATATAACTAACATAGAACTTACTAATAATTAAACTTTTTCTACTAATATTAAATCAAATATGTCTATTATGTTATTAAAATCATCTCAATATATATATATATATATATATATATATATATTGACGGATCAATATATATTTTTATAATATTAAGTCCTTACAAGTAGTGTTCTGCAAGAGAGCGACGTAAGGACCTCCATATGGTGTTCATTGATCTAGAGAAGGCTTATGATAGCATTCCGCGCGATGTTATTTAGAGGAGCCTAGAAGAGAGGAGGATGTCGTTGCCGTTCGTTAGGGCGGTCCAAGACATGTACTCCCAAGCTAGGACTTGCGTTAGGACCCCAGTTGGTGACACCTAGTATTTCTCGGTTGAGATAGGGCTACACCAGGGGTCGGTGCTAAGCCCTCTTCTCTTCGCTCTAATCCTTGACGTCTTCATGAGGGATATAGGATGGCGTCCCGTGGTGCATGCTTTTTGCTGACGACATTGTGTTAGTGGCGGAGTCGAGGAGGGAGGTGAACTCGAAGTTGGAGCTTTGGAGGTCTAAGTTAGAATCCCAGAAATTGCGTGTCAGCCGGTCTAAGACCGAGTATCTATGGTGTAATTTTAGTGGCGAGGCCAACGAGGAAGAAGTAGAGGTAATGATTGCGGATCAGATCGTACCCCGTACGGATTAGTTCAAGTATTTGGGTTTGATCATTCAGAAGGAAGGTGGGTGTGAAGATGATGTCACTCATCGTATCAAGGCGGGGTGGCTAAGGTGGAGAGCAGCGACAGGGGTCCTGTGCGACAAGAAAGTCCCTCTAAAGTTGAAGGGTAAATTCTATAGAGCGGCAATCAGACCTGCAATGTTGTATGGCTCCGAATGTTGGGCGATGAAGAAGTCGCTTGAGAGCAAGTTGGAAGCGGCTGAAATGAGAATGTTACGTTGGTCGTGTGGTCGCACAATGTTGGATAGAATCTCGAACGGGGTTTTCAGAAACACGCTTTAAGTGGCACTCATTTCAGCGAAAGTTAGGGAAGGGAGATTGAGATGGTTTGGCCACATCCGCAGGAGGCAGACATCTGCTCCGGTGAGGAGGGTCGAGAGTTTATTGGTTGTCGGATATAGGAGGAGAGGCAGACCAAGGAGGACGTGGGAGGAGGAGCTGAGATTAGATTTGAAGGCCTTAAACCTTTCCGAGACCATGGCTGTTGATAGATGCTCTTGGAGGCGCCAAATCAGAGTTGTGGATTCTTTTGTAGGGAGGGGTGATGTAGTTGAGAGCCTCAGAGTTGACCTAGAGCATTGCATTTTTTACTTTTATTGTATATTTTATCATACTGTCTTTTGCGTGTGGTGTATTTTTGACAGGGAGCTGTGCGCAGAGTCAAACTCTCTTCTGTTAGAGCAGCGTTCATCGAGAGTGCAGTTGCCAAAGTCCCGTTAGGTAAATCTCATGTGAATTAAGCCATGGGCTCAGGTATGATTTTGAGCTTTTTCGTGTCATATGCTTCTTTGTATATATCACTCAATACTTTGCGCACTGTTCTGAGTCTTCACGAAATAGCCTACCGTAAAAGTAGGCGTAGTCACGTATATCTTACCCTCCACAGACCTTGTTCTGAGTAGGATATACTGAGTATATTTGGTTTACTTTGATTTAATTAGTGTTCTGCACAGATGAAGGATGCATGAAGAATGAAATAATGCGCGCACGTTCTTCTACCTTCCAAATTCTCAAAGGCGGGCTTGACTTTTGACTTTGTCGGGAAAAGAATTTCAAATTCAATACCCCGTGAAAGTCTTCTTCTCCTCCCTTTTTCTTTTTATATTATTTGTCACTTCCGACACATAAAGGCGCCACTGGATATCCTTTCTCTTTCAATATATTTTATGAAATAGGGATGAATAAACTTCTTTCAGTTTTGCAAGTATGATCGGCTATAAAATGAAAATTTTACAATGTAATCAACCTTATTATTATAGACATTTATAAGTGATAGTCGGCATAAATGAGAACTAAAAATATGTGGTTACATGAATAAAATATTTATTTGTTATTGATATTTGGAGATACTCCTACAAAATTATGTACCCTAAAAGTCTTACCTATATTCTATTTATATTCTAAAAAAGTTCTACAAAATAATACTTCATCCGTCTGTCAAAAACTTGTCCCAGTTTCTTGATCGGAGTGTCCGCCAAAAACTTGTTCCATGTTCAGGCACCTCACAAAGGACATCCCCCCGACCTACGTGATCTTCCGCGCCAAGGCCGCCGACTTTCTGGCCAGGCAGAGGTTGCTCACCCTTCGCCTAGGCGAGGGGGCAACCATAGAAAGGAAGGCGCCATCTCCCATCCCAAAGAAGGCGATCGCCAAGCCCAGAAAGGCGGTCGCGAAGCCACCCGGTGAGTTCAAGGCCTTCGAGGATGTGGAAGTCCACCTCCACCGCAACCTCAATCTATCTCTAGCCCATATCTTCAACGCCATCAAGGGGCGTGAGTGGATAAGCAAGCCAAAGCCGATGAGGGACAACGGTCATCTGGACTGCAATAAATTTTGTGCCTACCACAAAAGTCCCGGCCCACAACACCAGGCAATGTCGCGACCTCCTCAGACAACTCTGGAGATTGTTCGAGGAAGGCAAGTTGGATAGTTTAGTAACCAAGCCGGAGCCCCGGGCAGAAAGCACCGGGGGTCGTGATCAACGACAGAACGACGATCGTCATCCTCCCAATCCGGTCGCTAGAATCGGACGAAACGAGCCGTAGGACTTAGATGAGTCGATCCCTCCGATCAACCCCGGCGGCCGGGTCAATATGCTTCAATAAGGAGGTGGAAATCTCGGAGGTCTTTCCCTGGTTTCTACCATGTCGAACAAAAAATGGAAGGCCGAGCTGAGGGCGTTCGCCGGAGTCCATGTCGTGGTGCCCCCGGAGCCAACCATCTCCAGAGATGCGCTCATCTCCTTCTCCAACAAGGATAGGGAGGGAGTGCAGTGCCCCAAGGGGGATGCCTTGGTGATCTCTGCATGTATCCTTGGGAAAACGGTCGACCGCGTGCTGGTTGACAACAGGAGCTTTTGCAACATCATATTCAAGTCTGCTCTGGACCAGCTCGGCAACCTGACCAAATTCATCAAGCCGTTCGAAACCGTGCTTCAAGGGTTCGGCGACAACACGGTCAAAGCCTATGGAAGGATCAAGCTCTCCGTCGAGGTAGTCTACTATTACGATCCTAAGGTTAAGATCACTAGGAACCTGAACTTTGTAATCATCGACATGCCCAACATCTATAATGGGTTCCTAGGTCGCCCCTTTCTAGAAACCTTTGAGGCGGTCGCCTCCTCTTTCTTTTATTGTATCAAGTTCCCCACTACCGAAGGGATAGTCGGTACTGTAAAAAGAGATCAGCTAAAGGCAAAGAAGTGTTTGAACTACTCTTGTGTTGTAGCTTTTCCTTTAAACGTTTCTTGTCCTGTTTGTAACACTGGGACGATCGGCAACCAACCAATGGAGATCGACGAGCCAAATGCCTCATACCAGCCCAACTCAGAAGACGGCATCTCACATCGATCGTCGGACGACATCAAACCGAGGATCGGCTTCGAGCCAAGCCTCGATGTTGATCCAAGGATCGAGTCCGGCGATCGCTCCAAACGAGAAGCAACTGTACCATCGAAGAGTTAGAAAGTATAACAATCGATCCGGCTCGCCCAGAGCGGGAAGTGCAGATCGGCTCGAGCGTCGATCCCGAGCTAAAAGACGATCTGATCAGTTTACTACGAAAGAACATCAGAATCTTTATCTGGTCGCATCAAGATATGGTCGGCATCAATCCTGAACATGCTTGCCACTATCTGAAGATCGACCCAGCAATGAAGCCTGTTCACCAAAAACGTAGGAAATTCGGTCTAAAAAATATGCTGCACTAGATGCAGAAGTCAAAAAGCTGCTCGAAAATAAACTGATCGGGGTAGCTACCGACGAGCCACAGTGGGTGGCCAATGCGGTGCTCGTCAAGAAGGCGAGCGACTCCTGGAGGTTATGCATCGATTTCACCGACCTCAACGCGGCTTGTCCGAAAGATCACTTTCCATTGCCTCACATTGACCACTTGGTCGGTAGCATGGCAGGTTGTGAAATGATGTCGTTTATGGACGCCTTCGCCGGATACCATCAGATTCTAATGGCAGAAAAAGACATAAAACATACATCATTCCACATGGAAAAAGACGTGTTCTTTTAGGTCTGAATGCTGTTCAGTCTGAAAAATGCGAGGGCGACCTACCAACGCCTAGTCAACGGGATGTTCACCGATCAAATCGGCAAAACCATGGAGGTGTACATTGACGACATTGTGGTCAAGAGCCTCAAAAAGAAAAATCACCTCAAAGACCTCGTCGAGACATTCACCATCCTCGAGAATTTCAACATGAAGCTAAACCCCAAGAAATGCATCTTGGAGTAAGCTCCGGAAAGTTCCTGGGGCACATCGTGAGCCAAAGGGGGATCGAAGGGAACCCCACAAAGATCAAGGTGATCCTCGACATGCAAGAACCACGGAATGTCAAGCAGGTGCAACGCCTCACGGGATGTTTGGCAGCACTTAATCATTTCATTTTGCGGCTCGGAGACAAAAGCAAGCCTTTCTTCGCCACCATAAAGGATAAAAAATTTGCATGGACGAAAGAAAGTCAAATGGCGTTCGCCAAAATCAAGGAGTATCTTTCCAACCCCCAAATTTTGGCAAAACCAAATCCCCGGTGAGAAGTTGTTCCTTTACCCGGCAGCCTCGGAGGTTGCGCTGAGCGCGGTATTAGTGCGAGCAGAGGGATAAACCCACTTGTCGATCTATTTCGTTAGTCAAGCGCTACACAACGCGGAGACATGTTACACGCCTCTGGAGAAGCTCGTCTACGCACTTGTCATGAGTGTTCGCAAGGTGAGAGCCTATTTCTTCGAACACCAAGTGGAGGTTATGACGACTCTCCCTCTAAGGCAAGTTCTGTACCGGCCAGACACCAACGGGCGACTCCTCAAGTGGTCACTGTAGATAACCCAATACGGTGTCACGTATGCTCCTCGCACGGTGATCAAGGGCCAAGCGCTGGCGGATTTTGTGGTGGAATTAACTTTCCCGCCTAGCCCGACCCAAGTCGGCCGTCCCGCCTGGAAACCGTTCGTAGATGGCTCATCGACCAACTCGCGAGCAGGGGCAGGAATTGTCCTCATCAGCCCCAATGGCCAGAGTTTTACAAATGCTGTGCGTTTCGATTTCCGAGCGACCAACAATGAAGCCGAGTACAAAGCCTTAGTGGGTGGGCTCGATCTAGCGCTCGCCATGGGCATTCGTCGTCTTCACATCTTCATTGATTCCCTCTTGGTCGTGAACCAAGTCAAGGGAGAATATGAGGCGCACTGCGAACAGATGATCAAATATCAAGAGTTGGTCGCCGGAATGTGCACAAATTTTGAAGAAGTGCTGATCGAGCAAATTCCGAGAGAGCACAACTCCCAGGCCGATGCCCTATCCAAACTCGCATCGTCGGATGGGGCAGCGGGTTTCTCTAACATCCAAATCACTAAGTTGGCGAGATAGGCGATCGACAAAAGCCTGGTCGCCACAGTTGCCATCGCCGAAGAGAACTGGATGACTCCGTTCATTGAATACTTGAAGGACGGAACGGTCTCCACAGATCGGGTCAAGGCTCGTCAGCTCCAGCTCCGAGCGACCAGATATCTGGTGTAATGAATTTGAGGAGAGGAAGGCTGAAAGCTCGTTTGTAAAGCCGGTCGTCCAACAGGGTGTATCTGGTCGCTTGGTCCTTTGCCAACAGCACCGGGGGGATGTAAATTCGCCATCGTAGGGGTCGATTACTTCACAAAATGGGCAGGGGCCGAACCACTCAACAAGATCGGCCAAGAGCAAGTAATTAAGTTCATTTGGAGAAACATCATCTGCCGTTTCAGTCTAACTCAGGCTATCATCTCCGACAACGGAAAGCAGTTCGACGGTTTGGAAGTTATGCAATTCTACGAGAAATGGGGAATAAAAAAGTTGTTCTCGGCCCCTTACCACCCTCAAACAAACAGGCAGGTAGAGGCTGTAAACAAGATTCTCAAGCACACGATTAAAGCCAGACTCGAATCCAAGCAAGGGCACTAAGCGAGCGAGCTCCCGGATGTTTCGTGGTCCTACCAAACGACGACAAGAAATTCAACCAGCAAAACCCTATTTGCCCTCGCTTTCGGAACAGAAGCGGTGATCCCATAGGAGATCGCCGCTCTCAGCCACCGAAATGCGCAACAATTGACGGCGGACAATGATGTAGCTCGGAGAATTGACTTGGATATGCTCGAAAAACGACGACTGACCTCGGAAATGAAGAACACGATCCACAAAAGGAAATCCGAAAAGTTCTTCAATTCAAAGGTCAAAGAAAGGCGATTTCAAGTAGGCGACCTAGTACTCAAGAAGCTACAGACCCACACGGGAGTATTTAGTCTGAACTGGGAGGGCCCGTTCAGGATATCTAAGTGGCTAACCAAAGGAGCCTACGAGCTCCAACACCGAGACGGCACTCCGGACCAATATCCCTGGAACGCTATCCATTTGAAGAAGTACTATCAGTAGAAGCACCCTATCTTCATTTACTCAATGTGCCAAGTGCTTAACGAGATTTTCCAATTCTCCCAAGTGATTCGCTTCGGCAAAACAAACCAAAGGCTAATGCCTAAGCAACGCCTCCAAAAAGAGGATGACTCAATCGGCCTCTAAAGTTCGTCATCTAACATGACAGACCTAGGCAAGCAATCGCCTCCCCCAGCACAACGTATACCGTCGAGGAACGCCATCTAACATGACGGTCCCAGGTAGAAAATTTCAGCCATGGTTGTGGAGGTCGATGGAACCGACAGCCCATCCATGCAAGGTTCCTTGGGCAGAGATCGCTCGCCCTTTCGTTTAAATATGAGGCGGGCGTAGCCGAAGGACCCTCCAAAACAGATCTGTGGACACGCTCGCCCGTCCTCAAAGGTACATCATCTAACATGGTAGACCCGGGCAATGCGACGCGTCCCGCTCCCGTCACAACGTATGCCCTCTCAAGTCCGTCATCTAACATGTCGGTCCCAGGCAGAAAAGTGCTAACAAGCCACGGTCGTGAAGTCGATTAATCCTACGGCGCCCCATGCAAGGACTCCTCTAGGCTGGGATCGTCCGCCCCATCACTACATTACGAGGCAAAACGTAGCCTACGGAGGACCCTCACAATTAAGTGAGTCGCGTGATGTAGACCATTATACGGAATGTCGCTCGCACACAAGACATGGTCGCAGAGGTCGGATCCAACGAATTGTTGGAATATTTATTCCACATATTAATGAATAGTGTTTTGATGATTAAGTTGATAAACAAAACAAAACAACATCGAGGCGAAGCAAAACATCGAAGCAGACGAAGACGCAAAAAGCTGAACAAAATACATGCTTAGCGCACGCAAGAACTGAAGGTTAGCGCTCGCTAACGGGAGTTATCTGCAGAACAGACAAGTTCAAAGTAACCTGAAGTGAAGTCACCTGATGAAGATAGCGCACGCTACACATTATAACTAACGCACGCTATCGAGCCCATATTACCGTTATGAAGAGATTCAAACACAGAATGACGTATGCAGTGAAGTCAGCTTAGCGCACGCAACAAAATGATATTTAGCGCACGCTAAATATCAGTTTGAATCAAGTCAATCAATCCGTTGGGAAGATTCTGATGCAAAGTCAAAAAGTATAAACGGATGTATGACGCATGCAATGATGCAAGATTAGCGCACGCTACAGGGAAGTAGTAGTGCACGCTAACAGTCAGAGACAGTAGCCACTGGACTAAAACTGGAAGATGTTAACGTACGTAACATGCAGTACATAACGTACGCTAAGGCAAAAATGCTCGATAGTGCACGCTAAGGGGAAGAGATAGCGCATGCTAGCAAGTCAACTGGCAGCAACGGCTAGTTTGATGAAGAAGGCTATAAATACCACATCCTTGGTATCAAACTATACAACAACTTCAAGCAATCAAGACATTGATCTTATATTCATTTACATTACATTGTTGTTGTGATATTGAGCTTATATTGTTAGTTTGAGTGTTTATACATTCAACACATACACGAGAGGTAACAGAAAAGATACGATTGGATTCGGTGTTATTAGGATCAAGGATCCGGCATTGTTAGAATCGCAATCGCTATCTTAGTGAGGTTTATCTAGTACCGATAGAAAGCTAGAGTGGTTGATTTCTTGCCCAATAGAAAAGGAAAATGGTTTAACTTGGACCGACAAAAAGACAAGTAAGAGAACGGTTTTACTCAGACCGATAGAAGGCGAGCTTGTAACGGTAATCCCTCGACCAATAGAACAGAGGTGCAGAGGTTTTGATCTTCATCCTATTGAAAAAGATACAACGAGAGAGGACGTAGGCACGTTTGGCCGAACCTCTATAAATTCGTGTGTCGTTTAATTTCCGCACATTTTTATTCACACTTCCGCACAACGACGTATATACCGATCTTGCTACAACACGAACTCCACGACCGTGCAAGGTTCCTCTAGGCCGGGATGGTTGCCTTCCTCGAGGAATCTGCAAAATTGAAGATCGCAAGAACTAGACCAAACATCGCTCGCTAAACGATTTATTTTCGTTCCCTTACTTTTGCTAAGTAAACAAAAACAAGGAGGAGAGCGGAGCTATACATACAACGATCGGCTTTGTTCAGATATACATACGACGATCGACTTTGTTCTGAAAATTACCAGTATGAGTTTAAGTATATCAATTCATTTGGAGCTGTACGTATGATGATCGCTCCTACTCAAAACACCTTTGTATGAGGTCAAATACAAAATATTCGGAAAGACGAACATACAAACAAGAAATCAGATAAGGAAATACTCATTTCATTTCATTTGAAGTACAAGCACGGCCGCCCAAGGGCAAAATACAAAAAGGGAAGCCTAGAAAATTACAAATAAAAACAAAAAGAGCAAGCTAGCTCAGGGTGTCCCTGCCGAGCCATCGCCCCCGGCCGCAGGATCGGCGTTCGCTCCCTCGCCAGCATCAGGAACTGCACCCCCATCCTCCGGGGCATCCGGGTGAACAAGGTTGTCGGGCGACGGATACCAGCTCAAGTCGACCCCATGATCCAAGGAGAGGTCTAGGATCGGCACGAAGAAGGCGGGCTGTAAAGGGTGCTCAATCATGTAGGCTTTGAAGTTATCAGCCAAAAGGCCTACCTCGAGCCCTCCCTTCTTAGCGGCACGGATTGCGTCAGCATAAGCCATATAATAGGAAAATTCGCTGACGTATTCCACGTTAAGGAATGGATCGGCCTCGGTCGCCTCCAGCTTCTCCCTCAGCCCCGCAAGCATTTGGTTCGCACCCTGGAGCTCGGCAACCTTGGCAGCCACCTCTTCTTTCGATGACATCAGCTCGCCGATCAGCTGGTCTACGATCTCCTTCAGCTCAGCGACCTCCTTCTGTGCCGCCGCGTGCGACCTGTGGGCATCCGTAATTTGATCCCGTATCCGGTCATTCGCCGCCTGGGCCCGATCAAGGTCATGGATCGCCCTATTGGCCGCCTCCACGGAGCTTTTCTCCATCGTCACGAGCCTGTCGGCAAGCTCAGCATTTGGTTTTCGAGCAGCCTCGAGGTGCGCTTGAAGACGAGTGGTGGAGGGCCGCCCCTCATAGTCTTTCACGGCCTGGGCAGCCATCGTCGCCGTATGAAGGGCTAGAGCGAAGGTCGCCTGCATCGCGTCAGCGGATCACTGGCGCGCGATCGCATCCAGGTCGGTCATCCAGGCCTTCGGCAGGGCGGTGATAGCCCGAGCAACGTAGTGAGGGACATCACAGGCCTCGCGAGGAGCATTACTCCTTAGGAAATCCAGAACCAGCGGCGAGCAGTTCGGGTCGCAACGACGGACCCTGTACCAAGAACAAAAGAGTTAGTATATTTCCAACAAGGAAATGTCATAACCCAGCAAATCAACCAAGCTCACCTTGCAACCTTCTCTGGGTAGCGGCCAAAGAACGGCCTCCCACGAGGGGTCTCAGCGCGGGCAACCGCCGCAGCCTCCAGGAACTCGAGGACGGCGTGGACCCCTCCACCAGTGGAATCACGGAAAGTGGAGGCGCGACAATCGGCGGCGCCACGGTAGGTGCATCAGCAGTAGCAGAGGCCGAGGGCTCCTCCACCCTCCGCCTCTTTCAATTGAGCCGGAGTTCTCCCTCCTCTCGAGGCTCTTGTTCACCGGCGACTGGCTCCACGAGAGGCCTTGCCTCCGGGTCGGATTGGCACTGCAGGAACTCGACTCGTTTTTCTTCCCTTGGTGCAGGGGACTCATAATCCCGGATTCAACATAGCGATCTCTGTCGGGGGCTCTGGGTAACGAAGGAAGCGGATTTCTGCAAAGAAAACGATCGACAAAGGTTAGTCACCTTCCTCAATCAAGACGATCGTAAAGCAAAGGAAGATCGTGAAAATTCGTACCTGAAACCCTTAAGTGGCGAGGAAAACGAAATAGCCGAGCGGCCAACCAGCAGGATTCGTTGTTGATCTGGCGAGCATCGATATGATTGTCTGGAATACTACGTATCCGCTCCCAAACGATCGCAAAATCAAAGGCTAGCTCGCCTGCCGCCGGAACAAGGGCACCTGCAAAAAGAAAGCCAAATTAGATCAGTTCAGAATATATCCGAACGAAGAGAGAGTCAAAACCCTTACTCGAATTCCTCTCCCGGAAGCCGGTGGGGATATCCAACTCGTCGGTGGGATTGTCGCTCGCAACCGATTTCCACTCACCGCCGACCCAGAACCACTTTGCCGGATCGCCCCGAACCTTGTTCGGGACCCTAAGAATCACCCGACCCGGACAACCTTGAATATGGTAGCCGCCAACGGAACCCTTCTGAGCCATCAGCTTGAAGAGATAGTTCATCTCCAATGGCGAAGGGAGATGGTACAGCCGGTGACCGCGGAACAAAGTAAGGGTGCAGACGATCTGCAGCAAGGTGTTCGGCGTCAGCTGAAGCGGCGCCACATTCCAGGCGGTCGGCAAGTATGACACGGCGAACGACAGTGGGAACCGCAGTCCGACCCCCATGATAGCCTCATTAATGGTGACCATGCCCTCACAAGGTCGATCGGCACGCTCGTTTTCGCCGAGCACATAGAGGGAAACGTCAGAGGGGACATGGAACTTCGCCCTCCAGTGATCCAAATCTTTCCTGGTCGCCGAGCTTCTAATGTGGCCAAGGGACCACGGGAAGCAGCACGCGGCCCAGAACAGCGTCCGCCTTTCGGGTTGATAGGGATGAACGATCGAGTATTCGTGTAAGTCAAACTTGGGAATTGGGCCGGCCAATTTCTCCACAAGTTCGGAGAAATCTGAAAAAGCTTTGCCGAACGCACTGTTTCGCTCCCAGTACGCCTTCACTTCCATCTCCTCTTCGGCCAGCGAATGCCTTCGCTCAGCCTCTGCTGCGCTGGCCGCATCAGCTTCGTTAAAAATTTCTTCAACCTCTGCGGGTTCAATCCCGGTGCGAATAGCCTCGACGATTGTCTCCACGTGGAACTCCGCAGAGATTTCATCCCGGGTGGCCGAAGTCCCAGTAGCGGAGGTGCTATCCATCTCATACACCGTTGGTTTTCCTCCGGACATCTTCAAAAAAGAAAGGGAAAAAGAGAAAAGGATTTTTCTTACCTAAAAAGTCTGAGTCGAACGACGCTCTGCAACACGAAGCTTCAAAGGAATCCGACAATCTTTCTTCTCAGACAAAGTGCAGATAAGGTTGTAACCCAGAAACCCTAGTCCCTTTTATAGGCGAAAGCAGGGGCTTCTGGGCAAATAAACAAAGTCTCAAGGGCCGAAGCGCAAAGGTCGGAAAAGTCCGACTTTAATGCCGCCCTCGAGTCCTGCGTGCGCGTCGTTTCAAGGGCACGCCAGAGGATAAGTCTGACAAACCGTCGGACTCCCCCAACAGGAAAGCGACACGTGCCCCAATGACGTTTCAAGTCAGCTTTCACTCCCCGCTCTTTTTAGCGACCGAGTAGGTCGTCCAAATTCAAAATCAAACTCCGCTCGAGAAGACGATCGTCCATTCCATAAAGTGATGAGTCGCTCGTCGTTAATTCAAACGACCGCTAGTGGAACCACCTCACCCCACGTCTTAAACATCGGAGCTAGCTGGGGGGCAATTGTTGTGCGGTGATTAATACGCCTCGAAAGAGGCGATCGCCTCAACGGCGATCAGCACAAGGGCCGAGCGACCAAAGTCAGTGGCAAATGAACCAAGGAAGACTTACCGAACGAAGATGTCAGATCAAGTTCAAGTACCTAGCGATCGTCTTACAAAGCAATCGTCTTCAGTGCCCGTCCAAAGATGACCGTCTTATGCCACACATAAAGCCGACATCCGTCAAGTCTACGAAGACTGAATCTCGAGAAGAAGGCCCACATGCAGACCCGCAAACGGCGCAGCAGGAGAAGGCTTTTTGACTCCAGCCCATCACCAGCTGTCAGTGACAAGGACAGCCTATCACCTACCGATAGACCCGCAAAAGGCGCCCTATGTGGGACCTCCCAAGATTGAGTCACGGGGCACGTGTTGTTTTCTCATTGGTTCGCATGTATGGCTGCCTATAGCAGTCGCGGACTTTAAGGAAACCGACCCACGTGCTGAGACGATCGCCCGTTTAATGAGCATCTAATACAGGAAATGCGATCGCCCGTTTGGGATTAAGACATCCCAACTACCTCCTCTTCTATAAATAGGAGACTTCCAGCATTTGGGAAAGCAGAGTGGAATTCCCCTAAAGAGAAATCCCAGAGATAAGAATGACGTTCGGCAGAAACAAACGCTCACTATATTTAATCTTTGTAACAAGAACTCACAGATCATTAACTCTGGTTCTTCCGGCAATCATCAGCACTCAAGAGCTAGACAAATAGGGTCATTACACTCATTGTAATCGTACTCTAACATTAATAGTTGTACTCCAATGTAGTATTATTATTATTAATATCTCGCGAGAGCATTCAAGTCCGGGATTAACAACACCGGTAAATCTTGTGTTATTTTCATTCCATCGCTCGTGCTCTTGCATTTTGTTTGTTACTCACACATAGCCATATCCAGCAAATCCTTCCGAATAATATTTTGGGTAATAACAATGTCGAAATTGATTTATTGGATAAATTGATTTATGACCTAATGAATTAAATAAATTACTAGGTGATTAATTTAATTTATAAATATAATTATTTATTGAAAAAATTAATTATGTTATTATATATTTGATATGATTAATTCATTGGATTAATTAATTGATATAAATACATCGGAACGAAATTGGAGTTTATCTGTTTGGACTCACGGGAGTCCGAAACGAACCAAACTTGTCCGATTTCTTCATCATGGCCGCCCCCCTTCCAATTACCTTCTACTTAGTCTTTGTTTTCATTTTAAAATGGAAGATAGTGACTTTATGGGGCTATCAATCATGTGATATGAGTTGTTTACCTGTGGGTGGAAGTAGAATAAGAAGATAAGACTTCAATCTCTCTCACTACCCCATTGATTCATACGGTTCATGTAAGAGAGAGAGAGAGAGAGAAATTTCTCCATGTCATCTTCTTCTTCTTCATTTGTTCTTGATTGTTCTTGGAGAAAATCGAGAGATTCATTGAGAGTTTGTGAGATATACACTTAGAGTGTCATAATCACATAGAAAACTTCCATCACTTGATTCTAGCCGTAACCTTAGAGGTTAATCAGGCGATCGTCGTTCCATTCGTTTCTCCGGCGCGTGGCAAGTACAGACGCGGTCCTTTCGGCGTTGGATCATCCAAGAGCTTGGAACGGATTGGATTCGTGGAGAACAACTAAAGCTTGGGGAATTGCTCAAGAGAAGAACACCATTTAATCAACGGACTACAAGGGTATATTTCTTGTATCTTCTTGTGCTTCGTTTCATATTCATATATACGTAGCTCGATCGATCCTCGTAGGGATTCGGATCGAATTAATTTTCGTTTTACCGCTTCCGCTGGGCCTTCATTCTAGGCACCGAATCCAAACACACACTTTCTTCCTCAGTTCTAATGACGATGATCTTCATCATCCTTCGCTTCTTCATTCTATTGATTCAAGCAGTTCAAAAAAAATTCCCAAATTAAAATTTAAAAAATATAATTGTTTAAAAACTTACAACAATGTGACCCTAAATCGTCGAAAATCTCAACAATGCATTCCTAAAAATTGCTCACCTTACTATTATCCACCGGTGTGCTGCATGTGGTTATGTTTGTTTTTGGACTAGTCATAAAGCTAGACGTTCATAGTGAATCACTAAGGCTGTGTTTAGCACTAGCTTTTCAGCTAACTTTTCAGTTTCCAAGAGCTTCTTTGATCATTGACTGATAAAAAGCTCGTTACGGAACGCGTAACTTCTTAAACCAGCTAGCTGTTGAGAAGCTAACAAAGTTAGCTTTTTTTATAAAAAAAGCTCCTTCTTATCTTTTCCATTCCGAAAATACCCCTGACTTAAATATAAACATAACAAATGATTGGTGTGTCTGCGTTATTCTCTTGTCCGTTCTTTGTTGTTCTGTGTGTTCGTATCTCCTTGCGCAGCTCTCCAATTCACGGTAATCTATTGCTTCTGTACTTTAATTAGATGAATAACATGCTCAATTTTGTAATTGTTGCCGTTAATCTATTGTCATTGTGTCGTTAATCTCTTGCGTTCTACTTTAATCTATTATGTTGTTTTTAATCTATTGTTGTTAATGCATAGAATACAAATGTCTCTCTTTAAAGTACATTGAATATATATATTTGAGCGATTTAAGAAAAAATGTGTGTACTTTTATTTTATAAAAATATGGATTAATAATATGATGAGAAAGTTTAAAAAAAAGAGTGATACCCTTTTATGTCATTTTACAAAATAACAGCTAGTTCATCACCTAATTTTCTGAACACCTATACTAAAATCAACTAGCTTATCAGCTAGTTTACCAACTACATAATCAGTCAGTTTACCAGCTAGTTAACCAGCTACCAGCTAGCTTTTCAGCTGCCAGCTAGCTTTTCAGCTAGTTTTGCTAAACACAACCTAAGTTATTCTCAAAAATGGTTGAATTTTTTTAAAAAGGATATGATCGAATGGTATATAATTGGACTCCAAAAAACACTAACTTTTTATGTCCTTAGAACATAAAATAACATTTTACTATAAACACATAATATTTAAAAAAATTACATCTTAGAACATTTATGTTTTTCTAATAATAGATATCCATAAAAATTTCGTCCTCCTAAAAATATATATGGCCAAAACTATTGTGCTATTCATTTCTAAACTTCATTCATTTTGAGCTCTTGCCTTCATCAAATATGGTGAAATTCATTCTAAGTTTGGTATTAGCAATTATTTGTGAAATTGGTATTTATAGCTCCAACAAGTGAACAAAACTTTGAAGAGTAAATGTTTATTAGATCATTGCCTCCTTTATTGGCAATCCCAAATTCTACCTCCACAATAATGAATTATCTATTATTATTATTAATAATATTATTATTATTGTTGTTGTTGTTATTACTTGATAAAGTGATCATGCACATTTTTAATGGCTTTTAGAATAGAGCATAACCATAGAAAATTCTGCCCAAAGATTTTTCAAATCTGAAAAAAAATGCAGCAAAAATAATAGATTATAAGGAAAATAATTTAAGAAAGTCGCATGTGCATGTACAATGATAGGATGATCAATGGACTCTCCAAAAATTCAGTCTAAAGAACCCGGTTATTTACAGACCTATCAACCTCTCTAGAGGATGAGAGACCCGACAAGTAGGCGTGGAAAATATATCGAAATATCGAATTTATCGTACCGAAAAATTACCGAAATTACCGAAATACCATAAAGAATTAGTATTTCAATATATAAATATCGGTATATCGATATTTTTGGTAGTTTGTTTGTTTGGTATTTCGGTATCAAGATTTTTTCGATATTTTGGTAATTCGATATTTCGATAAGTTCGGTATATACCGATACCAAAATAAAATTCGATATATCAAAATGTCGGTACGGTATCGGTATGGACCGAAAGCCATGCTGAAATTTCGATATATGAAACTTTCGATATGTTATCGATATAAATTTGGTTGTACCAAAACTTTCGGTATGGTGTACAATATTGGCAAAAAAAGTTCGGTATGGTACGGTATAATGTAATATCCGCAATTTCGATATTCGGTAAATTTCTTTTTTTGGCAGGAGTCCGTTTTAACGGCTCGCTTTTGACCGTTTCGTCATTTTGAGAATGATTAATTTTGGATTTTTTGTCATCCGAGTTCGTTTTGGTGTCGTTTTGTTGAGTTACGTGCTTCTTAGCGACTTTTCCGCACTTGAGTTCGATTCTTGCAAATCTCGTTTGAAACTGTCGCTTCATGTATCATGTAAGTTTGTTTAACCTTTTTAGACGTGTTGTGAGCTTCAGTTCGGTTGTTTTATCTTCTATTGGATTTTTCAGGCGTTTTGGGCCGTTTTGTAATTTCCCAAAGTTTTTGGGAACTTCTGTCGTATTCCTCACTCCGACCTTTTTTGGGAGTGTCGTTATGAGTTTGGTTAGATATTAGACTCGTTTGATGATCATATTTTGGAGTGTTCCGTTCATATATTGAACTTGAAGTTTTGGTCGGAGAAGTCCGCCGTCGTACCCATCTTTGAGAGTACTGTTGCTGTCACTTTCGAGTGTTTTAGCGCACGCTAAGTTTACATTTAGCGCACGCTATAGAGTGACGAATTCAGAAGTCAGTATCTGACACTGACCCCCCCCCCCCCCCCCCTGCTAGCACACGCTAACAGTATTAGTCAGCGCACGCTACCTGAATAGGCTGAGACAGTCCAGTAGTTGCTGCATTTGACTGGGAGTTCGGTAGCGCATGCTATGCAGCTTTATAGCTCGCGCTAAGGTGCAGCAGTTAGCGCATGCTACGGGAGGGTAGCGCACGCTAACTGTACGTTTGGCAGAACACTTTGTATTGTGGCTTCGATAGCGCGCGCTAGAACATGTTGATTAGCGCACGCTAGTCTGTCTGGTATATAAACCGGACAGCAGGCTTATATTCTCATTTCCTCTTCATTTCTTCCTTCCTCCGCGGATGTGAGTCAAGGGTGACTAGGGTTCGTGGTATTGGACGATTTTGTTCCATTCCAAGGTGTTTTGGAGGGTTCTAGGTGATTGTAACATCATCTAATCCGTTGTTCTTCGTCGGATCGAGGTATTTTCCCATTTTTCCTAGAGTTGACTTTTTTGAGTTTTGTTCTTGATCTCGATCGTAGTCCGATTTTGATGAATCGGTTGGTGCTATATGATGTTATTAATCGTGTTCTATGGATTGTATATCCATATTTCAAGTTGTTCTAACTTGATTGATGATTCGAGTGTTCTTGGGAAATACTGAACATTTAATGCTCGATTAAATGTTCCAATGAGTTTTCCTTCGATAGTTTGATGTGATTCCCGTTGTTATTGATCTCGATCCTCGTTGTGATCGTGTTTTTGTTGTTTCTTGTAGGAGATGTAGGTTTCGAGGCACTTCAGTCGAGCCGTGTTCGTCGGAGTATTTGCGTGCCGATTCGGAGGCAAGTACCTTGTTCATACATTTCTTGTTTTGTGGATATGATGATCGGTGATCGTCTAAGTGTGTTTGTTTGGTTGTTCGAAATGAACTTTCAAAGGATTTGGTTGTTTGTGAATGGTGTATTTTGTGAATGATCAAGTGAATCCTATGGATATGTTTGATGTTGTGAATAGATAATATATACATAAATTATCTCATTTCGGTGCATTGTGATTCGACAATTGTGTCGTGCTATATGTTTGTTGTCTTTGGGTGGATTGTTGTGATATCCTTGGTGTATTGTGTTGTGTCTGAGATGAATGTGTGGTCATAGTCCAACCGTGATGTTCGGACGAGGTCTACGGTTACACATGGCATGTGATCATGGTGGTCAGGACACGGCGAGTAATCGGTCCAACCGTGAGATCCTAAGAAGACTTATGGTGATACGTGGCAAGCGATCACGATATCAGGGATATGATTACGGATGTGTTTTGTTGCTTGATATTGTGATGTGTACCGTAGTGTACTGATTTGTAAATGTGAAGTATTTGTCATAGTCCAGCCGTGATGTTCGGACGAGGTCTAGTGACACATGGCACGTGATCATGGTGGTCAGGACACAACGAGTGATCGGTCCAACCGTGAGAGCCTAAGAAGACTTACGGTGATACGTGACAAGCGATCACGGTATCATGGATATGATTGTGGATGTGTGTTGCCAGGGTCGAGTACATTTGATGTGTTACCAAGATTTCGTATCTTGGGTGGTTATGTTTTGTTAATTTTATGTTCTTCGAGGACACGCGGTGTGGGTTGTGAACCCCGTGAATAATTGTTGGTTTTTATTTGAGAAAATTAATTTTTGGGATGTGACCGCTTTTTGGTTTTTGAAAAGAGAAGGATTCGATAATCTTAAATGGCTTTCCGCTAAAACTCCCGAGGACATTTTAAAAACATTTTATGAGTTATTCTCTTGATTTGTGATCTTTCGAATTTAGAAAGTTTTACTCAAACTCTCTGCCTCGGGAAGTATTTCCTTTCGTTATGTGTGAATCTTCGAGGATTTCTGATTATCGGGGGGTGGATGTCTGTTCTGCGTCCAGGTATATTTAGATTTTCGGGGAGCATAATACAGGGTTGGCACGAATGATGGATGAATGATGATCGATAGTAATCACATGAGGACCCGTACGATGTTGTATTGGTTTTGTTGTAGTTATTTACGCTGTAGCATTTTCCCCGTTGTACGGGAGTGTATTGTATTTTGACCCCTGTATGGATATGTATTCTGATTGAGTTGTATGTATTAATGGAAAGACCTAATCGGTATACTGGGTCGTATTTTAGCCTTAAAGGTGATATGTTGAGGTTTGATTTTAGTTACCAGCCTAGTAGATCCTTGAGGAAAGGGTCTACGGCATGTAATATCCGTGAGTGGATTGGGGGTGTTACATATAACACCCATACCGAAAACGGGGTCTCTTTATAAAAAAGTCCGAGCTAACTGATCCCAAGCTTCAAGTCTCTACCCCGAGCTCGGCGGTCAATATTTAAATATCAGCAAGACGGACGAGCTGTAAAGGGTCCTGGCCTAAGGATAAAATCCCTCAAAAACTGGGATTTTATCATCCTTATAAAATCCCAGATATCTATGGATCTGCAGCCGCAGCCAAATCCTGAAAATCGGGGATGTCCTAGGCTAGGAGCAGGATTTCAGGGATAGACTTCTTCTCCCTTCTATAAATAGGAGAGAAGTTGTCCATCACAAAGGCAAGCAATCAGAAAAATACAAAGAGATTCTTTTTCACACGTTCGGGTTTTAGCTCAAACCTCTAAGATTGACCCAGTTTTTGGTGGTCAATCAGCCCGGTTACATCAAGTGGTGCCGTCTGTGAGAAAGGTGACATCTAGTCACATCAGAGTTGAGACGTGAGATTAACAATAGAGGAAGAAGAAACGTGTGAGAAGAAAATCAAAGAACTGGTGCCCATAAATTTGGAGGAACAACTAGCAGCAGCAGGTGAGAGAAATCCCAGAAAAAACACCCACCACCCCAGCTGGAGAAGAAACTGCACACAACACGATCACCTTGCTGAAACAAGCATTAGCCGACATCATCGCTAGTGCAATCCATAAAAACCGAGAGGTCGAAAACTAAAGAATGCCTCGAAAGATAATACCCATCATCTCTGACAAGCCAGATGATATTAGTCAGCAGGAAGAACATGGAGAAAGCCATCCAAGGGCATGGGAGCAATCTAAACAACACTGGATCCCATCATATCTATCATACAAGATGAGTTAGAGGAGTTGCGACAAAAGGTCGCAGGGAAGAGCTCAGAAAACCACCCAGGCCATCCATTCTCATAAGAGATACTGCCAGCCGAACTCCCCTACAGATTTAGGGGGTCACCTTCACCTATGATGGGATCTCTGATCCTACCAGACATTTATATTGGTTCAAAAAAAATGGCGGTACTAGACCGATATTCTGACCCCGTGAGCTGCAGAGCGTTCTTAGCTACACTGACAGAATCAGATCAAGATTGGTTCCACCAGATACCACCAGGGATGATTATCAACTTCCAAGCCTTAGCTCGGTGTTCTTAACTCACTTCATAAGTGCCAGAGCTCATCAAAAAATATTCATGTCTTTATTCAGTATCAAGCAATACTCCGGAGAGGCGTTGAGGGTTTATGTACTCGGTTTACAAAAGCATGTTTAGAAGTGCCCTCATCATATGAAGAAGTAAAGGCAAGTGACCTGACCCAGGGATTACATGCAGGTATACTTCACACATCTCTAGCTAAGAAGCCGGCCCGAACCTATGATGAAGTCCTAGCTCGATGCTCCAAATACATCCGTCGAGGAATCCGAGAAAGACATGAAAGAATCACAAGAAAATCCCAAGGAAAAGGAAGGAAGAACCAGTAGGGTGGTGCAACACGAAGTATAGACCTTCCTAGGGAATATTCCTCGGGGAGAGGTACTCTGTGGAAGGGCAGATCTAAATGCGGATGGAAGGAAGAATGAGATCAATCCTGGTCTAGAAAAGCCAAGGTTTGACTAATATAGCCCATTGACGATGAGAAGGGTAGGGTTATTGATTGGCCCATATCTCATTTAACGGGACCACCCAACCAAAGTTAGAGCTCTACTGTCGGTTCCACAATGATTATGGGCATAAAATGGACGAGTGCAAGCACCTCAAGGATTAGATCGAGAGGCTTGTTTGAGCAGGGCACCTAATGGAGTTCACATACCAACAAAGAAAGGGAGGCCGGAAGAAGACGCTCGTGCCACAGAGGGGTACAGGGATAAAAAAGGGAAGCTCCTCGAGGCCCCCCTACCCCCCAGCCAAGAAAGGGGTAATTCATATGATATCGGGGGGACCAACCGACGGAAGTTCTAATCAAGCCAGAAAAGCTCACGTGCAAAAAGTAAAATATCACTGGTTCGACGAGGTCGCCTCCATAAGCGGAGGCCCCATCATCCAATTTAGTCCTGCAAATTATAAAGGGGTACACGCACCCCATAATGACGCATTTGTCATCACATCAGAAATTGCCAGTTATGATGTACAAAGGGTCCTTCCCTAATACCGGAATCTCGGTGGACATAATATTATACGATTGCTTCAAACAAGTGAATCTCGGGGTGGAATAAAGAAAAGTAGATACATCACTCTATGGGTTCTGTATGACCGAAGTGCACCAAGTGGGAGAGGTGGAACTCCTGGTGGGCTCAGGTCGGGTGCCTTACAGGTGTTGGGTTATGGTACCACCACTTGAAGGGAGGTTAATAGTGCGGTATAGAGTTTTTAAACTCTTTTGCTATATGTAGATGCGTATTTAAAAATGGAATATAAACGACACAAGATTTATAGAGGTTCGGCCAAATATGCCTACGTCGTCTCTCCGTATCTTTTTCTATAGGCTTAGGATAAACCTTTCCGTCTTGTCTTCTATCAATTCGAGGGAAATCGTTACAATCTTGTCTTTATGTCGGTCCAAGATAAACTGTTCTCCTTTCTATCGGGCAAGGAATCAACCTTTCTAGCTTTCTATCGCTACTAGAAAAACCTCACCTGGATTTAAATTCTGATTCTAACAATGTCGTATCCACGATTCTAATAACACCGAATCAAATCTACAATCCTTTTTTTTCTCTCATGTATGGTTGAGTGAATTAAACACTCGAACTCTTATGAATTAAACTCGATTACAACAACATTAATGAATATAATAATATGTGATGTATGAGTGCTTTCCTGAAGTTGTTGTACAGTGAATACCATATGAAGTGGTATTTATAGGCTTCAAAGCCTAAACTAGTCGTTGGTCACTGTCTTCTTTAGCGTGCGCTATTTCCTCATTTAGCGTGTGCTAAGCCGTGTTGCGTACGTTAACACTGCATGGTTACGTACGTTAATTATTGATCAGATCAGTCCAGTAGCTTATGCCTCTTTATTTAGCGTGCGTTAATATCCAGTGTAGCTTGCGCTAATGATATATCCGTTACATTCATTTGACCTTCTAGAATCAATCCAACGGGTTGATTTATCTGAATTTGTAGTTCAAACTTCCATAGCATACTTTATCTTAACTGACTTGCGTACGTTACTTTAGACATGTTGCGTGCTCTAGTTTATGTACTAGTGCGGGTTATCCGCTTCGATACAAAATGCAGAACTCTCAGTCTTGAGGACTAGCATGTGCTATATGCATGGTTCTTTGCTCTTCTGTCCGGCTAGAGGGTCTTCGACTTCCCTTGTTGATTAATTGTTATTTTTCTTTATTTAACAATTTATCATCAAAACCTCAATTTGAATATGTGGAATAAAATATTCTAAGAATCTCCCCCTTTTTGATGATGACAAAATAATAATACTTCGATGGGATTTATATCTGCAAAAATACAAAAATATACAAATCAAAGTTTTCGACTTTATCTGTTTCGTTAATTTTCTCCTCCCCATCATTCCTTCTCTTCTTCTCCCCCTTTTTATCATTAGCAAAAAGTGCATGAAAAACATAAAATTGATAAAAAAAATTATGAAAATAAATGGGTATACTCCCCTGAAAAATATCTCCCCTTTTGAAAATAATAACTCCCCCCGAGTTAAATACCAATTATTTTGAATACCATTTGATGAAATAATTAATTTTGAATTCTGGAGACCCATCTGACTCTTGGTCGATTTTCATTTGGTAAATAGATGATATTTGGTATTATGGTTCCTTTTGTAATCCATATTTTCTTTATTTTTATTGTTCGTCTTAGGCTTTTACAATTAGTAATATGATGCCCGATTTTTAAATATTTGGGTATTTTTAAATTTAAGAATTCATTTTTATCATTTGATTTGAATCATAATCCTTGTTTATTTAAAGAAAATTTTTGAACACTTAGTAATTTTTCAAATTTCTCATTTCCGAGAGAGAATTTGCTCGTTAAATCTTTAAGTTCGTTTTGAACTTTCAATAAATCATCCTTTAATTTATTTTCTTTTTCTAAACAAATAGAATATTCATTTTCAATTAATTCCCCTTTTTCTTGTAATTTGGAAATTTCGTTTTCCAAAAAATTATTTTTATTTTTAAGGGATTTATTATTAATTAAAGAGTTTTCAAATCCGTATGTAATAACTCGAAAGCATTCAATAGTTAATCGTGAGACGAGGTACTTACCTGGCTCTCGTCGTCACTGTCGTCAAATGAGCTCCTTGCCATTAGTGCGAGATTATTTTGAATATTTTCATCTTCATCTTCTTCGTCACTCCAGGTGGCCATTAAGACTTCTTTCTTGGAAGTCGAGTTATAACAATTCTTCGCAAAGTGGCTGGGTTTTTCACAATTTCGACAATTATTGTGGAACATTTTTTACTCGTTCCGGGTTTGCGAGTTGATGTCTTTTCTTCTTCGGATCAATAAATTTTGATATTTATTGATGTTCTTGGCATAAAATGCCGATTCTTCATCGTTATCATCCACGGAGATATCTTCTTCATTTCTTGACATCTTTTTTGCTTTTAAAGCTATTGATTTTTCCTTTGGCTTTGGTTTGGCATTTCGGGATTTATGAACAATCTCGTAATCTATTAGCGAGCAAACAAGGGTGCTAAAGTCAAGAGTATTGAGATCTTTAGATTCTATAATTGCCGTAACCATCCCGTCCCATTCGCGAGGTAATAATCGTAATATTTTTTTGACCTTTTGACTACTCGATAAGGGTTTTTCGAAGCATGCTAGTCCATTTGTAATAAACCAAAAATCGGTCTAGCATATTTGTGATGGACTCTTCGTCTTTATAAAAATCTCGTAGTCGTGGAAAAGCATATTGATCTTCGTCTCCTTGACTTGATTCGTTCCTTCGTGAGTTTCCTCAAGCATTTTCCAAATTTCTTTGGCACTATCACACGATAAAATACGATTATGCTCTTCTGGGTTTAAAGTACAATAAAGCAATTGCATTGCTTTACAATTGTGATGATCGTTTTTTCAATCTTCATCACTCTGATCTTGGAAGCTTTTGAGGGAGCCATCCGATTTTGTAGGAATCTTTGGACCAAGGAAAATAACCTTCCAATGCTCGATATCGTAATCTCGGATGAATATTGACATCTTCTTCCATGTCGTAAAATTTGATTCATCAAAGAATGGAGGTCGGTTTAAGGCGAGGCCTTTGACCGGGGCATAATGAAGCGCCATTGGATCTTTTCCTCTCGGCTGTTAAGCCGACTATAAGAGATACCCATTTCGATACCAATCGTTGGGTTATGGTACCACCACTTGAAGGGAGGTTAATAGTGTGGTGTAGAGTTTTTAAACTCTTTTGCTATGTGCGGAAGGGTATTTAAATAATGAATATAAACAATACAAGATCTATAGAGGTCCAGCCAAATATGCCTACGTCATCTCTCCGTATCTTTTTCTATAGGCTTAATATAAACCTTTCCGCCTTGTCTTCTATCCATCCGAGGGAAACCGTTACAATCTTGTCTTTATGTCGGTCCAAGATAAACCGTTCTCCTTTTCTATCGGGCAAAAGGAATCAACCTTTTTAGCTTTCTATCGGTACTAGAAAAAACTCACTTGGATTTAGATTATGATTCTAACAATGCAGGATCTACGATCATAATAACACCAAATCAAATCTACAATCCCTTCTTTTATCTCGTGTATGGTTGAGTGAACTAAACACTCGAACTCTTATGAATTAAGCTCGATTACAACAACAGTAATGAATATAACAATATCTGATGTATTAGTACTTTGCTTGAAGATGTTGTATGGTGAATACCATATGAAGTGGTATTGATAGGCTTCAAAGCCTAAACTAGTTGTTGGTCACTGTTTTCTTTAGCGTGCGCTATTTCCTCATTTAGCGTGCGCTAAGCCGTGTTGCGTATGTTAACACTGCATGGTTATATACGTTAACTGTCGATCAGATCATTCCAGTAGCTTATACCTCTTTCTTTAGCGTGCATTAATATCCACTCTAGTGTGCGCTAATGATATATCCATTGCATTCAGTTGACCTTCTAGAATCAATCCAACAAATTAATTTATTTGAATTCGTAGTTCAAACTTCCACAGCGTATGTTATCTTAACTGACTTGCATACGTTAATTTAGACATGTTGCGTGCTCTATGTACTAGAGTGCGTTATCTGCTTCGATGCAGAATGCAGAACTCTCAGTCTTGAGGACTAACGTGCGCTAGCTTATGTTATAGCGTGCGCTATATGCATGGTTCTTTGCTCTTTTGTCCGGCTCGAGCGTCTTCGACTTTTTTGTTGATTAATTGTTGTTTTTATTTGTTTAACAACTTATCATCAAAATCTCAATTTGAATATGTGGAGTAAAATATTTCAACAACAGGAAGGTCAAGACAATCCGATTTTTAGTAGTCGACCACCAAGTCCGCTTACAATGCCATTCTAGGGCGCCCCGACAACAAATTCGAAGCAGTAGCATCCACATGCCACATGAAGGTAAAACTCCCAATGGGAAAGGAGATTGGTGAGAAAAGATGGAGACCAATTCATTTCTTGATCTTGGTACCAGACAACAGTGAGGCATAGGGTGCAAAATAACACTCGAGCTAAGAAGCTCAGATCCAAAGCAAATAAAAGATAAGAGGCTGAGGCGTAGGAAGCTCAGGAGGAAGGTGCCAAACCTAACAAATAGTTGATGGAGATAGAATTGATCCCAGGAAAGCCAGAAACGAAAACTCGCATGGGAAGTCGGTTGGATAACGGTCTGAGAGAAAGTTTGATTCACTTACTACGAAAATTTGTAGACATATTTGCATTTTCGGCCGAGGACTTAGTAGGAGCATGTCCAATAATTATGGAGCATAGATTAAACATTGACCCAACAGTGAGGCCGGTGAAGCAAAAGAGAGGCACTTCGGGCTAGAGATGGATGGAATTATTGGAGAAGAGGTTGACAAACTCCTCCGAGCTGGACACATAACTAAAATCTAATTCCCGAGGTGGTTATCCAACACTGTCATGGTGGGAAAGAGCCACATAAAATAGAGAATGTGCATGGATTTCTGAGACCTAAGCAAGGCATATCCCATGGATCACTATCGGTTGCCTCGTATAGATCAATCGGTTGACTCGACTTTAGGGTGCAAGCTGCTCGCATGATGGACGCCTCCCAGGGATATCATCAAATCCCCTTAGCACTCGAAGATAGAAAGAGAGTTAGATTCGTAGTATCAAATGGAACTTTCTATTACGTATGCATGCCTTTTGGGTTAAAGAATGCAGGAGCGACGTATCAAATGGTGGTCGACAGAATCTTTAAATCACAAATCGGTCGAAATATAGAGATCTATGTGGACGACATGCTGGAGAAAAGCATAAAGGCAGGGAAACATATAAATATCTATAAGAAACCTTAGAAAACCTGCGCACATACGAGACAAAACTCAATCCATCAAAATGTTCCTTTATGGTGAGATCGGGAAAATTTTTAGGATATCTGGTTATCGAGCAGGGGATCGAGGTCAACCAAAAGAAAGTATGTTGGCCACTTAAGTATACTGGATACAGTTTGGATAATCGTTTAAACAACAAACTGTATGGAATCTAAATCTGAGTGCGTAGCGGAAGTCTTGGATACAGTTAGTTGCCGTGGATACAGCAACGACGTATTAGGTGTATACTTAATATATCACAGTTATTTCAAACAAAGCGAGAAGGTAAATAACACATTAATTTAAGTGGTTCGAGGTAAACCCCTTTACGTCCACTGGTCCTCCACACAGAGTAAAGTTTATTATATAATTCTGCACACACAACTACGTAATTATAAACAAACCTATCCTTGTATCGTTCACACAGATTGATACAAAGAATGTCGCTTTCAACCGTTCACACAGATTGGTTAAAGCTTCCTTCTTGACTAGCTTCTTCACACACAGTTCCAAAGCTTCGTCCTTATTCGTCCCACACAGGTCAGAATAACTTGTTGAGTTCACACAGAGCTCGGTTTTTACACAGAGGTAAAAGGTAGGTAACCAGGTAAGAACAGCAGCTTTGAATATCACGATCTTGAGCTGATGATAGCTGTTCTTGATGTTGAGCACTGTATATCTCTTTCGTTCTAACTAGCAGTATGCTTTGGAGATATGTTTGCTCAGATGATAACTTTGATAGCTTGAGTATTAGGTTACTTGGGTTCGTTCAGTTGTCTGGTTGGTTCGTCGGTAACTGATCTTCAATGTCTTCAAGGATATATATAGCCTCTGAAGAAAATATCCGTTGAGATGTCCGTTTGAATAAGATTTCCTTCAACGGGAATATGACATGATCCGGATTTCGCGGGATTCTGAAGATCTGAAGACTGACACTATTTAAATACTTTATCCTTGAGTATTTAAATACTTATTTGTTCAACGAGACTTGACTTGTGTTCTTTCTTGTCCTTTTGTGAACTGTATGGAAGATGACTGTATTTAGAGCATCGAGACAGTTTCCATACTTGATCTTTTACAAGTCTTCTTGCTGTACTGACGAGCTTCACTGATGCTGATTCGAGGCAGGTTTTCGATATAGGATAAATCCTTGAAGCCTCGATACAGTTTCCTTACTGTATATTTGGCATATATGTCAAAACCTTCTCAATAACAAATAACAATCGATACAGGGATCGGGTATCCCGGCTGATTCGATACAGGGTGTTTGTTTTTCCCAACAAAGTAAAAGTAGTATTGCAGATGAACCCACCAAAAAATATCAAGGATTTTAAATACTCACAAGAAGGATGATCGGGCTGAGCCGATTTATCTCCCGTTCGGTCGAGAAGGGTTTCCCCTTTTTCAAGCTCTTGAGAAAGGGAAATAAACTCGAATAGAAATCCGAAGAACAGGTAGCATTTGACAAATTAAAATAGTATTTTTACAAATTACCATTGCTCACCAAACCAATACCAGGGGGAGATAGTACTGTACTTATCCGTCGGAAATGGGGCAATCAGCTCGATCCTATTAAGAGAAGAAGTGAGACAGCAAAAAGCCTATCTATTACACTAGCTGAGTTTTACAAGGGGCGGAGCGGAACTACTCTGATTTTTATAAAGTATCCCTAGCATTGGTAATCACAGCTCAATGGCTTAGACTGTATATTCTTTCCCACCGCATAAAACTACGAACTAACTTACCTTTGAGAGAGACACTGGGGTAACCTAACGCATCAGGTCGCCTGGTGAAATGGGAAATAGAAATGGGGCAATACGACATGGAATACGAACCAAGAACATCAATCAAGGCCCAAGCTTTGGCAGATTTCATTCAAGAAAGGGCTACACCATCACTACCAGAGGGTTAGTCGCTCTTACATGTTGACGGATCAGCCACGGCAGGTGGCTCCGGAGAAGGTATAATTCTCACCACCCCAGAGGGGGATCTTTTGGAGTATGCTGTGAAATTTGATTCTAAAGCCTCTAACAATGAAGCCCCGTATGAAGACTTAGTCAAGGGAATGCAGTTAGGGATAGATTTAGGTGCACGATGACTTATCGCTTATTCCGACTCGCAGCTGTTTACACAGCAAGTAGGAGGAAATTTGAAATAAATGAAGAACGAATGAAGAGATACATCGAGAAAATGAAAGAAGTCGCCAAGAAATTGGGAGAAAGGGAATTGGTCCACATTCCCAGGGCAGAGAATGTAAGAGCAAATTATTTGGCGAAAATGGGGAGTTCTTTAGTGGATTATCGCTCACGAACAATAACAATTTTAGGAGTAGCTCGGAGTAGCATCGCGAGGAAGGTGATGGAGATAAGTGAAATAATGGACTGGCGAGCTCCCCTATTAGCATACTTAAATAGGACAGATCTGCCGAGCGACAGGCAGGAAAAGGCAAAAATTATGCGCAGAGTGGCTAGATTTTGTTGCATTAATGGTGAGCAATACAAAAGATCTTACGTCAGGCCTTACCTGAGGTCTGTCTCGGAAGAATAAGGTGTTGGGATACGATACCTAAAACGAAGGCCCAGCAGAAGTGGTAAAACGAAAATTAATTTGATCTGAATCCCTACGAGGATCGATCAAGCTACGTATATACGAATATAAAACGAAAACAAGGAAGGTAAGGAATTATATCCTCGTAGTCCGTTGATTAAATGGTGTACTCCTTGAAGATAATTCCCCAAGATTTAAATGCTATCCATGAATCCAATCCGCTCCAAGCTCTTGGATGATCCAACGCTGAAAGCACCGCGTCTCTACTTGCCACGCGCCGGAAAAAAGATCGGAATGACAACGCCTTGTTATCCTCCAAGGATACGGATAGAGCAAGGTTGTAGAAGCTTTTGATTTGATGAATATACTCCAAGTATGTTTATCAAAATTTCCCTCTTATTATTTCTCTTAGAAATCAAGAAATGATATGAAGAAGTAAAGAACAGTAGAAAAACCTTTTCCCTTTTTTCTCTCTGTCAATTGATCCGTGAGGTTCAAAGTTCTTTAAAAGAGTGAACCAGTCTTCACTTATATTCTTCATAATATCATCTCAAATCAAGACCAAATCACCTATAATAATATCAAAAGATATTGTCCCCTCAAGTCTTGGTCTTCCACCCAACATGGTGAAGACAAAAAACAAGACTCACATGAAGGTAGGTTTGGGGCGGCCATCTAGAAGGATTCAGATGAGTTCGGTCAGTTTCGGACTCCCGAGAGTCCAAACAGATAAACTCCAATTCGTTCGGATGTATTTATATCAATTAATTAATCCAATTAATTAATCATATCAAATATAATATAATATAATTAACTTCTCCAAGAAATAATTATATCTATGAATTAAACTTAATCACCCAGTAATTTATTTTATTCATTAGGCCGTAAATTAATTTATCCAATAAATTAATGTAGACATCCAATGTCCCAAAATTAATTAGACATCCAATGTCCAATAAATTAGATATCCAATATCTAATATTTACAAAGAGAGAATAAGCTCGATTCATTCTATCGTCAATCCTATTGCGCGACTCGGTAGGTCCATCTCAGTTAGCAATGGGAGGAACCAAAGAGTAGTAGCACCACCTAGCCAGCTTAGCGGTCTACATTGTACCCCAAATGAGAACGAATGATTGTGATCATTCAAAAACCATTCTGCCGTGAATACGAGTATACGTATAAACCCTTCTTTCAAATGTCCCGATCAAGTTATAGGGTCACGGTCCGTCAAACCCTATCTGTACTTGACGCTATGCATGAGTTAATGCAAATCGAGATCATCGAGCTCTCGTTTATCCAATACAACTAGCTCCAATGCTTTAGCCAAAGACTTATTCATCTGCCAATAATCGCATAGGACATATAACCCGTTCACTAACAGGAGAAAGAATCCTATCTTGGTATTCAGTAGAACCTGCTACTTGCCCGTCAAGATGCACGTCGAGGTTTACCCCCACCTTCCAGTTTTCTGGGTCGAACTACTCTAATGAAAATCTTAACTTCACAAGAACATTCCTACTAAATCCTCAAGTCGAAGGTTCACAAATACCTATCACAACTTTTCGATTCCGTCATTGACTGTCCCAGAGTGAAATCCATGTGACGAATCAAGGGTAAGTCGGTTCGAGTATACTAATCTAATTAGCATACCTATAACGTGTGCTCCCACTAACCATTAGTGTTCGACAGGCACTCTCCAAATCAAAGAACATGTCATACAAGTTTTCACATAAACTTAACGCCCAGTCAAGTTTCATCGACTTGCGAACGATTAAGTATTTGAGCCATAAAGCTTTCCAGTGCCTATCCCATTGTCTAGTAAGGAGTGGAATGTTTTTCTCTCAAATACACGGACTAGTTTCTATATATATATTTACGATTCAGGAATACCAGTGACTTCGAGTAAATAAAGAAACATACAATTGCCTTTTGGTAATGATTTACATAATAACAAGTACAATGCTCTCACTCAACATCCTCTGAGTGGCATTCGAGGGCATACTCCTAACAATCTCCCACTTGCACTCAATGCCACTCACTATGGTATCTAATACCCATATTCTACAGATGACGCTCCAAGCTAATCTGAGAAAGTGGCTTGGTCAGTGGATCAGCGACGTGGTCGGCTGAGTCTACTCTATGCAGCATAATGTATCCCTTGCGAACAAATTCTCTTACGAGATGATACTTTATCTCAATGTGTTTGGTACTATTGTGAAACCTTGGATCCTTGGCCTGCGCTATAGCTTCGTCGTTGTCGCAGTACAGCGGAACAGGCAGCTCAGCACATGGTATCACTTGAAGTTCTCCCAGAAACTTCTTAATCCAAAACCCTTCCTTGAAAGCCTCCAAGGCTGCTTGATACTCAGCCTGACAGGTGGAATTAGCAGTCGCGCTTTGCTTGGCCCTACGCCAAGATACTGCTCCTCCATTAGGATTAAATATGTAGCCAGAAGTAGACATCGAATCGTTTTTCTGTCCTTGGAAGTCTGAATCAGTGAAGCCCATCACATCAAGTTCTCCACCGCCATACATAAGAACTAGAACTCTCGTCCTTCTTAAGTACTTGAGAACGTTCTTTACGGCAGTCCAATGATCCCTACCTGGGTTTGCCTGAAACCTACTTACCACGCTCACAGCATGTGCCATGTCAGGTCTCGTACACAACATAACATACATAAGGCTACCCACGGCCGAAGCATATGGTATATTACTCATTTCCTTTCATTGTTCCTCACTTTGAGGACACATCTTCGAGGAGAGTTTTATTCCATGTCGCATCGGTAGGAACCCTCTTTTAGAATCATCCATCTTAAATCACTTTAAGATTTTATCTATATAGAGGGCTTGGGAAAGACCTATCATTCTCTTCGCTCTATCACGGTAGATCCGAATACCAAGAATATAGGTTGCTTCTCCCAAGTCTTTCATGGAAAAATTACTCGAAAGCTAAGCTTTCACAGAACTGAGCATTCACACATCATTTCCTATTAGTAGAATGTCTTCTACGTATAGTACTAAGAATGCGATCTTGCTCCCACTAACCCTGTTATATACACAAGGTTCCTCTTCATTTTGCATGAAGTCCGACTCTTTGACTGCCTCGTCAAAATGAAGGTTCCAACTATGTGAAGTTTTCTTCAGTCCATAAATGGAATGCTGAAGCTTGCACACTTTTTGAATATCGACTTCGGACACAAAACCTTTAGCCTGCTCCATATAGATTTCCTCCTCGAGGAATCCATTGAGGAAAGCCGTTTTTACGTCCATTTGTCACATCTCATAATAATGGTAGGCAGCTATAGCAAGCATCATGCGAATAGACATGATCATAGCTACGGACGAGAATGTATCGTGGTAATCGATCCCTTCTTTCTGGGTATAACCCTTTGCCACAAGCCTGGCTTTATAGGTGTCAACCTTGCCATCCCCATCAGTCTTTCTCTTGTAGATCCACTTGTTCCCAATAGGCACTATGCCCTTGGGGCGGTCTACTAGAGTCCAGACCTAATTGACATGCATCGAGTCTATCTCAGCTTACATAGCTTCACGCCATTTCGCGGAGTCTACATCCACCATCGCTTGGTCATAGGTCGTTAGGTCGGTCTCTTGGCTATCACCTGAAACCTCATGGAGACCCAGCTCCTCCAGGTGCACAAGGCCATACCTCTCAGGTAAATGAGACACCCTACTAGACCTACGAGGTGGTTGTACTTGTGTTTCTGAAGGTTCGGTTCCAAATTCTAGTACAGGTGTCTCCTGAGGGGTTTCATTGTATTCTTTCAAAGAAATACTTCTACCTGCTCCGCCTGCCTGAATGAACTCATCTTCCAGGAAGTGTGCTTGTAAAGCAATAACGATCTTTCGATCTTCTGGCATGTAGAATAGATAACCCATCGTCCCATATGGGAATCTAATGAAACGTCCCTTCACGGACCTCGCTTCCAACTTTTCCACCTTAGTCTTCTTTACATAGGCGGGACATCCCCAAATCCTAATGTGATTAAGACTTGGTTTCCTGCCCCACCACATCTCATGTGGAGTTTTAGAAATGGGTTTAGAAGGACATCTGTTCAAGATATAAGCAGCAGTCAGGAGTGCATAGCCCCACAGGTAAATCGGTAAGTCAGTATAGTCTAGCATAGAACGGACCATGTTCAACAAGGTCCGGTTCCTTCTTTATGACACACCATTTAACTTAGGAGTACCTGGAGGTGTTAGTTGTGATACTATTCCATGTTCCTTAAGGAACTCGTCAAACTCCATACTCATATACTCCCCCCCCCCCCCCCCGGTCCGACCGAAGTGCTTTGATATGATTTCCAATTTGTTTTTCGACTAGGGCCTTAAATTCCTGGAATTTTTCAAAGGCCTCGGATTTATATTTCATTAAGTATACATAACCATCTGTAAACGTAATGAAATACTGATATCCATCACGTGCTGCTTCCAAAGCACCACATATGTCGGTATGGATTAATCCTAGTTTATCAGCGGCTCTTTCAAAAGTCCCTGTGAAGGGGTACTTAGTCATTTTGCCTTTAAGGAAAGATTCACAAGTAGGAAAGGGATCCGATCCCAATGGACCCATAAGTCCATCCTTTTTCCATATTGTAAACCTTGGTCTGACCAACATGACCAAGTCTAAGATGCCATTTCAAAACTTGATTAGTTTTATCCCTACCACTCTTACTAGTCTTAGTATTCATAATGACCTTGTTACTAAGGTTTAGATGATACAATACATTCAACAATGTAGCAGTGCCCACTAGTTTTCTTCTAAAATAAATTTTGCAGGAACCATCACCAATGAAAAATGAAAAGTCTTTCCGATCTATGACCGTAATGGATACAATGTTTTTATGCTCCTTGGGTAAAACGAGTACATCATCCAAAGTTAAAACAAAGCCGGATTCCAAATCCAAAAGAAGTGATACTGTGTCAGTTGCTTCGACACTATGCCCGCTTCCGACAGTAATCATCATTTCCCCAACTCCAAGCTTCCTACTTTGTTCTAGATCCTGAGGGTTACCGTACATATAAGAGTCTTCCGGTTCTTATGGAAGCTCTTTCACGGTACAAATATGAGAACTATCACCAGAATCTATTATCCAAGATGTAGAAAATACAGTAGCAGAACAATTTATTTCCAAAACTAAAAGTTCTCTACCTGAAGCGCCATGAAGAATTTGACAGTCTCTAGCCCAGTGGCCCAACTCACCTCATTTGAGACATGCGTCCTTCTTCTCTTACTTTTGGAAACCAACGGGGCCTTGCCCTTGCCCTTAAGGTCCTTGACTTGTGGTCCCATTTGATTCTTGGTCTTTTTCTTCTTATTCTTAGACCTCCGAGGTCCAGAAGAAATCACAAGGGTAGACTCCTTCATCTGCGGTGTCTTCATCTGAGACTGAGTGGTCACCAGTTTTTTCATCAACCCTGCTACGTTGCAAGCAATCTCATTGCAGTTGAAATTCATAACAAACTGTGAGAAGGAATCAGGGAGAGACTGTAGGATAAGGTCGGTCTGAAGAGAAGTATCCATCTTAAAATCAAGAGACTCTAATCTCTCGATCATAGATATCATTTTGAGGACGTGGTCCCCAACCTTCTCACCTTCCTTCATCCTAGCACCGAACAGTTGCTTGGATATCTCATATCTAGAGGTTCGAATGTGCTCACCATAAAGCTCGGTTAAGTGAGATAAAATCTGCCTAGCAGAAGTCATTTTCTCATGAGCTCTCTAAAGCTCATTAGACATAGAAGCCATCATGTAAGCACGGACTTTTATGTCATTCTTAACCCACTTTTCATAGTTTTCAATCTCTTCCGGATTGGCTCTTGTCCGCACTGGAGGCGCTGGAATGTCCATCTCTAAGATGTATCCCAATGCCTCTATACTGAAGACTATCATCAGATTGCGGAGCCAGTCCACAAAGTTAGGTCCGATTAAGGTGTTCTTTTCGAGTATAATTGCGAGCGGGTTCATTGTCATATTGAGAGTTATGTTCGTCTGCATTAAGTACGACAGATTAATTAGTGACTCGTTCAATTATGATCTGAGTATAGAATTAAGATCTTTTCTATTCTTTTAACCCAGCTCCCACTATTTTTATTAGAATAACACACTCTCATGTGAAATCCGGAAGTATCGTTCGCTCTACTTCATAGTGGTGATCGAGTTCTTTATAAATTTTAATAGAGGGCAACCGAATAGGTTTCTAGTCTATTAATTTTCATAAAGTGGTGTCCAACACCAACCCATCTAATGGATGATTCGATCTTCCTTTTCCACTTGTTCACTCCCCTCAACCTATACGGTTTCTATGGTTCGTGAACAAGTTAATTTTATACCATCGACGCAAATCAGTTTCACAATTGAATCTTATCCGGCAACCGAACAGGTTTCTAGGAATAAAATTTGCTCCAACCGAAGGCATCCAATGCGCTCCCGGTAATTTATCCATCCTTCCCTAACGACTACCCCGATAACTCGGAAGCATAGCACATCCTGTTTGGATTTTAATTTTCCAAAAGCTCAATGGAGGGAAGAAAAATCTTGAAACCTTTTAAACTTAATAATTTGTCGTGCGAGAATTTTCGCGATTAATGTTACACTTTGCACAATAATTCATTTAAGTGCGTTTGTAGCATTCATACCATATGAATAAATATTCACAACCTAGTTGCTACCAACATGTAGTTCATGGACCGTTCCTGAATCAAAAACTCTGTAATATTTTACAACTCTTCGGTCTTGAAATCTCAAACAGATCTTCCTCCGGTCTTCGTCATTACATATAAATTTTACATTTGAAAAATTGCATTCTAGATACAAATATTTCTGGTAAAATAAATAGGCTCAAACGGCCTTTACAACCCAATCGAATAAAACCGAATGATTCAAAGCTAAGTCCATAAACCACACCCCCATTCAAAAGCATTCATCCAATAAATACTAAATAAATGGATACAGTGTATAAATTTATATTGATCCAATCAATAAATAGAATTGATCCAATCAATTCACACAATCGGTAATATGGAACAATCAAAATAATTCGGACATCCACAAGTATTTCAATTAAACAAATTTCCCTTGTAAAATAAAATACCATAAATCATTTAAACATATTAAATCTAATTTAACATGCGGGAGATTAATTTTCTGGAACACACAAAAAAAAACCGGGGCTACCTGCCCGACACGGCCCGTGCCGGTTGGCACGGTCGGGTCACCCATCCAGTCGCTAGACTGGCCGCCGGGCACGGCCCGTGTCAAAAATGACACGGTCGGGCCACCCGGGCAGACTCCCACTTTCATTCGGAAAGTTGTCCAACGACGATTCGAGGCTAGATTATCGACTGGATATCCAATATCAATATTTTCCAACTTTCATATCTTCAATATAAATCACATTTCCCTGAAATTAAAGATTTATATTTAGACATAAATTTACGAAAAATATAACTACAACGAACGAAAAAAATACACCACGATTATGACTATAAATGATTCCAAATCATTCACCATCTAATCAAGCATTCCAAATGTTAAATATCGTATATACGATCGCAAGACCTACGCTCCGATACCACTGTTGGGATTCGGTGCCTAAAACGAAGGCCCAGTGGAAGTGGTAAAATGAAAATTAATTCGATCCGAATCCCTACGAGGATCGATCAAGCTACGTATATACGACTATAAAATGAAAACAAGGAAGATAAGGAATCATACCCTCATAGTCCGTTGATTAAATGGTGTAGTCCTTGAAGATGATTCCCCAAGCTTTAAATGCTATCCGCGAATCCAATCCGCTCCAAGCTCTTGGATGATTCACCGCCGAAAGCACCGCGTCTCTACTTGCCACGCGGCGGAGAAACGATCAGAATGACAATGCCTTGCTATCCTCCAAGGATACGGCTAGAGCAAGGTTAGCTTTTGATTTGATGAATATACTCCAAGTATGTTTATCAAAATTTCTCTCTTATTATTTCTCTTAGAAATCAAGAAATTATATGAAGAAGTAAAGAATACTAGAAAAACCTTTTCCCTTTTTTCTCTCTCAATTGATCTGTGAGGTTCAAAGTTCTTTGAAAGAGTCAATGAGTCTTCACTTATATTCTTATAATATCATCCCAAATCAAGACCAAACCACCTATAATAATATCAAAAGATATTGTCCCCTCAAGTCTTGGTCTTCCACCCAACATGGTGAAGACAAAAAACAACTCACATGAAGGTAGGTGGGGGGCGGGGGCGGCCATCTAGAAGGAATCGGATGAGTTCGGTCAGTTTCGGACTCCCGAGAGTCCAAACAGATAAACTCCAACTCCGTTCCGATGTATTTATATCAATTAATTAATCCAATTAATTAATCATACTAAATATAATATAATATAATTAATTTCTCCAAGAAATAATTATATCTGTGAATTAAACTTAATCACCCAGTAATTTATTTAATTCATTAGGCCGTAAATTAATTTATCCAATAAATTAATTTAGACATCCAATGTCCCAAAATTAATTAGACATCCAATTTCCAATAAATTAGATATCCAATATCTAATAATATTTATAAAGAGAGAATAAGCTCGATTCATTCCGTCGTCAATCCTATTGCACGACTCGGTAGGTCCGTCTCAGTTAGCAATGGGAGGAACTAAAGAGTAGTAGCACCACCTAGCCAGCCTGGCGGTCTACACTGTACCCCAACTGAGAACGACTGATTGTGATCATTCAAAAACTATTCTGCCGTGAGTACCAATATACGTATAAACCCTTCTTTCAAATGTCCCGATCAAGTTATAGGGTCACGGCCAGTCAAACCCTATCTATACTTGACGCTATGCATGAGTTAATGCAAATCGAGATCATCGAGCTCTCGTGTATCCAATACAACTAGCTCCAATGCTTTGGCCAAAGACTTATTCATCTGCCAATAACCGCATAGGACATATAATCCGTTCACTAACAAGAGAAAGAATCCTATCTTGGTATTCAGTAGAACCTGCTACTTGCCCGTCAAGATGCACGTCGAGGTTGACCCCCACCTTCCGGTTTTCTGGGTCGAACTACTCTAGTAAAAATCTTAACGTCACAAGCACATTCCTACTAAATCCTCAAGTCGAAGGTTCACGAATACCTATCACAACCTTTCGATTCTGTCATTCACTGTCCCATAGTGAAATCCGTGTGACGAATCGAGGGTGAGTCGATTCGAGTATACTAATCTAATTAGCATACCTATAATGCACTAACTATTAGTGTTCGACAGGCACTCTCCAAGTCAAAGAACACGTCATACAAGTTTTCACATAAACATAACGCCTAGTCAAGTTTCATCGACTTGCGAACGATTAAGTATTTGAGCCATAAACCTTTCCAGTGCCTATCCCCTTATCCAATAAGGAGTGGAATATTTTGCTCTTAAATACCGGACTAGTTTCTATATATATATATATATTTACGAGTCAGTAATACCAGTGACTTCCAGTAAATAAATAAACATACAATTGCCTTTTGGTAATGATTTACATAATAACAAGTACAATGCCCTCACTCAACATCCTCTGAGTGGCATTCGAGTGCATACTCCTAATAGAAGGACGGGGGTATACTAGAGGAAATTCATGAAGGATGTTGGTTATCACACAAAAGGAAGAGCATTGATCAGTAAAACGTTAAGGTTAGACTTTTTCTGGCCTACAATGAGTAAGAAGGCGGTCGAGATGGTTCAGGGTTGCCAAAAGTGTTAAATCCACGCACCTCTAATACATATCCCAACAGAAAACATGATCACTATGGGGGCACCCTGCCCATTCGCTAAATGGAGGATCGATATTATGGGACAATTAACAACGACCTTAGGAGGAAGGAAGTTTTTGGTGGTGTCAATTGACTACTTCAGTAAATGGGTGGAGGCCAAACCAGTAGCCACCATTATCGAGCAAAGGATCATAAGTTTTTTGTTTAACAACATCTGCTGCAGGTACGGGCCCCCTAGATACTCATCTCAGATAATGGAAGCAATTCAATGGGAAGAGAACTCAATCCTGGTGCGAAGGAATGCACATCAAACAACAATTAACTGCGGTAGCCCATCGACAGGATAATGGACATGTGGAGGTCACAACTAGAATAATATTGCAAGGGATAAAGACCCGTCTAGATAAAGCAGGGGGAGGATGGGTTGCTGAACTCATCTCGGTAATATGGTCCTATAGAACCACACCTAGGTCGTCAACAGGAGAAAGGACCTTTAGTATGATATATGGATCCGAAGCAGTAATCCCAGCAGAGGTCGGGGAAAAGTCTCACCGAGTTTGATGGTCTAATGAAGAATAAAATGAAGAAATGATGAAGGAAATATTGGATACTATAAAAGAATGAAGGGAAATAGCCGCGACACAACTGAAAGATACGAAAGTCTGATAAAGGCAGCTCATGATTGGAAAGTTAAGAAAAGAAAGTTACAAGTCGGCGACTTGGTGCTTAGGCGAGCTGATGCTCTCAAAGAAAACAGGAAAACTAGAACCGAACTGGGAAAGCCCTTACAAAGTAATCCGAATCTACGCAGGGGGGGATTACGAACTCGATGACAATGAAGAACACCCCATTAAGAGAGCATGGAACGTATTTCATTTAAAGAAATATTTTGTTTAAGAAAAGCAATGCGCTTGTAATGTTTTAATGGAAGTCCATTACCAAAGAAATCCAAATATGCACTTCGAACTGCCATAAAAATCTGATCGGGTGAAACGCCCTCATATTCAAATAAGGGCGAACTGCCCTAAAAATCTAATCATGTGAGATGCACTCAGATTCAAATAAGGGCGAACTTCCTTAAAAATTTGATCGAGTGAAACGCCCTCAGATTCAAATAAATGCCCTCATATTCAAATAAGGGCGAACTTCCCTAAGAATTTGATCGAGTGAAACGCCCTCAGATTCAAACAAGGGTGAACTGCCCTAAAAATCTGATCGGGTCAAATGCCCTCAGATTCAAACAAGGGTGAAATGCCCTAAAAATATGATCGGGTGAAACGCCCTCAGATTCAAACAAGGGTGAATTGCCCTAAAAATCTGATCGGGTGAAACAAATTCAGATTCAAACGCCTTCGACAGTAGCTCCGAGCTACCAACTTTATAAAAATTCTATGTTATTGAAGTCCGAAACAGGTAGATCTAAGCTACGCTAACTAAATGGAATTATGTTTAAAAAATTGATGTAGACACGAGCTACATCAACTTTATTAAAAATCTACGTCATTGAGGTACGAAACAGATAGATCTAAGCTGCACCGACTAAATAGAATTATGTTTAAAAAATTAATGTAGGCCCGAGCTACACCAACTTCATAAAAATTCTACGTTATTGAGGTCAGAAGCAGGTGATCGAGCTGGTCAAAAGCGGAATAAAAGAAAACTAAAAAGGAGTAAGTACTAAAAGGGGTCTTCATTAAAAGCATACATCTATGCTTGTTACAAAGAAAAAATATAAATACAACGACAAACAATATATAACAAACAAGCTCAACTATGGGCTCACGAGAGCCAGGAGAGGATAAGGGGGAGGCCTCAACGTCAGCTTCTCCAGTCAGAACGTCGGAAGCATAAGCCCTGTCAGATGAACCAAGATGATCTTCAGAGGCCATTGGGGTATCTCGCCGCTCCAAATTGAGACCGAACTCGGTCATCGATTCCTCAAGGGCAACTTCCCATCAAACAGCTTCCGGGGACTCATTCACATCGTCAGCCCAGAAGCTCCCTCCAGGGCAAGCCACTCTGTTCAGCTCGCCCCAAAAACCCAAAGTCGCCAGTTGATCCCAGGCACAAGGCGAAATTGAAATACTATAACGCAACTGGGACAAGTCGGACCAGGAAAGCAGTTGAGTTGTGGCAGTGAGCTAGGAGGGCTGAACGATAATCTCCTAAGAAGGACAACTCGACATCGGTAGTCAATAAGCGACGTTGGCCGTCAGAAACCCCTCGCTCATAAGCCAAGGACCCCTCAGCCTTGGCCTCCGCAAGCTGAGCCTCGAGCTGGGAAACCCTCTCAGACGCAACCCTTGCCTTCTGTCTTCGTGAGTTTCAGCTTCTGGTTCAGCTGGACGTTAGCCATTTGAGCGCGCTCCGCATTTTCTTCAGGGCGATGTCCAGGCGATGTTCCCTTTCGGCTAACTTCGCCTCTGATTCCTCTTTTGCCCCCAGGGCGGCCTTAAGTTCGGCTGACAGATGAGCCACCTGAGAGGGAGAGGATCTTTCACTCTTCTGATCTTCAGCCATACACACCAAGGTAGAGCAGAGCTAAAAAATAAAAGAGGGGAGAAAGAAAAAATAAGCAAAGGTAAAAAATTATTAATAACGGATATGGAAACATAAGCAAAGGTAGTTTTCCGAAGTACATCATCATCAGATCTAGACGGGTATCCTTCGGGGAGTTCCGCAATATCGCCCTGCCTCTATCAGGGATCACCTAGCTAAAGAAAGGCAGGAATTTTTCAAACTCCTTACACCACAACAAGGTCTCCATACCCAGATGCGGCTGGGGATCGGATCCTGACTCAGGGTGGCTTGCACCCATTGTGTTGGAAAACCCCAAGATTCTCCAGATGGAAGGCGAAGGAAAAAGAATCGGGTCCTCCAGTCCTTCACGTTCGAAGAGAGGTCGGTGAAAAAATGGGCGTCATTCCGGAAGGTCAGATAAAAAGAGCCCATAAAGCGTTTTAGCCCAAAAAAAAGAAGAAATCTACGTCACATTCCTCGTTCTTATAATAACAAAGCACGAGAAAACCGACCATATAGCGAAACGAGTTCGGAGAAAATTGATTAAGATGGGAGGTTAACTTGATAGAAATAGAAACAAGAAAAGGATGAAGGGGAAAACGAAGGCCATTATTCACCTGATCCACAAACCAAGTGATATGGCCTGGAGGAGGGTGATCAGAACATCAATAGCTTGAGGGGTCGCGAAATCCCACCCCAGAGGAAGCCTAAGGAACCTTATAAAACCCTCTAAAACGTCCAGGCTGGTTCTGGATAGAGGATGAGGAGGAAGGACACAGGTAACTCCCACACCCGCCTGACTAGGATCAGCTAAAAGGCCGGTAATCGTCACTTCACCAGAAGGAATGGGGGACGGGGGGTCTACAAAACTAAAGGGATCCCAGAAGGAAGGGTATCGGGTATATCACCTAGCTCGGACCAATCCATATTCCGATAGGCTCGTCCACAAGACAAATAGAGGAGCTAACTGCTAGGTTTGACCTACCACCTAAATCCTCTTCAGGGAAAGATAAACCTTCCAAAAAATCGAGACTCACGGAGGCCGACTGGCCGGAGAGATTTTGGGAGTCGGAAGCAGATGACATGATAAAAAAATATATATAAACTCGAAGTACAGAAAAAAAAAAAAAAAAAAGAGGCGGGGAAATGAGAGAAATTAGAAGAAGATACCCATAAATAGGGCAGAAAGAGGAAGAACGCCGAAGACAAGGAGGAAAGGAGTCGCCATGAACCGTAGCTACGATCGGATTTGTCGCCGGAGAAATTTTATGCTCTGCTATGGAGGTTTAAGATGCAAAAATAAAAACGAGACTGAAGCCCCTCTTTTTATAGTGGAAAAGGGCGAAGCCCGATAAAGGCTAAGGCAATCTGGAACGTACGATGGCCTTTCAGATGAACGGCTCGGATCTAGCACCACCTAGGTTGCCTATAACCTGGTGACACCTGGACCTAGGACGTAGAAGAAAAGAGACGGTTGAATAACACGTCCATAAAGGCGCACGAATCCAGAGACAAAATCATTATTACCTAGGGAACAACTCCCAAGAATTTATCATATCGGGGTCGCGAGAATCCAAACAGTTCTACTCTACTCGGTTTTATAGCTCGACTAGAGTAGGGGGACTGGTTGATAAGACGATAAATGTAGACTCTCCAAAAACCCGATCTAAAGAGTCCGGTTATTTTGCAGACCTACCGACCTCTCGAGAGGACGAGAGACCCCGATAAAGGAGTCTTCATAAAAAAGTCCGAGTTGATTGATCCAAGCTTCAAATCTCTACCCCGAGCTCAAAGGTCAATATTTAAATATCAGCAAGACGAACGAGCTGGAAGGGTCCTAGCCTAAGGATAAAATCCCTGGAAAACTGGGATTTTATCATCCTTATAAAATCTCAGATATCTAGGGATCTGCAGCTGCAGCTAAATCCCTGAAAACCGGGGATCTCTCCTAGGCTAGGAGCAGGATTTCAGGGATAGACTTCTTCTCCCTTCTATAAATAGGAGAGAAATTGTCCATCCCAAAGACAAGCAGTCAAAAAATACAAAGAGATTCTTTCACACGTTCGAATTTTTCCTAGAGCTTATCCCAATCAGAACATTGAGAGATAGGCCGGAAATCTTTCCGATGGTTTTAGCTCAAATCTTTAAGATTGACTCGATTATTTGTGGTCGATCAGCTCGATTACATCACACAATACTTTAACTTTTGCGATGAGATTTAACTATAATCAGAAGTGTAACATATTAATTTTGTTATTTAAACTATATGAACAATCATTAATATGAATTATTACACCAATTTTATTGGTTGAAACTTGATTTTACTGACTAAAACTCATTTTTAAGAACTAATTTTTAATAAATTAATTGATATTAAACTGTTAATTTTTGCTGATTAAATTAATTTATACCGAATAAAACAAGTGTCAAGTATTGGTTTTAGGTGATGAAACAAGATTTGAAGCGTCAAATCAAATGACTAGTAATAGTTTTGGTCTGAACGCTGGAAGACCGAGACCCGAAACTCAAGGTTTGACAATACTAATGGAGTATTTTTTTTAAAAACTTTATTATAATTGCATAATAAATTTTCTTAAAGCCGGACAATTCAACGCAACATAAATAGTTTTGTGTGTTCCTTTAATAAATTCTTTTTTGTTTATTTCACACTCATAATACTTCAAGGCCAGCTACTATATATATATATATATATATATATATATATATATATATATACCTTCTCAACCGACCAAGGTTTTTACTTTTCTTGCCAACGCCACCATGCTTTCCATTATTTTTATCAAACCTTTTAGTCCCATCTGATCTTCCTTTTTACCTTCCTACAACTTGTGATCCGCTTTCTTTATATATATATTATCTCTGTCTTCGTTTCATACTTCTTACAACAAAATTCATCACAGCACACACACACACACTTGTTTGTTTGTAAAACAAAGTGAAATGGAATTTACCAGTCTGCTGAATACTTCATTGGATCTCAATACCAAACCTCTCAGGTTTCTTGAGGAGGCAGAGGCTCCTCCACCGGTATGTAAAATTTATCATTATTTTTCATTCATAATTTATTTATTTATTAGTTTTGTTTATTTATTAATTTTGTTTGTAGAAAAAAGAAGTGGAGAGTAATAATTTCATAGGGCTGGGAAGAAATGTAACAGTGAAACAAAAGGTAAATTAAAGAAAAAAATGGAGTTTTGAGATTTTATTTCAACTTTTTTATTTGTTTAATTATTTATTTATGGATTTAACAGAGAGTTGCTTTGATAGAAGAATTGAATAGGGTAAGTGCTGAAAACCAGAAGCTGACAGAGCTTCTGACAGTAATGTGTGAGAATTATACTCAGCTGAGAAACCAGTTAGTGGAGCATACAAGCAAAAATATTGGAGCAGTGAATAATAATAATAATAATAATAATAATAATAATAATAATGACAATAATTATAATACAGCAGCATCAAGAAAGAGGAAATCAGCTGAAAGCAGGAGCATAAATGATACTAAAAACAGCAATGGAAATATTATTGATATTGGGAACAGTAATATTGCTGGGCATTCTGAGAGCTGCTCAAGTGATGAAGATTCAACCAAGAAACTAAAGGAAGAGCATATCAAACCGAAGATTTCACGCGTTTATGTTCAAACGGAATCATCTGATACTAGCCTTGTAAGTGCCACATTTATCCTTGTTTCTTGAACTGTACTTAGAAAAGGATCATCGCTACAAGAGAATTACCCTTGATGTTCAGTAACTATTTAGGCAAAAGCTTATTGTCTGACAGAACTGAGTCCAAATTTTAGTTTTTTTTTTTAGATCTTTAGGGGGCTTCAGTTTTTTTATTGCTTTAGTTTTTTCGTAGCATTTTACATTTCTTTAGGGTTTTTTTTTAGCTTTCTTGTAGAAATTTTAGTTTTTTAAGAGCTTTTTTATTTTATTTTATTTTGAGATTCAATTTTGGATAGGGCTGCAAAAGAGTCAAGCTCGAGCTCGAGCCGAGCCCGAGCTCGTCGATCACATATGTGAATATGAGAGCTCTACGAGCTACTCGGTTGTAGTTAATTGAAATATCCCTATTTTATAATTTAATTACGATAATACTAATAAAATTGAATTTATAATTCAATCACAATAATACTAATATCCCTAGTTTGAGTTTCATTTCTAGAAACTCAAACTGAATTCGAGCTTTTCTCAAGCAAGTACTAATCGAGCATTGTTGAGTCGATCTCGAGTACGTCTATTTTCTTGATGAGTCGAGCTCGACCAGCATTTTTCGTATCGAGTCAAGCCCAAGCAGTGGAAAAAAGTAAATCAAGCATGCTCGATAAGATGAATGCTCGACTCGACAGCCCTAGTTTTACTTGACTCGACTGGACTCATTTGCCTCAATTAATTTTTATATATTTTTTTTAAAAAAAAATCTGGTATACGTTATGGCATTAAAAAAATCGCACCTGGTGACGGGGACAAAGAGTTTGGCTTTCTGTCAATCTGTAACAACTTAAGGGGAATTTGCAATTTGAAAGATAAATGGGATTATATGTAATTCGACTAAACCATAGGGAAGATTTTGAAATTTAAACCCTAATACTAAAAGATGGAAAAAAATGATACTTCATTCACACCGGTTAATACTCTCTCCCTCTCACTTGAAGAGGTACTTTTGGTAGTTTAGTTAATGTACAAATTTTTAATTTAATTATTTTAGTAAAGTACAACTCGTTTTGCACCATCTATCTTGCTTATTTGTCAAAAAACAATTAATCAACTAATATTGTAACATAATCTGAAAATGCAGGTAGTTAAGGATGGGTATCAATGGAGGAAATATGGACAGAAGGTGACAAGGGACAATCCTTGTCCTAGAGCTTACTTCAAGTGTTCTTTTGCTCCTACATGTCCAGTGAAAAAGAAGGTTAGAAATTTAAATCTCAACGGTTAGCTATTATCCTAGAAATAAAACGTTGATGCCTTTTTCAGGTTCAAAGAAGCATAGAAGATCAATCAATAGTAGTTGCAACTTATGAAGGGGAGCACAACCACCCTCACCCCTCGAAACCCGAGACGACTACTTCCAGATCCACTCAGAACCTGACGATCGGCAACGTGCCATGCCCGACCTCTCTCAGCTCATCCGGACCCACGATTACTCTCGATCTCACAAAACCAAAGCCAAGCCAAGAAGAAACAACAAGTACTAGTTCAAGAGGCAAATTTGAGACACAAGTTGAATTGCAACGTTACTATGTAGAGCAAATGGCTTCTACTTTAACTAAAGACCCTAATTTCAAAGTAGCATTAGCAGCTGCTATTTCAGGAATGTTCGATTGTTGTAGAGATGAAAAGTAGAGAGATGTTAAAATTGGGTGGGGTTTTTTTGCTAATTTACAATTGGGAATATATTCGTCTTGATGTTCTGTCATAATGGAAAAAAATTCTTCAGTGAGTTTAGGCTTCAAAGACAATGCAACCGAGCTCAATAACTGCAACCATGTTATATAAGGTAGGCGGTTTTGAACGAGCAAGTAACATTGTTGTTAGGCGACTCCAAGTCGTCGCCTAGGCGTCCAGGCGGTTTTCGGGGGACCGCGTGGCCTGTTCACCTCGCCTTTTGGTGTTAGGTGCCTCCAAGGCGAAATAGTCGACACTTGGGTCGACAAATCGATGATTCAACCAGCATTGGCCTGTTTATTATATGATTGATGGTGCGTTTTGTAATTTTTGTCGAGTTGGATGAATGTTATTTATTATCTAACTTATCATATTTAAGAATAATTCATATTATATATATATATATATATAAATACTACTCATTATATATAAAATTGGTCGCCAGGACGTCGCCTAAGCATCCAGATTACGCCGCGACTTGACAGGCCGCCGTGACAACCATGGCAAGTAATTCTGTAACTTAATTCAAAAAAAAAAAAAGATTTGAGCGACAATGAGAATAAAAATATAATTGTGTACCTTGAGGCATGAGTCAATTATGAATTGAAGGGGAAAAAATAGTTAGTGTTATAAAATCGAAATAATATAGAGAGAAATTAGAGAGAAATTAGAAAATGATTCTGAGGTATGATTTTCATTAATAACTGAAGTCCTATTTATAGGAAAACTTCAGATGGCACAATCGTAATTACATATTTACATCAGGGGTATAATAGTCATTCACACTATATAAAAACAAAAGGGTAATTGAAACGTCACTTTTGTGTTATATTATAACATTCCCCCTTGAATAACTATTTACATAAATATCTACTGAACTAGTTTGAAGAAAAACCCAATGGGAGAAAAACTTTCAAACTGTTTGTATTGGAGCTTGTGGCAATCATATCATGTTGTATCATAATGTTGGTAGGAAAGCTCTGTTGGATAAAAACTTCATCAATCTGTAATCTCGTAAATTTGCTTCCCCTTATCTCGATAGTTCTTGTATGAGTATTCTTGTGCCGTCTCAGTAAAACCTCGTGGGACAAAAACTGAGTGAATCTATCATGTATATCATTCGTTGGAGTATCCATGCGTTGCCTCATTAAAACCTTGTCAAGAAAACTCAGTGGGAAAAACTTGATCGAAGGAAAAAGAGTACAACAACTCCTTCTATTTTCAAGCTTTGAGGAATAATCTTGATCTTTGGAGTGTTCCTCATTATGCCATGAATATGCCTCGTTAAAAACCTTATTAGGGAAAACCCAATGGGAAAAATCCTAATGAAGGAAAAAGAGTACATTATTCATACTAATACGCCATTCCAGTTGCCCCGTTAAAAACCTTGCTAGGAAAACCCAATGGGACAAAACCTCAGTCAAGGGAAAAAGAGTGCAATGCGTATTTTAGACAAATATGCCCCAGGTATTTCAATGATCCTCCAGGGATTAGTATGAGTATCATCTTCAGTGCAGTTTGTAATATCGAACTCATATTCTTTGCGATATATTCCAAATTTCTTTTGGAGATTTCATATTAGTTGTGATTAAGCTGCCTCGTTAAAAACCTTGCTAGGAAAACCCGGTGGGATAAAACCTCAGTCAAGGAAAAGAGTACAACAGATAATTTTCGTTCACAACACTTTATTTTGAGTGACTGCACGCACTGATAATATATTCAAAATCTCCTTACGAGTCACTTTCAGTAAGCCCATATATTTCATTTTATTATAAGGGCATATATTTCAATTTCGATGGATTTCAATATCCTCATTTTCACAAATCATGGATTTTAATATCCTCATTTCTAATATCCATATTTCACAGTCATGGATATCCTCATATCATTTATCGATATCCTCTTTCCAATTATTGATATTCTCATTTCATTCATAGCGCTATATTGTGTCGACACTTTTACTTCCCCATGGCAACATAACTTGCCGAGATATCTCATTATCAATCACCCATTGGGATTACACATTGTGGTTATGTCTATATACTTCTCAAAAGTATATGCCTCCTTTTATCATTTGCTTTGATTCATATTCGGGGAATTATTATGTATTTATCAAAGTAGTTGTAGTTGGTACCAAATATTAATAATTTGTCATGCATCTTTGAACTTTCAAGTTCATATTTCAGTTGTGAGGATATAATATGATGCATTTCATATATTTCCAACTATCAATATTCCCCCTCATGCTAAGAGATTTCTTGAGCACCAAACACATATGCCAGTATCTCAGTATTCATCTTCAGTCATGGGAGTTTATATATTATGTTCTCGATATTGGTTGGAGGACTTCAAATAGTATGCCAATTGATATCCCACTTGTATGCGCACATCTTGATCCTTTCTGGGATCTATTCAAGTTTATTTGGGATATATTACTAGCTTTATCTGATTTGGAATATGTGCTCAAACCGTGAGCAAATTATCTCGTAAATTTCTGATTACGAGTCATATAAACATGTGACTATCTAGTGGATCCATAATATCTAGTAGTTCACATGTAGAGGAAGTGGGTCCATACTCCCCCTTAATATATTCTAAATTTATTAGGGATTTATTCCCAATATTAGCTAGTAGTGATATTAATCGAGAACAAATATTTGAAGACATGATGTGTCTGTATCACCATATAGATATTTTACCGGTATATCACATCATCTTTCGGTGCCATTATTGCACATCATTATCAACATGGAGTCGCCGCTCCCACATGTCATATTATGTTCATTATTCAAATATATAGAGCCGTAGTTCATACGCTTCAGGACGCGGAGTCAAATCTCATACGCGTAATTTCAATCTATAAATAGATTATCATTGTATTCACAATCATCCATACCGAGGGTTTGAATATCATAATGGATTCAATGCTTTCGAATCTTCGTAAATATTACCCATCTCTTCCAGTGAATATCATAAAAAGAATTTATCGAGCTCGACTCGAAAGATTAAGGGTGCTAATGAGAAATGGCATCCCAGAAGATATTCGATGGTTGATCGAAGCACAAGTTCGATTATCCGCGAATTTTCAAATTCATTTAAGTACATGCCAGGTACAGGTAAGAGTAGTTTTGCAAAGAAACGGAGAGCAAAAAGATTAGGTGGGTGCTATAAATGTGCTCGGTGGACATGTGACACACGATGCAAATCTGTGGGGTTTGTATCCAAAAATCGAGAAGATAAAATAGTATTTATCAAGGATGGATTGAGTAAGGAATCTATGGATCATGATATTCAACAGATTCTTGATGCACATCCGAGTGGATACGTTCATCGTGAACTAATGGCTTTGTGGATGCAATTCAAGGATGAACGAGAACGTTATAGTCATGAAAAATTAATCTCAAAAGATCCAGTTTGTAAGTCCGTTCTATCAAAATTGGTATAAGGTAATAGAAAAAAAAAATGTAAGTTGATGAATATTGTTTTCCAATATTTAAATTTCTCAGCTGCCGATCGGTAACGTCATTTTCATTGAAAAATATAATATCATATCTTTCGTTTTCTTTTGCAATTTTGTCAAAAGTAATGTCATATATGCCGCACCTTTTTCAATGAAAATAGTGAAGTCATTTGTCGTTTAGAAAGAAGTTTGTTCTTCAAATTTGGGATCCACAAATCAGAAAATATATCTCTCATAAAAGTATTTTGAAAGTCTAGTGTAGAAAGATGGAGTTCTCAGAATCGTCATATAGATCTCATTCAATTACAACTATATGTATTTTAGGTGGATCCAAATTGATAGGTCATATCCAGCATATAGATATGGCATATCAATTCGTAAAAGAATTAAGAAAACACAAAATCGGTATATTGTATGGTGGGAGTAATTATAGATTTTTGGGTTATCTTTTAGAGGCTGCACAAAATAGGAGAATAAGAGTAACAAGTACCTTACACTATCCCATAGTTAGAACCAGTAGTATAGGGGGTTCAACTGGGTTGATGCTTCAAACACACTCTGTGCATGATAGTTTGATGTATGTGGTGAATAATAGTGATGCCTTTATTGTTCTTCCAGGTGGCTATGGCACACTCAATGAGATATTCAACATCACGTCATGGGCTGAGCGGGACTTCCATACCAAACCTATAGGTTTGTTGAATATTAATAATTTCTTCAGCGATTTTCTTGTCTTTCTGGATCAAGGAGTAGATCACAAGTTTATATCTCAGCCATCACGAGATATAATAATATGTGCTGACACTATTGCTGATCTACTTATAAAGTTTCAGGCATATATTTCAGTTAAGAATTTGGAAGTCAAAGCTCATCAGCCACAGGCTATTGGCGCAAACGGAAAAGAAGTTTAGATCCTTTAGATCTTTCATTATAAACCCTTATGCCAGGGGGTGGCAGAGTTACGGAGTTTTATACTCTCGAGACGTACCCCTTTTCTTTTTATGGGTTTCATATGTATTTTCTTTTTTGCGTTTCATATTGTCGAGTGTTTACTGCCTTTCAGCTAGTTTCGATATTTTCACTTCGACTGTTGTGTGCTTCTTCAGCAATAATAAGACCATCTTTTGCTTTTATGCAAATACAATATTTTCACAAATATGTGATATATGTTTCCCCATGAATATTGTCAATCAATATGATTTCAATGATCCCACCATGTGATATAATCAACATGGGATTTATTGAGCAATTATTTTCTAGTGATAGTTTTCCATATCACTTGTCAAATGATCCCATCATGCAGTTTGCATGGGATTTTCTTTAATTAATCGGTGATAGCTTATGGTATCACTTGCTCAATTTTCTCCATTCGTGTTTAATCATGGAGATCGGATATTATATCCATCAACTGCTTCTTCTTCGAGAGCAGGATTTGAATCATTGCTCAACTACTTCTTCAGAGTAGGATTTATTTCTTTCAACTGCTTCTTCAGAGCAAAATTTAGATAATCGATCAACTACTTCTCCAGAGTAGGATTTATTTTTATCAACTGTTTCTTCTTCGAGAGCAGGATTTAGATAATCGATCAACTAATTCTCCAGAGTAGGATTTATTTTTATCAACTGCTTCTTCTTCGAGAGCAGGATTTAGATAATCGATCAACTACTTCTCCAGAGTAGGATTTATTTTTATCAACTGCTTCTTCTTCGAGAGCAGGATTTATGAACCATTCATGTGGTATAACCAACCACGGTGGTGATATATAATATATAAATTGCGTACATGTAAAACCATCCATCTTGTGATAATTGAACTCATCACATGGGAGGTATTATAATTGTATAAAATAAACGCAATAAATATGTGGTTTTAAACCACCACTTTGAGATAAGTAAGAGACATAATTTAAACTGCAAAATAATTAACTGCTTCTACCAGAGCAGGATCGTCCAATCAATTCCGCAAAATAGTCATCGTCAAGGTATAGATCGAAATATCGACTGCCGTTAATAGCAATTGTAATGGTATGTATAAATCTTTGCGATTTCCAGAGTTGGACATTAATTCGTACATTTAAATAATGACATATGTGAAAAGAGTTAATACTCATATCAATATTAGTGTCGAATTGAAGCTCTCGTGAAATGGGTCACGATGGTATCAAGAAAAATTAATTCTGATATCATATGTATCTTATATTTAAGAGAAATCAGATTTATAATTTAATGAATTAAAAGAATATTTTATTCTTTATAATTTCTCTTATTTGGTTTCCTTCACCGTCCCTTCTGTCTTTTTTTTTATGTCACGAGTACGTTTTCTTAATGAATAAGAGAGCTCGGCTTTGTCCTCTCCCATTTTTCTTTGAGCAATGCTACATATACACACATTCATACACACATTTATACACACTTAACATCTCATCCATTCATTTATTATGGGACCCACAATAAACAAATGGGTCACACAATAAACAAATAGATGAGATGTTAGTGTGTAGGAATATGTGTAGGAATGTGTGTATGTGTAGCATTTCTCTTTTTCTTTCTTTTGATTAGGTTGGGCGGCTATAGTTTAATATTATTTTTACCTTTATTTACAAATTCATCTTCATTCCCTGTTACTTCTCTCTTCTTCACCGCCCGTTTTTTTTTTAAACTTCCTTCAGCAATTTTACGTCTTCTTCATTTCTTATTCATCTATGACACAGCTACACACGCAACAGTGTTACCTCACGGATGCAGATAACTACTTCTCGATTATGGATCGGTGGGATCTGGTGCTGCCGGTAGAGAAGGTCGCGGTTGCAGCGGCAGTGAGGATGGGGTGTCAGATTGACCTGCATAATTTGATATGTCCTTGCTGGGTTTTGTCGTGAGAACTTCCCGTCGTCCGGTTCATTTGAGTTGTCCCGTAAGAAAATTTTCTTTGCTATCATAATCTCCAGATCTTGTGTTGGGTGAAGGGCAGAATGTTACGATATAGTCGGCCCCGATACATGTGAAGGTGCTCGTCCTGTCATCATACGCGTAGTTGTACGCGCTCGGACACGCGTGTTTGAATAGCAGAGAATACTGCGAGGGCTTGCAGACGTCGGGCGTGCCGTCTGCGCATTGCAGCAGATCTTGCTCCGTCCGAATGCCCCGCAGCGCTCTTGCACGCGGCGGCCGCTGCGCTCGTCACGCAGCTCGACGGACAAGAAGCTGTCAGATCGACCACACATCCGTGCTCGTACGATTGTCGCCAGATCCGCCTGCGGCACCACCAAAGCATCAGAGTTGTACCGTCAATGAGGCGACGTCATAGAAGTCCTTCCCTCTGCCGCCGTCGGCGTGAACTCCACGAGCGTGGCGGGCGCCCGCAGCCGCGCGCATTCGAGCTTCCGGATCCACAATCGCACATGCAGCGGGTGAACTTCCCGATGGAATCTTCGGTGCAGTGTCCTCCCGAAGCGGCCTCCCGGGCAGCGGCGCCCCGATGACTCTCGATCCACCATTCTCTAAAGCAAAACCAGTTGGTAAAAGAGGTGCAATTCCAGCGTTCGACAAAATGCCTGGCCAGACTGTGAATTCGCACTTGTTTACGAACGTAAATGTGGACGCTGAAACTTCCTTCCTCTTCGGTGAGAGTGATGGCCATGGTTTAGTTTCATAATTGATGTGTTGGATCAAAATAATGGAAGATTTTTGAAATTTAGATCAAGAACGTCTTGTAGAGAAGTGAGATTTGTTGTAATAATTAGATTTCTGATACAGAGGATCATCTATAAGATGCAACTGTAGAGCATACTCTCATCATATTACTCAGTTGGGTAGAATCGTGCTGATAACGTGTTATAAAATCGAAATAATATAGAGAGAGTAATTAGAGAGAGAAATTAGAGAATGATTCTCAGGTATGATTTTCATTAATAACTGAAGTCCTATTTATAGGAAAACTTCAGATGGCACAATCGTAATTATATATTTACATCAGGGGTATAATAGTCATACACACTATATAAAAACAAATGGGTAATTGAAACATCACTTTCGTGTTATATTATAACAGTTGGGTACTATTTAGGAACCTAAAATATTATTTTGGATAAAAGCTAGTATTGACATAAAATCTTAAAGAATCCATATATATTCACTGTTGGATTGTTGGATATGCAGCAAATGGATTTTATCATGAATCCATGTATGGTTCTCATATGGGCACATTAGAACTTTCCATATTTTCATGTCCATCATTGGTTGGCACATAGCATTCATCGTCGATCTATAGGCGTATAAGATGGAACATAGAATGAAAGAGTAGAAGTAGAAGATCTCATATACTTGTTTCTTGTTGAAATTAGAAGATTTGACACAATTTGTGTATAAGTAAGAGCTAATTCACTTATTTCCTATCTGAGGTATTCATCCATAATTCATAACAAAAATTAAAAAAACTACCCCGGAAGTTCAACTTAATTACACAACACTATATCTTTCAAATCTATAAATAACCCCAAAAGTGTTGTTAAAAAACCCCAATTTGTTAAAAGAGTAACAAATGCCAATGTGTTGATTAACCGATTTAGTAAGCAAAATTAACCGATCCTAACATCGGCACATAATGTTGATTTACGGATCATCGAGGTTACAGCAGAAGTACTACCTGGACAAAGTCAAATCATCTATCTCTCCACTAATTCTTCGAGATCTTCATGTGGGTTGAATTCATCCTCGGTACAATACCCTCTCGTCCTTATCCCTTAAATCGCCCGCAAGTATACACACCCAATATCTGAAACAACTGACGAGATGGTCGTGTCGTGTGTAATCCCATAGACACTTGCATAAATGAGTATAACTGTAGGCCCGACGCCACAAAATCCTCTTCTACCGAGGTCTTTGCTTATGGCGTCTGCTTTTGATGTCTTGATTGAGACTTGAACAGGATAGCGGAAATTACTAACCGTAGATCTGTGGTTCACGAAACCCCAAATGTACTTGTCAAACGAGCCATGCTCATCTGCATGACAAGCGAAGCACCAAGCATCAGATGGATGACTAGATTATTCGAATAATTACAAAGTACCTTATAATTGATCTAATTACAAAATATTTCAGGTAACTTCTCAAATAACACCCCCACCCCCCGAGGTTTGATTGAGCGTTAAGTTAATAGGGTAACTGTTATATTTTTATAAATTTGAAGAGGGGTTTCGAAATGTTTTTTGTTTGCGAAGGGATAAATGCAAGACAAAAAAATTTCAGCTGTATGTTTGTTATTATAAAAGTTAGTTGGGCTTTTCTGTAATTAGATTAAGCCCACTTTTTTGTAACCAACCTGAATTCTTTTAATGCGTGAGGGTTACAGTTCTGCATTTCCAAATCAGATGGTTTAAATCAGGGATAGTTATGAAAACAACCACCCATGGTTTGGGATATTTACAACAAAACCAAGAGAAGTTTCGTAATTACAAATAATCTCTTGGGTTTGATTGGTTCTAAATCCCCCCTAGCACACACCCACAAACACCATTCATAAAAAACCAAACTTGAAGAGTTTTGAAACTCTTTTTTAGTTTTTTATGTAACTACTCCAACGCATATGGGTAGTTCTTGGATTACGGTAAAACTTCTATAAATTAATATTATTGGGATCGGACAATTTTATTAATTTAGAGAGATATTATATAATCAATAAATTAATAATTTATTAATTTAGAGAGGTAACCTATAAATATACTGACCTTCAAAATTCCGAGGTTGTATAATCTACTTACACTGTACATGTTATTCATGATATAAATTACAACGTATATACATTACTATCATTCATAAAATGATGAAGCGGATGATGATTCATTACCTTTGCAACAGGTCACTCGAAAAGAAGCATTGCAAGTGGCAACAACTCTTTATAACTTTTTACTGCAATACGAGAAGACAACGCCGCAACTCTTAGGTACAATGGGGAGATTTAAAGATGTGCAGATTTGAAGTTCAATAAGAGCAAGTAATAGTAGATTCATATTTTACTAAATTGTCTTAGAATGTTCAAATGGATAATTTATATATATATATATATATATATATATATATATATATATATATATAGGGATTGACTAAGGTGGAAGCACCCTTAATGGTGAAATCTAGAACCCAATTGCATTATTAAGTAAATTCATTGCATATTTGTTATTTTTGTTGCATCAAGCTGGTCGCTAGTATATGCAACAAATAATGCAATAAAAAAAATACATTAATGCATATATTTCTACTCATCTACAGCCGTTAGATCACTAATATCAATGGCCTACAAAAGTTTCTAGATTTCACAAGGTAATTAGTTTTCATATGATCTATTTCCTATATATATATATATATATGGAAACTTTTAAATAAGTATTACTTTATAACTTCGTCGGGACATTATATATATATATATATACTAGGATTTCCAAAAAAAAAGTATTACCATATTATTTATTTGATTGGTGTTCAAATTTAAACTAGTCCCAAATTGGAATTGGACAAATTATTAATTTTATCGAAGTTATTAATTTATCGAATACTTACAACTGTGAGAACCATCCAACAAGTCCATGCTAATGAAATTGTAAAAGTAGGGTTCTTATATTTGACGAACCAAATTTAACATCTCATCCCATTTCTAAGACATAACTAACCAGATTTCACTAAACATCGAATTAAAATTCTGACTAAATATAAGCTGATGTTGGCTTGACCGTTTCCACTCTTACTGACAGCTCATGTGCACATTTTCCCCCGAAGAAGTACGGACAATAAAGGTCAAGGTTCTAAAAGACGCTAGATGCTAGACGTTCAGATTGCTAAGTCTAGCGTTATTAATTGGAGATTAACCGGACAAGATGGACTTATTTTTATATTATTATTTTAATAAAAATACTTAATATTTAATCATTTAAACAGACATATAATCAATTATATATTAAATTTGAAACATTGATACTGGTAAAGGCAGGTGCGGAACCAGGGGGTTAAGGGAGGCTAGAGCAATGGCTAGGTTCAAAAAACCAATAGAAACTTTTTTTAGCCTCGGGCATTTATAAAAAAAAAAAACGAAAAGAATTTTTTTAAGCCCCGACTAATTTCCGCTGTTAAATATTTGAGCACCGGGTAATTTAAACTCCTGATTCCGCCACTGTATAAAGGAGTTCATAATATTCATAATATATCACTTTATGAATTTATTGTACTGTTAAAACAAAAACAAAACAAAAAAGTAAAACCGCCTAGGCATTCGTCTAGCCGCCTATCTAGCTAACAAATATGAAACATTGACATACGTATAAATGAGTCCATAATATCCATAATATCTCAATTTAAGAATTTATAATACTGTTAAAACAAAAACAAAAAAGTCTAAATGCCTAGGCGCCCGCCTAACTTGCCCTTTTAGGCGCCCGACCAGCTCGGTGACCATTAAATCCAAACACTCAGTACAAGCACCTAGACCATAATCGAAACGGTAAAGGACCTTCTATATATTAATCGGAGGATTAATCGACCTAGGTCGGGATTTTTAGAACACTGATAAAGGTTGAACATTTATATATAAAGTAAATTAATGAACCGGTTGAATTAACGCATCCTGAAATTTACTGATTTACATGAGATGTAAAAGTCAATGAAACACTGGGCTCTTTGTATTGGGTTGTTAGAGTTTTGATAACTTTGCTCTCTCTATCATTTGGCTCTTCAAATTCAAGCTTTTGCATTTAAGCTGTTAGTAATATTTTCATTCCAAAAGGATAGAGGTGCGTAATATATACTTGACCCAAATATCATGATGCCATCCCCCATTTACCAAAGCGCGTGTTCGGCTCCAGACGCTTAGGCTCGGGATCCACCAAAAATCTGGTCAGGTTCAGTCAAACCCAATGCATTCCCCAATATCCATTTAACCAGTTTGGCATCCATATCGAACCAAACAGATTAAGTGCAAGTCTTGATTTGAACTCTTCACATTGTCATCCCTAATTAGAGAAATGCTGGGGACAAGAATCTAATAGGCATCATCTCATAGGCGTATGAGGAACTCTCTCTCACTCACTCACTCACTCTCTCCCCCTCCCCGTTCCCAACCCCATTCCCTCCCTCCCCATTCCCAACCCATCTCCCCCCCCCCCCCCTCTCTCTCATTTCTTTTCTTTGTTAAGTCGACGCGCATTTGTATCAGCCAATAGTTTTAATGTAGGGCATACAACACATGGAAATAGGCTTTAGCAATGAGCAATCATCACAATGTATTTGTGACGGACGTTGCTTTAAACGTTGATGCTAAATGAACAAGCTATGCATCTCCAATTAGTTCACGACAACATGCTTTAGCAAACGATGTATAGCGGCTTTATATTATTTTTAGCAGTGTTGTTAAGGCGTCGCCTAGCCTACTAGGCATCCAGGCGATTATCAGAGTACCACCTGGAAGGTTCGCCTCACCAGGTACTTTCAGTCGTCGCCTGAGTCGCCTACCCGGCCCAACGATCCACGACCGCAGTTTAAATAAAAAAAAGTTAATAAACCTTAGCAATAGTCGACCTGTAGTCTGTATGCTAAAGAAATCATCTCAGTCCCACCATCGACTGCTTCAGCCAACTCCAAGTCTCTCCTCCCGCTGCTCGGCCCCCACCGCCGATAACTACCCGCCGCTCGCCATGTGCTTTCTTTCACTCTCTTCTTTCCTTTTCTCCTACTGCCATTGATAAGTAAAACTTAAACTTTCGATACTATAAAGTGATTTTATTTTTATTTTTTATTTTTAGATCCACACAGAGAAAAGAAATTGGTTAGAGCATAAGAAATTGAATGATTTGGTTTACATTCAATATAATCGAAAAATTGCAACGAGGTTTCCAAAGAGGCGTGAAGAAGGGTCTAACTTTAACCCTTTGATCGTAAAAGATTTTCAATGGGATAATGAATGGGTTGATAATAGTGATGATGTTGTTCATACCGGGAAAGATCTTTCGTGGGGTCTTGTTGATGAAGCAATTGGTGCATCAAGGAATCTCGAGGGTCCTAGTCTTTCTAGATGAGCTAATGTTGGTCAAGCTACGGGCCCATCGATCTTGGGTTATTCTTGACGCCGTAATACAACTACGTCAAGTTTGATTGACGAGGATGAAGTGGTTGAACCTTTTTCACATGATGATAAAGATATTGAGGATGAGGACGAGCTTGAAGGACAAGAGGGTGCGACTACTGATGATGATCATGCTCATGAAAAAGAGGGGTTTACTGATAACTTATTTGATGATATTTGAGACTCGACTTATTGGAGACGAGAAATTTGATATGAAACTTAAGTTGTTATTTATTATATATATGTATTATTTATGGTGTGTTTGTAACTTTTGTTGAGTTGGATGAATGTTATTTATTATCTAAGTTATCATGTTTTAAGAATAATTCATATAATTATATATTATAAAATACTATATACTGTATATAAACTTGATCACCTGGACGTCGCCTAGGTGGACGCCTAGTCGCCTAGACATCCAGGCAGTCTGATGGTGCCACGCCTTGACAGACCGCCGTGACAACCATGATTAATAGCAACGATAATTGCCGTATCTATTCGTTCAATCGCGTTTGACACTTTCTGTAGTTGTGGTATGCAATGTTTTAAAATTCGCGACTCGTATTCGAGGCGTTTTGCTCAAATGAGGCGAGGCGTACGCCTCGAGGCGGAAGCCTCAAAATTTTAAGAAAGAAATTAAAAAATATACAAAAATAAACCAACACAAAGTTACAATTAATAATATTAATAGGTCAACAAAAACTAGAATAAAAATATCTAAATCATTGCATCATTCATCATAAACGCCTCTAAAACAAGGCAATATTTAGTATGGACCTGAGGCTGATTTCAGTTTTTTAGGGACCATTTTCAGTTTTGTAGGGTTTATTTTTAATATTTTTGATTTTTCAAAACACTGCTCTATACGAAAGAGAATGAATAGAAAAAGTCTCAATTTATTATATAGGGTTGTCATTAGTTATCTTATGAGGCTTTAATTATTTTAAAAGCCCAATAGAAATAATGAGTTATTCGACCCAATTTACTTTTATATTTTAAAGTAGGGTTTTGTTGCATTTAACCCTCTCCCGACGCAGCCTTTTTGTGTCTCATCTATTTGTCTCTTCTCACCTTCTCGTCTCTCACTTTCTCTCACTTTCCCGGGGCTGGAGCTTTGTTTAAGAAAAAGGAAACGAGCAAGTATATGTTCTCTGTTCGCAGCAAGCAGCACGGGAGAGAAGAGTTGAAGGATAAAAAAACCATACTTCTGACTCGTTCGCCTCGGACGAGTCAACTCGTAAACAAGTCCTCGTCCGCCTCGAAGATAAAAACTCGTATGTTTCTATTTTTGTGTCTAACTCGTAAGCCTCGACCCGCCACCCGTCCGCCTCGCCTCGACTCGCGAGTCAATTCGTACGAGTCAAATGTTTTTTAAAACACTGGTGGTATGCAAGTCATAGCGTGGATAGAGTTATAAAGAGTAATTAGTATAACAGGAACTGCTGATCTAGGAAGAATTCCTTATCTACTCAAACCAACAAGTTAACTCAACACTCGTGGAAAGAATAAATATTGCATCCTAAAGGGAAACCATCCTAAGTCGTATAAATGCTAAGCTTCAGATGTTTTTTACCATCCAAATGCTAGGGATCTCCAGTCACATGGAATGTACATCATATTAGGTGGATTCATCAGTGCACTTCCTACTCCTATATTATCCATCTTGATGTGGATGAGAAAATTCAAGAAATGTCACGACCACCACTACGAAAGCAGAGATATATTATGGATCCCCAGCACCAGTATACCAAATTAAGAGTCAACTCCACTTCCTAATAAATATCATAATAGCATCAAAAAGCAATGTTCTAAAAGGCGCTAGGCGGTAGGCGGGCGGACAGGGACCTTCTAGCGCCCAGGCCTTGGAGACGGCGGCTAGGCGGCAGGCGCTAAGCGTTTTTTTATATTTTATATTTTATTTATTTTATATATGCATACAAAATGCATAATAATATTCTATTAAAAAATTCTTTTGGGGAGGAATTATTCTATTATGCATAATAAAAAATTCTCATTTTTTATTATTGAAAATACCAAGTAAAAAAACAAAACATTCAACTCTATCAATAAAAGCAAAGCAAAACAAAGCACATTAACATTAATGCAATATTCTTGAGAAAAAAAACAACATTCAAAAAGCAAAAGTCACAAACTAAAGTCAAAACTCCATCTTTTCCTCATCTCCATATCCTTCATCCAATACATGTTCTCGATCCGAGACCCGACCCGCTCCGCCTAGCCCCACTAGACCCGTCTAGCCCGCCTGGACCCGCCTTAGCCCGCCTGGACCCGCCTAAAGCCTCCTACCCGCCTGGCAGAACCGACTATGGGGTAGTCGGGGCGGAGGTCGACCTTCTAGCGCCTAGGCGGCCGCCTAGACCGATTTTTAGAACATTGTCAAAAAGTACTGCAAAACCCTAATATTGTGAAACCACTGGGCTTGGCCACTGGTTCTCTCCATAAGAGAGTATTTTCGGGCTCGACTTCCCACCCCATTTCCTTGTATCGAGTCGAATTTTATAACAACATCTGAGCCTTAATTCCATAATAATTTGGGGTTGGCTAACATGAATCATCCTTGAAAATTGTCAACCACACAACACAAAAAAATCAATTAAGAAGAATGAAATTAATAAATGAAAATATGAAGTGTAAAGAAAAATCAAATCGATCCAAGCGAAAAAGAAAAAAATAGATAAATAAATATATAAAATAAGAATCAAACTCCATCATCCACTCGTATATTTTCCCACCACATTGTTCTCTTCAGCGTCATATTTTCTCCAATTCCGAGAAATCTAATATCGTTTTCAATCATATTTATCCATATTTTCTTAAATCTTCCTCTACCCTTCACAATCTTTTCTCTTTGCCAATCTTCAAGCCTTCTCATTGGGGCATTAATTTCCGTCTCATATGACCAATAGTGTTTTCAATAGAGCGCTTTCGCGCGATCCGCTATCGCACGTTATGGAGTTAAAGCGCTACGTAGTGTTCAGATGCATACACGTTATGACCGTAATGCGGTTAATAGCGTGAACAGCGTATGCTAAAATATTTTCTCCGCTACACTTCCTTTCAATGTTGTAATGATCCTCACTGGTTGTGTATGGTTGAATGCCGAGTATGGGAAATGGTTCAACCTCCTTCTATGTACGAATCGCAAACTTGGATTTTGAAGTCGAGGTTGACGACATTAGTGTTATACTTGAAGAACATAAGAAGGTGTGGTATACACATGGATGTACAATTATGTCTGATGATTGGACCAATGGAAAGACTAGAAGTTTGATCAGTTTTTTAATCTACTTCTTTTTTAAATCTATTGATACATCGGCGTCAATCAAAAATGGTGGGTTGCTTTTTAAATATCTCGATGATGTTGATGAGGTGGGATAGGTTCAAATTATCACAGATAATGCTTCAAATGGTGTTAATGCGGGGAAAAGAATTGAAGAAAAATGAAGAATTTGGTGGACACCATGTGCGGCACAATGCATAATGTTGGAAGATATTGCGAACTTGAAGATTTTTGCGGATACTAGAGCTTGCTAAGGCGGTTGTGAAGTTCATCTATGGCCATAAGACAATACTTTCTTTAATGAGAAAGTATACAAATGGTAAAGAAATTCTTCGCCCGGCGATAACTCGATTTGCTACATGTTCCCCCACTCTTCAAAGCATATAAGAGGTCAAAAGGAAACTGGAACAATTATTCACATTGAATGAGTGAATTAAAACTCCTTTATCTCAAACAACCCAAGGAAAAATTGTAAAGAGAATTGTCATCAATGATGCCAACTTTTTGGGCACATGTTGCATTTTGTGTCAAGAGTGTTGTTCCTTTTGTTTGTGTCTCGAGAGAAGTTGATTTGGAGGAGAGACCGGCAATGGAATATATTTATGAACTTTTGAACAAAGAAAATGAGACAATCGAATTCAATTGTGGGAGCGTCGAGAGAAAGTATATGCCAATTTGGAGGAAAATTGATGCACGTTGGACTACACAACTTCATCATCCTCTACATGCGGCCTGTTATTATTTGAACGCACAATTACGTTATAGGAAAACTTTTTAGGATTGTGATGAAGTGAGAGATGGGTTGTATGGCTGCATGTTGGATGTCCTCCGAAGGCCGTCTTAAAGTGGACATCTAATTGGACTTATATAACAAAGCCCAAGGAGAGTTTGGAACCCCAATGGCCAAAAAAACAAGAATGTTACGGACTCCGGGTAAAATAATTTACTTTTTCACTTTATTATAATGATATCCATGTCTACTATATTAACATTGATTATGTTTTATGTTACTAGCCATGTGGTGGGAATGGTTTCGAAGCAAGGCGCCCGAACGTACTAGTTTTGCCATTCGAGTGTTAAGTCTCACATGTAGTGCTTCAGGGTGTGCAAGAAATTTGAGCACCTTTGAATCGGTAACTATGCTAACTCTACTTGCATATGAATCATTTATTTAAATGCTTTGCATGTTATATGTAACTATTTTTTATAATATTAGATTCATACCAAAAAGAGGAATAGACTCTAACATGCCAAGTTGAATGTATTGGTGCTTGTGAAGTATAACTTGAAGCTTTGAGAGAGAAGTATAAGGAGGAGAAACAAGGTTGACCCCATAACAGTTGATGAAATTGAAGCGGATGACAAATGGATTACCGAAAAGAAAGATCATGTCCTCCACGAAGGCACTAAATGGCTTAAAATGATGAGTTATTTGAAAGTGATCCAATTATTAGTGTGTCCGGGTGATGATTTTGTAAGTCTTTCAGATTCGATTAAACGAGTCGAAAGTGCGATCGAGGATACATCTCTTATTTCAAAAAAGAGAGGGTGGAAGTTCAAGTATATACAAAATTTTTGTTTGTATTACTTCACATATCATGCATTTTTAACTATCGGTTGTCTTGTAAAATTCGGTGGAGCCAAAGGCAAAGGAAAAGAGCACGATTGAGTATTGTTGATGTGGAAGAGGAGACTCGTGATTTTGATCAAATTTTCAAAGCTCCAACAAACTTTGAAAGTGGGAATTTTCCGATTAGTGACACTATTGATGAAGATGATAGTGATATAATATTGGACGATAATGATTACATCTACTTTATGATGATTAATATTATGGTTGTATGGATATTTATTTCATCTATTTGCTAATACATATATATATATATATACTATTTTAAATAACTAATCGACATGTTCGAAGAGCTTACGCTATGCGCTATGCTATTTACGCTACGCTACGCTACGGTGGAACAAAAACGCTACCCACATGAAAAGCGCTATTGAAAACACTGATGGCCGAACCATCTTAACCGATTCTACATCATCTTATCTTCTATACATGAAACTCTTACCTTCTTCGTAATCATCCCATTCAGAGCCGATCTTTTCTTGTATAGCCACACATCCACCATAGTATACGTATTCTCCGCGACATTCATCTTTTGAAAGTGACACAATTTCACTGTCCAACAGTCGGTGCCATATAACGGTGCAGACCTAATTGCCGTGTGGTAGATTTTACTCTTTAGTCTATGAGGCATGCCGTGATTATATAGCAACCCTGTGGCTATGATATCCCTACATTTGCCATGTGGCTATGAAATCCCTACATTTGCCATGATATCCACTGAAAACACAGTTCTTAAACGTAAGGAGACAAGTAAAACACATAAAGCTAGGGAACAAACTATCTCTACTACTTTATGAAGCACCTGCAGAACATACCAGTATTCACCGAGGCACACCTTTTCTTGACCAAAGCACCACCCAACACAGCACCATCCCACTCACTCCCGATTCTTTTCCCATTTCATTTCAATTTTCCGATTCTCTCGCCTTTCAAGCTGCATTGCTGCTTCTTTTTTAAACAAGGCATTGAAATCGTGCTCCCCCACATAATCCCCCGTCGAGGCCCTGCTGTGTGAAGTGTCTGTCGAAGCATCTGAAGAACACGAAGCATTCAGCAACAAGTTCGTAGCTGCTGGTTCATAATCTAGGCGACACTACTTGTGTTCCTCCTAAAACCTATCGGCGACAAAAATTTCTCCAGAAATGTCGCCGAAGAATTATTCCTCTTCGGATTCTGGCAACTTTTCTGTCTTTTCACTTCAGCTTGATAAACGGCTTCGTAATTCAACGTCCCTGGATTTATTTCCGGTCAACTCACCAGAGTTAGGATTCCCTAACTAGTCCGCAAGTGGAATTTTCAGGATGGGCATTGCGTGAAGTAAATTAGGGCTTTCTGATTGAGGCTTGGAAAGTCGTTGCGGTGCAGTGGTGGTGATAGTAGAGGAATTGGCATCCTACAGAGAGAAATGAGAAACTGCGTCTGGGAGTACGCGGGCTGGTGGCTAAGGAAAAATTGTTGCGGCGGTGGATCAACGGCGGCTAATTATGGATGTTTCTGGACAGAGAAATGCCTTATTTGGGTTAGCGGTTAACGGTGGGTTGTATTAGTTGGTTTCATATCTGCTTCAAAAAAATTAGTAAAAATTAATTATTAAGGATGGGTGTGAGTCGGGTCGGAGGCGGGGCGATCGTGGAACAGTATGGTATATTTTGTTGGTGAATCTAATTTTTTTCACCATAATTTTGTATTTTAGAAATGAGATTTTTGTCTTTGTCAAAAAAAAAAAAAGAAATAAGATTTTGTTTGATACGAAAAAGTTTATCGACACAACAATATTTGTATTTGTTGTAAATAATTCATGTCTTTAATAAAGACTAATATGTTTCTGAAACCTTAGATTTGTACTTGTAAATAAAGGTTTATGGTTTTCATAATGAATACAGAATTTTATTGGTGGCTCTCATCTTCTTTCATATTTTCCTCTTTCTCTCATAATTAGCGCACACTACTCTCATGGTTAGCGCGTGTTAACGGGATCGTCCAATAGTCCAGTAGCTCTTGTCCTAAGACGTTAGCGCGCGCTACTACAGAATTAGCGCGCTCTACGACCAGCATTAGCGTGCGCTACAGACAGTATCAGCGTGCGCTGCCTGTTCAGTCCTGTCCGGAGTCCAAAACCTCAAAAATATTCCGCCCTTACTGGAGTACCGAATTAGCGCGCGCTGCCACACACCTAGCGCGCTAAGCCTCCACAATAGCGTGTGCTAAACTGCTCGTCCAGAAAGCAGAAACAACCTAAAGCCACTGCTGTACTCGAGTCATTAGCGCGCGCTACAAGACGATTATAACGTGCGCTGCACAACGAAACTAGCGCGCTACGCAACGAAATTAGCGCGCGCTAACGAGTGCAGATCGTAGTACAGACAGCACTCAGAGATGGAAAACGGCGAATTCTTCCCCGGATGAAAAACAACGTGCACCCGACACCAAACAACGGACTGAAGAAGACACACGAACGACGAATTCGAGTCAGAACTGAAGCGCTAAAAGAAAATACGATTCTGACTACACAAGGGTTCGGAAAACGACAACGATAGTAATTGCCCCATAACTTAGGAAAATTACAAAACGACCCCAAAACATCCTAAATACACGATAAAACACCAAATAAAAGCTCACAACATGCATAATAACATAAGACGGATTTGCGGCAACCCCGAAACGATGGTTTTGAACAACGATTACGAGAATCGAACCAAATAGCGACGAAAACGACATTGAACACGGAATCGAGTACAACAGGTCCGAAACAAAGCTCTGATGGCAAAAAGTCCAGTATTAAATATTCTCGAAATATCCATACGGTTACAAGCGAGTCACTAAAAACGAAAAATACACCAAAATAAAAATTACCGGAAAAAGGAAAAATGCGGATATTACACTTATAATGTATATTATACAATAAATTTAATGAAACTGATAATTAAACTTTTATGATTTATATTATTAATTAAGATATTATATTATTATAGAATAATAATATAATGTAATAAAAAGTATATTACATTATATTAAAAATTTTAATATGTATATATAATTTTATATATTACAATGTATTTGTAGAATTATATTACATTATATATTAAAAATTATAATACATACATATTGTTTTATGAATTATATTGTATTTGTAGAATTATATTATATATAAAAAATTTTAATTTATATATTATATAAAAAAATTAATCATGCTGAAAATTTTAAATTTGCAACATACATTAAATATTACTAATCAGTTATATTATTTGTTGATGATATACGGTAATGAAAATTATCACATTATATATCAAAAATTATAATATATAGTGATATTTTCAAAAAATATAATATATTTGTAGAATTATATTATATATATATATATATATATTAAATATTATAATTACACTGTATAATAAATTAATCAAATGAAACTTTAAAATTTATATTGTACATTGAAAATATTAATATTATAATATAATAAAACTTATATTACATCAAGTATAATGTATTTATAGAATTTATCTTATATAAATTAAAGTTTCATTTGATTAAATTATTATACAATATAATTATAATGTTTATATATTTATATATATATATAATATAATTCTATAAGTACATTATATTTCGTGAAATTATAATCATATACTATAATTTTTTATATATAATGTGACAATTTTCATTACACTATATTATCAACATGATATAACCTATTAATATTTAATATATATTATAAATTTGTAATTTTCAGCGCGATTTAGTATTCTATATAATATATATATATATTATAATTTTTCATATATAATATAATTCTACAAATACAATATAATTGGTAAAACAATATATATGTATAATTTTCAATACATAATGTAATATACTCTTTAATATTAATATATAATAAAATATATTAATATTCAATATATTGCACATTTAACAGCGGTTCTAGAAAGAACTGCTATTAAATGGGCAATTTTAACAACGGTTCTTTTAGAACCACTGTTAAATGATAATTTTAACATCGGTTTCTTTGGAATTGATGTCAAAATGCCAAAACTTCATTTTAACAGCAGTTTCTTTAGAACCGCTGTTAAAGTGCTGCTGTTAAATGCTGTTTTTGTAGTAGTGTACGGTGTTTGTAGTTCACCTGAATAATGATACATTGAAGAAGATATGATGAAGTATATTTCTTTTTCGCTCGTGACTACAAGTGATGTCTCGATCAGGGGGAGAAATGATATAAAATAATGTTGTCTGGTGTGGAGTTTTTATAAAGAAGATAAATAATGGATTTACAATTATAGCAGTGTTGATGATTTAAACTTAATTGGGACTCCTGAAGAGCTCAATAAACTCACACTGAAAATCTATAAAGTAAGTCTTACTAGCAACATCTCACAATATTATGAAATAATTGCAATACGTAAAGCAAGCTGGGAATGGTTAATTAGCCTTTTTTTGAATGGTTAATTAGCTTAACCACAACTAATATCAAATCTTCAAAGGAGATGGCATGTATCGTCAACCTATGAGTTCGAGATTGCAACTTGCACTGATATGATACCCATGCTAATTCACGGAGGATTTTTGAAATGCCTTAAGCATATTTATATAAAAATATGCGTTGCATTCTTTTTCTATTGGTTGAAGTTTTAGCCAATTGGATTTTTCTAGCAAAGTTTTTAACGTGGCAACTAGGATGCCGTATTAACATGAATGGTGTACTTTTTTCCCTTCATTAGGATTTTTCTCACTGAGTTCTCGTAATAAAATTTTGATGAGGCATATTCATGAAATAATAATGATGTTACAGAGATCAGTTATTCCTCAAGATTTGAAGTAGTTGTACTCCTTTTCATTCGATCAAGTTTTTCCCACATGGTTTTCTTTGCTAGGTTTTGATGAGGCAACACACGAATACTCCTATAAGAATTATCTATATACGAAGAAAATTATACTCTTATGATAGCTCAGTTTTTGTCCCATGAGTTTTTACTGAGGCAGCATATGAATATTGATATAAGAATGATCGATATGAAGGGAAGCAAATTCATTATTATATATTGCTCAGGACTTTTTTCCTAACGGCAGTATGATGCAGCAATTTATGCGTGTCACAAACTCCACTTTGGGATTTTTTATCCCCTTGAGTATTTCTTCAAACTAGTTCAGCAAATTTTATGTAAATATTCTTTCAAGGGGAGTGTTGTAAATAAGTCATGTATTTAGTGAACGACTAATATACCCTTGAAACCTTAGATTTGTACTTATAAAAATAGAGGCCTATGACCTTCATAATGAATATACAATTTCATTGGTGTCCCCCATCTTCTCTCATACTTCTATTTTTCTCTCAATGTTTGTAACAATATTGTGTTTGTTTCAATTAAAGGTGGCCAATAGGCTATCCGGACTTGGTTGAGGGCGGGCTAGATTGAAGTGATGGAGAACATGACTAGTCTATCTGGGACGTGGGTCGGTCTGGTTGCGGCAGTGCTAGATTGTTCTAGCCCATGTATGGTTTATTATTGGGTTTGGATGTATCTTAGCGGGCCAGTTCGGGCCAGGGGGCATAAAAAGATAAAACTAAAAAAATATTGGAAAGAAAGAAATAAGTGAAAATATGAACATATAAAATTAAAAACTTAAAAATAAGAAGAAAAAAAACTGGCCTGCGGCCAGGAGTCCCTTTTTTTTTTTTTACGTCAGACTAGCGGCCTACGTTTCGATAGGCCCTCCGATGACCGAATAGTTTTTTTGGTACGTTAGGCCGTCAGTCTACTTCCTGGCAGGCCATCGTCAGCGGTTGTCCCTTTTTTTTTTTACGCCAGGCCCACCGACCTGCTTCTCACAGGCAACCACCAGTGGCCGACAGACCTCCGGCTGCCCGTCTCCTGCTTTCCAGTGGCCGACTACTTTTTTTACCTGTCGGGCATGATTTTCGGGAACCAACATATTTCTTTTTCTAGCAAGGTAATTTGGTGATTTAATTATTTTAGTTCAATTATGGTATCGCCACCATGCCACTATGGCCCGAGTTATCTCTAATTTGACATAAAATAGAAATAAAAATTCTAGATAGAATTGAGGAAGTTTGGATTTTAGCAAACTTCTGAGGGATTTAAACTCAGTACTCGGTTCGTTTTTTATTATATTTTTTGAGGAATCAGAGTTGAATTGAACTAATGAAACCAAATCCGTTCTTTCGATTATCCAAAGAATCGAAAAAAATGAAAAATAAAAGCCCAAGAATTAAAAATATACATCAAAAACCATATTGCAACTGAAAAAATGACATAAAAAAAAGGTGAGAGGTGTTCCGGGAATATTATTCCCGTGATGTGTCTTACCTAATACTGATTGTAGATACATAGATGGAAGGTTCTAGATCCTTCTAGAGGTAGTAGGATCCTATTAGATGTCTTACCTTATCTATGAATCCTATGTATGGAAGGACTCTCATTGTAATGCATATATAAAAGCCCCTCTATTCATTGTTATCAATACAATTGATCGACTCTATTTACAGTCTTTTTACTTTCTCCTGAAACACGTTATCAGCACGTAATCTACCACCAGAGCTATAAAAAATCCAAAATTAAAAAAAAAAATCGCGGCCGAAAACCCTAAATTCCACCGCGCCGCGCCGCTCCCCAATCCAGATCTGCAAACCAGATCGCCGCCGCCGGACATCAGATCTGATTTGCCCAACAACTGCTCGCGACGCAGCCCAATCCCCCTGCCCACATCTTCGTTTTCTTCCCGTTTGTGACCCAGCTGCGCGTCTAATCCTATCTTCCCATCTCTCTCCTCGTCTGAACCCTAATCTGGATTTGACGATTTGCTGTTTTAGAACCCAAGGCTTGAGAATCGCTGCGTCTTAATCAAAATATAGTTGTTCGAGGCAATTATGGAAGGCCCTGCTGCGGTGTCGTCTCCTCCCTCATCGGAGGACTGTCCTAGGTCGTGGGAGATTACTGATGTGGAGGCCAGCATGTGCCGGCTCATGCTTTCCTCGACGAAGGATTCTGTTACTAGAAGTAATAATCAAGATGAGATAGCTGAGGGCTCAGGTTCGGGTTCGAGTTTAAAGTTGTGTTCTGGTCGTCGGATGATTTGGTTAACACAGTGGATCAGTTTTTGCGGGAAGCCATACAGAATCCGTTTTTTTTTCTCCAGTCCGTTTTTCTACCCCAATTCAACCCGTTTATGTCCCTTCACGAAGTAAGAACTACAAGTTCAACAGTGGAGATCTGATCCGGAACAATATTTCTCGATGAAACTGTATGCGAAAGAAAAAAACGAGAGACGGGAATTTCCGCGCGTAAATTTTCTGCACAGCGCAGTCGTACTAAAAACATGTTTCCCGATTCGTTAACCGTCAGATCGGTGTGAAATTTTGACAGCAACTTCCCAACACAAATATCTGTATATTCAATGGTGAAGATCGGATTATGAGTAATATTGATTACTGAATCTGCCGCCGAACAGAAGCAGATTTTTACGAGGAAATTTGGAGATCCGACCTCATCCAATACCGAGCTGCTGCATCGCCGCGCTCGAGTCCTTTTTCGGCCGAATTATCGAGCCCAGTAGCCCTATCCGGGCGTTTCTCAACTCTCCATCTTTTCCTAATTAATGATTCATTTGTTCATTAATTTGTACACTTATGAATCTTACCATGTTTATGTTTTACGTGTATATAGGAAAATACGTCGCTCATGATGATCTGCACGCTATGGAGAAAAGCCATATTTATTATCCCGTTCAAGAATCAAAGTAAATATGGAACCGAGTACCACGAAAATATGTTGCTCATATGGAGAGAAGCTCCCGTTCAAGGATCAAAGCAAATATGGAACCAAATACCCGTATTAAAATTCTCGTTTTTCAATTCCTCTCTTTTGGGAATTTTTTTTTGGGGAATTGGGTATTTGGGTTCTTTATCTTCCACGCTACTTTGCGGTGGATGAGACTATGAGAGGTGGTATCACTCGCATATGTCGAAGTAAACTGTGTGACAGTCCTGGGGGAGTCACGAATAATTGTTGAAAGTCGATATTTGTGGTTGTTGCATACACCACGTTTTGGGTGCGATTTGACGTCGCCGTTTTGTCGATTTTAAACCAATAATTAAATAAAATGAATATTGTCGGTAACGGTAAAGTTATGACTTGTTCATGATTAGTCACGGAATTGTGACGTACAAATGGGACAAACATCGATTGCGACGGATATGTCGTGGTTAAAATCGATTTGTGACGGATTTGTCACGATGAATTGAGCGACCACCACGTTGGTCTTGACCCAATCCCATACTTGGAAAACTCCATCTTTCATCTTATTAAAATAAAATATTACATGTGGGTGTAGACATGCAGCGTCTCCTTGTAATATAATATATGAAAGAGTGTAAGAGTAATTCTCATGAATTTTAACATGTAAAGCAATGGCATATTGCGATAAATACATGAATTCGTTGACCTCGATTATAGTTCGTGTGACTATAGGTCCGAATACTTTTCCAAGTATTTGTAAAGGCATGTGCCTTATACATTTGACTATGTTTAGTCGATCTTATTGGATGGTCAAGACGAGTTGGTTATGGTATATTCATTATGTCTCATGGTTCAAAATGCTTAATATTGATGCACCGCGTTGCATCCATATAACATGGCTATTATGACGTATACTTGCAAATTGAGAATTAAAATTCTTGGTTGATTTGATGCACTTTGGTGGATTTTGTCTACACTTTGATCATGACTAGGCGCATCCTCCTTGGTATTTGTTTATGCTTTGAAAGTTCAAACGGAATCAGGGGTTTTTAAACAGCCTTTTCTGTACCGACATTCCTACTTTCTCTGCAAGTATACCAAGTTGGAGTTACCAAAAGGATCATTAGCCGAGATAAGAAATCGAACACCCTGCTGCGTTTAAACGCACCTATGGCTGTCATTGCCATGTTTTTGCATCAACACTTATGCCATTGGATATGGTCTCAACCTTGTTTTCTCACTAAACTTGGGAAATACTAAAGCAGCTAATTAAAACATGCACTGTGATCTGAGTTTAATGATCCGTGTGGTGCACAATATATGGATAGAAAGATACGGAAGTATAGTTTCCATAACATCTGACCGTTCGTCCATAGACTTCCTAACAAGGGAGTTATCGCTGTTTTAGTGAAGAAAGGTCAAGCTGCACGGAATTTTATTTCCAGCGATTGTGCTAACTTTTGTCCCAACCAACTTGGTTCCCATCTTAAATTTGCAAGTGGTCTTATGACACATATTTTTCAACCTCTTTTTGGCCGAATTTGCCATAGATGATGCAATTTTTGATATACGTTGTACGCTAAACTATCATCTTTCAAATGTTGAAAAACAGTTTCTTTGGGGAAGCCCAAAATACGCACCCTTATAAGAAGGTCGAGCGTATGCATGGTAGTTTTACACCATGCTTGTATCGTGATTTTGCCCCTTAGGCATATAATCTTGCCATGTTATGCACTCAATATGATAGATCATTTTGATCGTATCTCGTATAAAATCTCTATGTTGTTAGAGTGTTCGCTATGCTCATATTTGTAAAATTTTGCAAGCGAAATTGAGTGCGTATTAAGCTATTTTCAAGGAACACGATATTTTTGGATTTTGTGTTATTAATCCATTGTGACTATGATGAGTAGGTCATCACAATCAATCACTACTATGAAAACAGGATACGACATCGGTTTTTTTAGTTGTTTCACATCGGTTATAAAACCGATGTCGTATCTACCGATGTCGTTTTTTTACATCGGTTTACAACCGATGTAAATTCACATCGGTTTTAGCCGATGTGAAAAATTCTAATTCACATCGGTTTTCAACCGATGTAAATAACTATTAATTCACATCGGTTATAACCGATGTGAATTTACATCGGTTGTAAACCGATGTTAATAATTCTAATTCACATCGGTTTTCAACCGATGTAAATAACTCTTAATTCACATCGGTTATAACCGATGTTAATAACACTTAATTCACATCGGTTTCTAACCGATGTGGATTGTTCCCAGTCAATTCCTGTATAAAAAAATTGGCCCAACCTACACCAATAATTTTTTCTGATCAGAAATGAAAACAACCAAACATCTCAAACGAAAACCAACCAAACAACATCTCAAACAACAACCAACCAAACATAATTTTTAAGCAACAAATGTATTATGAACTATGAAGCAAAGAATTTTGTAACTATCTCAACGGTTTACAACAAGCATTACCAACTAACTACAAAATAAAAATATACATCCTTATAAAAGTCCCAAAAACTTTTAACTTCATGAACTTACCGATTCGAGAATAACAAGAACCAACCGTTTGTATGTCATAGAAAAATCTAAACAAATTTGGTAAGAAAATATTTCGCCCATTGCGTTCGAATTTCTTTAATGCTCTCTTCAGGAAGCGCTTGAGTATCACTAAATATCTATCATATAATTTATGAAAATACTTTTCAGTTCAAAAACAGAAAAAAAAAAAATATGATTAATTGGACTTGATAAAATTACCTCCATCCAATTTTCTGCAATCCCAGCCTGAACTATGGTCCGCATCCAGTTCATGACATAATATCCACACTCCCAATGTAATATCCGCAAATTCGATTTCCGGTAATTTTCATTTTCCGGCGGAGGTCCGCTTCGACAACTCGCTTGTCGCTGTTTTGGAATTCTGAACCTATTTTTGTTCTTGGAGTTTCTCCGCTTAGACGGGTCTCGATGATGTTTTTACGTAATTTCATCTTGTGTTATATTTTGTCTCATGTGTATTTGTCTCTCGTTAAACTCGTTCGATTTCGTCATTTTCTTACTTCCATGAGTTCGTATGATTGAGTAGAGCATGTTGTGAGTTTCGGATTGTTAATCCGACGTTGTATCGTGATTTTCGGATGTTTGGGCCGTTTGTGTAATTTCCTAGAAGTTTAGGGAATTTGTCCCTTGTTCGACTTTGGTTGTGCACCTCAGATCTTTTTGGGGTTCCGTACTTCCATTTCGTGTTATTGTTGCCCAAAAATCGATTTCTAATGCTTTTATTCTCTTTCCTGATCAATTTTCGTCATTTTGGGACTGAGGGGGTGTGGGCGCGGCACAAGGATTGTGATCAGCCGCACACATTACCGATTGTTGGCCAAGCGAGTCAGACTGCAGCCGCGGCACACAGTAGCCGCGGCACACTTGTCCGGCCGCAGACACCCGTGTGGCACTGCCGGTTAAAACCTCTCAGATCAGCGTGCCCCAAGATCCGCAGATGCCGCGGCACATGCCGAGTCCGAGCCGCGGCACACTCCGAATGAGCCGCGGCACAACGAGCGGTCACCACCACCTCGGGCGCAATTTTTGCCCCGTGCCGCGGCAAGACGCTTTAGCTGAGCCGCGGCACACAATGCGGCCGCTATATCTGCGTTTTGCGAGATTCACACATTCTTTCCTCCCTTCCACCGTGCGCGAGAGAGAGAGGGTTGAGAGGGGATTTCTTCTCCATCCACCCTTTTGATTGTGTGTTTATCAACATCATCCTTCGATCATGTGGCTCGGATTGCGGATCTAACACGTGGTTTTCGGATTTGAGTGCTTGATTCTTCAAGAGGTAAGCACTCCTTTGACCCTAGTATGATTTTTGGGGAGGGTTTGGTGGTGATCTTGTGTTTTAATCCGAATTAACCGATGTTGTTGTTAGATTTTGATAGTACTCTCGTGACCCTTGGTTTTCTTGTTTTTGGTTGGGATGAAATCCCGTTAGTTCACCGTTAACCGATTTCAATTCCCTACGCACTCTTGGTGTCCGATGAATTGTCCCAACGGGTAGAACTAGGAGGAATTTCTTCGTATTCATGATGTGAGATTGATTGTATATCATTATTGTGTTAGGGCCGGATTTGAGGGGATTGTTCGGACCTAAACCTATTCCTTCATCGTCTCCTTCACGCCGTATTACCAAGGCAAGTACCTCGATATACGAAGTGTAACTGCGTGAAATCATTGTTGTCGAAGTGTATGAGTTTATATGTATATATATATGTATATGTATGTGTATATATATATGTATTAGATATATATTTATATGATAAAAATAAGAATGTATATACGTATATTGATATGCATGCTTATGTCGGTGATCGACGAGTGATGAATGCTAACACTAGTTGACGTACTCAACTTGGATTGAGGGATGAACTATAGTCATTCATATAATATAGTAAGGTTATATATATATATATATATATATATATATATATATATATATATATATCTATGTGCGGTATTGATTGGTTATGCTTGAACGCTTATTGTGATTGAGTTGATTAATAACGTGCGTGTTCCTGTCTACTTGTGTGGTTATGGACTGGCGGAGAAATTGTGTGACTTGATGTACCGAGTTGAAAATTGTTGTGACATTTGTTCATGTGCTGGATGTTTGTGATAATGTGGATACGTGTTGTGAGAAACGTCGTATCCGGAACCTCGAGGGCGGGCGTGCACTCCGGCACAGTGTATGCTGCAATGTGCGGCTCCATATGGGTGGTGAACGCCGATGTCACCTAATGCGCGTGCAAGGGGCGGCTCTTGCGGGAGTGACGCCGGTGCGGTGACATGTTCAAGGAGCGGCCAACATGATGGAAGTGAACGCCGGTACACAGGTGCGCAAGGGAGGCGCTGTGCTTATTGGTTACGGGTATTTGAGTGATAGCTAAGACCCCGATACCGAACGATGTTCGTATCTCAAATTCTTTCAACTCACTTTTAATGTTTGTCTTGATACAGACCGCAATCCGTGTTTTTGAAAGCTTGTTTCAAATTGTTTTAAAGCGTTGGTATCAGGGTTAGTTAACCACGGAGGTTTGACGAAATCTTCGAGGGTTAATTAATCGGGGGTCTTGAGCAGGATATGTCGAATGAGAGTTCTGTACCTTTGATTGTATTGTGGTGCTATTCTGTGTATTGGGTCGAGGACCCTGTGGAATGTTGAGATGATTGGTTTCGTGATGATGTTATTTGGAATGGGTTGAGAACCCTGTGAGATGTTGTAATGATTTCGTTTGTGACGGTGTTCTATAAATTGGGTCGAGAACCCCAAATAAGTTGACTTGGTTTTTGTGTAATCGTTTTCCATACGCTGGGTCAAGGACCCGAGAGTTTTTTTGAAATTATTTCCAAAAGTATTCCCATTCGATTTTAAAAACCCCTAAACGGCCCGAGTCAATAATAATGTTTGCAAACTATCTTATCAAAATACTTTTCCTTTTACAAAAGGGATCTTCCTGACTCCTTGGGCTCGTCTAAAGTTTCTTGAATGTTATTTTCCATAAGGAGAATATGACTATGTGATTACCTTTCACCTCGTGTATGCGAGTGTTATTCTGTGCTGACTGTGGGAATGTATGGTTTGTGTTAAGGCTTCACGGCGGTTGAATTTTGTGTTATTCTTGTTCGTATATCTTGTATATTATGTACTTGCACTAGCAAAATCAGGTTGCTAACCCCGAGTTTTCGGGGGTGGGTGCTGTTATGCGCTCGAGTTTTGGCAATCGGGAGCGATCACGGATCGGCTTGGAAGGAGATGGAAGACGACGATGCTAATCACACCGAGTCGAGTCTTTTCTTTTGTATCATTTTGGTCGGTATTTCTCTGTCGTTCGAGTATTCACCCTTGCATGGGTGTAATTATCATTTATTAAATTGAGTTGTCATTCTTTTCTGTGTTCAAGTTTATTGTTGTCATTGTAATATGAATGTCGTTAGTTTCTGAATTGGTTTATGACCTTGTCGGTCTGCTTTGTATTAAATTTTGACCCCGGTCGGTCAATCTATGAGTAGTCTTTTGGAGTTTAGCCTGGTGGATCCTTGTGATAAGGGTCTACGGCCTGTGACATTCCCGGTCGTATTCTGGGGGTGTTACATTTATGGTATCAGAGCTTAGGTTTGCGAAAAACCTAGGCCGTTGGGTCAAGTCCATGTCTTGTGTAAGTCGCGCGCATCAGAGTTGTGATTAGTATCGTGGTTCCGACATCATCTTCCGGCAATCCGTGATGGTAAGCCTCCCGATCGTAAGTCCCCTTATATACGTATTCGATTACATTGTGCTAATATGCTTAATGTGAACTAGGAATTGGAACTTGTTGGTGATATTATCGTTTTAGGATATAACATGCGTATGCGGTCCGAGTATAAATAGTTACGTAGTATGCTTCGGAAGTCGAGCATGTTTATCTGTTTCGGTACTTTATTAGAATGAATTTACGAATGATAATTTTATCCACCGCATGAGTATTTTAAGATGGTTTTTGTTATCTTGCAAACCGAGTGTTGATATTTTGGTCTTGCATGTTTTGATAGTATTCGTATGACGGTATTTGATATTTTAAAAATGACTTTTGTGAGTATTTGAGAATATTACCGACTTCGGCCTTTTTGGCATTTTGATCATTTTTTTTTATAATTTTTAGCCTGGTGGGTTCCGGCACGGGGCCCACGGCGCTGTAATATCACGAATATTTTAAAGCAATACTTTGAAATTTTCTAACATTGTGTAAAGTCATGATTTAATACCGTCATGTTAAATGGTCACGTATCTCGGTGGAAAATTCTTTCGAATAAACATTTTGGAAGAAGAGGAAAGATTTTCAAAATTTTGATATTTGGGACTCAACATTTTTGAAATATTCCAAATTAGTTACGAATTAATTTTCGATTTCTTTTTTTTTTCTTTTATTCATCACTCGTAAATAATTTTTAGAGTCATTATGTAAACTTCCTCTTCCGAAATAAAAGACAGTGTTTACAAGTCTTGGGCGCAACGTGACTAGCCCTTTTTCAAAAAAATTGTTTTCATTAAGTGCATACATATAATGATCGTCCTCGTCGAGGAACTCGAACTTGACTTCATAAAACTTTATGCTTTACGATATTACCGTTATTCTATAGATGTTAACTAAACCTTGCGTTGATAAGGGTGGTATACTGTACGACTGATTATTTGATAATGCTGAATGGTACTATCTGTATTAGTATGTCGAGCCTTGGCGGACGTAAGCGTGATGACGGAAGTGGAAACGACAAGGTGGTTCGTACGACAACTATCCATGCTACAGTGAGGGAGTATCGAGATCAAACGATATCCTATGAAATCTCCTCAGTAATCGAGCCCACGAGCGAAGCAAAGAGACCGAGGGTATCGGGAAAATTTCTGGGCGGTGAGGAGACTAAGGCTCCCAAGCCCTTACGTTGTTCGAAAGCGTCATCTTCGCGGTCGGGAGTGAACGCTGGAAATCCCAAACCAAAGACGGTGACTCGCGGTAAGAAGAGGAGATGTTTCAATCAGAATCGCTGTGGACATGTTCGCGCAAATTGTCCCTCTCCACTCTTGACTTGTTACGGTGTGGGTGTGAAGGTCATCGGGAGAAACACCGTGAGACAGCTTCCGAATTGGCAAAGAATGCCGCCCGAGAGAGAGCAGAGCTAGTGATCGGAGAATGTCCAAACCCTATGTTTCCTTCAAGAGCCTAACATGGAAGGATGAATATTTTGCAATATGTCCTAATTGTTCTTTATTTTGAACAATCGTGACTTTGATCGTTCTTCATTTCATTGCTCTATATTTCCAACTCTTGTTGTTCTAAGTTTGGGATCGAAATACCTTTTAGTATGGGGAAGTGTATTACCCGTACTTTCCTTGGTATTTTCGGCATTGTATGATTTTTCATTGTTGGTAACTCAATTATGATCCTCTCGACGATTTTAAACTATCTTGTTCTACTTAGCTTGCCGTCCTCCGAACGAATTTCGGAGCTGTTTTGTTAAAACCCGTGAATTATTGTGGTCTTTCCATATCTGAACCTAATTCTTGCAAATTTTGTTCGGAACTATTATTCCCACGCGTGCAATTGACACTTCCGAATGTGTTATGAACTTGGATTGTGGTTGGTTGAGCTCGAAACATGATTTTCAGGACGTCTGAACTATTTTGTGATTTTCTTAACTCTGGGAGCTTTGGTATCCTAATTCATACTCCTTCACCTCAACTTATCGTGTTCCCATACATTTTTATCGCCTCGACTCACGTATCAGATGCTTGCTAGGTTAGTTCATCGTATTTCTGGAACCTTGCATTCGCACTTTGCTCGTGATGATTTGGGGCTGAGCAAGTAGTTATTTCCTTGATTGTTCCGCCGCTCTCTATTTTAAGTTTCGGGACGAAACTTCTTTTAAGGAGGGTAGAATGTAATATCCGCAAATTCGATTTCCGGTAATTTTCATTTTCCGGCGGAGGTCCGCTTCGACAACTCGCTTGTCGCTGTTTTGGAATTCTGAACCTATTTTTGTTCTTGGAGTTTCTCCGCTTAGACGGGTCTCGATGATGTTTTTACGTAATTTCATCTTGTGTTATATTTTGTCTCATGTGTATTTGTCTCTCATTAAACTCGTTCGATTTCGTCATTTTCTTACTTCCATGAGTTCGTATGATTGAGTAGAGCATGTTGTGAGTTTCGGATTGTTAATCCGACGTTGTATCGTGATTTTCGGATGTTTGGGCCGTTTGTGTAATTTCCTAGAAGTTTAGGGAATTTGTCCCTTGTTCGACTTTGGTTGTGCACCTCAGATCATTTTGGGGTTCCGTACTTCCATTTCGTGTTATTGTTGCCCAAATATCGATTCCTATTGCTTTTATTCTCTTTCCGGATCATTTTTCGTCATTTTTGGGACCCGAGGGGGGGTGTGGGCCGCGGCACAAGGATGGTGCGCACACATTACCTGATTGTTGGCCAAGGTGTGCCGTGTGCCGCGGCACAAGGTTTGTGAGCCGCGGACACCTGGTAGTCGATGCCGCGGCACACTTGTCCGGCCGCGGCACACCCGTGTGGCACCTGCCGGTTAAAACCTCCTGTACCGCGTGTCCCGGCACAGTCCGGCAGTGCCGCGGCACATGCCGAGTCTGAGCCGCGGCACACACCGAATGAGCCGCGGCACAACGAGCGGTCACCCCACAGGCGCAATTTTTGGCCTGTGCCGCGGCAGCTTTGAGCGGCACACAATGCGGTCAGCGCTATATCTGTGCGTTTTCAGCGAGATTCACACATTCTTTCCTCCCTTCCACCGTGCGCGAGAGAGAGAGGGTTGAGAGGGGGATTTCTTCTCCATCCACCCTTTTGATTGTGTGTTTTTCTTCATCTTCCTTCGATCATGTGGCTCGGATTGCGGATCTAACACGTGGTTTTCGGATTTGAGTGCTTGATTCTTCAAGAGGTAAGCACTCCTTTGACCCTAGTATGATTTTTGGGGAGGGTTTGGTGGTGATCTTGTGTTTTAATCCGAATTAACCGATGTTGTTGTTAGATTTTGATAGTACTCTCGTGACCCTTGGTTTTCTTGTTTTTGGTTGGGATGAAATCCCGTTAGTTCACCGTTAACCGATTTCAATTCCCTACGCACTCTTGGTGTCCGATGAATTGTCCCAACGGGTAGAACTAGGAGGAATTTCTTCGTATTCATGATGTGAGATTGATTGTATATCATTATTGTGTTAGGGCCGGATTTGAGGGGATTGTTCGGACCTAAACCTATTCCTTCATCGTCTCCTTCACGCCGTATTACCAAGGCAAGTACCTCGATATACGAAGTGTAACTGCGTGAAATCATTGTTGTCGAAGTGTATGAGTTTATATGTATATATATATATATGTATATGTATGTGTATATATATATGTATTATATATATTTATATGATAAAAATAAGTATGTATATACGTATATTGATATGCATGCTTATGTCGGTGATCGACGAGTGATGAATGCTAACACTAGTTGACGTACTCAACTTGGATTGAGGGATGAACTATAGTCATTTATATAATATAGTAAGGTTATATATATATATATCTATGTGCGGTATTGATTGGTTATGCTTGAACGCTTATTGTGATTGAGTTGATTAATAACGTGCGTGTTCCTGTCTACTTGTGTGGTTATGGACTGGCGGAGAAATTGTGTGACTTGATGTACCGAGTTGAAAATTGTTGTGACATTTGTTCATGTGCTGGATGTTTGTGATAATGTGGATACGTGTTGTGAGAAACGTCGTATCCGGGAACCTCGAGGGCGGGCGTGCACTCCGGCACAGTGTATGCTGCAATGTGCGGCTCCATATGGGTGGTGAACGCCGATGTCACCTAATGCGCGTGCAAGGGGCGGCTCTTGCGGGAGTGATGCCGGTGCGGTGACATGTTCAAGGAGCGGCCAACATGATGGAAGTGAACGCCGGTACACAGGTGCGCAAGGGAGGCGCCTGGCAGGCTTATTGGTTACGGGTATTTGAGTGATAGCTAAGACCCCGATACCGAACGATGTTCGTATCTCAAATTCTTTCAACTCACTTTTAATGTTTGTCTTGATACAGACCGCAATCCGTGTTTTTGAAAGCTTGTTTCAAATTGTTTTAAAGCGTTGGTATCAGGGTTAGTTAACCACGGAGGTTTGACGAAATCTCCGAGGGTTAATTAATCGGGGGTCTTGAGCAGGATATGTCGAATGAGAGTTCTGTACCTTTGATTGTATTGTGGTGCTATTCTGTGTATTGGGTCGAGGACCCTGTGGAATGTTAAGATGATTGGTTTCGTGATGATGTTATTTGGAATGGGTTGAGAACCCTGTGAGATGTTGTAATGATTTCGTTTGTGACGGTGTTCTATAAATTGGGTCGAGAACCCCAAATAAGTTGACTTGGTTTTTGTGTAATCGTTTTCCATACGCTGGGTCAAGGACCCGAGAGTTTTTTTGAAATTATTTCCAAAAGTATTCCCATTCGATTTTAAAAACCCCTAAACGGCCCGAGTCAATAATAATGTTTGCAAACTATCTTATCAAAATACTTTTCCTTTTACAAAAGGGATCTTCCTGACTCCTTGGGCTCGTCTAAAGTTTCTTGAATGTTATTTTCCATAAGGAGAATATGACTATGTGATTACCTTTCACCTCGTGTATGCGAGTGTTATTCTGTGCTGACTGTGGGAATGTATGGTTTGTGTTAAGGCTTCACGGCGGTTGAATTTTGTGTTGTTACTGTTCGTATATCTTGTATATTATGTACTTGCACTAGCAAAATTCCAGTTTGCTAACCCCCGAGTTTTCGGGGGGTGGGTGCCTGTTATGCGCTCAGGTTTTTGGCAGCTCGGGAGCAGTCACGGGATCGGCTTGGAAGGAGATGGAAGACGACGATGCTAATCACACCAGAGTCAGAGTCTTTTCTTTTGTATCATTTTGGTCGGTATTTCTCTGTCGTTCGAGTATTCACCCTTGCATGGGTGTAATTATCATTTATTAAATTGAGTTGTCATTCTTTTCTGTGTTCAAGTTTATTGTTGTCATTGTAATATGAATGTCGTTAGTTTCTGAATTGGTTTATGACCTTGTCGGTCTGCTTTGTATTAAATTTTGACCCCGGTCGGTCAATCTATGAGTAGTCTTTTGGAGTTTAGCCTGGTGGATCCTTGTGATAAGGGTCTACGGCGTGTGACATTCCCGGTCGTATTCTGGGGGTGTTACACCCAACCACCATTTTGTTTATTACACTAAAAAAAGAAATATTAAAAATTGCAATCGGTAAACGAATATTTGTCAAGCAAGATAAAATCACACAAAATTATACGTAAGTTTTGGGATTGAAATTTTACTTACTTTGGGATAAATCCATTGAATGACCTGCTTGGATTTACTCGTGTGCGCACCATCCAACACTCTCAATGAGGTCACAATACTAGAAGTAAGGAAAACATAATTGTGTTATGAATAGTACAAGAAGTCACAGGATTATAAGACAGTCAACTAAATCAAGGTATGCTAAATCACTGAAATGGATAGAATCAAATGAAGTTGATAAAAATTGATAAAAGTTGAAGGCTTCATGATCTATGCTAAAAGCCTTTTGGGCCTCTTTCTCGTTGATCTCAGTTCGCCTTACGCAAATCGAGAATTTTGAGTTGCTCATAAAAAACCAGCTCCTATTTCAGCGCCTCTACTAAGAGAAAACAACATATTTCAGCTCATAAACAACATATTCAGCGCCTCTCCTATTTCAGCTCATAAACAACATATTCAGTCAGACAAAACGAGCAAACAAAAGCAACACAAAATAACTAAGAGAAATTCACAGCTTTCTATTGGTTCCACAGGTCCTCGAGAACATCCAAACCTAGAAGGCCACATTTGGAAGGAAATGATGTATTTGTTGATTTTGGAGAAGGCCAATATAACAAGAAAAATCATGTAGCCAACAAGAAGCAGATACTGCGCTTAACAAAAAAACTGAATAGAAATGTATAAATCATTCTATCTTTATTCATTTCACTTCTTCAGAAGCTTACCTCTGCACTATGAATTTGATATCCTGATCGGGCTTACGATGTAATGAACAAAACCACACGGCAGTCCCTTGCTTAGGTAAAATTACCAAGAGTTGCCAATGTCTCCTGCATTTTGAAAAGAAACAAGCTAATTTTGATAAACAAGTTATAAAATTTCTTATTTAACCAAAAGTGTTGCATTGTTTAAAATCTGACGCTAATTGTTAGGTCGTTGTACTTACTCGTGGTGATAAGCTCCTAGAAAAATCTGTTTTTTTGAATCCTGGATATGTCGTAGAATGTACGATGTGGCTTCAGACTTCTTATTACCCATACTTTGTATGGACTGAGGCTCAAGGAATCCATACAAATTATCATTCATCGTGTCTACGATTAATGATTTTAGGTACCTAATATCGATAAAAAGAAGTTTAACTTTTGATAACTATAAATTAAATGCGATTATTATCGAGTTGTATAACCGATTGACACTATAAAATCACAATTTGTTCACGACTTTAGCAAAAGTGTTTAATGTATGTAATAATCATCAACAACATTGAATCTCAATTAACACTATCATCATGATAAAGCTACGTTTCACGTAAAAACGATTTAACAAAATCTCGATATACACTAACATAAACTCATATTATTAAAAATTAGTTATAAAATTTACTTACGTGATCCGAGTTGCATAACCGAGATGCTAAGCCAATCATTCCCGTGAAAGATTTCTAAAACATCGGTGTGACATATGTACAATGGCACCTCAAGATCAAATACGCCAAAGAAATCACCCAACGGCACCCGCAAAGGATTCTTATAAAGGGATGGGGAAATTTTAAGCAATTCCAAAATTGGATCTTGTACGGATTGAATCATCAACCGCCGAACTCGCTTCTTTTTGGTTGCACAAAATCCTTAAAAATATTAAATAATATAAAAGTAAGGACATCGGATATAAAACAATAGAACTCTTTAAATGGGATGAGAAGTGAGGAAATGGTTTCATAGCGATCGGTTGATCAAAGAAATAATAACTGATCATGCCTTAAATATTTTACAAAATTGTTAGAAAAATAAAAAGAGATCAATCCACCCCTAGTTATTAACATTGTCAATCGAGATTTGTATGTAAAAGATAAAAATAAAAATAAGGAGTCAAGTTATATAGCAATGGTGAGGAAAATGTCTCACGACATAATGAGGAAAATAAGGAGCTGATCCATTTCAACAAAAATGTCTGTGACATAATGACAAGTGAGGAAATGGTTTCATAGCGTCAAAGTTGATCACTGACATTCAAAGGCTTTTATGTCAGCAAATGTGTGACACAAGAGAAATGTATACCCCTTATATCCGACTATTATTAGTTATTCTATTTCTATTTAATAAAATGTATACTTTTTCTAATAAAGACAAAAGGAAGAAATACCTGTGCTAAAACAGATTTGATTAGACGCCTTGGCCATGCAATAAAACCACCTACGGCTTGCCCCACTAAACTTACCTCCGACGTGGGAACCGGGACTGGAGCATCAGGGTCTCAAACATCTTCAACCATCACTCTAGCTAAATCACCAGATAGAGGCACACCGTGTAAGGTTGGCCCCCCCTCAATAACTCTCCCAAGGGCTACCAGACGAGGAGGATGCTCATCGATATACAACTCAACTCGATCGACCTTGTCCACGTTTTCTCCTCCCTAAGGGGTTTGCCGACAATACAACTCCCTTTGTCTTTGACACGTAGAGGAGGTGTGTCATTATGTACTGGAGTATGTTGAGATTGATTCAATGATTCCAAAGCGGGGCCGAACTGCTTCACTAAGTTTTGTGTGACTTCGTGTGTAATCTCTTGTGTTAGGCGCTTCAAAAATTCTGGACTTACTGATGATGTTGCCGACCCACGAGAACGACCTCCAAAGTACTCTCGAATGCCCACACCGAATCCAACACCACGAACACGACCCGGGTGCTCTGGTTGCCCAACTGCAGCTGCTAATATATCCTTGCGGCCCTCGTTAACAAAGGAACCCTGTGAGCACTGCTCCTCAAACTCATCCTACAACAAATAAAGATAGAGCATTTGAATAACTTATAAAACAATCATATATTTAAATAAAAATTAATAACAACAAGTCAAACAGTGAAATGGTCTTTAAATATTTAGAGCTTTCTAGTTATTGAACGAATGAGTTATTGTGATTTAAGTTTTTTATTTTTTTGATGATAACATTATTGTACTTGTAATAATCTTCAGCCATCTGCATGTAATCAAATAACTCATCATTAAGAGAAAATAGAAAAAACGAGTGCATGAGTACCTAAAATAATACACTAACCTAAAATTTTATAATTTTTTGACTTTAAAAAATGTAATTATTTCATGCTAATTTTCTGAATTTCTGAATAATTTAAAATATTGATTAATTTTCTCGATTTTTAGATCAAATCAAATTCAAAAATAATTTGATTTTTAAATCATTTCTGAATTTAAATATTTTTTAATATTTTTATATTTTATTAACGAAAATGAACGCCGTTAATTTTTCATGGAAATTCAACGGAAGAGGATTTTATGCAGGGGTGTTTGTTTGGTGCATTTTAGCTTAAACACAGAGAGTTTTATTATGTACATATAGGAAAAGCAGAACAAAATTAATAACTTACAATTCTCTTAGTGATCTCGCGTGCTGCATCAGATGTCATCTCACCCGATTTCTTAATTCGACCCAACTTATATTTTTGGTGGCGTGTCGGAGGAGATGGAGGATCAACAATTGTATCAGCACCAGATTGTTTGGCTTCCTCTTGCCGTTGCTTTAGTTTACTTTCCATGATCTTCTCTTCAAGCCAATCATAACCTCCACGAGACATCGTATGGGGAGCCGTGTTCAGTTTTTGGATCTCCTGTGCTTTTTTCCTTTTTACCTGTGATTATGAAGAGAAACACTAACACAAGAATAACAATACACAAGCATTGCAGTAAACAATAAAACTCAGATTTACCTCCCAAGAAGGATCTAGTCTAATCTTTTTGAATTCGTCCCAATCAGTCTCCGAGATATTGTATTTTTCACAAGGAGACATGTCCTTGTACGCACCATATACCCAGTCACGTGTCAATTCTGATTTAAACTGTCTCCACTTTAAGCCCACTGATTGCAATATCTTATCTTTCAATTGTTCGTTATTGCTAATATCAAAGTTGGACTAACAATAACAATGAAAAGTAAAGAATTAGGCAACAATAATAATACGGTAAAATATCTTAAAATGTCCAAACATGCAAGTTAAGTGGATAAGGTTTTACTGAACATACCAAAACATCCTGCCAAATCATATTTTTATCCGATTCTGGTACTTCTAACCATCTAGGGTGCAAATAGAAACATTATCTCGAGCAAGTTTTCCCAAATACGTGCTTAACTTCACTTATGAGCTCTTTTGGTTTTTCCTGTGACCTTATCGAGGTCAAGCGGTAATTTTTTTCCATCCACTCGTGTTTTTGTCATATCTCTACATCGTGTCGATTGTCTAGTTTTTCTCGATATAGTCTCTGCTGGAGAAGTGGAACGAGATCTCGGTGGAGTAGACATGTGTCTGTTTAGTAATAAGTTAATAAGAAGATCATAAGCAATGAAATAAAAGAAATTCATTTTTAAGCTATAGACATGTGGAAATATACTTATTGACAGCTAACTTTTAAAATCAATCAAGACTTTTAAAATCAATCGTGACTTTTAAAACCAATCAGCAGATTAAGATTTTCAAGAGCGGCACTAATAATCACAAACACCACTAATCAAGCTAGCGGATTAATCCGTTAACTAACGGTAGTAACTTAGAAGAGCAGCATTAACGAATTAAACCTCCTGAAGATTTGAACCTCCTGAAGATTTGAAAACTTATGTAGTAACTTATGTACCGCAAATTAACTTATGTACCGCAGATTAACGAATTAACTTAGAAGAGCAGCACTAACACCGCAAATTACGATAACAACAATTAGATCAAACCTCCTGAAGATTTGAAAAAAAAAAGAACAAAGCAAACATTCGTAACTACACAAAACAAGCATACCATTACACAAAACAAAGTTAACCATATGAAACATAAATGATAATAGTAAACATATTCTTCACTGACATGTAATGCTAGAAGAGTTAGTTACTAAGCTATATTTCAGCAACTAAGGATGAACTGTAAAATTCAAATCCATGAAGAAAAAAAAAAAGCTCTTTCATTTATCTTGAGAAATACAAAGTCATTTTCCCAAACACCTTGAATGCCATGATTGCTGGGATTCTAAACTCAGATACCCCTCCTCATTGCTTGCTATAGTAGAAACCCAAATAAAAGCTAATTACTTAATAGTAAATAATAATAATAATAATAATAATAATAATAATAATTCAACGATTTATTTCAAGAAATTATTTTCCAGAAAAAATTGTAAAGAGATTCATCAGAAAAAATTATTTCCTAATAAAAAATGTATACGTTTTATTAACTCTGCTACTTTCCAGAGAACAAAATTGTTGATTGACAAATTAAAGCAATCCAAAAATGAGGAGGGCGAACTCAAGGGTTTTTAGGTGATCTTTGCTCAAATCAAACCGAGTTGGATAACCTATTAACAATGATGACAGTCCGATGGTAGCTTTTCAATGAAAAAATATAAGCCGAATCCTCTGCGAGAAAAGTCCAAAGGTGATGTTGATGATGAACTGAATGAAAAAGTACCTATAATATCCTGTTTCAATCTAACAAAATTACAAAGAAAGCCGGAGTTTTTTTGTGGAATTGCACCCAATGCTACCTCCAAATCATGTGCCCCTACACAGAGCATATCCGGATCCACCGGTAGTTTTACCTAATCGCAAACGTGTACGGTTGATCCTTTCAAGAGCAGACTAATAATCACAAACACCACTAATCAAGCTAGCAAAGATTAATCCGTTAACTAACGGTAGTAACTTAGAAGAGCAAAGATTAACGAATTAAACCTCCTGAAGATTTGAACCTCTGAAGATTTGAAAACTTATGTAGTAACTTATGTACCGCAAATTAACTTATGTACGCAGATTAACGAATTAACTTAGAAGAGCAGCACTAACGGAGTAACTTATGTACCGCAAATTACGATAACAACAATTAGATCAAACCTCCGAAGATTTGAAAAAAAAAGAACAAAGCAAACATTCGTAACTACACAAATGATAAAAACTCATCAAATACAAATCAGAAATATCAATGGATCGGAGATGCCGATTACGCATACCGTCGGTTAAAACTTCTATTTGGGGGCTAATATTGGTAAATGTTGTTGCGCTTCTTTTCAATTGGAGCGGCTGATTGAGCTATCTAAGGTGTTGAAGAATTTCTCCCACAACTCATACCGAAAGTACACAAAACAAGCATACCATTGCACAAAACAAAGTTAACCATATGAAACATAAATGATAATAGTAAATGATTCTTCACCGACATGTAATGCTAGAAGAGTTAGTTACTAAGCTATATTTCAAAGAACTAAGGATGAACTGTAAAATTCAAATCCATGAAGAAAAAAAAAAGCTCTTTCATTTATCTTGAGAAATACAAAGTCATTTTCCCAAACACCTTGAATGCCATGATTGCTGGGATTCTAAACTCAGATACCCCTCCTCATTGCTTGCTATAGTAGAAACCCAAATAAAAGCTAATTACTTAATCGTAAATAATAATAATAATAATAATAATTCGACGATTTATTTCAAGAAATTCATTCAGAACATATGAAAAATGAATATTTAAGCTGATCTAGACTATGCAGACTTGGAATCAAACTTTCTTAAAAAGCATAAAATTCATTCAGAACGCAGTAACAGAGGTACATATCCCAATTCTTCTGCACAATTTGTAGGAACAGTTCCTTCTCAATCACACAGTTCAGAAATTTAACCACACTTGGTCTTCTTATAGTAGCGGGTTCTTTGAAAGTTAAGATACAAAGGACAATGGTCCAAACTAACATGAGAGTAGACGCTTGTTTGTGTTAAGAAGTTGTTTATTCTCCTCATATATTTCCTCATATATTCATTCATTCGTTCATTCATTCATTCATTCATTCATTCATTCATTCATGACAAGGTCCAAACTAACATGAGAGATCCAACTCCATGTTTGTGGATCAATTTTCAAACTGGACAAGGTAATCAAATAAATAATTAATTCACAATAAAAAACATCCATCATTCATTCATTCACATATTACACATATTAAACATTTATTCCCAAGATTGTAAATTGAAATCACGTTTAACATTACACATATTAAATATTAGAAAATAACAAAATAAAAATCCAAAGGTAAAAGCCTAGTTTATATAAGAATGTTCTCCCATATGCCTTCATCATGATCATGACGAGTAGCATGTACATCATCCACTTCATTTTCTTCCATCATAGAAGGCATGCGTGCAATAGTCTCATAATTTTCAAGTGTTGAGCCTTCATCTTCATGAGTAACATCCATGCTTCTACCTTGAAGCACCACTGACCATCTTTCATCACATGGATCGTTGATATAAAACACCTGTTTTGCTTGACATGCCATGATGAAAGGCTCGTCCATACAAGCTACCTTGCGAAGGTCTACCAATGTAAATCCCAACTCATCAATTCGCAAACCTGTGTTATTATCAACCCACTTACACTTAAAAACAGGCACTCGAAATATGACATAATCAACCTCCCAAATATCTTCAACGACTCCAAAGTAAGTTACAGATGCCATAACAGGATTTTTATCTTTAGAACTAGAAAAGTGCATGGACTAGGCAAGAAGAGTGACCCCACTGTTTTGAACAGTACTCTTGTCATCCTGTGACTTTGTGTAGAAGGAGCAATTATTGATATCATATCCACTCCAAGTAATGACATCAAACTTAGGCCCGTGTGCCAACCATTTTAATGTATCGGAAGCACTATTATCAAGACTAATTTTTTCTTTAAACCACTTTAAGAAAGTTTTGTTATGCTCGTTCAACAACCATTTTTCGTTCATGCGAGGATAATTCATCTTTAGAATATTTTTGTGAGCAGTCAAGTAAGGGAGGACCTCGTCAGTGTTATTTAATATATACAAATGCGCTTGAAACACTTCGTCTCGACTCTTAGTTTGGACTTTCACACCGCGAGTTCCCTTACCTTCATGTCTCCCATCATGACGAGGCTTCGGTAGCCCTACAGCTTCTATCTTTGACAAGTAATCTGTACAAAACTCCATAGCTTCTTCGGCAATGTATCTCTCGACAATAGATGCTTCCGGATGATGTGGATTTTTGGTATACCCTTTTAAGATCTTCATGTACCGCTCAACAGGATACATCCACCTTAAATAAACGGGACCACATACTCTAATTTCCCTTACTAAATGAACAATTAAGTGAACCATGATGTCAAAAAATGAAGGAGGAAAATACATCTCTAATTGACATAAGATAACGGAAGCCTCTTTTTCCCACTCATCCAACTTCATAGGGTCAACCACTTTGCTGGATACGGCATTAAAGAAATAGCACAAGCGAGTTATGGCATGTCTTACCTTTTTAGGTAAGATGCCACGTATGGCCACCGCCAGGAGTTGTTGCATTAATACATGACAATCATGAGATTTCAATCCAACTAACTTAAGATCTTGCAATGACACAAGACTCTTGATATTGGAAGAATATCCCTGCGGCACTTTCATGCCCCGTAGACACTGGCAAAAACTTGTTCTCTCTTTTTTTGATAAAGTGTGACATGCTGGAGGCAAATAGGTACGTTTACCTACTAATTGTGGATGTAGCTCTGGTCGTATACCCATCTCAAGCAAATCTTGTCGAGCCTTCACATTATCTTTCGTCTTGCCTTTAATGTTCAAAAGTGTACCAATTACACTATCACACACATTCTTCTCCACATGCATAACATCAATACAATGCCTAACATCTAGATGGGACCAGTATGGTAGATCAAAGAATATCGACCTCTTCTTCCAGATATTTTTCTCAATAGCCTTCTTCTTGGTCTTCCCAAATATAGTATTGATGTTTTTAACCCGATCATAAACCTGTTTACCCGTCAAGGGTGTAGGTGCGATTCCATCCTCCCGAGATCCGTTAAAAGCTTTTTTAATCTACGATAAGGGTGATAACGTTCAAGAAACCTTCGATGTCGAGTGTAAGCAGTCTTTTGCCCATGCTTTAGTTGTATGTAACTTGTGTTTTCTTCACATATAGGACATGCGTGATGCCCCTTAACACCATACCCACTCACATTTCCATATGCTGGAAAGTCGTTAATGGTGCAAAATAACAATGCACGCAACTTGAAACTTTGCTGACGATACCCATCAAACACGTTTATCCCTTCCTTCCATAACATTGTCAAGTCTTCAATCAAAGGACTTAGATTAACATCTATGTCATTTCCTGGTTGTCTTGGGCCTGAAATCATCATAGATAACATAACATATTTCCGTTTCATGCACAACCAATCAGGTAGATTGTAAATCACAAGCATAACCAGCCATGAACTATGCTTACAACTCATGTTACCAAATGGATTCATCCCATCTGTAGCAAGTCCGAGTCTAAGATTTCTTGCCTCATTCCCAAAATCTGGAAACAAGTTATCAATTTTCTTCCACTGTAAAGAATCAGCCGGATGGCGAAGCTGTCCATCACATTTTCTCCCATCCGCATGCCATATGAGGTTCTTCGCATCATCTGCATTAGAAAACAATCGCTTAAACCTTGGAATTATTGGAAGATACCATAACACCTTCGCAGGGGAACCTCGTTTTGTGCTATCACCACTAAAATCATCAGACTTGGATTTGTACCTCGATACCCCGCATGTGGGACACTTAGGTAATGTTTCAAACTCTTTTCTATATAATATGCAATCATTGGGGCATGCGTGTATTTTCTTGTACTCCATTCCCATCGGACACAATATCTTCTTTGCCTCATAATTACGATTCGGTAATGTGTTATTTTCTGGAAGCATCTCCGTCAGCTCAAGCAATTCGGTAAAGCTTTTATCACTCCATCCATTTCTTGCCTTGATTAACCGGTTTAACACTGCCGACAACCGTGTAAAGAGTTTACATCCCGCCACAAAGGTATCTACGAATCACTTTTCAATGTATCATACACATGTGCTCGTTGAAAAGATTCTTGTCCAACATCACGAATCATGTCTTCAACTCGATCATATGTATCCACATCAATGTCATGAGTGTCTTTCGAGTGCTCACTTGAAAAGTCCATCAATTCACCATGCCATGTCCATATTTTATAATTCTTGTTAATTCCATCACAAAGAAGATGTTCTCGAATCGCCAACTTCATGTCTTCTTCCATTCACACAATTGATACAAGGACAATAATACTTTTGATCGGGTTACGTCGATTTTTTTGTGCAAATTCTAGAAATTGTTCAACTCCATTCTCATATTCAACACTTATTCGACTAGCTTTCATCCAAACTCGATCCATTTTAAGACTGTTAGATCAATTTGGACAAACAAAATAGTTTCAAAACCAAATGACGAGAAGATATTCAAAACGAAAGTAACATCTAACAAGAATGTAACTAGTAAGATTCCGCAAGAATGTAACTATTATGGTATTATGTTTGTTTTGACACTGGGTTGCACAACAATGATATGTTATGTATGCATTTTATAAAATGTTATATCGCCCGTACATGTTTGTATAAAGATTTAGTTGGTAAAATATAGTTTTGTCGATGTTGACTATCAATAGTCGTAATATACACTTTTAGCGACTAAACAAGTATAAAACATTTTGAAAAGTATCCGACTTGACTAATATGTATATATAAAACATTACAACTTTTATTTCGTCCGTTTGATTAATTAGATGTTAAGGCGTCCAAAACTGACTTTGAAGTTAATTTTCAGCATAAACTAAAAGCTATCAATAGTGTAAAAATATATATTTTCAGCATATCTTTTGATAGACCATAACTTCTTCGTTTTTAAGAGTTACGACGTGCGCGAGCACTACTTTTAAAGGTAAAAACATGATTTACACTTTTATAAGTTTTCCCCTTCTCGGACTAGAAACGGGTTAAAAAACAGTCTGAAATGGGTTGGTGACGCCGGTTAAGTCAGGGGAGCGAAGATCCTTTCTATCTAGTTGAACCAAGCATTTAACTTACCCGTATCCTACTTTCAATTTCAAAAAGAGCTTTGGGCGATCAGGGATAAAGAAAAAGGGTTCAGGCCGGCCAGGTACTATCAAACTAGCAATAGAAGGCATAAGAATGCTCTTAGGAAAGCAGGCTAATTCGCAAGAGAGCTTGAAGTGACTCCCCGATACGAATTTTTAAGTGTTCAAATAAAACCATTCGCCAAGCTTCAAATTCATGCACACAAAAACAAAGAAGGAAAACCAGACCATAGAATCAAAAGTGCAACGAAAAGTACAAAGGATTGAGTTACCTCTGGAGAATACGACTGCCGGCGATATCTGCTGTTCGCTTGTTGGGGAACTGGCGGCTCTCTTTCTAGTGTGGTTAATCGGAGACGACGACCAAAAACACCCTAGGTCTTTACACTAAAACGGCGTAATACTCAATCATGTTCTCACCGCGTTTATCCCTAAATTTGGCTGCCGGGAGGTTTCACCTTTGAGGGATTGATGAAACGGGGATGATGGATGATGTAGAGCGATTGAGATTAGGGATGATGAAGGAACAATGATTATCGTTTTCTTGGAGAAGAAAGATGAAAGGGGAAGGTTCGTTGAGTGTTGAAGACAAATGAAAGGAGAAGACTGCTTGCGTAGGGTTGGAAAAAAATATAAACGTTCCACATCGGTTACACATTAAAACCGATGTTAAACTACTGCTATTCACATCGGTTTCTAAAAAAACTGATGTTAAACTACTGATATTCACATCGGTTTCTAAAAAACTGATGTTAAACTACTGATATTCACATCGGTTTTTACAAAACCGATGTTAAAAAACTGAAATTCACATCGATTCTTAGAAGAACCGATGTTAACGTTTGAAAAAATTACAATTACACCACCGTCTTTTTTTTACATCGTTTTTCTTAAAAACCGATGTAAATTGGGCGATGTTGAATCCTATTTTCCTAGTAGTGAATGAGCGGTATAATGCTCAAGTTGTTGAATGCCGAATGGCATCTTCTAGTCACATATATTTCGTAACAATTGAACCATGTTATGACTCGATGATACATATGCCAAAGTGTATCACTCATAGCATCTCATTATGATTTGTGAGAAATAAAATCTTATGCATCACTTGTATTGAATATGTGAAAGGAAAAATATTCATGAGTCAATATGGTCCGGCTTGCATCGGTTTGTGTAACCAGAAGATGTATTGGGACATTGACATATTTAGGCTTTAATAGTCCGGAGTTTGGACAATTTGATGATCCATATACCACAGTATTGTCATGGACATCATTTTCTTTGAACAAAGAAACTAGTTGGATCAAAAACACCAAAGTACGTTGGTGGAGTCATGAGCATGGCTCATAACTGATGATGATATTTATGTCATCCGCGTCTTGTTTTCATAAACATGTGTGACGCCAAAGACCCCCCAATGATCCTTCTTAGCCATGTTCATTGATTTAATCCTATTCTTTGGCACGATTAGGAGATGACACCCTCCTATGCTAAAGAGAATAATGTAGCGACTCGCATAAGCATGGTGCTGAGTCCTCCCTTTTCACCGAGTCCTTATACATACATAATCATAAGTATTAGCCTGGTGGCTTATGATGCTATGATGGTGTTCACAAATGGTCGTACTCAAGTGATAACATTTATATGTTATGTTGTTCCTTTGACAATGATTGATAAGTTGATGAAACCTGAGTTATGGTTGTCCAACTTGCGGACCAGTCATTGTAAAGGTCGGTTCACCCACTTTTTAGACCAAGTCTTAAAGTGAAATTTTAACGAGTACTTCCTAACATCCAAGGCTACCTTCTCACAAATTTTGGTGCTATTTGGAGACTTGGAAGGAGGTGAACCACTTAAATGAAGTTTTCACATACCACGAGTCATTCCAACGACCAATTCGATGTCATTTCGACCGGTTTCTGACCACAAGGTTCATGGTTTTGGAATCCTAACACCCATTTATACATGTTCACGAAATTTTGAGGTGTTCGGGGCTGGTGAAGGGAGTGAACTATTCAAGAAAGCACTAGAGGTTCGATAAAACCAATCACTAGTAGAAACAGCCCCTTCCTTGACCCTTTTTTTATGACCAACAGTCGAAGATGACTCGCAAATAGCTTAGTCACATAATCAGAGTCATAACGCGTAAAATTTCCATTAGCGATGACGCGAGTTTATATGTGTCAAAAAGTGGCAGTCATAATCTTTTAAAATTTATTGATATCGACAGTCTTTAAAAATTTCGTCTTCCTGCCTCTTTCACCAGTTCTTTCATTTTCTAGGGTTAGTTTCCGCCACCTCCCTGCTTCTGCTGATGGGGCCCCCTTGCCAAAGGACCGATTATTTCGTCGTTCGCCTCCTGCTTCATCGTCGTCTATCTCCTGCTTTGTCTATCTAATTTATTCTCTTCTTACTTTCTCCGTCCACATCGCTGCACCGCACCTTCTGCCGCCGTCGTGGCCGACGTCCTCGTCCTCGCTCGACACCTATTGCTTTGTCCCTCTACTTATCTTCTCAACTCATCTCAATTTATCAAAGGTTCCTCTCCCTACTTTTTACCTTCTTCTTTTCTCTTGCTTTTTCTTGCTTAGGGTGTTAATCGATAAGTAACTTTTTCTTTTTCTTCAATTTGTTTCGTGCTTTCGATGATCTTTTTCTTCTTCCTTTTTTTGGTGTAATTTAAGTGTTCTTGGGTGATAGATGGTGTTTGTGTTTGTGCTCATTTCGCATTTAATTACATTTTCTGCCGAGTAATCAGTAAATGTCTCGGCAAGGGAAAAAATTATTTGTGGAGTTACCCTTCTTGCGCTTATTTTTGTTACTTTCTCCTTCAGACGTAAAATTACTTGTATCGACTTCTAGCTGCCGTATTAGTTTTGTTGACACACTCACACACCGATTTTGCCTTCCACGAGGCTCGAACCCTCCCTCTGGTAAAGGGAGTGCGGGTGATTCAATTAGACTAAGAGGTCTTTGGCAAAAATTTGAGATTCTGATCGCATGTTCAGTTCAAAGTAAAAAAAAATTGTATTTTACATCTACTGTACTTTTGTTTATGCTTTATTCAGTAGTAACTTCATACAAAAAATTAAAACCTTGGTCTTAATTTTGTGCCTGCAACCAACAAGATGTCTGAGTAAAACGCATTATTTGTAGGCATATAGACATAACATACATATATAGACACAATATAGCCATACTTGTAGATGACCAGTTTTGAGTAAAGCAAAAGAATGGTATTATTATTACATTTTCAACCGTCTTCTTCTACCCCTGCATCGGGGATGGAATGATGAGCTCGAAGACTGCTTCTTTGTATGTGCTGTTGAATCTGTTGTCCATCCATGCGTTTATCTACTTTTATGCATAAGGTTCATCAGGTTTCTTTGTTTTGTTGGTGAATTGCTCACAAGATTCCATTTTTCTATGTAGTTTTACTCATAGGTAGCGGTGGAACGAGGGTCTTCATGTTCATTAATGATATCTCCATCATTTGCAGGCCAATGAGTTCCGGTCCTAGAATATCTCCACCAATCGAGCACAAGTTCTTTGAATAGCTCTATCTGATTTGTGCAATTATACTTATGTAAAAGAATAACTATTACAGTCCTACTAGGAAAATTAAATAATCACAATAGCAAATAATAAGCACTAAGGAAATATAGTAAAAACTAAATAAAATCCTAGTAATCAATGTCCAGTGCCGCACGCCTCTACTCCTTCTGTTTCTCCTTCTCCTCACAGAAACCTTGGCTATTTTGGTTCCCATCAGTCCCCAAGTAACTTAGCGAACTAACTAAACTCGGGTAGGCTGAAACATCCATAGACTTAGCTGTTATGATTTTAGTGTAAAAGCCTGTCTAATTTTTTTGCAAAATGCTGATGCATGGGGATATATTCCTTCATCCTGGAGCCTCGCAAGAAGATCGTTAGTTGTACCCTGAGTGTTTTCAATGGGACACGGAGAAAAGGAAGAGATGTGAGTGCATAAAGGGGGTGCGTGTGATGGGTTGTGATCGTGTGAAAACAAGAAAATAGAGAGAAAAACGAATATATGAGGGACCTGCGCCCTGGAAGGATATGGCGTGTGGCGGTTGGCGGATCTGATGGGTTACGACCACCCTGTACCCCTTCTATACTCTTTTTTATCCTCAAAAGATTTTCCTATTCCTTTACTAACCACAATTACCAACATAAAGCTGGAATTGGAACAATGATCCCATTAACAGTTTGCATTTATAATTTGGTGGAGGTGAACTTGGGGATTGAACATGCATCACTGGCCCATATAAAGGTAAGGAATACCATTGAGCTACAAGCTGTTGTTTTGCCTTTTTTACTAGGCAAATTTCCAGGATTAGACAAAGCATAAATCATAGATCGTAATTAGAAATAAAAATTCATTATAAGGTCAAGTTAAATAATGATTCTTAGTTAGCTCATAGTAGGCGAACATTTTTATATGTGGCTAATAGGCACATCATTCTTGATCTGATTGGATTTTATCTCGAATCCGTTTCATTCTCGTGCATTTTAATGACTTAATTCGCAAGGATTATAGGAATCGCTCACTATAGCCTTGCTATTATGCATACACCGCTTCCGCCATTATGTTTTATATATTAATAATGACGTTGTAATGCTTTTGGGGTCTAGGTTATCGGAGAGAATACCGGGGCTAATTTGCTCGTTAATCTGTCTAAGGGTGGATTATCATAATAGTATCATATGTTCTATCATTGTCCATATTTATAATCAAGCGTCATTTCTCTGCTACTGGTATTTAAAGTTTCTCTGTTCATCTGCCAAAGGATTAAATATCGTGATAGTGTTATATGTTCTACCAATTTCCATACTTATAAACGAAGTATGACTTCTCACTGGTTTTTAATAGGGTGGTGGAGCTATGGAAATTTCTGGATCGCCAACAGAAAGGGCTATTCTGCAATGTTGTCTAAACAGTTGAATATTTGGTGTATATTCCTACGGCTATCACTTTTGAGAGAAGCAATAGAAGATATGGCTACACGAAGTTTGTATTGTGTTTCTATTGCCTACCTGAAGGAGACCTAATTCTGCTCGCCATTGTTGGCATCAAGGTGCTTATGACTTTTCTAACTCTACTGATCAATATTAGGTTTCTAGGATCGTCAATTAAGATCGGTAACATCATGTGAAAATTTTCTTTGATAAATGAAAACAGATGAACCAGTATCCCAACCCAATGCAAAAATGGTCTCGATATCAATTTTGTGTGGTGTTCTTTGAATACCTGCTTAAGACTTGGCTGTCATTTTGCAAGGTACTTATGCACATTTGTATCACAATTAAGAGGTCTTAACCATTCTCTTTCTGCACCCCCAACTCCCACGTGATTAATCCAGACAAACAATTACTCGTCTCTGGCATCTAACTCGTTGATACAAAAGTTACTCTTTGTTTCCCACACAATAAAACCTTCCTCCCTATGTGAAGGAATGTGTGTTCCTCATAATGTTTCTCTGGCTAAATCATTTCCCTCATGTCTATGATTTTTGGGTCTCCGAGCATGTCCTACTTTTACCCTTTATTTGTGCTGGAAAATGCATTTTTGGGTTTTGAATTTGCTGGCTCAAACTTAAAGATACTTGGAAGTAGATTAGAGGTTAAGAAGCTTTTTGATGTTTTTTAGTATTCTGTGGATGATATAAAATTCTTCTTGGCAGTACTTGAGTTCGATTGCATGTTTTAGATCGGCTCGTGATCAACAGTTACGTGTGTCATTATTCTGTGATAAGGTTTGATTTTTTTGTGTAGTTTTATGCATAAGGTGGTGATGGAATGAGGGGGGGTGGTTCAAGAACCTCAGGAGGATCCATCTTATAATGGCGTTGATTGTGTTTGCAGGATATGGATGTGGTCTTGTTTTACGGCGGCATTTGACCGCAATTATCATCGATCGAGGCCATTCAACTGTAGGAGATCCATTATTGCTTTATTTGCCGGGCTGATTTCCTGATCGCGAAGAACGTTTTCTTCTACCCTGTATCGTGGCTGGAATGATGCGCAAACGAGCTCGGGAGGCTGCCACGCCGCAGCGTGTGGTGTTGAATCATTGTCCATCTCGGGTTTGTCTAGTTTTATGCATAAGGTTCATTAGATCCCTTTGCTCACAAGGTTCCATTTTTCTATGTAGTTTTACTCATAGGTTGGGTTAATTACCCAGAGGTTTAGTCGGTAGAAATGGGTACAATTGGTAGTAATCGTAAACTAGATAATATTGATCCGATTTTGACATGATCGAGTTTAGTCGAGTCATGTAATGAATTGGTAACGCATGGTTTTGCGATATATATGAAATGCGTTAATTTTGTACAATCGATCGGCGGGTTTTGTAATGAATTGGGTACAATTGGTATATAATTGCAGTTTAGCGAGGGGTCATAAAGCCCGAAAAAAAAAAATAATTTTGAAGTTATGACACGCAAAAACTGAAATCAGAAAAAGGGGTCATAACTTTTATGACACGCATATATAGTTGTCAGAAAAGGGCGTCATAAAGTGGGTGTCATAAGTGCGTGTCATTGTACAATGACGAACAAATGCGAGTCATAATGAGTTATGACTGGTCCTTCTATGACCAGCATTTGCGCGTCATAAAGGCCCTTTATGACGCCAAATGCGCGTCAAGAAAGACTCTTTTTCTACTAGTGAATGGCCTATCATCGGTTCAATCATTTCTTTATGTTCTATCCCGGTGGTGCATGGTGGCGGTTTTGTTGGATTCTCAAGACCAGTAGCTATGGTTATGTAGCATCGGTCAACATGTCATACTCACCTATACATATCATCATTCAAATGCTTAGTTACGAGTGTAACAGTATGCATTTTGTTAGCTGGATTGTGTTAACAATGAAAAACCTTTATCGTCCACATGTTCATGTGCCAAAGTGCATCACCACAACGCATTATGACGGGTTATAAATGATGAATATGACATGTGCTTTCACTCATAGTCCGCTTAAAATATACCTTGGCAGACGATCTCGTAAGTCACTTTGATGAGCCAGTCTTCCCGTCGTTAGGGGGAGATGCGAACGATCATGTTCGAGTAGAACGACTTGGAATTGTCGTAGTTTGTCCCTACTGTGCCTCACCAAGTTCCCTAAAGTGACGAGGTTAAATACATGCTGCAAACATGTCTGCAAGTATTGTGTCCGGTCATGGAGGTTCATCACCTATAAATGGTGATATGGTAACACCACAAATTGTGGTAGATGGTGTTACTAGGCCGTGGATCTCATCGAGTATTGGGATGCCATTTGGTTCGATAAATACTCTCGCTAAGAATGTATGCGAGCTTGGTACATGAAACTTAATCATATGAGTAAATGAACTCATCCGTCTCATGTGATTCTGGATTATAGTCATCATTGGGGGACGCCTCAATGAATGCCAATCCATAAAGAGTACTCTATGAATAAAGCCGGTTCATGAGGACGTGGAATGTGAGTTTAATCGAACCATACTTCGTTGAAAATATATAACGTTGTAGCCTTGGCCTAAAATGGAAATATATGTGATTTCAGTATAAACAAAGTGATAGCCCTTTGTTGAAGTGGTGCCGACACTCCAAAGATAAGATCTATCTGTATACTTTGTCAAAGCGAGTGAGAGAAGGAGTTAAACTCACCTCATGGCGCGAGGTTTCTCATGAACGCACTGGAATCGACTACGATGACATGAAACTTAGTTGTGCAATCGTAATGGATGTTATAGCATCCACTATCTTTTCAGTTAGATAGTTTCCCAAAAACTGACATGCATCTTGTGGTTAAATCTTATCTTAGTGGGGAACTAAGTTAAGTGATGGAAGGATCTCGTGGTGGATCAGACTCAAATCAAGTGGCTCCTAACCACGGAGCGCGTCGACAAGTGATTGTCGGGAATGCATACTAAGTATATACTTGATTTGGAAGAGATATGAAGCTTTTGCGTGTAAAACTAAGGGTTTATAGTGATGTACTCTTGTGAGACTAAGAGATTCCGCTAAATCCAAAGTTAAGAATGAAAGGATCTTGGGGACACTTGATGATGCGTATTCATCAATCGGTTTAAGGCAATCTAAAGGACGGTTTCCCTAAAAGGCGATAAAGTAATGCCTATATGATTCCCAATGACTAGTCGAAGTCATCATAAGACTTGGCTCACTTAAGTGATGATGCAGTCTTAAGAGAAAAGTACGGTATTATGTACTCATGTTTGACTCGATGTACTCATTCGTAATAATCCGGTAAAGCCACTGTGATGATGGCCTAGGATGCGCTCACGCAATGTCTGTGATTGACAAGAAGCTTGAAGCTCGCTCTATCTCGATAAAAAGGACACTTGAAAACCGATACCCGAATCTGCCCAGAATGTGTTGGTCTATCTCTCATATGACCTACAGGGCAGCTCACTTGCTGGAAAATGGTGACATTGGTACCATTGGAAAGGTTTGTGTCTACTTTCTAAGGAAACCAACCATTTGATCACATCCATCATGTTGAGTGACATATGACTATTGTTGCAAAGTAGGACAGGATATGTCCGGTAATTTGCTGAGTCTGTAACACACCAACCTAGGCGGATATTACAGTGCCGTGGACCCCCGACTGGGACCCACCAGGCGAATGAAAACTGATGAAATAAATAATATAATTGTAGTACCGAACCACATTATATTACCAAATACTCCGATGAGGAGCTTAAGTACAATACACCAGGACAATACAGAATACTAGTATATTTTATATGAAGATAAAATACACCACCCTGAATAAATAAACATCTCAAACGGGATTTGCAGCGGAATTACAAATGAAGAGAAATAAGGATGACTGAAATGATTGGGGCCCTCTACTAGTATCACTTAGACTCCTCGCCGTCAACATGCTCTTCCCGTGCCTTTGCCTTGCCATGACCTGAAAACAATATCCCCTAACGGGGTCAGTTACACAGAACAACAATCTTCAAGGGTTGAAAATACACAATCATGATATATCTTTAGTTATGAAATATCCTTATTTATGAATTAAGCTGAAGAGGAGTATCATAGTACGCCCGTAATGTTCTGTGCAACTGTACAAGACGAATGACCGGACACACCCGTCCTTGTACCTAATTAGTCTCACGGAGGTAATCGTTACCGTGTGCACAGTCAAATGTATCGATCCCAATACATGACCATCGCGTGCTCGACTAAAAATTCCACACATCCGCACCCGGCCACGCAATATGAACCCAGAAGGTCATATGAACGAGAATGACCAAAATGGATATCAATGAATAATAATCCGGCAAGGTCAAGAATGACTCACCGAGATGAAAATAATAGTGAAGTGAATGATAGTTCAACGAAATGATTGGAACCGCCGTTCCTCGTTAATGAAGTGATTATTCGACAATTACAAGTCTCAGTATGGTTAATACAATGATGAATGAGTTATGATTATGAATGAACAACAACAAAAGGAATGAATATCCTTTTAACCGAGTAAGAATTAACTTACACAACACCGCTGAGCAATGTCCTTCCACGAACAAACGTCCTAAATGAAAAGTCAGTCGCTCGAACAACCTTGAATAATACAATTACCAACAATCCGCTCAATATACGAATCAAACACGATTATAATGAACTCAAAACATCAATACGACTAAACCAAGTTCATTGGGGGCATTATATCGAATACGTTGTGGCCAATCTTCGATTGTTAACAACCAAACCTCAATAATACCAACATCAAATCTCCAAAAAGTGTTTCAAACCAACAAAACATCTTCAATATGATCAATAATCCAAAATGAATATCCAAATTCGTGATTACAACAACAATTAACCGGAAACCCCCAAATCCAACTCAATATTCAAAGTATTCTTGAAAAATCCTTCAATAATCCATTGAATAATCATACATATCCATAATCATGCGTACATCACTTCATACAACATGATTTTAACGTCCAAAACATCATATCTCAATACAAAATCGAAATCCAAGATGTTGAAGAAATTACCTCTTGAAGAACCAACCACTTCGATCCGATGAACACGAGTTAAATCGAGTATCCAAGCTTCCCAAACGAATGAAGATGATGAAAATCTAACACTCAAGTGATTGATGATGGAAAATCCCTCCCTCAAGCTCTCTCCCTCGGAACAAGATGAAAGAAATGGTGAAAATGATGAAAAAGTCCCGGCCAAGTCCTTATAAACTGCCGGAAGTTACGGTCGTAACTCGGCCTACTTACGGCCGTAACATCTCCAGGTCAATGGCCTTACGGCCGTAACCAGCCAACTCGTACGGCCGTAATCTCGGCTTCGTCCAAACACCTGCCGACAGCCTTACAGCCGTATCCGCACCAGACTTACGGGCGTAACTCGCCCTCGTCCAAAACACTAGCCGACACCCATATGGCCGTACCCGCTCATCTTACGGGCGTAACTCGACCGATACGGCCGTAACCGGCCAAACTTACGGACATAAGCCCCCTTCGTCGAAACTGACCAGGCACCTTGCCTGTAACGTACGGCCGTATCCGGCCAAGCCTTACGACCGTACCTTCCTCGTCTTACGGCCGTATGCCGCAACCCTTACGGCCGTAAGTCCCTCTCGTCTGACACATCCTGAAAAACACGAACACTCCTTACGGCCGTATCTTGCCCATCTTACGGCCGTAACTCGTCTTCGGCCAAAAACGCCTGGGCACCCTGCTCGACACGTACGGCCGTATCCGGCCAAGCCTTACGGTCGTACCTGCCCAACTTATGGCCGTATGCCGCAACCTTACAGCCGTAAGTCCCGTTTGTCCAAAATGGCCTGAAATCAATGAATGTCTGTTACGGCCGTATCCGACAATCCTTACGGCCGTAACTCGTTGCTGGACAAGGTGAAAATCTGATAACTCCGATTTCTCACTACGATTGATGAATGATCCGACATACCATACGCATGTGAAAGTGAACAAGTCCAACACATGCCAAATACAATACTCCCAGTACAAGACTACCAATCACGATGAAAATGATAATACTCCCATCTCGATCTATAAACAGAGATGAAATGACGATCGGTAATTGATATACGGTTACAACATGCCAACAGTGAACACAAATGAATGAATCATGAATGATGAGTGATTAATAATGAGTGAAAATTACTGAGTGATAATTACTGACTGATTAATACTGAATGAAAATGAATGAATTACAACCGGATATTACATATTCCCCCTTTAAAAGGAGTTTCGTCCCCGAAACTAAGGGTCAAACAACTCAGGATAACTCTCCCGCATACTCTCCTCGGTTTCCCAAGTAGCCTCTTCGATTCCGTGTCTAGACCACTGAATCTTGACCAAAGGAATCGTCTTGTTCCTCAATTGTTTGATTCGCCGCTCTAAAACTCGTATAGGACGTTCCTCATACGAATGATCATCCGCGATCTCGATTTCGTCGAACTGAAGTATGTGACTCGGGTCGGCAACATACTTCCGCAACTGAGAGACATTAAACACATTATGAATTCGGCTCAACGCCGGAGGTAAAGCCAATCAATAAGCTAACTCGCCTACTTGATCCAAAATCTCAAACGGTCCAATGAATCTCGGACTCAACTTCCCCCGCTTCCCGAAACGGAAGATACCTCGACTCGGTGATACTTTGACCAAAACGTGGTCACCCGTCTCGAACTCTAGTGGTCGACGACGATTATCTGCATATGATTTCTGTCGACTCTGAGCTGTCAACATACGACTCCTGATCAAATCTACCTTCTCCCGGGCAGATATAAGCATATCGGGCTCGGTGCCTATTGATTCTGATAAGTCGTCCCAACACAAAGGAGATCGACAATGACGATCGTACAAGGCCTCGTAAGGTGCCATCTTAATCGAAGCATGCCAACTATTATTGTACGTGAACTCAATCAACGATAATTAGGCTTCCCAATCGTCTTTCCAATCGAGGACGCATGCCCTCAACATGTCCTCCAATATCTGAATAGTCCTCTCTGATTGTCCATCGGACTGAGGATGAAAAGCGGTACTGAGATTAAGCTGAGTTCCCATAGCCCGATGAACTGATTTCCAAAAATTTGACACGAATCGTCCGTCACGATCGGAAACGATACTCTTAGGAGTACCATGCAATCTTACTATCTCTTTGATGAACAACTGGGCCAGTCTCTCGGGACCCCACGTATCCTTAATCTCAAGGAAATGAGCCGATTTAGTCAAACGGTCCACTATTACCCAGATTATATTCATGCCACGACGACTCGTCGGCAAACTCGTGATGAAATCTATAGAAATGTCTTCTCACTTCCACTCTGGAATAGGGAGAGGTTTCAGCATACCCACCGGTCGCTGATGTTCAATCTTGACTTGCTGACAGGTTAAACATCTCGAAATAAATTCCGCGACTTCTCGCTTCATATTACTCCACCAGTAATTTTGTTTCAAGTCCTTGTACATCTTGCTAGACCCCGGATGAACGGAATAAGGGGTAGCATGAGCTTCTCTCAAAATCGAGTTTTTCAACTCGTCATTCGCCGGTACGCACAACCGATTCTTAAATCTCAAAAGTCCATCCTCGTGGACCATGAATCCAGGGGCTTTCCCCTGAGCCACATCCTCACGGATGCGCAACAATGATGGGTCTGAACCCTGATTCTCTCTGATTGCCTCCTCAAGTGGCGATAAAATCTCTAACATGCAAAGTTGCCCTTGCACTCGCTGAAGCCAGACCTCGATCTTGGGTCTAAGGAATTCCTGCTGAAGCTCCTTCTGAACTGTTAAACGAGCAAGCATTTGCTCCTGAACGGACTTACGACTCAAGGCATCGGCAACCACGTTTGCCTTACCCGGGTGGTACAGGATCTCGATATTATAATCTTTGATTAGTTCCAACCACCGCCTCTGTCGCATATTTAACTCCTTCTGAGTAAATATATACTTCAAACTCTTGTGATCGGTGAATATCTGACAGGTGACGCCATAAAGGTAATGACGCCAAATCTTCAACGCGAAAACCACGGCTGCTAGCTCCAGGTCGTGGGTCGGATAATTAACCTCGTAAGGTCGCAATTGCCGTGAAGCATAGGCAATAACCTTCCCATTATGCATTAATACACATCTGAGATGGTGTCCGGACGCGTCACTATAAACCACGAATCCTTCCATCCCTTGTGGCAAGGAAAGTACAGGTGCTGAAATTAACCGGCTCTTGAGTTCCTCAAAACTCCGCTGACACGCGTCGGACCACATGTATTTGTTATCCTTTCGCAAAAGGTTCGTCATTGGTTGAGCGATTTTAGAAAATCCTTCCACAAACCGCCGATAATAACCGGCTAATCCGAGAAAGCTTCGGATTTCCTTAATATTCTTCGGAGGTAACCAATCTTGGATAGCCTCCATCTTCTGAGGATCAACACGCACTCCGTTTGATGAAATTACATGCCCGAGAAACGTCACTTCGGACATCCAGAACTCACATTTGGAAAACTTTCCATAAAGTTGCTCTCGTCTCAACACGTCGAGAACCTGATGAAGGTGAACCTCGTGCTCCTCTCGGTCACGAGAATAAATCAAAATGTCATCAATGAAGACAACAACAAACTGATCCAAAAAGTCAATGAAAACCCGATTCATTAACTCTATGAATACCGCAGGTGTATTAGTTAACCCAAACGGCATTACCACGAACTCATAATGACCATAGCGTGTATGAAACACTGTCCTTGCAATATGCGACTCTCAAATTCGCAACTGATGATATCCAGATCTTAAGTCGATCTTGGAAAATACTGAAGCTCTCTGAAGTTGATCTAGGAGATCATCAATATGGGATAGAGGATACTTATTCTTGATCGTCACCCTGTTTAACTCCCGATAATCAATACACAAGCGAAATTAACCATCATTCTTCTTGACAAACAACACTGGTGCTCCCCACGAGGACGCACTCGGTCGAATATAACCTTTATCGAACAATTCCTCAAGTTGATTCTTCAACTCCTGCATTTTGGTCGGGGCCATCCGGTACAGTGCCTTCGATATTGGAGACGTACCAGGCTCCAACTCAATCGTGAATTCCACATCTCTCTGTGGAGGCAAACCGGGTAACTCGTCTGGAAATACATCGGCATATTCCCTCACTACCGGAATATCCATCAACATTATTGGTGATTTCTCGGTTTTGGTCATATAGCACCAATAACCAATACACCCCTGACTGAGTAATTTCACTGTTTTCATCAAGTTAATGACCTTACCAGAACAGCCGAGATTACCTCCCTGAAAAACACATTCGACCCCATCGTCAGAAATGTTAGTGACCATACTCTTACGGACACTAATGATGGCATCATGATGATCCATCCAATCAATACCCAAGATGACGTCGTCTCTCAGTAAATCCACCACGATTAGGTCTGCTAGCCATACACGGCCATGAAGCTGAATCGGAAAATTCTGAATCTCTTGATTTCCAATAATTCGTCTACCATCAGGTAGACCAATGACATACGACTCACAACTAGTAGCACTACCCAGACGTAGCCTACTCAAACATGACTCGGAAATGAATGAATGAGATGCACAATATCAAAAAGGGTACACACAGGTTGAGATAGAATATCGAGTGTACCTGAGATCATCCGGGCCTCTGGATCGTCGGTTTTCTTCATCTCATAAATTCGGGGCTTGCTAGTCCCGGCACCGGACGCTCCCGTCTGATGGCTAAAATCTCCACCTTTATTCGCTCCTGTCGTCTTGAGCAGCCTTGTTGAAGTGGCGATTATGAGCAATTTGGTTTTGGGGCCTGAGATGACTCCGGAGTAGGTTTGGAGTCCCTTCGGCAAAAACAGGCCTTATGCCCAGCAATCCCACAGTTATGACACGTGACAGTCTGCCTCGGGTACTTGGTGCTGACATGACCAAGATCCCCACAGTTAAAATAGGTGATGGGCGAACTGGCTACTCAGGACTGCGATTCCGCCGGTCTGGGCGCCATAGGAGGTCGCTCAGAGAAAGTAATACCCGCACGAGGCTTCTTGAAGGTTGTCTGACCGCCTTCAGACTGATTACGATTCTTGGACTTCTTGCTAGCAGATGAAGGTTGCTGCTTAGCAATTTCCTTAGCAGTAAGCTCATAAGTAAGAGCTTTCTCAATGAATTCGGCTAGAGTGGTGCAATTATGATTAAGTAACTGCATCCGCATACGGGGTTTCAGCCTCTTGCTGAAATACTTAATCTTATCCGCCTCGGAGTGAATGATAGATGAGGCGAACGGAAGAAGTTCCTGAAATTTCTCGGCAATGGCGAAAACATCCTCGTCTGCTGAGGGGTCGGGAGTGAGTAATTCTGATAGCTTGGCCTCTCTGAGTGGGGCCGGATAATGCCTCTCCATCATGAGAGTCTTGAATTGATCCCAAGTACCTGATTCGTCGGTGGGCTTCAACGACAACCACCAAGAATGAGCGCTCTTACCTAGATAGTAAGCCGCAACTGAAACTTTGTGTCCTTCGGGACACTCTACCATAGCAAATAACTTCTCGAAATGCTCGAGCCAATGAACGATATCCGCCGGCTCAGATGAGCCCTCAAAAGTAGGTGGCCTTTGGCGAGAGATGTCGCCGATGATACTGCCCACACTCCTCTCTTGCCTCTGAGGTGGCGGCGGAGGAGCCTGTTGATTTTGATTAGCTGAGTTATGCATCGCCTCCATCAGTTGTGCCATCTGAGTCATTTGGGCCATCATGCCCTGCATAAAAGCAAGTGGGTCAACCCGAACACCTTCTGACTGAGCTGTGTCCCGGGTATGACTCCCCGATAGTGAATGATTACGTCCAGGTGAATGAGTAGCAGTGTCGCTGCTTGATGAGTTAGCATTATTCCTCGCGTTCGCACGTGTATTCACACGAGCTCTCGGGATTCGGCCCACACCGCGGCCTCGTCCTCCGCGTCCTCTGCCTGCTCTCTCCATACTGAAGTAGGAAAGTCACATGATAATTATATCTCCCGCATGAATATCACGTTATGATTACGCCATGAGATGATGAAAATGAGCATACGCGCTCTAACACAGTGATTACATGAATGATTAACTGAGGTGACATGATTATCTGATGAAATCCTTGAAATGATTATCTTGAACAAGTTAACAAGATTAATGATATGATCCTCAAGATCAACAACTAAACTGTGAAATGAACTGAGTGATTAATGAGTTGACATGATCGTCCTGATCAAAATGAAAATGATGATTGAGGATTGTTAACTGATGAATTATGAATGAATGATTATTGCCAGAAATTATACCATGGCGTTAGAAGTCTTATAGTTCTTTCGGTCTGATTGGCTCGGCATTTACACAGGTCACACGTGACGCGAAAGTCCAATGATACTAGTCCGATGACGATGATTTCAAATGAGACATGACTCGGAAGGTAGTATTCAAAACCACTCTCCGATACCAACTCTGTAACACCCCAACCTAGGCGGATATTACAGTGCCGTGGACCCCCGACTGGGACCCACCAGGCGAATGAAAACTGATGAAATAAATAATATAATTGTAGTACCGAACTACATTATATTACCAAATACTCCGATGAGGAGCTTAAGTACAATACACCAGGACAATACAGAATACTAGTATATTTTATATGAAGATAAAATACACCACCCTGAATAAATAAACATCTCAAACGGAATTTGCAGCGGAATTATAAATGAAGAGAAATAAGGATGACTGAAATGACTGGGGCCCCCTACTAGTATCACTGGGACTCCTCGCCGTCAACATGCTCTTCTCGTGCCTTTGCCTTGCCGTGACCTGAAAACAATATCCCCGAACGGGGTCAGTTACACAGAACAACAATCCTCAAAGGTTGAAAATACACAATCATGATATATCTTTAGTTATGAAATATCCTTAGTTATGAATTAAGCTGAAGAGGAGTATCATAGTAAGCCCGTAATGTTCTGTGCAAGTGTACAAGACGAATGACCGGACACACCCGTCCTTGTACCTAATTAGTCTCACGGAGGTAATCGTTACCGTGTGCACAGTCCAATGTATCGATCCCAATACATGACCATCGCGTGCTCGACTAAAAATTCCACACATCTGCACCCGGCCACGCAATATGAACCCAGAAGGTCATATGAACGAGAATGACCAAAATGAATATCAATGAATAATAATCCGACAAGGTCAAGAATGACTCACCGAGATGAAAATAATAGTGAAGTGAATGATAGTTCAACGAAATGATTGGAACCGCCGTTCCTCGTTAATGAAGTGATTATTCGACAATTACAAGTATCAGTATGGTTAATACAATGATGAATGAGTTATGATTATGAATGAACAACAACAAAAGGAATGAATATCCTTTTAACCGAGTAAGAATTAACTTACACAACACCGCTGAGCAATGTCCTTCCACGAACAAACATCCTAAATGAAAAGTCGGTCGCTCGAACAACCTTGAATAATACAATTACCAACAATCCGCTCAATATACGAATCAAACACGATTATAACGAACTCAAAACGTCAATACGACTAAACCAAGTTCATTGGGGCATTATATCGAATACGTTGTGGCCAATCTTCGATTGTTAACAACCAAACCTCAATAATACCAACATCAAATCTCCAAAAAGTGTTTCAAACCAACAAAACATCTTCAATATGATCAATAATCCAAAATGAATATCTAAATTCGTGATTACAACAACAATTAATCGAAAACCCCCAAATCCAACTCAATATTCAAAGTATTCTTGAATAATCCTTCAATAATCCATTGAATAATCATACATATCCATAATCATGCGCACATCACTTCATACAACATGATTTTAACGTCCAAAACATCACATCTCAATACAAAATCGAAATCCAAGATGTTGAAGAAATTACCTCTTGAGGAACCAATCACTTCGATCCGATGAACACGAGTTAAATCGAGTATCCAAGCTTCCCAAACGAATGAAGATGATGAAAATCTAACACTCAAGTGATTGATGATGGGAAATCCCTCCCTCAAGCTCTCTCTCTCGGAACAAGATGAAAGAAATGGTGAAAATGATGAAAAAGTCCCGGCCAAGTCCTTATAAACTGCCGGAAGTTACGGCCGTAACTCGGCCTACTTACGGTCGTAACATCTCCAGGTCAACGGCCTTACGGCCGTAACCAGCCAACTTGTACGGCCGTAATATCGGCTTCGTCCAAACACCTGCCGACAGCCTTACGGCCGTATCCACACCAGACTTACGGGCGTAACTCGCCCTCGTCCAAAATACTAGCCGACACCCATACGGTCGTACCTGCTCATCTTACGGGCGTAACTCGACCGATACGGTCGTAACCGGCCAAACTTACGGGCGTAAGCCCCCTTCAGCCCGGCCGGGCACCTTGCACCTTGTCTGGCCGTATCCGGCCAAGCCTTACGGCCGTACCTTCCTCGTCTTACGGCCGTATGCCGCAACCCTTACAGCCGTAAGTCCCTCTCGTCCGACACATCCTGAAAAATATGAACACTCCTTACGGCCGTATCCTGCCCATCTTACGGCCGTAACTCGTCTTCGGCCAAAAATGCCTGGGCACCCTGCTCGACATGTACGACCGTATCCGGCCAAGCCTTACGGCCGTACCTGCCCAACTTATGGCCGTATGCCGCAACCTTACAGCCGTAAGTCCCGTTCGTCCAAAATGGCCTGAAATCAACGAACGCCTGTTACGGCCGTATCCGACAATCCTTACGGCCGTAACTCGTTGCTGGACAAGGTGAAAATCTGATAACTCCGATTTCTCGCTACGATTGATGAATGATCCGACATACCATACGCATGTGAAAGTGAACAAGTCCAACACATGCCAAAGACGATACTCCTAGTACAAGACTACCAATCACGATGAAAATGATAATACTCCCGTCTTGATCTATAAACGGAGATGAAATGACGATCGGTAACTGATATACGGTTACAACATGCCAATAGTGAACGCAAATGAATGAATCATGAATGATGAGTGATTAATAATGAGTGAAAATTACTGAGTGATAATTACTGACTGATTAATACTGAATGAAAATGAATGAATTACAACCGAGTATTACAAAGTCAACTTTGATAGAGCTTTGTGATCTGCTCAGGTCGATCTAGGTTACGTACTGTATGTAAATGAAAAGCTATGGGTGTCAGTTTTTATATGTTCTTACAGTTTCGTTGATACCTATTGAATCGAAGAAGTTATGACTGATTTAGTGCATGGAGGTCAAGACTTTAGAAAACTTGATTTTCGGATAAGTCTTTAGTGACTATGCACTTTAGATGTGTCGCGCTCTTTTTGTCCTTAAACCAAGGTTTGTTTTTCCCACTGGGTTTTCACTTGGTAAGGTTTTTAACGAGGCGACCTATGAGAACATCCATACAATGATGCGTTGTACCTCTGTTCAACTTAAACCAAGAGGTATTTTTCCCACTGGGTTTTTCCTTGGTATAGTAGTGAGGGAAACTTGGCATCTGACTCCTATGATTTGAGGTACTCATCAGGGGGAGTCGTTATGTATACATCCGGGGGAGTATACATGATGTTATCTTGGTGCGTTGCAGTCTTTTCCTCATCAAGCCTTTATTTTTTCCCATGGGGTTTTGTTTTGGCTTGGAATAGGTTTTTACGAAGGCAACATCTTCTGCACCATTGTTGTATTAGTGCTCGACACAGGGGGAGTGTTCCGGGATCTATTATTCCCGTGATGTGTCTTACCTAATACTGATTGTAGATACATAGATGGAAGGTTCTAGATCCTTCTAGAGGTAGTAGGATCCTATTAGATGTCTTACCTTATCTATGAATCTTATGTATGGAAGAACTCTCATTGTAATGCCTATATAAAAACCCCTCTATTCATTGTTATCAATACATTGATCGACTCTATTTACAGTCTTTTTACTTTCGCCTGAAACAAGAGGATAATTAATTATAAGACATTTATTATATAATTATTAGTTTGTCCTTTTAATATATATATATATATATATATATATATATATATATTACTATTTTATGAATTATCCAAACAATAAAAAATATAAGAAACCAAAAAATATTTTTAAATGAAAGTTATTTCTAAATAGAGTTTTAAGAAGATTTTTTTTTAAATTTTAAAGTGCATGTATAATATATAAATATTATAATTAGTAGATATATGTATGTAATATGTTGTAAACTTAGGAACTAGGCAAGAAAATTATTTATGCTTTAACCGATGAAGAAATTATTGAAGGAATTAGGCAAGAAAATGAGGAAAATAATCCGGAGGATGATAGCGTAGAAGTACAAAAAATTTCATGTGAAGAAGCTTTAAGCTTACTCGACAAGTTGGAAATATTTGGGTTCAACAAAAATGTGGTCATTTGGACGAGTTAATGGGCACACGCAAGTTGAAGGATATGGTTACAACACAAAAGATTAAATCTTTGTCACAATCAACATTGAACAAGTATTTTAGATCAACTTAAATCTATTGTAAAAATTATATATATATATATTATGATTTATTCCTAAATGGAGGTGTATTTCCTTATGTTGGGATTTGAAAATATATGAATTATGACAATATGAAGTTTATTCTAAATTATAACTAATCTCAAGTTGGGACCATAAATTTTTACTCTTAAATAGAGTTTATTTCTTAATAGAGTATTTTTTTTGAGACGTTTTATTGTAGCTAGTTTTTAGGGACCGTTTTTCAAAAAAGAAAAGAGGGAAAGAAAGAAAGATAATAAGAGCATTCAACTATTTTAACATTACATTTGAACATTCTTCAAACAATCATTCTTATTAAGGAGGCATATAACTTATAACTTATATTCCCAAACTTAACTGCAGACATATTATTCTATTAGTGTTAATTGCTGGAGTGATAATTTCACTTTCAATGTTATTATAGAGGCAACTAATTTATCTAGTACTAATTTGTAGAGGTTCTGCAGCACTACTTTCACTTAAAAAAGAAGTGGATGGTAAAATGCATTTGTCAATTTTTATAGCGAAAACAAATTACTCAAACTGAATAAAAAATTATGAATAAATAAGAAAACACTCCATCTCTAATTTATAGGAAATTTTTTAGCTCTGCGAATTGGGACTCGCCGATTGGGGTTTTGCCGATTGCTCAGCTCTGCGAATTGGGATCTGCTTCTTCTATTCTTCTCATTGTGACGAAGCGCTGTGAAGGTTGACGAAGCGTTGTGTGGACGAATCCTTTTCCCCTCGGGCGGCGGCAGTCTCTAGCGATTGAGAGTGACGAAGTGCTAGGGGGCGTCTTCTGCTGTCTTTCACGACTCGTTTCGCGTTATTACGACGTCCCTTCATCTGAGCTGTTCTGGTTTGCGATTTATTTGTGAATCAAATCTCAGCCGTCGCTCTCCGCCCCGCACCAGATTAAAGTCTTGTAACTGAAAATTGCAGGCGATTTGAAAGGCTTTTTCGCGAATTGACTTTGAATATTGCTCGAATTTGAGTGACTGTTGTTTGTTGTCTGTGTTTAGTTCTCGAATTTTCGCGATTGTTCAGACCAGAGAAAGTTCAGCCCTCCCTGGGCTTCTGTCTGGTTTCGCGATTTGTGGTTCTATTGCTGCGAATTTGTTCTGGTTCAGTTAGTTTTGGGTGCTGACGTGTTCTGGTTCCTTTTTGGTTTTGTTTCACCACTCTGATTCTTCCAATTGTTCTCGTGGAGTATCCCTTTATTTAACCTGAGTTTTGGAGCTTGTGGACATCTCTGGCCGGCGTATCGCTGGAAGAATAACATCACACCGCTGCATTCATCCCTCCCCGTCAATCTAACAGTAGAATTGGATTTTAGCTGTCTGTTTTGCAGGTTTTCCAGCCGGATTTTCAAGCTGCTCAAAATCATCTTTGCGTGTCGTGACCGTTTCCGTGTTTTGCAGGGTGGTGTTTAGGAGTCGCTCGGTTTTCAGCTCCCGCGGCTTCTCCTCTTCCAAGGCGTGTCGAAGTCTGGTATCATTGTACTTTTCTGTTAAATATCATTTTCGTCAGCTATATATCTACTACCTATTGTGATTTGTATACGGTTTGCTTGCTTTTAAATTGTCTTTCTCATTCTCATCATATTTTCATTTTTGTCTTCACTACCTCATTTTATTTTTCGTAGTCCGTTTGTGTTCTATGTTGGTCGATGTCGCGCTGTTTGCGGGTTGGTAGTTGGAATTTGGGTATTTTGTCGGGTAAGCTTTTGGAGCTTGTGGATATTTTGGGTAAGAGAAGGGTTGATGTGGTCTGTATTCAGGAGACTAGGTGGAAGGGGGTGCAGTCCAGGGAGGTGAACGGTTATAAATTGTGGTATTCAGGCCTTGCTAACTCGAGCAATGGTGTGGGCATTCTTTTGTCTAAGGAGCTTAAGGACAACGTCGTGGAAGTGAATAGGTGTAATGATAGGATTATGTCCGTTAGAATGGTGGTTGGGGAGAAGGTGGTTAATGTGGTATGTGCGTATGCCCCACATGTTGGTTTGGGTGTGCTTGATAAGGAAGCTTTTTGGGTCTGTTTAGATGAGTTGGTCGGGTGTATTCCAGACGATCAATTTATTATTTTGGGGGGTGATTTCAATGGGGTACATTGGTGAGGGGGTGGATGGTTATCATAGTGCGCATGGGGATTTCGGATTCGGAGTTAGGAATGCAGGAGGTTCCGCACTATTGGAGTTTGCCACTGCACATGAGTTGGTAATTGCTAACTCTGTTTTTCAGAAGAGAGCTGAGCACCTCATCACCTTCAGTAGTGGGGGCCACAACACGCAAATTGACTACCTTCTTCTGTGCAGTCGTGATGCTAGGGCGTGCGTGGACTGCAAGGTGTTCCGGAGCGAGGCATGTGCTTCTCAACACCGGCTGTTGGCTATGGATTTATCCATGGCAGGTCGTGTTGTTAGCAGGGTTAGAGAAGCTAGACCTAGGATTCTCTGGAAGGATCTAAAGGGTGAGAAGGCGACAGTATTCAAGGAGTCTCTGACCCGCGAAGGAGGTTTTTTGCGTGCGGGTGATGCTAACCTTATGTGGACCAGCATGGCCAATGTTATTAGGAGAGTGGGCGAGAAGGTGGTAGGGGTTTCTTCGGGCAGGTCTAGTGGACCTAGGGAGGCTTGGTGGTGGAATGAGGAGGTCCAAAACAAGGTTAAGGCAAAACAAGCGCTATTTAAGGAGCTTTTGTCGATTAGTCTTTGGGGAGGAGAGAATCTTGAAGATTGTAGCGTACAAGGTGGCGAAAAGAGAGGCTAAGAAGGCAGTGGCTAAGGCTAAAGGTGAGGCTTACGAGGAGATGTACAAGCGCCTAGACACCAAAGAAGGAGCGAATGCTATTTTTAAACTAGCGAAAGCTAGGGAAAGAGGGCGGCGCAACCTGGGTCCCGTTAAGTTTATTATGGATGATTTGGGCCAAGTGTTAGTGAACGATGTGGCTATTAAGGAGCGGTGGAATAGGTATTTTTTCGAACTTTTCAATGAGGCTAGAGGTAGTGACTCGGTGGTGCAAGGAGTTAGTCTATCTTCTGCTCGTTCGTTTAGTTCCTGTGAGAGCATCAGCTAGGAGGAAGTTAAGGATGCCCTAATGAAAATGGGTAGAGCTAAGGCTGTAGGTCCGGATCAGATCCCTATTGAGGTGTGGCTTTGTCTGGGGGAAGTCGGAGTTCAGTGGCTTGCAGAGCTGTTCAACATCCTCCTCAGAGGTTCTAAGATGCTGACAGAGTGGAGGCATAGTATTCTCGTGCCTTTTTTCAAGAACAAAGGCGATGCTCAGAGTTGTAGTAACTATAGGGGTATTAAACTCCTCAGTCATACTATGAAACTTTGGGAAAGAGTGGTGGAATGCAGGGTTAGAAGAGAAGTTGAGATCTCAGAGAACCAATTTGGCTTCATGCCGGGGAGGTCCACGACTGAGGCCATTCATCTCGTCAGACGCCTTATGGAGAAGTTTAGAGAGCGGCGTAAGGACCTTCATATGGTGTTCATAGATCTAGAGAAGGCTTATGATAGCATTCCACGCGATGTTATTTGGAGGAGCCTAGTAGAGAGGAGGGTGTCGTTGCCGTCCATTAGGGCGATCCAAGACATGTACTCCCAAGCTAGGACGTGCGTTAGGACCCCAGTTGGTGACACCCAGTATTTTCCGGTTGAGATAGGGCTACACCAGGGGTCGGCGCTAAGCCCTCTTCTCTTCGCTCTAATCCTTGACGTCATTTCGCGAGGGATTCAAGATGGCATCCCGAGGTGCATGCTTTTTGCTGACGACATTGTGTTAGTGGCAGAGTCGAGGAGGGAGGTGAACTAGAAGTTGGAGCTTTGGAGGGCTAAGTTAGAATCCCAGGGCTTGCGTGTGAGCTGGTCTAAGACCGAGTATCTCTGGTGTAACTTTAGTGGTGAGGCCATCGAGGAAGATGTTGAGGTAATGATTGCGGATCAGATCGTACCCCGTACGGATAAGTTCAAGTATTTGGGTTCGATCATTCAGAAGGAAGGTGAGTGTGAAGATGATGTCACGCATCGCGTCAAGGCGGGGTGGCTAAGGTGGAGAGCAGCGACAGGGGTCCTGTGCGACAAGAAAGTCCCTCTATAGTTGAAAGGTAAATTATATAGAGCGGCAATCCGACCTGCAATGTTGTATGGCTCCGAATATTGGGCGATGAAGAAGTCGCTTGAGAGCAAGTTGGAAGTGGCTGAAATGAGAATGTTACGTTGGTCATGTGGCCGCATAATGTTAGATAGAATCGCGAATGGAGTTTTCAAGAACACGCTGGAAGTGGCGCCCATTTCAGCGTAAGTTAGGGAAGGGAGATTGAGATGGTTTGGCCACGTCCGCAGGAGGCAGGCATCTGCTCCGGTGAGGAGGGTCGAGAGTTTATTGGTTGTCGGGAAGAGGAGGAGAGGCAAATCGAGTAGGACGTGGGAGGAGCAACTGAGATTAGATTTGAAGGCCTTAAACCTTTCCGAGACCATGACTGTTGATAGGTGCGCTTCGAGGCGCCAGATCAGAGTTGTGGATTCTTTTGTGGGGAGCGGTGCTGTAGTTGAGAGCCTCAGGGTTGGGTTGTCTCAGTTAGCTTTGACCTAGAGCATTTCATTTGTACTTTTATTGTATATTTTATCCTATTGTCTTTGCGTGTGGTGTATTTTTTACAGGGAGCTGTGCGCAGAGCCAACCTCTCTTTTGTTAGAGCAGCATTCATCGGGAGTGAAGTAGCCAAATTCCGCTTAGGTAAGTCCCATGTGGATCAAGCCATGGGCTCAAGTATGGTCTCGAGCTTTTTCGAATCATATATTATCCTTTGTATTTATCACATAAGATTCTGCGCGCACTAATTTGGGGTCTTCACTAAACTTGACCTCCCTACCATAATTAGGGGCATGGTCTGCGTACATCTTACCCTCTCCAGACCCTGCTCTGAGCGGGATATACTGGGTATGTTTGGTTTGATTTGATTTTACTCCATCTCTAAAACCAATTTTGAAGTAACTTACAAGATCATCAAAACTCTCCACTTGCTGTAATTTGTAAAATTCGGCACGAACCTAGCATTGAAATAAAAGATAAAGAAATTATGCATAAATACACTTTCTCCATTCCATATTAAGTGTCGTACTAGCCCTATCTCAGTAATACTAATTTGTGAGAATCAATTTTTTAATACTAAATCATAAAATTGATAAGTTATATATCCTCATTCATAAGAGTGTAAGTTATTGATACCATTTTGCTTAAAAAGACTAAAATGTCCTCCAAAAAGGTGTTGATGTTGACTTTTCTTTTTTACCTTTTAGTGATAGATTTAAGGGTATTAATGTCTTTTGGTATCAAAAACTTATACTCTTATGAATGAAGATATATTACTTGTTATTTTTATGGTTTGGTATTATAAAAGATAGAACCCATTTGTGTTTATAACTTTTTTTTTTTTTACAAATATGATATATTTTATCTTTATTCTAATAGAATTTATGGCTCTTTACCCGCAAAAATGAAATCCTAGCATGTGTACAAACCCACTTCAAGGTAGACCTCTTTTCTACTTTGGTTTGGAAAAATGGAGTTTGAATTTTAATATTAAGTTTGTTTGCTTTTTATTGTGTAGAATGCAAAATGGAAGATGATTTTGTGTGTACTTTTGTATTCTAATATTTTTGTGTGTACTTTTGTATTCTAATATTTTTGTGTGTACTTTTGTATTCTGATATTTTTGTTGCAAAGAACAAATTTACATAATTTTATAAACTTAAAATTTGTCGAACTTAGCCCTCGAAAACCTCATTTCTGGCTCCGATCATGTAATAAGTATCATATTCAACATAGAAATACAACTTTATCACTACTTCAAATTTACCCTTAACTAAAGGGTGAGTGTTTAAAGGAGAGATGAAATATTTTTTGTCAGTGTTTTACGAGTAATATGGATGCAGTTAAAATTAGTTTTAAGAAAGGGAAAGGGTAGCTTAGTCATAAAGAATTATTCTTAATACATGCGCAACCTTACACCGACGCTTAATATGAAACGGATGGAGTATCAAACTACTCACAAGCTTAATTTGTTTGCGACTTCACTAAAGTTCATCTTAGCTCAACTCAATAATAACCGGACATAACTAAAAACACATGAATTTTCAACTTTAAATGATAATTTCAATTATTCAACTCAAAAACTTAAAAGCATCCAACGAGAATTTAAAAAAAAAAATCATAACTTTTCAGTTAAGCAACGACGAAAACGTGCACCATTAAACTACAAAGACTCTAGAAAAAAAATCTTCAAACACATACATATTCACCACACACAGAGAGAGCAGGAGGACTGGATTGCAAACCTGAAATTGAGAAATTGCCCAAAAAGGAAGAGAGGCCAGAAGTAGAATGGCGGTGGCCAAGAAAGCGTGGTGACTGGAAGCAGCGACATAAATTGGACAATCTTCAGAAAATGCGACATCAATGCCATGATTCTGCTAGGGTCCCGACCTCGCCCACACAGATCAACCCATCTCTGTGGGCTATTCCAAAGAAAATAATAAAATGGAAATGGCGAAATCACTCCTATGCATGACCAAATCCCCATTTCTCTTCTTCTGATGCTCTTCTGCAAGACTTACCTTATGGCCTGCTTCTGAGTTAAAAAATGGAGAGAAAGGGAAAGAAAGGGAAGGAAATTTAAAAATTCTTCCTTCGTTAGCTTGCTTCCGAGATTTTTTAGGGAGGAAGTGGAAAGAAAGGGAATGTAATTTTTAGAATTTTCCTCCCTGTTTGAGGAGAAAAGTAAAGACAGCAAATCAATTGTATTGATAACAATGAATAGAGGGGCCTTTATATAGGCATTACAAAGAGAGTCTTTTCATACATAGGATTCCTAGTTAAGGTAAGACATCTAACAGGATCCTACTACTTATGGAAGAGTCTAGAACTTTCCATAACTCTTATCCCCCTACAACTAGTATTAGGTAAGACACCAATACAGGAAGGATTTCCCGGAACACTCCCTCTGCGTCGAACACTAATACTAACATGGTGCACAAGGTGTTGCCTCGGTAAAAAACCTTTCCAAGTCAAATAAAACCCCGTGGGAAAAACAAAGACTTTGGTGAGGAAAAAGAGCGCAACGCACCAACTACAAATGTCAGAATCATGTGAAGTATACTCCCCCTGAGGTATACATGACAGCTCATTCCGTCGAGCTATCATTGGTTGAGCTCGGATAATCGACACATGCCGATGCTTCTCACATGTTTCTCAAATGTAGATTTCGGCAGAGACTTAGTGAACAAGTCTTGCGATGTTCTCATCGGAACTCACTTGTTTCACTTCGATATTCAGCAATTTCTGCTGCTGCTGATTATAAAAGAACTTCGGCGCAATATGCTTGGTATTGTCACCCTTTATGAAACCTAACTTCATCTGCTCAATGCATGCCGCATTGTCCTCAAAGATGCAAGTAGGGGTTGCTGTAGTGGGATCTAATCCACACGTTCCTCGTATATGGTCTATGACTGACCGGAGCCAAATGCACTCCCTTACGGATTTGTGCAATGAAATTATCTCTGCATGGTTCGAGGAAGTAGCAACCAGGGTCTGCTTGGTAGATCGCCAAGATATTGCCGTATTCCCAATAGTGAACACATAACCAGTTTGGGAATGTCCTTTATGCGGGTCAGAGAGATAACCGGCATCAGCAAATCCAACTAACGTGTCGTTAGGATTCTCTGTATAAGGGGTAAGCTTGCTCGCATTAGCACTTCTGGTAGTCAGGCTACCATGCTTAGCTGCAATATCAGAGGAAGATCGACGGTCGGTATGCATCGTCTTAGCCTCAACAATTCCTTTCGGAATATCGCTCTCTCTTGCGTAGGGAAAGAACAATCCAAGGTCACTGGAGCCTTTCAAGTATCGAAAGATGTGTTTTACTCCATTCCAATGCCTTATCGTGGGAGCGGAGCTAAATGTCGCTAACAGATTCACAGAGAATGCGATGTCTGGATGAGTACATTGAGCCAGATACAACAACGCACCGATTGCGCTACGGTACGGTGTTTATGCTCCAAGGACCTCTTCATCCTCCTCTTTGGGACGAAATAGATCCTTGTTCATTTCCAGACTTCGACCAATCATGGGGGTAGCAAGAGGATGTGCCTTGTCCATACTAAATCGCCTGAGCATTTTGTGGACATAGGCAGACTGATGAATAAGTATGCCATCATCTCGATGTTCTAGATCTAAGCCCAAGCAGAATCGAGTCATCCCCAGATCTTTCATATCGAATTCGGATTTAAGGTAGCGGGCTGTTTCATTGACCTCATCTATGGTACCGATAACATTCATGTCATCTACATAGACGGCTACAATCACGAATCATGTATCTGTTATTTTCACGAAGATGCATGGACAGATGTCACTGTTCTCGTATCCCTTCCCAATCAAGTATTCACTTAGGCGGTTGTACCACATCCTTCCGGATCGTTTCAACCCATACAGTGAACGACGCAATTTCACAGCGTAAGTGCTCCGTGGTTTAGAGCTACTTGATTTGGGCAATGAAATCCCTTCGGGGACTTTCATATAAATATCTGTATCTAGATCCCCATAGAGATACGCTGTAACCACATCCATAAGCTGCATGTTCTGTTTTTCGGACACTACCAAACTGACTAAGTAGCGGAAAGTGATGATGTCCATAATGGGAGAATAAGTCTCCTCGTAGTCAATGCCAGGGCGCTGCGAGAAGCCTTGGGCAACTAGTCTCGCTTTGTAACGCATGACCTCATCCTTATCATTGCGTTTACGAACAAAGACCCACTTATGTCCAACTGGTTTAACGCCCACGGGTATTGGCTCGATACGGACAAATACCTCACGTTTAGCCATTGAGTCTAGTTCAGCCTGTATTGCATCTTTCCATTTCGGCCAATCGGCTCGTTGTTGACACTCAGCAACCGAGCGCGGCTCAGCGTCGTCGTCTTCAATAATTTCTTGAGCGACGGAGTAGGCAAAAGCATCATCGACTAGCGTGGATGACCTGTCCAATAGTACGTATTCACTCGTACATTGCATCGAGATTTCTTTATTTTCTGACATCAACAAAGTTTCCGTCCGTCGATTGTTCCATTGTTGATTCGAGGACATATCCGTAGTCAGAGATAATCTCGTGTGACGGAGTCACTGTGTCGATGATGAGAGAATTTTGTGCCTCCGTTCCTCTTCTCTTTCGAGGTTCGGTATCCTTTCTACCCACTGGCCTCCCCCTCTTTCGAGCAGGGATAAGAGCAGCCGAAGCAGCCGTCCCACCACTAAGGTTGACGCCGGGGGCATTATTCCTTTGGGCGACTGAACCTTACCCTATAACTGGGACTTCTAACCTTGCAGGAACATTCGTAGCGGGAATGGTAGATCGTCACTTTCGCAGTATTAGTAAAGCTGTCGGGCATCGAATCCGCAACTTTCTGAAGACTGAGAATACGTTGCACTTCTAGCTCGGATTGAGCTGTGCGGGGATCTTGATGAGGCAAGGAGGGAGCACACCATACAATTTCCTTGCGTTTAACTGGAATAGTTCGATTCCTCTCTCCCCCTAACGACGGGAAGTTTGTCTCATCAAAGTGACAATCTGCAAATCTTGCAGTAAACAGATCTCCTGTCAAAGGTTCCAAATAACGGACAATTTTAGGCGATTCATAGCCAACATATATACCTAATCGTCTTTGCGGACCCATTTTAGTACGCTGTGGAGGCGTAATTGGCACATAGACTGCACAACCAAAAATGCGTAAGTGTGAAATATCAGGCTCATATCCAGTTACCAACTGGTACGCACTAAACGGTTGATTGGCAGTGGGTCGAAAGCGAATAAGTATAGCTGCGTGCAAAATTGCATAACCCCAGGCAGAAATCAGCAAGTTGGTGCGCAATACCAATGCTCGGGCGATAAGCTATAACCGCTTAATCATAGCCTCGGCAAGGCCATTCTGCGAATGAACATGGGGTACGGGATGTTCAACTTCAATCCCAATCGACATGCAATAGTTGTCAAAAGACTTTGACATAAACTCTCCAGCATTGTCCAATCTTAATGACGAGATTGGAAAGTCGGGGTGGTTAGCCCGTAACTTGATGATTTGTGCTAGGAGTTTAGCAAATGCAGTGTTTCTCGTGGATAGCAGAGCGACGTGTGACCATCGCGTCGCTGCATAAACCAGAACCATAAAGTATCTGGATGGTCCGCACTCTGGCTGAATAGGTCCACATATGTCCCCTTGAATTCTTTGTAAGAAGCGAATGTTTTGTGTTGAGTCTTTAGCAAATGACGGAGATGGTATCAACTTTGCTAGTGAACAGGCTTTGCAAAATGATTTATAGGCATTAGAAATTGCCATGGAAGCCTCGGGATTTAAGAGAGATGCATCGTCAACCTTATCAGGGCGTGCGATCTTTAGTCCCGGTGATACGGTATCAAGCTCACTCACATCAATGCCGATATCGAGTGGTGCTTCCAATCGTTTTCTGGACTTGAAAAATGGATGACCATGTGAGTTTTTCAAAATGCGAATCATCATGTCACGTCCAGGGTGACCGAGTCGGTCATGCCATAGTTGGTATGCTTCGGAATCACACAGTTCGTGACTCACAGCATAGGATTCAATAACCCTTATTGTAGTCTGGTATAAACCACTACTTAGACTCATAAGTTTCTCGAGAACGCGGCATCTTCCGCATTCTGCCAGAGTAGCACACAAAAATTCTGTCCCATTCTCACAATGTGTATCAAGGTGATAACCGTTGGCACGGATGTCCCTAAAACTTAGCAAGGTTCGGTTTGCTCTTGGGGCATATAGAGCATTTGTGACATTAGTATGCGTACCATTAGGTAGCAAGAAATGAGCAGGTCCCCTCCCTTAAATTACTTGGGAGGAACCAATCATTGTTGTCACTGAGGATATATATGGCACAATATCCTTGAATAATTGCCTATTCCGAAGAATAGTGTGGGTTGTTCCACTATCAGCAAGGCACTCAATTTCGCCACGAGACATCTACAATAAGACGTGAAACTTGATTAGTATTGTGGTTAAAGACATAGCAAAAACTCATTAACTTCGAGTTTGGGGAAATTCGACCAAGTTGGTTAGGATCAAAGTTAGCACAATCGCTGGAAATAATTTCCGTGCAGCTTGACCTTTGTTCACTAAAACAGCAATAACTTCTTCGTTAAGAAGGCTATGGACGAACGGTCAGTTGTTATGGAAACTAGACTTCCGTATCTTTCTGTCCATAAGTCGTGCACTTTATGGATCATTAAACTCATATCTCAGTGCTCGTTTAAAGTTGCTATTTTGGTATTTCCCTATTGTTGAGTGATAGAGCAAGGTTGAAGCCTTTTTCAAAGGCATTATTGTTGATACAATACTATGGCAATATGGCTATAGGAGCACTTAAATACTTCAAAACGCATCTTGGTGTTCGATTTATATCTCGACTAATGATCCTTTCGGTAACTCCAACTTGGTAGACTTGCAGAGAAAGTAGGAATGTCGGTACAGCTAGGGCTGTTTAAAAACCACTGATTCCGTTTGAACTCTCAAAGCATAAACAAATACCAAGGAGGATGCGCCTAGTCTTGATCAAAAGTTTTGAAGAAATCCACCAATGTATCAAATTTAACTAAGCAATTCATTTACTGAGCAATTGTTTTGTGATAAACCAAACATGCTTTCGAAGGGAAAAATAAAATTCGTTTTTTGCACAATCACGGCAATTAAAAGAATTTTTATTCATCATGTCCAACTTTATTACATTCATGAAAATCCAAAGTAGTTCTTGGAAACTAGAAACAAGACAAAACATAACCAAAGCGTAAAACTAGTCAAAGTCGGCAACATCCATATGTTGGTCTTTGTCCGCAATGGTGAGAGGAGGGATCTCAGTAGGGATCTCAGTATGGTTCACCTCCGTATTCTCATTATCTTCCTCCATGTAATTTGACTCTTGAGTCAAGTACTGTTTATAGTGCTTGTAGTAAGCTTGAATGTTCTTTGGCGCCTTGCAATTGCGGTAAGTATGCTTCTTCGATCCGCAAGTATAGCAATTCCAGCTTACCTTTGGAGTGGTTCCATTCCCGGCGGCAGGAGGCGGTCCACGTGGTCGGGTTCCACTGGGTCCCGTGGCCGAGCCACCTTGCCTCTTCCACACATTGGAACGACGACCTCGTCTTTTCCCTCGCTTGATCGAGTCATGCACCCGTGGTGCTTGCAAAAACTAAGTAGCATTGCCTTTTCTATTTTGTCGTGGTGCTTTCCTGTGGGTAGCCTGATTCACTTCCGGAACCGGCTTCGTACCAGCTGGGCGCGCATTGCTATTGAGAATAATCTCATGGTGCCTTTCTTTTTTCGCGAGGTGGGAGATATGGTCACTAAAGTTTTTAATTCTCCCTTCCTCGTAGGCAACGCGCAGATGATGAGCAATCATACTTGCTCCCACGGGAAACATGTTAAGAGTCTTCTCGATCAAATCTTGATCAGACTTCTTGACACCACAAAAACCAAGATCAGTGCGAAGGTCGAAGATAGCTTTATTATAGGCTTCCACATTCGCATAATCCAAAAATCGGATTTGCTCCCACTGAAGTTGCAATTCGGGGAAGCGCTGATCATGCACATTATTAAATCGTTGTTCGAGTGTATCCCATAGTTCTTTGGGAGTTTGCAAATTCATATAATATTTTTTCAACAACGGATGTATATGTCTACGCAAGTACATCAGTGCATTAGCCTTGGTTTCCTCGCTCGGTTCTTGAGCGGTAGGCTCGTTAGAGGGAAAGATGGTGGTGGTAAATCTCTTACCGACGAACGCCAAACGAACGTCTGAGACCCACCTATGGTACTCCTTACCAGCATGGTCAAGGATGTCGAACTCCGGATGAACATTGGAGCTTTGTTCCATCTACAAGATATAAACAAGAGGAAGTTAGTCTTGTTGGATTTTCAGTGACAATGTAAACGGTCACAATCGATGCTTTTAAAAGCGTGTAACATAACCGTTACTCGATTTACTTCCCTTAATTGTTGTTTAGTAAAGTCGACAAAAAATGGCGATATCAGATCGCACCCAGATACGTGGTGTATGCAACAACCACAAGTATCGACTTTTCAACAATTCCCTGACTTCCCTAGGACCGTCACACAGTTTTCTTCGACACGCAGAGATACCGACTTCTCTCGCGGTCTCATCCACCGCAAAGTAGCGTGGGAGATAAAGAACCCAAAGACCTGTGTCCCCAAAAGAAAAATTCCCAAAAGGAGAGAATTGAAATAGGGACAAGTCAGATAATTACCTCGATTATAAAATTTGGCACGTGCTAAATTTGTGGTGTGCTTCGATCTACCGGTTGGTACTCGATGCGACGACGTGAAACCGGAGGCGCAATTTTGGCGGCTTCCGAAGATAAGTTGATGTTTGGGTTTTGGTCCGAGATTCAGAACCAGGTCGGACTTGACTGGGCTGGAGCTGGCCGGCGGCGGTGGTCAGCGGCGGCGGTCGGCGGCGGTGGTCTGGCGGTGATGTTCCGGTTGGACTGGGCGGCTCTGGGCGGGCTGGAGAATGCTTGGCGGTCCGGTGGCGATGTTACAGGCTGGTGGGCCCAGGCGCTCTGGCGGCGGGCGCGTGATGGCGCTGGGTAGCGGCGCTTGGGCGGCGGCTGATGGCCGTTTTTTTTCTTCTTCTTTTTTTTTGTTCGAGCTACGTGCTGATAACGTGTTTGAGGAGAAAAGTAAAGACATCAAATCAATTATATTGATAACAATGAATAGAGGGGCCTTTATATAGGCATTACAAAGAAAGTCTTTCCATACATAGGATTCCTAGTTAAGGTAAGACATCTAACAGGATCCTACTACTTATGGAAGAGTCTAGAACTTTCCATAACTCTTATCCCCCTACAACTAGTATTAGGTAAGACACCAATACGGGAACCCGGAACACTCCCAAAATTTTCCTCCTAAAATTGAGAGGAATTGGAAGGAAAGAAATTGGAAACTTAACAATTTTTTTTATTATCTCACTTTTACCCTCATATATTTTTTATAATCTATTTTTTTTTTTGGTTACAGTGGGGGGATGAGATCCCAAAGAAAAATAAAAAAAAACTACTGAGCTATTCTACGCAAGCTCAGTCCTCCAACGCTATCAAATAAAATACAGTCTTCAATCACCGAAGGGGGTTGATCGTAGTAACATATACCAAACTCAATCGTATGGCCAAGATTAGCTAACCTATCTGCAACTTGGTTTGTTTCTCGATAATTACCCTATCATATTCACCAACGATAACAACCCTGTTGCCTCCTCCTCTCTCATTCTTTCATTCATCTTTCTCCATCTCACAACAGTGCCCTAGAACAAGCCAACCAAGACTTCATTGTCAAGCTCATGGAAGATGTATGTCCATCTATTTTCTGGGTTGTGTTGCCATCGTTAAGCTTTTACTTCATCTGTTTTCCCATCATCACATGATTCACGTGTTACAACCCTAAAAACTTGCTTATTTCTGCGATTCATCATCATTACTGTTGAGTTAATATGTCACTGGCAGTTGATCTTACATAAACTAATCACTATGTCAGCTGTCCTTTATGGTGCACGGGGACCCGATTTGATAGGGGTTTCCTTTATTTTTTTACTCTTGTTGTTAGTCTTGTATCTAGCATGGGTTTGTGCAATAGTTATAGCAAAGTCATAATCTATTGTTATGGGACCAGTTTGCTACTTTTGGCAAATTCTTATTGATTTTAAGCTTTCCTTCATCTGTTTTTAGTTATGATTAATTGAAAGTGTTAATTTTATTTTATAAATTTAAAGGGTGTTGATTCTTGGATGGATGAAGAGGATGAGGTACAAAGAAGATTGCATCTACTCATATTAAATCAACAAATAATGATAGCTCATTTTATATGTCATATAATGTATTATCTTGCTTATCGAAAATCTCGACAAGTAAATCTTCCAACTGAAGAAGTGCGTATACGAAGGGATAGGGTAAGAGATGAGTTAATGAAAAACTTTTTCGAAAATCCTGAGGAGTGTCATAATTTGATTCGTATGAGACCACATGCTTTTATAAAGTTGTGTAATATACTTAAAAATGACGGTGGTCTTTTACCAACTCAACGAGTTTCGATAGAAAAACAAGTAGCTAAGTTCCTTCACCTTGGCGCATGATGTGAGGCAACGACCAATGGCATTCTTCTTTCGTCGAGGTCGTATACTGTGAGTAAACATTTTCACATTGTTCTTCGGGTCGTAATAGAGTTGGAAGATAAGTTTATCCCCCAACCTACTGGAGGAGAAGTGCCTATAGAGATATTGAATAGCACAAGATTTTATCCATATTTTAAGGTACTTTTGGTTTGATCAATAATAATTTTTTAAACTTAACTTATATGATAAAATATGTTAAAATATGAAGTATTTGTATTAGAATTGTGTAGGGGCTATTGATGGGACACATATTCGTGTAAAGGTGTCTCCTACTGATGCACCAAGATATCGAGGGAGGAAAACCTTTCCAACAATGAATGTGCTAGCTGCTTGTACGTTTGATCTAAAGTTTACATATATTTTACCTTGTTGGGAGGGCACTGCGTCAGACTCAAGGATAATAAAGAATGCACTTATAAGAGAAGATAAATTGCACATTCCAAATGGTAATAAATGTTTCTCAATTTTACAATGTATATTTTTTTAAAAAATATTATAGTAACAAGCTATCGTTATTAATAGGGAAATTCTATGTTCTTGATGCAGGCTTCATGCACAGAAGTGGACTGATTACACCATATAGAGGCGTACGCTATCACTTGAAAGAGTATTCCAATCGATCACCTCAAAATTCTCATGAATTATTCAATTTTCGACATTCATCACTACGTAATGCAATTGAAAGGACATTCGGTGTGCTGAAGAAAAGATTTGCTATCATAAGGAGTACAACTGAACTTTTTTATTCGGCTGATGTGCAATCAGAGATTTTTCTAGCATGCTGCATTATTCATAATTTTCTAATGGATAAAGACCCCGACGAACGTCTTATTCGTGAAGTTGATGATGAAATCTTAAATCAAACTATACATGAAAGCGAAGAATTTATGGAGCCTTTGAATAACAATCATGATGCAGCACTAGGAAATTATATACGGAATAGCATAGCGTATGAAATGTGGAATGATTATGATTTATCTAATGGAACTTAGTATTTTTTTTATAAGTTGGAGTTGAATTTTGTGAAATAATTGTGATTTGTCTAATAAAGTTTTGTACTTCTCTTTAATTTCTAATTGAATTATGTGAATAATTATATGATTATTAATGGAGCATAGTGTTTCTCTTTAACTTGTAGCTGTTTTATTAATTTATTTATATTGTTTTCATGTTCCTTGTATATTATTTTTATGTAGACGGCAACAAGAGTTTTTTCCTTCGAAAGAATCCAACGGAAAAAGGAAAATGCTAGTTTGGACTCCTAACATGGATAGTGTATTCATTGATTCCATGTTATTTCAACATCGTGAAGGAAATCACCAAGACGGTGCTTTCACAAGTAATGTGTATACTGTTATGATAAAGGAACTGACTGAACAATTTCCATCAATGAATATTACTAAAGAAAAGTTAAAAAATCGTTTGAAAACCATCAAACAAAATTTTAGCAAGTGCTATGATGTATTTAGATCTGCTAGTAACAATGGATTTACTTGGAATAATGAAACTAAATTGTGGGAAGTTGAGCCCAAAGTTTGGGACATTCTCATTCAGGTATGCTTCACAACTCCTTATATACATTATGGTGTGAAAGTGTAATTTAGACTAATTTTTTTTTGTTGTTTGATTGTGACAGTCTAAACCAGAAGCGATTGAATGGAAGAAAAAAAAATATATAAGTATGATGAGCTTGAAGAGTTGTTTGTCCAAGATAGGGCAACTGTGAAGGAGCTGAAACGGCCAAAGAAAAGAAGCATCGATGGGCAAAAGCCAACTCAGTTTGTGACGACAACATGGAAACGATTGATGGCATCGACAATCGAATCTCTCGCAATGAATATAATTTGGAAAGTTTTTATGTAGACTTAGATGGTAACGATGTTGAGATTCTACCCAGCGTACAAACAACTCAAGTACCTTCTCAGAGTGTCCGTACATCATCGAAAGGAAAAAGGAAGAAACATGGGACTATGGAAGAGGTTATGAAAATTTCATTTGATAAAATTTCTAGTGCAATTGAAAAAAGCACCAAGGCCATTTTGGATTCAAGTGAATCACTTGGAAAATTTCGTCCTAGAGTTGTTTCTTTCGAAGAAATTACAGAAGAATTGAAGGAGATGGGTGTAGAAGGGGAATTCTTTGATCATGCATTTGAGTATTTAACTGACAATCCGAAAAAGGCAAAAAAGTTATTTGCCTATCCAAAAGAGGGAAGACTCGCGTATTTGGAGAAGCTAGTTTATTCAATATGAATAAGTTCTTAGAAGTTAAACCTTATTGGATTTATTTGCTGTTGGTTTTATTTTTTTTCTGACTTCTAAATTTTTTATTTTGTCGTTGAGAAAACTTTTTTTTATTGTAAGCAACTATATGGAATGCTCAATTCGTTATTGGAGTTGATCCGTTTGCAACAATGATATTTTCTTAATTCTTGCTATTAACTAGTTTTTTTTTATAAATGAGGGTATAGAAGTCATTTTATTTTTATTTCCTCTCATTTCATTCCAAAACTCAGAAGCATGAGAAGAGAAAATTTTATTTTTCCTTTCATTTCCTTCCTAGCTTGGAAGCATATCGTAAGAAATTTCAATTCACTTCCCTCCCTTTCTTTTCTCTCACTTTCCCTCCCCTCCATTCCTTTTGTTTCATGAAAATTTATGGGTTGGGCGGGCCTCTATAGTTGGAGCCCAATTATATATTTGGGCCATTTCATTGGCACGCTTCAACACTAAATCTAATTGAGAAAACGAGTTATGAGACTACATAAACCCTTCTTTTTTAGTGTTTCTACTTTACCCTTTTGGATATACTCGTGACTTTTCGAGTTCGAAGGGTAAAAATAAAAAAATTGGAACTGTTTCGGGAAAAGCCAAAAGAATTCTTACAATGAAAGAGATCAAGTAGAATCATACTATTTTACGAGGATCTAGAATTCCTATCATATATGATACCTAATATAATCAGTACTAGGTAAGACAAGTCACGAGAATAATAATTCCCGGAATACTTCCCCTGTGTCGAGCACTAATACGAGAATGGTGCAGGAGATGCAGCCTCAAAGACAAAACAAAACCCCATGAGAAAAATAAAAGTTTGGTGAAGGAAGGATTGCAATGCACCAAAAAAATGTCATGTATACTCCTCTGATGTATACACAATGATTCTCGTTGATGAGTACCTCAAATCATAGGAGTCAGATGTCGAGTTGCCCTCACAATTTTGCCAAGAAAAAAATCCAGTGGGAATAATACCTCTTGGTCTAAGTTGAATAGAAGTACAATATACATAGGTCGCCTCGTTAAAAACCTTATCAAGTAAAAACCCAATGGGAAAAAGAACCTAAGGACAAAAAGAGCGCGGCACATTCAAAGTGCAAGATCGCTAAAAACTTATCCGAAAATCTAGTTTTTCAAAGTATTGATCTTCATGCACTAGATCAGTCATAAATTCTTCGATTCAATGGGCATTAACGATATTGTAGGAACTTCTGAAAACTAGGCACTCATAGCTTTTGATTCACATACAGTACGTAATCTAGATCGACCTGAGCAGACCACAAAGCTCTATCGAAGTTGAATCGGCAAATTACCGCATATATCCATCCTAATTTGTGGCAATAATCATATGTCACCCAACATGATGGATGTGATAAAATAGTTGATTTTCTTGTAAACTAGACACATAGAGCTTTCCAATGGTTCTGATTTCATTATCTTTCAACAAGTGAGCTACCCTATAAGTCATATGGGAGTTGACTAATACATTCTGGGAATATATGGATACCAGTTTTGACGTATCCTTTTATCGAGATAAACCAAGCTTCAAGCTTATCATCAATCGCAGACATAGCGTGAGCGCATCCTAGTCCGTCATCACAATGGCTTTACCGGATTATTATGAATGAGCTTGTTGAGTCAAACACGAGTACATATATCATACTTTGATAGAGAGAATTTCTCTTCAGACTGCATCATTAATTAAGTGAGTGAAGTCTTATCATGACTTCGACTCGTTATACTTTATCGTCTCTTAGGGAAGACGTTACTTAGATTGCCTTAAGCCAATTGATGAATACGCATCATCAAGTACCCCAAAGATCTTTTCATTCTTAACTTCGGATTTAGCGGAATCTCTTAGTCTCACAAGAGTACATCACCATAAATCCTTAGTTTTACATGCAAAAGCTTCATATCTCTTCCAAATCAAGTATATACTTAGTATGCCTTCCTGACAGTCACTTGTCAATGCGCTCCGTGGTTAGGAGCCACTTGATTTGAGTCTGATCCACCACGAGATCTTTCAACAATTAACTTAGTTCTCCATTAAGATAAGATTTAATCACAAGTTGCATGCTAGTTTTTGGAAAACTATCTAACTGACAAGACAGTGGATGCTATAACATCCATTATGATATCACAACTAAGTTTTGTGTCATGGTAGTTGATTCTAGTGCGTTCATGAGAGACCTCGCACCATGAGGTGAGTTTAAATCCTTTTTCACTCGCTTTAACAAATTATACGAATAGATCTTATCTTTGGAGTGTCGGCATCACTTCACCAAAGGACTATCACTTTGTTCATACTGGAGTCGCATATAATTCCAATTTAGGCCATTAATACAACATTGTAGATTTTAAATGAAGTATGGTTTGATTAAACTCATATTTCATGTCCTCATGAACTGGCATTATTCATAGAGTACTCTTTATGGATTGACACTCATTGAGGCACCCCAACGATGACTATAATCCAGAATCACATGAGACGAATGAGCTCATTTGATCAGATGAGCAAGTTTCATACCAAACTCCCATACATTCTTAGCGAGAGTATTTATCGAACCAAGTGGCATCCCAACACACTATGATATCCACAACCTAGTAACACTATCTACCACAATTCGTCGTGTTATCGTATCACTATTTACAGGAGATGAACGTCCATGATCGGACACAATCTTTGCAGACACGTTTGCAGCATGTATTTAACCTCGCCACTTTAGGGAACTTGGTTAGGCACAGTTAGGACTAACTACGACAATTCCGAGTCATTCTACTCGAACATCATTCGCATCTCCCCCTAACGACAGGAAGACTGCTCATCAGAGTGATGATAAGTGTCAGTTTTATACACTTATCCATGGTTTGTATCGATAAAATTCACCCATAATTGAGCTAGTCTACTCGTTTTTTGATTTTAATTAATTAGTTTTTAATAATTTTATTTTTATCGGATGATGATGTAAATCTAATCTTAATCGGATTAAATAACTGATTTACTCAAGAAATAATATATTTATTAAATATTCTCTTTGTTAAATTTTGATATATTCATGTTGTAGGGCTTTCCGAGTCGAATTCGGCAGTCTTTCCGGATTCAAAATCAGAGTTATATATCAAAAGTTATCATCCGAAGAAGATTTGGGGCAAAAATGCAAAGTCTGAGAAATTCTGGGCTGAAAACGTAACTCTCAAAGCAACCAGTGAGCAAATTGACGAAGCCAAGTTACGGCCGGGTTATTATACAAAACCAAACCAAACCAAACCAAACATACCCAGTATATCCCGCTCAGAGCAGGGTCTGGGGAGGGTAGGATGTACGCAGACCATGCCCCTACTTATTACGGTAGGGAGGCTGTTTCCGTGAAGACCCCCAGCTTAGTGCACAGCAGAATCTTGTGTGATAAATACAAAGAATAACAAATGATTCAAAAAAGCTCGAGACCATACCTGGGCCCATGGCTTGATCCACATGGGACTTACCTAGGCGGAATTTGGCTACTTCACTCCCGATGAACGCTGCTCTAACAAAAGAGAGGTTGGCTCTAACTAAAGTTTACTAAAAAATGCAATTTTGTTACTAAAGTTTTTTTTGTTACAAATAGGTTACTAAAGTTTTGTAACCGGTTACTTAAGTAACTAAAGATGTTTTAACCCATTGATACAGGTTACATTGCCAATGTGGATTTTTTTTTTTTTAAAAATTTTTTTGACTTAGGGTTTGACTTATACCTAGGGGTGAAAACGGATCGTTTGGAAGTGATTGCAGCATATAAAAAAACTACCTACACAATATTTCATAAAAAAAGTGTTTGACTAATACATTTCTTTTAAAAAATATATGTTTTCAGAAAATAATTTTTTTCGAAATATTACTTTTTTCCTGGAAAATATTTTTTTTTATTTTTCGCAAAAAGTATTTTTTTTAAAAAATATAAAAAATCCAGAAAATAATTTTATTTTTTCGAAAAAATAATATATTTTTTCCAGAAAATAATTTTTTTGAAAAATATTTTTGCCAAAAATAATATTTCTCCGTAAAATAATTTTATTTTTGAAAAAATAATATATTTTTCCAGAAAATAATTTTTTTCGAAAAATATTTTTGCCAAAAATAATATTTCTTGAGAAAATAATTTTATTTTGAAAAAATAATATATTTTTTCCGTAAAATAAATTTTTTCGAAATATTTTTTTGCCAAAAAATAATATTTCTCCAGAAAATAATTTTATTTTTTCGAAAAAATAATATATTTTTTCCAGAAAATAAATTTTTTTCGAAAAAAAACACGCATAATAATTTTTTGTAAAGTTCAGTAACCTATTCAATAACCCCGTAAACTATAGTAACTTCTTTGTAACATTGAAAACTATGGTGCTGACGTGGACAAGGGGAACCGGTAATCATCCGGTTGCCCACTCTCGCAGTTACATTTGTGTAAGATTTTAATCTTTGAGTAACCCAGTTGACAAACCCGTTTACTTTAGTAACCTATTTGTAACAAAATTGTATTTTTTAGTAAACTTTAGTAACCTGTTTGTATAATAACCTAGTTACGGCCGTAACTACATAATGTTACGGCCGTAAGTCATCCAAGTTACGGCCGTAACTCCTTAATGTTACGGCCGTAACTCTTGACAGATTGTTAAAATTTGTCTAATTTTTTTATACTTTTTGTGTATTATTGAGGGGATGGCTGGCATTGATCCGATCTATTGTAATAATGCTGGAATTTTGGAGCTATTAGATGACTTTAGGTGTATAAATAGACCCCTTAGATCCTTCATCATTCATCATTCATCATATAATTTTTCACTTTTTGTAAACTTTTCTTTTTGTGTGAAGAACACACTTGTGTTCTTGAGTGATTTGTGTGAGTGTGGTATAGTATATGTTGTTCAGAGAGTTTATTGCTTCTTTCTCCTTTATCTACTAAGGGAGTGAGGATCAATTCTTTCTCTTGATTCAACTAATAATGACCACCAAAGCTTGTATTATGTATATTAAATCCTTCATGGGCTAAGTTACCTTTAGTTGGGATTATAAACAAGGTTAGTCATGTTATTTAAGTTTGCATAAAGATCTATTGTGAATTACTTATTATTGTGTGTGATTTTCATTGTTTTAACAATCTTTATTTATTTGGCCAATAAATGACGATATTTATGGTCTTCATATGTTTGGAAAGAAAATATGTTTGATTAGATCAAATGATCTTCACTCTAAGTTGTTCTAGGGGATAGAAATATACCTCTAGACCTTAGATGATTCAATGAGTTATTTTCATAAATCCTAATGCTATGTATTGAAGCCAATCAACATAGAATTATAGTGGATTGATTCAATATGTAAGGGGCGTTTTATAGTTCGAAAGAGAAACCGTATTTTTAAGGAAAATCGAATCTACACAACATAATAAGTAAATTCATCTTATGATCTCCTATACATCTTCTATAACTAATGACGAACTAAGTTTGTAATCCCAACTATTTCATTTTATCGTTAATCAATCTATTATTATTGCTATCTTTTTATTTCCTTAAAATATTAGAATTATTATTGCATTTTCTTTACAATTATTAAACCAAACTCTTTAATTGTGTGTTTCACTCATCTTAGTATCTATAAAAATAGACTAATAGTGTATAATTCAAATTATAACCAAACTTCCTCGTGGGATCGATAAACCGGACTCAAAAAGTCCACTTTACTACTTGATACGATATCGTGCACTTGCGATAGTTACACTAAGAACGTGTCAAGTTTTTGGCGCCGTTGCCGGGGACGTATAAGTTATATTTGAAATCTTACATTGTAAACTATTTTTATAGTATAAATTTCTCGACATTGTAACTTAGTACTCAATTGTGTTTGTCCAGTCAAGTGGCAGATAACGGTACTCCGTGACTATTAAAGTCGGATTTTTCAGTTTCCTACAACAACTGATATTTGTAGATATTTTCTTCAATTATTTTCATTTCATTTATATTTCTTTTTTTTTCATGGAAGAAACATTGTATAAAATTGAAAAAAGATTTTCCTTTCTAAGCAAAAATGCAATTTTAAAAATTTACAAGACAAGGATTGAAAAGATGAGGTTGCTTATGAGTAAAAGCACACCTTTTGACATAAGATTCATTATTGAAGCCAAAGTAAGATAGAGGGTGAATTCACAGAAATACCGACTAGATTTTTACCAAGGCTTGAAAAAAGTTCATATGCGAAGAAACGACGAGCAAAGATGATAGCTGTTTGTTATAAATGTGCTAGATGGAACTGTAATTTAAAATGTCGATCTTTAGGAATTCCATCTACAAATAGAGAAGATAAAATTCAGTTCATTAAGGATGGTTTGAATAAAGAGAATTTAGATAATATCGAAATTTCTTTTGATACGCATCCTAGTGGACTCATACTGTAATACCCGTATTTTCAGTATAAATTTTTCGCGTTATTTTATTTGAGATATACTGTATAGTTTGGTATCTATACAGTATGGATAAAATAAATTGAGAACCGAGACAGTTATACTGGTGTGATTATCATTTTTGATTGACAGATATATTCAGGATATGTTGTATCAGGTTGAACTAATTTGGATATCAGGTATACCGTATGAGAATAGTTTTGGATTCAGTATGTGTATTCAGTATGCCGTATGTTTGTATTTTGTACGTCGAGACGTCAGACAGGAACAGTTGGATTTTTGGCTAAGTATAAAAGCCATTACGTACGTTAAGCCTTGGAGCTTACATACGTAAAATGTGTTAGCTTACGTACGTTATATAGTGTACATAACGTACGTAACAAGAGGAATCGGATAGTGGGGCCCGTGGTCGGCGGCTTTAGGCGCAGATGTGGACAGGTGAGTCAACGGATGGAGTTACGTACGTTATACAAGGTGTATTACGTACGTAATACGAGTATTATACTGTAGCAAGTCAACGTACGTATTACGTACGCAACGGATTAAGTGTTACGTACGTTACGGGGCGGCTGGCCGAGTCGTGGCCGAGATGACCTGGATGGCCGAGCATGGCCGGCCGTGACTCGCAGGGATGGCCGAGCATGGTCGGCAGTGACTCGCAGGGATGGCCGAGCATGGTCGGCAGTGACTCGCATGGATGGCCGATTGCGGTCGACAGTGACTCGCTGGGGGCTAGGACTGGCCGATTACGTACGTAGGCTGTGGCCGGTTACGGCCGTAAGGGCCGATTACGTACGCAAGGAAGCTGCCGGTTACGTACGTAAGGGTGCCGAACGGACTGGGCAGTGAGCAGGCCATGGCTGGTTACGTACGTAAGCCATGGCCGGTTACGGCCGTAACGTGCCGATAGGTCCCGGCCTATATAAGGCCTGGACCGAGTCACATCTGCCATTTTTCGTTTTTCTTCGTTTTTTCGCGATTCCTTCAGCAAAAGTGGATGGATTTGACTAAGATCATCATGTAGCAACATGTTTTGGAAGTTGGAATCATGGATTAACATCATCTTCCACCCGGATCGAAGGTAAGAACACCTAAACTTTTGGTTTTTGGATGTTCTTGAGGTTTCTTGGTATTTGGGCCGATTTGATTCGTTTTGATTCAGATTATTGATTGAACTTGGTTGTATACTTGAAATCATTCATTATCCTTGAAGTTTTATGGAACAAATTCGAGTATTTATTTGAATAATCGATTGAATTGGACTATGCCTTCAAAGTGTTCGATGAAATGTCTCAATGTGTAGAACTTGGAAAATTCTACACGTTTTCGTATGAATGATGGTTGAAATGATATTGTTGTGATGATTCTTGGTAATTATGGGAATTTTGTTAAGGGAAGATAATGAATTGGTGATCAAATGATCCGGTTATGTTGTTATGATTATGGAATCGTAGTATTCTCGATGTTCTTGGTAGTTTGTTGCGATTCATGATGTTACGAGAAGTATATATTGTAATACCCAGTTGTAATTCAGTAATTATCATTCAGTATTTATCATTCAGTAATTGATGCTCAGTAATTTCATTCATTATTGATCATTTGTCACTCATATTCAGTCATGGTATTCATCATTCAGAGTAATTGTATCGTGTATCAATCGTCATTCATCACTAATCTGATTGGAGTTTCGTGCCGTGTTTATCATCATTGTCATTTTCGTTGCGAGCTGTGCGTGAGGAGTAGCGCACGCTACATACTCCTTTTAGCGTACGCTAATTGGGTATAGGTAGCGCACGCTACCACTCAGCTTTAGCGCACGCTAAGGTTACCGAAGGATCCGGAGGTGCCGGTGAGTTATAAGTAGCGGCAGCGCACGCTACGAATGGTAAGTAGCGCGCGCTAGTGGGTTGAAGTAGCGCACGCTAATATGAGGTGTAGCGCGCGCTAAGGACGGATCAGGTTGAGTCCAGTGGCTACTGGACTGCACTGGATTAATTCATAGCGCACGCTATGTGTTGTTGTTAGCGTACGCAACCGATATATTAGCGCACGCTAAACAATGGTTGTAACGCACGCTATCGGGGTCAGATCAGAGGTCAGACAGTTTTCTGGACTCCAGTGCTGGGCATCAATATTTCGTTAGCGCACGCTAATAATGGGTCTTAGCGCACGCTGGTAGTATGGCCGTAGCGCACGCTACAAGAAGGTACGTAGCGCGCGTTACCGTGTTCGGACAGTGGGTACTGGACTACCCAAGTTACTCGTTAGCGCACGCTACGCACAAAGGCTAGCGCATGCTAACCTGGACTGACTATAAATTAGACAGTTTAGTCAGAGTTCGTCATTTATTCATCTCATTTCATTCCTTCGGTATTTTGGGCGATTTCGAGCGATTCGGAGAGGATTCTTCGAGGTGTAATCATCAATCATCATCTTCAAGCTCATCTTTCGGATTAATCATCATTTCATCATCTTCATCGCATCGAATCAAAGGTATTAATCTCTTGGATCTAGAATTTCGGATTTTTGGGTTTTTCCTCCCGATTTCTTCGTGTAAGCTTGGATTATCATTGGAATATGTTGGATATGGATTATCTACCTTGGATAAGTATATTCTTACGGATTTAATGGTTATTTTCGGAATTATTTCAAGAACCCTTGGGGTTGACTTCGGTTATTTTGGGGATTTCCGATTGTCGTTATTATAAACTTGAATTGTGGATTTCTATGAGATTATTGATGTCATTGATAATGTTTTGCTGGTTTGAATCAATCATGTTGGAGTTGGTTCGATAATTCGGGTTTGGTTTTAACCAACGGGTATCTCAATGTTTTCGTTAGAGTTCATCTACGAGTTCGGATATTGTTGTATCGACGTTTGGGTCGGTTATGATCGTATTTGATTCGTGTATTGATCGGTTGTTGGTAATTATTGTTGTTCAAGGTTGTTCGAGCGACCGACATTTCATTTAGGACGTTGTTCGTGGAAGGACATTCTTCATCGGTATTGAGTAAGTTAATTCTTACTCGGTTAAAAGGATATTCATTCCTTTTGTTGTTGTTCATTCATAATCGTAACTCATTCATCATTGTATTAACCGTATCAAAACTTGTCATTGTCAATTAATCACCTCGGTCATAAGGAAGCGGTTCCGATCATTTCATTGAGCTATCATTCATTTCACCATCATTTAATCTTGGTGAGTCATTCTTCATTTTCGTTGTCACTTGTGTCATAGTGTGGCAGTCCGGGTCATCCTGGCGTGGCGGTTGGTATGTGTAGGATTTTCATGTCGGGCACATTATAGTCGTGTGTTGGTTGGTGGCCTCACATTGGACTGTGCACACGAGTTGATGGCTTCGTGAGACTGATTAGGTACAAGACCACACGTGTATTCGATCGATACTCGTTGGTGGCTTGTGCACGGACACATTTCCATCCCGGACGTAGTGTGGCGCCATTCCTTTGAGCCGTACTGATAGTCGATTCATATAACATGTTTGATTGCGTATGTTTCGACAGGATAATTCATAATTTCAGATATATCATGATTGTGTATTTTCAACCCTTGAGGATTGTTGTTACGTATCGATTTCCCGTTGGGGATACTGCTGTGTCATGGCAAGGCTAAGGCACGGGAGAGCACGGTGACGGCGAGAGTCAGTGATACTAGTAGGGGCCCAGTCTTTTCATCATTATGTTTCTTTTATTTATTCCGCTGCAGACATTCCGTTTGAATATTCATTTCACTCATTGTTGTATATTTTATCTCCATATAAAATATACTTGTATTCGATATCATCACAGGTGTGTTGTATAAGACTCCTCATCGGAGTAATTGATGTTGTAATGTGGTTCGGTACTACATTTACCTCGTGTAATTCATTCATTTTCATTCGCACAGTGGGTCCCGATGGGGTCCACAGACCGTAATATCCGCCTAGTTTGGGGTGTTACAGAGTTGGTATCGGAGCAAGGTTTTGAATACTACCCTCCAAGTCATGTCTCATTTGAAATCATCGTCATCGGACTAGTATCATTGGACTTTCGCGTCACGTGTGACCTGTGCAAATGCCGAGCCAATCAGACCAAGAACTGTAAGATTTCTAATGCCATGGTATAATTTCTGGCATTAATCATTCATTCATAATTCATCAGTTAACAATCCTCAATCATCATTGTCACTTTGACCAGGACGGTCAGGTTAACTCATTAATCACTCAATTCATTTCATTATTCAGTTGTTGATCAGGAAGATCAAATCATTAATCTTGTTAACTCATTCAAGATAATCATTTCAGTAACTTCATCAGATAATCATGTCACGTCAATTAATCATTCATGTAATCGCTGTATTTGAGCGCGTATGCTCGTGTTCATCATTTCATAATATAATCATAATGTGATACTCATGCGAGATATATAATCATCATATGACTTTCCACTTCAGTATGGAAAGGGCTGGCAGAGGACGTGGAGGACGAAGCCGTGGAGCGGGCCGAATCCCGAGAACTCGTGCGAATACACGTGCAAATGCCAGGAATAATGCTAACTCATCGAGCAGCGACGCTGCCACTCATTCACCTGGACGCGATCATTCACTGTCGGGGAGTCGTACCCGGGACACGGCTCAGTCAGAGGGTGTCCGGGTTGACCCACTCGCATTTATGCAAGGCATGATGGCCCAAATGACCCAGATGGCTCAGTTGATGGAGACGATGCATAACTCCGTCAATCAAAATCAGCAGGCTCCTCCGCCGCCACCTCAGAGGCAAGAGAGGGGTGTAAGCAATATCATTAGTGATATCTCTCGCCAACGACCACCTACCTTTGAGGGCTCATCTGAGCCGGCGGATATTGTTCATTGGATTGAGCACTTTGAGAAGTTATTTGCTATGGTGGATTGCCCTGAAGGGCATAAAGTTTCAGTTACGGCTTACTATCTCGGTAAGAGCGCTCATTCATGGTGGTTATCCTTGAAGCCCACAGACGGAACATGTACTTGGGATCAGTTCAAGACTCTCATGATGGAGAGGTACTATCCGGCCCCACTCAGGGAGGCCAAGTTGTCGGAATTACTCACTCCCGACCTTTCGGCGGATGATGATGTTCTCGCCATCGCCGAAAAATTTCAGGAACTTCTTCCGTTCGCCTCATCTATCATTCACTCAGAAGCGGGCAAGATCAAGTATTTCAGCAAGAGGCTGAAACCCCGTATGAGACTTGATTTAATCATAACCGTACCACTGCCGAGTTCATTGAGAAAGCTCTTACTTACGAGCTTACGGCTAAGGAAATTGCTAAGCGGCAACCTTAAATGCGCTAGAAAGAAATCCAAGAACCGTAATCGATCGGCGGAGTCGTGCCACTTTCAAGAAACCACGTGCGGGCTCTACTTTTTCGAGCGACCTCCCACGGCGTCTAAACCCGCGGAATCTCGATCGCGGCGGCCGGATTCGGCCATCACTGTTTCAACTGTGAGAGCAGGTCATTTCAGCACCAAATGTCCGAAGCGATGCATCACGTGCCACAATCAGGATTGCTGGGCATAGGGCCCGTTTTGCCGTAGGGACTCTAAACCCACTCCGGCGTCATCTCAAGCCCCTGTGTCATTCGGTGCGTAATCGGCCACTCGGTCGGCGTCGTTCAAGACGACAGAGCTAAAGGCGGAGCTAAGAGCTATCAGACGGAGCGTCCGGTTCGGGGGCCGGCAAGCCCCGAATTTATGAGATGAAGAAGACCGATGATCCCGAGGCCCGAATGATCTCGTGTACACTCGATATTCTATCTCAACCTGTGTGTACCCTTTTTGATACTGGTGCATCTCATTCATTCATTTCCGAGTCATGTTTGAGTAGACTACGTGCAGGTAGTGCTACTAGTTGTGAGCCTTATGTCATTGGCCTACCCGATGGTAGACGAATTATCGGTAACCGTGAGATTCGTAATTGTCCGATTCGGGCCATGGTCGTGTATGGCCGTGGACCTAATCGTAGTAGATTTGCCGAGGGACGACGTCATCTTGGGTATTGATTGGATGGATCGTCATGATGCCATCATTAGTGTCCGAAAGCGTTTGGTCACTATCATTTCAGTCGATGGAGTCGAATGTGTGTTTCAGGAGGTAATCCCACTGTTAGGTAAAGTCATTAATTTGATGAAAGCGGTAAGGTTACTCAATCGGGGATGTGTCGGTTATTGGTGCTATATGGCCAAAACCGAAATCATCGATAATATTGACGGATATTCCGGTAGTGAGGAATATGCCGATGTTTTCCGCAGACGAGTTACGGTTTGCCTCCACAGAGGGATGTGGAATTCACGATTGAGTTGGAGCACAGTACGTCCCCGATATCGAAGGCACCGTCTGGATGGCCCCGACCAAATGCAGAATTAAAGAACCAACTTGAGGAGTTGTTCGAGAAAGGTTATATCCGACCGTGCGTCCCCGTGGGGAGCACCGGTGTTGTTTGTCAAGAAGAAGGATGGTTCACTCCGCTTATGTATTGATTATCGGGAGTTGAGCAGGTGACGATCAAGAATAAGTATCCCTTACCCCGTATTGATGATCTCTTAGATCAACTTCAGGAGCTTCAGATTTTCCAAGATCGACTTAAGATCCGGATATCATCGATGCGGATTCGAGAGTCGGATATCGCGAGGACAGCTGCCGCACGCGCTATGGTCATTATGAGTTTGTGGTTATGCCGTTCGGATTGACTAATGCACTGCGGTATTCATGGAGTTAATGAATCGAGTCTTCATCGACTTTTTGGATCGGTTTGTTGTTGTCTTCATCGATGACATTTTGATTTATTCTCGTGGCCGGAGGAACACGAGTTTCACCTTCATCAAGTGCTCGACGTGTTGAGACGAGAACAACTTTTGGGAAGTTTTCCAAATGTGAGTTACGGATGTCCGAGTGACTTTCCTCGGACATGTAATTTCATCAGACGGAGTTCGTGTCGATCCTCAGAAGACGGAGGCTATTCGGGATTGGCTACCTCCGAAGAACGTTAAGGAAATCCGAAGTTTTCTCGGATTAGCGGGTTATTATCGGCGGTTTGTGGAAGGATTTTCTAGAATCTCTCAACCCTTAACGAACCTTTTGCGGAAGGATAAGAAATACACGTGGTCCGATGCGTGTCAACGGAGTTTTGAGGAACTCAAGAGCCGGTTAATGTCAGCACCTGTACTTTCCTTGCCGCAGGGGACGGAAGGATTTGTGGTCTATAGTGATGCGTCCGGACAGGGTCTCAGATGTGTACTCATGCAGAACGGGAAGGTTATTGCCTATGCTTCACGGAAATTGAGACCTTACGAGGTTAATTATCCGACCCACGACCTGGAGCTAGCAGCCGTGGTGTTCGCTTTGAAAATTTGGCGTCATTACCTTTATGGCGTTACCTGTCAGATATTCACCGATCATAAGAGTTTAAAGTATATATTTACTCAGAAGGAGTTAAATATGCGCCAGAGACGGTGGTTGGAATTAATCAAAGATTATGATATCGAGATCCTCTACCACCCGGGCAAGGCGAACGTTGTCGCCGACGCCTTGAGTCGTAAGTCCGTTCAGGAGCAGATGCTTGCTCGTTTAATAGTTCAGAAGGAGCTTCAGCAGGAATTCCTTAGATCTGAGATCGAGGTCCAGCTTCAGCGAGTTCGGGCGACTTTGTATGTTAGAGATTTCATCGTCACTCGAGGAGGAAATCCGAGAGAATCAGGGTTCGGACCCATCATTGTTGCGCATCCGAGAGGATGTGGCTCAGGGGAAAGCCCCTGGATTTGTGGTCCACGAGGATGGACTTTTGAGGTTTAAGAATCGGTTGTGCGTACCGGCGAATGACGAGTTGAAAGACTCAATTTTGAAAGAAGCTCATGCTACCCCTTATTCTGTGCATCCGGGGTCTAGCAAGATGTACAAGGACTTAAAACAAAATTACTGGTGGAGTAATATGAAGCGAGAAGTCGCAGAATATGTTTCGAGATGCTTAACCTGTCAACAAGTTAAGATTGAACATCAGCGACGTGGGTATCTTTGAAACCCCTTCCTATTCCCGAGTGGAAGTGGGAAGACATTTCTATGGATTTCATCACGAGTTTGCCGATGAGTCGTCGTGGCATGAATACGATCTGGGTGATCGTGGACCGCTTAACTAAATCAGCTCATTTCCTTGAGATCAAGGAGACGTGGGGTCCCGAGAGACTTGCTCAACTGTTCATCAAAGAGATAGTCAGACTTCACGGTACTCCTAAAAGTATCGTTTCCGATCGTGACGGACGGTTTGTGTCGCATTTTTGGAAATCAGTTCATCGTGCTATGGGAACTCAGCTTAATCTCAGTACCGCTTTTCATCCTCAGTCCAACGGACAATCAGAGAGGACTATTCAGACCTTAGAGGACATGTTGAGGGCATGTGTCCTCGATTGGAAAGACGATTGGGAAGCCCAACTACCATTAATCGAGTTCACGTATAATAACAGTTGGCATGCTTCGATCAAGATGGCACCTTACGAGGCCTTGTATGGTCGTCGTTGTCGATCTCCGTTGTGTTGGGACGACCTATCAGAATCATTGGGCACCGAGCCCGATATGCTTATAGCCGCCCGTGAGAAGGTAGCTTTGATCAGGAGTCGTTTGTTGACATTTCGAGTCGACAGAAATCATATGCGGATAATCGTCGTCGACCATTAGAGTTCGAGGCTGGCGACCATGTGTTGGTCAAGGTATCCCCGAGTCGTGGTATCTTCCGTTTTGGGAAGAGGGGAAAGTTGAGTCCGAGATTCATTGGACCGTTTGATATTTTGGATCGAGTAGGCGAGTTAGCTTATCGATTGGCTTTACCTCCGGCGTTGAGCCGAATTCATAATGTGTTTCATGTCTCTCAGTTGCGGAAGTATGTTGCCGACCCGAGTCACATACTTCAGTTCGACGAAATCGAGATCGCCGACGATCATTCTTATGAGGAGCGTCCTATGCGAGTTTTAGAACGACGAATCAAACAGTTGAGGAATAAGACGATTCCTTTGGTTAAAATTCAGTGGTCTAGACACGGAGTCGAAGAGGCTACTTGGGAAACCGAGGATAGTATGCGGTAGAGTTATCCCGAGTTGTTTGACCCTTAGTTTCGGGGACGAAACTCTTTTAAGGGGGGGTGTATGTAATACCCAGTTGTAATTCAGTAATTATCATTCAGTATTTATCATTCAGTAATTGATACTAAGTAATTTCATTCATTATTGATCATTTGTCACTCATATTCAGTCATGGTATTCATCATTCAGAGTAATTGTATCGTGTATCAATCGTCATTCATCACTAATCTGATTGGAGTTTCGTGCCGTGTTTATCATCATTGTTATTTTCGTTGCGAGCTGTGCGTGAGGAGTAGCGCACGCTACATACTCCTTTTAGCGTACGCTAATTGGGTATAGGTAGCGCACGCTACCACTCAGCTTTAGCGCACGCTAAGGTTACCCTGGCTGCAGTCCAGAAGGTACTGGACTGCAGGTGAGTTATAAGTAGCGCACGCTACGAATGGTAAGTAGCGCGCGCTAGTGGGTTGAAGTAGCGCACGCTAATATGAGGTGTAGCGCGCTAAGGACGGATCAGGTTGAGTCCAGTGGCTACTGGACTGCACTGGATTAATTCATAGCGCACGCTATGTGTTGTTGTTAGCGTACGCAACCGATATATTAGCGCACGCTAAACAATGGTTGTAACGCACGCTATCGGGGTCGAATCGGAGGTCGACAGCTTACGGACTCCGATCTTTGGGCATCAATATTTCGTTAGCGCACGCTAATAATGGGTCTTAGCGCACGCTGGTAGTATGGCCGTAGCGCACGCTACAAGAAGGTACGTAGCGCGTTACCGTGTTCGGACGTGGGTCTTGGACTACCCAAATTACTCGTTAGCGCACGCTACGCACAAGGCTAGCGCACGCTAACACGGACCGACTATAAATTGGGACAGTTTAGTCGAGTTCGTCATTTATTCATCTCATTTCATTCCTTCGGTATTTTGGGCGATTTCGAGCGATTCGGAGAGGATTCTTCGAGGTGTAATCATCAATCATCATCTTCAAGCTCATCTTTCGGATTAATCATCATTTCATCATCTTCATCGCATCGAATCAAAGGTATTAATCTCTTGGATCTAGAATTTGGATTTTGGGTTTTTCCTCCCGATTTCTTCGTGTAAGCTTGGATTATCATTGGAATATGTTGGATATGGATTATCTACCTTGGATAAGTATATTCTTACGGATTTAATGGTTATTTTCGGAATTATTTCAAGAACCCTTGGGGTTGACTTCGGTTATTTTGGGGATTTCCGATTGTCGTTATTATAAACTTGAATTGTGGATTTCTATGAGATTATTGATGTCATTGATAATGTTTTGCTGGTTTGAATCAATCATGTTGGAGTTGGTTCGATAATTCGGGTTTGGTTTTAACCAACGGGTATCTCAATGTTTTCGTTAGAGTTCATCTACGAGTTCGGATATTGTTGTATCGACGTTTGGGTCGGTTATGATCGTATTTGATTCGTGTATTGATCGGTTGTTGGTAATTATTGTTGTTCAAGGTTGTTCGAGCGACCGACATTTCATTTAGGATGTTGTTCGTGGAAGGACATTCTTCATCGGTATTGAGTAAGTTAATTCTTACTCGGTTAAAAGGATATTCATTCCTTTTGTTGTTGTTCATTCATAATCGTAACTCATTCATCATTGTATTAACCGTATCAAAACTTGTCATTGTCAATTAATCACCTCAGTCATAAGGAACGACGGTTCCGATCATTTCATTGAGCTATCATTCATTTCACCATCATTTAATCTTGGTGAGTCATTATTCATTTTCGTTGTCACTTTTGTCATATTGTGGCATTCCGGGTCATACTGGCGTGCCGGTTGGTATGTGTAGGATTTTCATGTCGGGCACATTATAGTCATGTGTTGGTTGGTGGCCTCACATTGGACTGTGCACACGAGTTGATGGCTTCGTGAGACTGATTAGGTACAAGACCACACGTGTATTCGATCGATACTCGTTGGTGGCTTGTGCACGGACACATTTCCATCCCGGACGTAGTGTGGCGCCATTCCTTTGAGCCGTCTCGATAGTCGATTCATATAGCATGTTTGATTGCGTATGTTTCGGCTGTGATAATTCATAATTTCGTATATATCATGATTGTGCATATTCAACCCTTGAGGATTGTTGTTACGTATGGCCGGCCCGTTGGGGATCTGCTTTTCGTCATGGCAAGGCTAAGGCACGGGGAGAGCACGGTGACGGAGAGGAGTCCCAGTGATACTAGTAGGGGGCCCCAGTCTTTTCAGTCATTATGTTTCTTTTATTTATTCCGCTGCAGACATTCCGTTTGAATATTCATTTCACTCATTGTTGTATATTTTATCTCCATATAAAATATACTTGTATTCAGTATCATCCTGGGTGTGTTGTATAAGACTCCTCATCGGAGTAATTGATGTTGTAATGTGGTTCGGTACTACATTTACCTGTGTAATTCATTCATTTTCATTCGCCTGGTGGGTCCCAGTCGGGGGTCCACGGCACTGTAATATCCGCCTAGTTTGGGGTGTTACATATATGTTGAAGGACATGATTATATATACCTTGAATTGTGAATAAGGATTGTTTAGATGTTAGAACACATCAGGTTATGTTGTTTTATGGATTATGAACGTGAATTTGGATAATTCGTGTTCTTGAAGAACCCTTGAGTTACATGTTATGATTTTGGAAGGATTTCAGATAATTTTGGAATGTGATTATTCACGATAATAATCGGTAAATTGTTTTCTATGAATTTACAAGTATGAACGAGAAGGAGTTTTGTCTTCGTATTTGGAGTTGAAGTTGGAATCGAATATGTTATAAAATCCTTAATGTCGAGATGAATTGATCATTGATTTGATGAATACGTTTTAAAGTGTTGGTGTTTTGGATATGAATATGGAATATTCATATCTAAAACTAAGTTATGTATTTTGGTACAATATTCGTATAGGAATACGAATATGATTAAGGGTTTGATGAGATTATTATTCACCGTTGAGTTTGGAAATTCATACGTATTGAACAAGTGTTCAATTCGGATAATGGAATTATTTGAAACCTTTGGAATATGGTATTCTATAATGTTGAATTGATTGGATTGTCCGGATTGTTGATGATAATCGGTAATTGATTTTTATTATGAATTTACAAGGAGGAAACTTGTATCCGTATTTAAGATTGAATTTTGAATCGGTAATGTTAGACCCTTATTGGTTTAAATTGATTATTGATATGATCTTCGTATTGTGGAATCGTATTGTGGTTTTGAATTCGTGTTTGATTGGTTCGGGTTGTTTGGATATGTGTTTAATCGGGATATTGTAGAACTTCTGTGTTTGTTGATCAGTTATTGATTGTTATTTGTGATCATCGAGTTACGACTTGTATTTTGGATATGAGTTCGTATTTGTTGAGTTGGATTATTTGGTTTTATGTATATGATCGAGGTTTCGTTGAACCGTTGAGTTTGTTAGTTGGGTATGTCGGTTATTGATTTTTATCGAATGTGTGTTAATCGGTTATTGCAATAGGTTGTGATGTTTTGATCGTGGATTATGACCGTTGTGTTGCGGTTGAAGTTGAAGAGTTCGTAGATTGCTTTTGGTCGGGGCTGAGGAGCTCGTAGACGAAGGCAATGGATTTTGGTAACGGCTTCGTGGTATCGGTATCGAGGCAAGTTTATACTTGTTCAGTTTATAATATTTGATGAATGGTTTCGTTTTCATTTCATTTATAATTCGTATAGCAATGTTGTTAGAAAGGTAAGTTGTCGGTTAATGAGTTGTATATCGTGCTCTGGTTTGTATTAAATCATAAGGTATATGATTTAATTGTGTTCAAGAAAGACGTGAGTTATCTTTGGTCAAGGGTATAGTATATCGGATATCGAGGATAGTTATCGTGATGACATAAGTACCGGGATAAAGGTTTATTGGTATTGAATGGATGGTACCTTATTTGAGATTATTTGTATAACTGTGTTTTCGTTCAGGGATGTTGTTCGTGGAGAGGATGTTGTCTTCGGCTTTGAGGCAATTTATGTATTGTTCAGTTATGAGATAATTATTATGTTGAGTTTTTGTATATGTTGTATGTTGAGGCTTCGTATATTGAGATTCGTAGTGGTTGTTCGTTGAGGGATGTTGATCCAAGGACTATTGTTGGTATTAATGGTTGTGTTGATCGTCTCATTGGGGGATGTTGATGGATGTGGTCCTCGGCTTTGAGGTAATCTAAGTATTTGTTCAGTCATGTGGATAATTAGTATGTTGAGTTGTTGTATATGTTGAGGTTTCGTGTAATGAGTTTTGTATCGGTTATTCGTTGAGGGATGTTGATCCCAGGACTGTTGTATTGAGATCGTAGATCGTGTTGGTCATTCATTTGGGGATGATGATCCCAGGATTGATGTTTTGGATATTGATTAGTCGTGTCAACTTTTCATTGTCAGTCTGTTGTTGTTCACTTCGGTGAGCCTTTTGATCCTTATTGGATATGTGTTTCTTTGAGTTTCGTTGTCATGTTGCATCGTGACATATTTGGAGTCATATCTGCGTGCCGATTGGTTATTGTGTAGGATTTTTAGCCGGGCACATGATGGTTATGTGTTGATATTTTCACATTGAACCGTGCACACAAGATGTAGCTCGTGAGGCTAATTAGGTACAATACCACACGTGTATTTGATCGATACCCGGGGTGGCTTGTGCACAGACACATTTCCGGATCGGGCGTACTATGACTTCCATCTTTGAGCCATATTGTTTGGTCGTTCATCCTCCATTTATGGTTGGGTATGTTCGACGGTTTATGACTGGTTGTTCATACGCCCGAGTGGTATGTTCGACAGTCAGCGTTATTTCTTTGAGATCTATTATTGTTGATCATTTGGAGTTTACCTTGTTGATGGTATTCTCAGTTATTGTTGGTCTTTTGTTGATCATTTGGAGTTTACCTTGTTGATGGTATTCTCGATTATTGTTGATCCTTTGTTGATTGTGTCAGAGTTATCATGTTGATGGTATTCTCGGTTATTGTTGATCCTTTGTTGATCGTGTCGGAGTTATCATGTTGATGGTATTCTCGGTTATCGCTGATCCTTTGTTGGTCCTATTGGAGTTATCATGTCGATGATATTCTCAGTTGATTTATCGGTTGATCATTGTTATTGATCGTATGAGCATTCGGACTGTATGTTGATATTCGGGATTTGTTATCATTATCATGTGATAGTTGATCTAAAGAAATGTTGTGTATTATTGGTTTATCCAGGTTGAGATTTGAGTGTGTAATCCGACGGACAGGAGTTGGCACAGATTGGATTATTTCCACACTTATGAGTTATGATGATGTTTTGAGGATTGTTGGTATTTTTGGAATACAGTACAGATAATTGTTGTTGAGTTCATTTCATCATTTGAGAATGCGAAATATGGATTATGGTAAGGATTAATTTAGTATGGATTGCTATGAATTGGTAAGGTTATAACGGTAAGATTACGTTGGTAGTATTCTTACAGTATTATTACATTGGTATGTAATTATTTATGATGATGTGATCGGTATCATTATTGAGTATTGTGGCTGACCCCGTCGTGGGCTTTATTTTTAGGTACTCGGAGATCGAGCTAGTAGCGGTCGTGAAGGGATGAGCTTCCCGATGTGATACTGGCGGTGGCATATTTTGGAGTATCGAGTATTTCTTTTCTGGTTATTCATTTCCGCTGCAAATGTGTATTTTGAACTGTGTTTTTATCCGCTGCGTGTGTATATTTCAAAATGGCTCTTTGGTATTTTTACCAACTCGTGTGTATTTTTAAATGACCTTTTTGGCATTTTACGAACTTGGGTTATTTTCGTCAAACTCTTTTTCCCAAATTATTTTATCGGTACGTTTAAGTGGTAGCTTAACGTACATGTTGAACTATCGAGATTTGGCACTTCGCCTTGTATTTTCAAATGGTATTTTATGACGGTATTTGAGAACTATGCTTTTGAAAATATTTGAGTATTTAAAATATTACCGTCATCGGCCTTTGGCATTTTTAAATGGTTTTGTAAATGGTTTTTAGCCTGGTGGGTTCCGGCGCGGGACCCACAGCGCTGTAACATCCCGGATGGTTTTGGGGGCGTTACACATACATTACGGAATTCGATGTTTGTGGAATAAATTCAAACCAGAATATGAACAACGTCTTGGGAATCTGACGTTAAAAGACCCTGTTTGCCAATTTGTAAGAAAATTGGATGGGAAGCTTCTCCCCGACTCATAGAAGGCGTTTAGGCCGTTTCTGAACGTAAAATCAGAGGAAGCTGTGAGCCACAATCACAACTACTGTACATACGCGTAAGTATCTTTTATTTTTTGTCGTGTGGTGAGATTTTCTGAATAAAAAATGTGATACGCGATAAATGCTTTCATTATTCTATTGAGTAGTTGAAGCGCAATCAACGCAATCACAAACTTGTTAAACAATTTTTACCTTTTTTTTCTTCTATAAATAAATATTGTGCTTGTTTCTTTTATTCATCCCTCAAACTTGCACTTTTCTCTGTTTCTCTCTAAAAAATTTCTTTTCAAAAATGGAGTCATCATCTTCATCAAAAAAATTTAGTACAGTCTGTATTTTTGGTGGAGTTAGTTATGGAAAAGAGGCATGCTTTACCAAAGCAGCCCACAACTTGGGTCGTACCTTAGGAGAAAAATACATTCATGTAGTTTACAGAGAAGGAAGTCTAGGATTAATGGGACGAGCTGCTGCTTCTGCCTATATGGAAGGAGTAAGAGTGTTGGGAATAATTCCAAAACATCTGGCTGAAAGTAAAATCACCGGGTCAACTATTGGAGATGAGTTTAGATCTGTAAATATGCAAGATCACATAACTCACATGATAAATAATTCTGGCGCCTTTATCACCCTTCCCGGTGGTTTTGGCACCCTTGAGGAAATTTTTCATGTGGTTACCAAAGCCCAGCTAAATGCTCATAAAAAACCAATAGGTCTGCTTAATGTCAATGGTTTCTTTGATGGTTTACTGTCTTTCATCGACTACTCTGCTGAAAAGGGTTTTATTTCAGAGCGTGCTAAACGAATCATAGTCGTTGCAACAACACCAGAAGAACTAATCAAAAAACTCAATGAATTTGTTCCTCAACCAGATCTAGCTCTAGCTAAAATTGTCTGGATGGAAGATTTTACAGTGAGAAAACAAAAACTGGATTCATTCCTCTCCCTTTGATAACCTATATCGAACCTCTTGTATTTTTACTTTCTGTCGTGTGTAATAATCGTGCTAAATGGTGGCAGCTTAAGGAGTTTCTTCTTGATCTCTTGACGCGCATCTATTCGCGATTTATGTATTGTTATTTTATTGCTGTAATTTTTATTGCGTTTTTTTTTTATAAAAGCTTAGATGGCAGCGTAAGGCGACTCTTCGGACTTTCTTAATGCGCATCTTAAAAATTGTGTTATACTTACGAGTATATTTTATTTTCTTTTGTTGTGTGCCTCGTATATTTATTCTCTTGTGGATTCTAAAAGGCGTTAGCTCAAACATCAACTTTCTTAATAGGGAGTATTCTGCTTTTCTGCATTGCTTTTTATTTTATTTTATTTTTTATTTTTAAACTGAGGACAGTTTTATTTTCAAGTTTGAGGGTGGTTTGTTTAATTATTTTGGTGTGTTTTGATTGATTTGGTTATTTACCTTAATTATATATATATATATATATATAGTATTTTGATTTATGAGATTTCTAGATCTGGCCATAACACCAATAAATTAGCTATATACAAGTTTCTAAAATCATTTTAACCGGTAAAAAATTTGTATATTCCAAAATTTTTTGAGCCTTAATCTCTCTTTCCAAGCCTTGTAGTTATCATATAAAATCAAGTCATTCGTTACCTTGAGAAAAGAAGAATCAGCCGGTTGATGAAAAATAGAACTGAAATTTACTTAATTTGTGGAGTTTTTGATTTTTCATGCTTAAACTAAGAAATGATTTTCTGCAAAAATTCTATTCCCTTAGAAAGGAGTCATTGGTGAAAAGAGCTACACGTTAGCAAATAACGGTGTGAAAGCTGTAATATCCGGAATTTCTACTACTGTTGTTTGATATTATTTTATCCGAGTTATATTGTACAACGTGGAATCTGTACAGTATGGATAAAATAAATAAATAAAGGACTGAGATGTCAGTATCGGTATAATTGTCGTATCTGGTCGACAGTTGTATTTGAGGATATTGTGTATCAGGTTATCGTACTTTCGATATAGAGTATATCGTATAAGAATGTTATTGGATTCAGTATATGTATTCAGTAAGTGTATATGTGTTTTCGGTATGTCGAGACAGGAGGTAACAGTTGAAATTGGCTAAGTATAGAATACTTAGCGTACGCTAATGTTGAAGACTTACGTACGCTAAATCACAAGAGTTACGTACGTTATGGCCGAGACATTACGTACGTAACAAGAGGAATCGGACAGTTGGGCCCGGTGTCGGCGGCTTTCGGCGCGGTTGTGGACAGTGAGTCAACGGATGGAGTTACGTACGTTATACGGGTGTATTATGTACGTAATACGAGTATAATCTTGTAGCAAGTCAACGTGCGTGTAACGTGCGCAGCGGAATAAGTGTTACGTGCGTTACGGGGCGGCTGGCCGAGTCGTGGCCGAGAGGACTGTAGTGGCCGAGCATGGTCGGCAGTGACTCGCATGGATGGCCGATCACGGTCGCGGTGACTCGCGAGGATGGCTAGGATCGCCGATTACGTACGTAAGGCGGTGGCGATTCACGGCCGTAAGGGCCGATACGACGTAAGCTACCGCCGATACGTACGTAAGGGTTCCGAACGAACCGGCAAGGGTAGGCCGCGGCCGGCTACGTACGTAAGGACCCGCCGGTTACGTACGTAATGGTCCGGCAGGTCCCGCCTATTTAAAGGCCTGGACCGAGTCATCCGGCCATTTTCATGTTTTCTCTTCGTTTCTTCGCGATTTCTTCAGTAAAGTTGATGGATTTGAGTAAGAACATCATGTAGCAACATGTTTTGGAAGTTGGAATCATGGATTAACATCATCTTCCACCCGGATCGAAGGTAAGAACACCTAAACACTTGTTTTTGGATATTCCTGGAGTTTCTTGGTGTTTTGGCCGATTTGATTCATTTTGGTTCAAATTATTGATGGAACTTTGTTGTAATATCGTAATCATTCAATAATCTTGAAGTTTTGTGGAACAAATTCGAGTATTTCTTCGTTAAAATGATTGAATTGGATTATGCCTTCATAGTGTTCGATGAAATGCCTCAATGAGTAGAACTTGGGAAATTCTACACGTTTTCGTATGAATGGTGATGGAATTGATTGTGTTATGATTATTCTTGGTAATTATGGGAATTTTGTTAAGGGAAGATAATGAATTGATGATCAAATACCTTGATTATGTCGTTATGATTATGGAATCATAGTAATCTCGATATTCTTGATGGTTTGTTGCGATTCATGATGCTATGAGAAGTATATGTTGAAGAACATGATAATATACACCTTGAATCATGAATAAGGATTTTTTAGGTGTTAGAACACATCGGATTATGCCGTTTGGGGACTTTGAATGTGATTTCGGAATAAGTTGTGAAACTCTTGGAATATGATTATCTATAATTAATCGGATTGTTCGGATTGATGATGATAATTGATAATTGGTTTTATTACGAATATACAAGGAGGAAACTTGTAAGTATTTAAGATTGAATGTGGAATCGTATTGTTGTTTTGAATTCGTGTTTGATTGGTTTGAGTTGTATGGTTCGGTTTTGTGTATGATCGAGGTATCGTTGAATCGTTGAGATGATTTGGTTGGTCATGTCGGTTGTTAATTGTTATCAGATATGTGTTATTTGATTACTTCGATAGGTTGAGATTATTGATCGGTGATTAGAACCATATGTTGCGGTCATGTTCGAGTACGCTCGTGAATTGCGTTGGTCGGGGCCGAGGAGCTTGTAGATGAAGGCATTGTGACTGGTAGCGGCTTCATCATCATCGTATCGGTATCGAGGCAAGTTATTACTTGCTCAGTTTATAATATTTAATGAATGGTTTCCGTTTCATTCGTTTATAATTCGTATAGCAATGTTTATAATCGTAATCACATGAGATTTGAGATTATAAATCGTATTCGAGTTTTGGGAATCTAAATCATCATGTATATGATTACTTTTGTTATTGGGTATACTTATATATCGAGGATATATTATGATAAAGATGAAGATAAGAATTATCTGCAATCCGTGATACTTTGGACCGTCGAGTAATGAGGATAATGGTTCGTGATGGTTTAGACATTGAGATCGCTCTCGAAGGACTCAGGGCAAGTACTATAATCATTTTTATCATTTGTGTCAATCATGTCGTGATACATTCGTGTATCGTTGTTGTCATGCATTTGTGCATTGTTGTTGTCGTGTATTGTGTACTGTTGTTCTGTGCAATTGTGCATTGTTGTCATATGTCCACCTCGTATTGGTCCGACGGGATCATCGGGGGATCTATGCTAGCGTGCGCTGGTTCATTGGACGGGTTTTCCACCTCGGGTTGGTCTGACGGGATCATCGGGGGATCTAGGCAGTGAACGCTGGATCATCGGATTGCCATGTATTGTTGTTGTGCATATGTATATTATGGGTTTGCCATAAGTATACATTGTCGTTATTGTTGTGATCATATTAACGTTGTCATATGAGTATGCAATTGTAGGTTTTGTGTTAGGACCATGTCCGTATGTTGTGTTGATCTGATCTCGGATTAAACTGACGTGATGGTAATGGTATTTCGTATCTCGAGGTATGTTCCATATTTCTTTTGGTATTTGTCTTTGATGGACAATCGGTTATCGTCTTGGGATTTGATGATGTTATTCGAGGGATCGTATTGGTCAGAACTGGTATATTTCCGTATCGTGAGTTGGTTATGATAGTTTGAGAATCTTGAGTATTGTTTGAGGTACAATACAGATATTATGTTCGAGTTTATTGGTTAATCGAGTACAGGATGTGAAATGTAATAATGGTTATTTTGATGAGAATTACCTGAGTAAGCAAAGTTATGGCAGTAAGATTACGTTGGTCGTATTCTTATGTTGTATACTCATTGGTATGTAATTACTAACGTGATGTGACGGTTATCATTGTTGGATATTATGGCTGACCCCGTCGTGGGATTTCTTTTTAGGTTCTTGGAGTATCGAGCTTGTAGCGGTCGTGAAGAGATGAGCTTCCTGGAGGATACTGGCTATGACATGTTTTGTGCATTGAGTTTCTTGATTGGTTCTTGTATTCCGTTGCTAGAGTATTTTTATGGTTGGTCTTTTTCCGCTGCGTGAGTATTTTGAAACGCTCTTTTGGTATCTGGTAACTGAAGTTACTTTGGAAATAGTTTTCTAAACTTTTGAGTGTCGGCTGTTTGGCCTTGCGATTTCAAATAAGTTTTACAACGTTTTTTTTTGATAAATGGATTTTATAAGTCTTTGTGAATTTTTAAAGATAGTACCGTCGTTGGCTTCTTGAGTATTTGTAGATGTTTGCGAAAATTTCTTTTAGCCTTGTGGGTTCCATCTCGGGGCCCACGACGCTGTAATATTTCCTGGATGACTCTGGGGGTGTTACAGAATATGGTATCGGAGCTTAGGTTGAGAAAACCTAGGCATTTGGGTCGAGTTGGGTCATGTTTTTGTCGCGTCATTCGAGTTGTCGATTGACGAATATTAGAGCCGTGAGTTTTTGTTGTTCACTCGGGCTTGTGCGTGATGTGATTTACCAGTGTAGTACTGGGGTTGTTGTAAACTTTTTCAAATGGCGTTAACGTGTTTCTTCGGATAGAGTCGTGTTGTGTTCTCGAGTTGAGCCGAGTTTACAAAATGTGTGTTTTGAAAATATCTGTGTCGAGTATTTCCTTGAGTCGAGACATATGCCAGTATCGCGGGGAATCGTCAGCTTCACGATCTGTAAGTATTTGAATTTTTGAATTGCATTGAGATTTATTGCCGTTCTAAGTTGATATGGTTTGAGATTCAGAAAGATATTATGCTTCACAGTATGAGATGACAGATTTGGGACAGGATTGATGATCTTGAGAAACTATGATTTTGGAAATCAGTATGTTGAGTAGATTTTGGAACGGAATTGTGCATTTGGGAGAAGGTTGTGGATGGTTGAGAAAAACATGTAGTCATGATAGATCATTTTGTGATACATGAAACTGCTTTTGAGCATTTGAAAATGATACTTTTCAAAATGAATGTCTTACTGATGTTTTACGGAAAATGATTTTGGGCCGAGACCCAATCGATTTTGAAATGGTTTTATAACTCAGGACTTGGGGTCCGAAATGAGTTTTCTACTTTTTAAACTTCTTGTAATGTGGAATGAGATACGGGCTGAGACCCTAATGTTTCAAAAGACTTTCCTATTTTCTAAAACTCCCGAGATTTGTAAAACACGTTATCAATTGTTTATCTACTTTATCACTACCTTTTGGGGTTTTGATTTATTGGTTCAAATGGAAATTCTCGGGAAGTCTTTCGCCATGTTTGATTTGTTGAATTGTTTCAACGTTTTGTCATATCATATTTGAGGTGATCCAGGATGGATTAAAGATTGACGTTGCGAGTAGTAGGTGGAGGAGGACTTTTATCAGAGTCTATATATTGAGATTTTGGAATTTCATCGTGTGGTTTTCCGATGGAATATCAGTGAATTTGGTGACGAGCTGAATTGGTATACAGGAGTATGGATATGGTCAAGCAATTGCATAAATTCCATTTTATTTAATCGTGTGTATTTGAAAAGAATTTTTATCAAGAACTTGACACGAGCGAGCCGGTTGGTTCGAAAATTGATTTTTCAGTCTTACCAAAAATTTATGTTTTGAGTTCTGAAAATTTTGAAAGAATTTTCGAAAATTTGTCTTCTTGACGAGACTATATGATTTCAAACTGGTTTTGAAAATATGATTAATAACCATAAGCATTTAGTGTATATTACATATCATGGTGAAGTTGTGAGTGTGACTCACGAACTGGATAATATATCAATGTGGAACGAGGAATAGGGATCCAAACTTTGGTATGGTCGTTTGGTTATGCAAGGATGATCGATTGATTTATCGGATAAGAGAAATATGCCGTATGTTGTAGAATCATGCATATAATATAATTTTGGAACTTTGGATTTTGTGAAACTGGGGCATATGTGCTATGTGATTCCATTGGTATGGTAATATTGTGACTTTACCATAATGATTTTGAATGATTTCTTTTGTAGATTTGGGGATGGTGACCCTATGTTGGTTGTTTTAGATGTCGAGCGGTCGTTTCCACTCCAGGTATGATTGGTTATTTTCGTCGACTTGATTGGTTGTTCGTATGCCGAGGAGTATGCTCACCAGTCGAGTATGTTTATTGAGATCCACGGTATGTGATTGGTGTGTCGTTTTGAGAACTTTATTCATCCGTATATATGTCTCTATGGTTCTGTGTGTATCGTGTTGGAATTTACCGTGTGAGGGTATTCCTGATTATTATTGCTCCTTCGTTGGTCATATTAGAGTTTATCTTATTGATGATATACTCGATTGTGCTTTGACCTCTGGTTGGTCATATTGGAGTTGATCATGTTGATGATATTCTCAGTTATGTTTTAACCATTGGATTGGTCGTATTGGAATTTATCATGTCGATGGTATTCTCAGTTAATTTGTTGGTTGATCATTGTTGATGATCGTATAAGTGTTCGAATTTTGTGTCGATGTTTCGATATTGGTTGTCATTATTTTGGACAGTTGTTTCACAGATATATCGGATATTATTCGTCTTATCAGAATTGGAACTTGATCATGCGATCAGGCAAACAGGACTTGTCACGGATAGATTATTTCATCTGACGATGATATAATTTTGTTGAGACTCAAGGAATTGTGATTGTAAGCGTATTGGGACTGTACAGTGAGATTGCTTGCTAGTATCTCAGGAGATCGTCGACCTGCGTATTTGTAAGTGTACTCTTTTGATTATTCAGTAATGATGATGATTGATCGTTGTCGTGATGGTTTTGGGATATTTTAGTTGAACGGTTTGTTTCTTTTATGATGGATTTTAAGTTTCGAGGACGAAACTTATTTTAAGTGGTGTAGTATGTAATATCCGGAATTTCTACTACTGTTGTTTGATATTATTTTATCCGAGTTATATTGTACAACGTGGAATCTGTACAGTATGGATAAAATAAATAAATAAAGGACTGAGATGTCAGTATCGGTATAATTGTCGTATCTGATCGACAGTTGTATTTGAGGATATTGTGTATCAGGTTATCGTACTTTCGATATAGAGTATATAGTATAAGAATGTTATTGGATTCAGTATATGTATTCAGTAAGTGTATATGTGTTTTCGGTATGTCGAGACAGGCGGTAACAGTTGAAATTGGCTAAGTATAGAATACTTAGCGTACGCTAATGTTGAAGACTTACGTACGCTAAATCACAAGAGTTATGTACGTTATGGCCGAGACATTACGTACATAACAAGAGGAATCGGATAGTTAGGCCCGGTGTCGGCGACTTTCGGCGCAGATGTGGACAGGTGAGTCAACAGATGGAGTTACGTACGTTATACAGGGTGTATTACGTATGTAATACGAGTATAATACTGTAGCAAGTCAACGTACGTGTAACGTACGCAACGGAATAAGTGTTACGTACGTTACGGGGCGGCTGGCCGAGTCGTGGCCGAGAGGACCTGTAGTGGCCGAGCATGGTCGGCAGTGACTCGCATGGATGGCCGATCACGGTCGGCAGTGACTCGCAGGGATGGCTAGGACTGGCCGATTACGTACGTAAGGCAGTGGCCGGTTACGGCCGTAAGGGCCAGTTACGTACGTAAGCCAGCTGCCGGTTACGTACGTAAGGGTTCCGAATGAACTGGGCAGTAGGGTAGGCCGCGGCCGGCTACGTACATAAGGACCCGCCGGTTACGTACGTAATGGTCCGGCAGGTCCCGCCTATTTAAAGGCCTGGACCGAGTCATCCGGCCATTTTCATGTTTTCTCTTCGTTTCTTCGCGATTTCTTCAGCAAAGTTGATGGATTTGAGTAAGAACATCATGTAGCAACATGTTTTGGAAGTTGGAATCGTGGATTAACATCATCTTCCACCCGGATCGAAGGTAAGAACACCTAAACACTTGTTTTTGGATATTCTTGGAGTTTCTTGGTGTTTTGGCCGATTTGATTCGTTTTGGTTCAGATTATTGATGGAACTTTGTTGTAATCTCGTAATCATTCAATACTCTTGAAGTTTTGTGGAACAAATTCGAGTATTTCTTCGTTAAAATGATTGAATTGGATTATGCCTTCATAGTGTTCGATGAAATGCCTCAATGAGTAGAACTTGGGAAATTCTACACGTTTTCGTATGAATGGTGATGGAATTGATTGTGTTATGATTATTCTTGGTAATTATGGGAATTTTGTTAAGGGAAGATAATGAATTGATGATCAAATACCTTGATTATGTCATTATGATTATGGAATCGTAGTAATCTCGATATTCTTGATGGTTTGTTGCGATTCATGATGCTATGAGAAGTATATGTTGAAGAACATGATAATATACACCTTGAATCATGAATAAGGATTTTTTAGGTGTTAGAACACATCGGATTATGCCGTTTGGGGACTTTGAATGTGATTTCGGAATAAGTTGTGAAACTCTTGGAATATGATTATCTATAATTAATCGGATTGTTCGGATTGATGATGATAATTGATAATTGGTTTTATTACGAATATACAAGGAGGAAACTTGTAAGTATTTAAGATTGAATATGGAATCGTATTGTTGTTTTGAATTCGTGTTTGATTGGTTTGAGTTGTATGGTTCGGTTTTGTGTATGATCGAGGTATTGTTGAATCGTTGAGATGATTTGGTTGGTCATGTCGGTTGTTAATTGTTATCAAATATGTGTTATTTGATTACTTCGATAGGTTGATATTATTGATCGGTGATTAGAACCATATGTTGCGGTCATGTTCGAGTACGTTCGTGAATTGCGTTGGTCGGGGCCGAGGAGCTTGTAGATGAAGGCATTGTGACTGGTAGCGTCTTCATCATCATCGTATCGGTATCGAGGCAAGTTATTACTTGCTCAGTTTATAATATTTAATGAATGGTTTCCATTTCATTCGTTTATAATTCGTATAGCAATGTTTATAATCGTAATCACAGGAGATTTGGGATTATAAATCGTATTCGAGTTTTGGGAATCTAAATCATCATGTATATGATTACTTTTGTTATTGGGTATACTTATATATCGAGGATATATTATGATAAAGATGAAGATATGAATTATCTGCAATCCGTGATACTTTGGACCGTCGAGTATTGAGGATAATGGTTCGTGATGGTTTAGACATTGAGATCGCTCTCGAAGGACTCGGGGCAAGTACTCTAATCATTTTTATCATTTGTGTCAATCATGTCGTGATACATTCATGTATCATTGTTGTCATGCATTTGTGCATTGTTGTTGTCGTGTATTGTGTACTGTTGTTCTGTGCAGTTGTGCATTGTTGTCATATGTCCACCTCGTGTTGGTCCGACGGGATCATCGGGGGATCTATGCTAGCGTCTTGTTGGATCATCGGACGGGTTTTCCACCTCGGGTTGGTCTGACGGGATCATCAGGGGATCTAGGCAGTGAACGCTGGATCATCGGATTGCCATGTATTGTTGTTGTGCATATGTATATTATGGGTTTGCCATAAGTATACATTGTCGTTATTGTTGTGATCATATTGATGTTGTCATATGAGTATGCATTTGTAGGTCTTGTGTTAGGACCATGTCCGTATGTTGTGTTGATCTGATCTCGGATTAGACTGACGTGATGGTAATGGTATTTCGTATCTCGAGGTATGTTCCATATTTCTTTTGGTATTTGTCTTTGATGGACAATCGGTTATCGTCTTGGGATTTGATGATGTTATTCGAGGGATCGTATTGGTCAGAACTGGTATATTTCCGTATCGTGAGTTGGTTATGATAGTTTGAGAATCTTGAGTATTGTTTGAGGTATAATACAGATATTATGTTCGAGTTTATTGGTTAATCGAGTACAGGATGTGAAATGTAATAATGGTTATTTTGATGAGAATTACTTGAGTAAGCAAAGTTATGGCAGTAAGATTACGTTGGTCGTATTCTTATGTTGTATACTCATTGGTATGTAATTACTAACGTGATGTGATGATTATCATTGTTGGATATTATGGCTGACCCCGTCGTGGGATTTCTTTTTAGGTTCTTGGAGTATCGAGCTTGTAGCGGTCGTGAAGAGACGAGCTTCCCGGAGGATACTGGCTAGGACATGTTTTGTGCATTGAGTTTTTTGATTGGTTCTTGTATTCCTCTGCTAGAGTATTTTTATGGTTGGTCTTTTTCCGCTGCGTGAGTATTTTGAAACGCTCTTTTGGTATCTGGTAACTGAAGTTACTTTGGAAATAGTTTTCTAAACTTTTGAGTGTCGGCTGTTTGGCCTTGCGATTTCAAATAAGTTTTACGACGTTTTTTTTTTTTGATAAATGGATTTTATAAGTCTTTGTGAATTTTTAAAGATAGTACCGTCGTTGGCTTCTTGAGTATTTGTAGATGTTTGCGAAAATTTCTTTTAGCCTTGTGGGTTCCATCTCGGGGCCCACGGCGCTGTAATATTTCCTGGATGACTCTGGGGTGTTACAAAAGCTATCACCTAAAAAAAATGACGAAAAGGAGAAGTGTTGAGCAGCAACAACTGCCTAATTTTGGGCGTCTTAAGTTTTGCGAAAAATAAAGGACTAACCATTGTTGGTGCGTAGCTGCCGTCTCACAGAAAAATTGGTGAAAAGAGCTACACGTTAGCAAATAACGGTGTGAAAGCTATCACCTTTTTTTAAAAAAAAAAGAGATAGAAATTATTGGTGAAAAGAGCTACACGTTAGCAAATAACGGTGTGAAAGCTATCACTAAAAGGGATGTAGTTTTATGAGCAAATTTAAATTAATTAGCGGCTGAATTTCAATACACTCAATTTCGTGAAAAATCACAATATTTGATGACGCCAATAAAATTCTTCTTCATATTGAGTCGAAAAATAAACGAGTGATCGAGAGCAACCATTAAAGGGAGTCGTGTGTATCACGAGTGGAAAAGAAATAATCAACCTTTTGGGGGGAAAACCTTGCATTTTGGAATTACAAAATAAAAACCGAGTTTTAACTTCAAAATCATTAGTAGATTTATTTTGAATCTTGATTCATTTCTATCTACTGTATAAAGCTGGTTGTTGTGTATTAATGGCATTTTGAGCTCCTTTTCTCTTTATATATAATTATTTTAATTTATGTGTGTATTAATTTTTCTTATTTTTATTTTTGGAGCATGAATAATAAAGAGTCTTGCTCGGGACTAGCAAGAATTCAAGTTTGGGGGTGTGATAAGTGTCAGTTTTATACACTTATCCATGGTTTGTATCGATAAAATTCACCCATAATTGAGCTAGTCTACTCTTTTTTTGCTTTTAATTAATTAATTTTTAATAATTTTATTTTTATCGGATGATGATGTAAATCTAGTCTTAATCGGATTAAATAACTAATTTACTCAAGAAATAACATGTTTATTAAATATTCTCTTTGTTGAATTTTGATATATTCATGATGTTGTAGGGCTTTCCGAGACGAATTCGTCAGTCTTTCCGGATTCAAAATCAGAGTTATATATCAAAAGTTATCATCCGAAGAAGATTTCGGGCAAAAACGCAAAGTCTGAGAAATTCTGGGCTGAAAACATAACTCTCAAAGCAACCAGTGAGCAAATTGATGAAGCCAAGTTACGGCCGTAACTACAGAATGTTACGACCGTAAGTCATCCAAGTTACGGCCGTAACTCCTTAATGTTACGGCCGTAACTCTTGACAGATTGTTAAAATTTGTCTAATTTTTTATACTTTTTGTGTATTATTGAGGGGATGGCTGGCATTGATACGATCTATTGTAATAATACTGGAATTTTGGAGCTATTAGATGACTTTAGGTGTATAAATAGACCCCTTAGATCCTTCATCATTCATCATTCATCATTCATCATATAATTTTTTACTTTTTGTAAACTTTTCTTTTTGTGTGAAGAACACACTTGTGTTCTTGAGTGATTTGTGTGAGTGTGGTATAGTATATGTTGTTCAGAGAGTTTATTGCTTCTTTCTCCTTTATCTACTAAGGGAGTGAGGATCAATTCTTTCTCTTGATTCAACTAATAATGACCACCAAAGCTTGTATTATGTATATTAAATCCTTCATGGGCTAAGTTACCTTTAGTTGGGATTATAAACAAGGTTAGTCATGTTATTTAAGTTTGTATAAAGATCTATTGTGTATTACTTATTATTGTGTGTGATTTTCATTGTTTTAACAATCTTTATTTATTTGGCCAATAAATAACGATATTTATGGTCTTCATATGTTTCGAAAGAAAATATGTTTGATTAGATCTGTAACAGCCCAAAAACAGTGGCCATTACAGTGCCTTGGATCCCTCCTGGGACCCACCAGGCAATATCACAAAATACACTTAAAATCCGACAACGTGGCACCGTACCACGATATTTATCAAAACCCCGGTGTGGAGTATGAGTTATTCATATTTTTAAATACAAGCAAACATACACAGGATCCAAACACGGTACAGACCATATGACGATGGGCAAGACCTAACAAGTTTTAGTACATTCATCCGACACAAAAATAAAACGAAAGTCACGCTTAAAACATAACCGAACAACCAAAAGACTCGGGGCCCCCGAAATAGCATACATCAGAATCCTCCGTCGCCATTGTGCTCCTCCTGTGCCTTGCCCTTTCCTCGCCCTGAAATACAAGTATTTCGCCCCAAACCACAGGGTCAGCTATACATGATAATAATTCTCATGGCATTATACAATTCATATATATACTGATTTCAAAGAAATCCACCGACTACTGAATATACCCCGAAGGCGTATAAACAATCAGTCCCAACAGTCGAAACATAATCAAGTATACGAACGACCACATACTATGGCTCAAGACGGACGTCACAGTACGCCCGATCCGGAAATGTGTCCGTGCACATGTCCACCCCGTATACGGAATCCAGAATATACGTGGGACGATGTACCTAATTAGCCTCACGAACTACGTCTCGTGTGCACGATCTAAATGCGGAAAACATCCACGCATGATCATCAAGTGCCCGGCTAAAAATCCTACACATAACCAATCGGCGCGCAGATATGACTCCAGAGATGTCACGATACAACATGACAACGAAACTCAACGAATTACACTTTTACGAGGGAATCGAACAACTCACCGGAGTGTCAACAAAGCTCAAAAGAACTAACGGTAATAAGGACGGTAATTCCGGGGTATCATCCCCAACACCATGACAATACGATCAAGGGTATCACCATATCACGAATCATAGATTATCAGAACATTTCATACACGAACTGCATAATAATCACAAGAATTCAACCATCACTATAACCAAGCAAGATAACTTGCCTCAATTCCGTAGACGAATAATCCTTCTTTGAATGGTCAAACGAACGGTATCCTCGTCTAACAATACTCACGTGAACAAGCAACCTTGAATGAAATATAATCCATTCAACAACACATTCGTATGATAATGGTATTATCGCTTGAACAATATTCGTAAATTCACTTTGAATAAATAGATTATCCTATTGACCATTTTAATGTTCTTATTACCAATCATCGCATGTTTATCATGTTCATTACATATTCTAATCTTGATGTCAAATTCTTGATGTCCAGTTTATCATCAATGTAATATCGTGAGGATATCGTTTCAAATCATCGACACTTCCAATTACGATATAAGTTGTGTTTAATTACATTCTTCATTATTTACCGACGATTTCATTCAAAACTTGATTATTATATGAAACGTAAGTTCAAGTTTTTAGTGAGTTAAGAACATTATCTTAATTTACTCCTCTAGACATGCGGATTAATGAAATGGAATTCGCTATTCATCTACCGTATTTGAATCGTCATATTCAACACAACTCTCTTAAGAACATTATTAACCTATTAATGTAGTGATTAACACTCTTTGGTGAAATCGATAAATTCAACGTCACGGAGATTACAACTTCCTCCTATCAACATTCATTGTTTTACTTTGAAGAATTTATTAAATGCCTAGTTATACCATTGGATACTTGAGATTTTTGAAGTAATTTCATCCATCTAACAAAGATCATCTTCAAAGGGTTAACATCATCTTTCCAACAATTCCATCACAAAGGTTTTAAAGGCCAAAATCATGGTTTCATGCAACCTTTAAGGATCAATAGAATGTTCAAGACAATCTTAACATTTCTCACTTTTAATCATTAAGGACATCATCTCTAACATGTTCCTAGTGTAGAGACTAAAATCAACTTCCGATTATCATGCTATACCTCGGGTTTTATGTATATCATTATCAACACAATCATATTATGAAGTTATTTACCTCAAGAAGCAATACTAACACCTTCAAAATTAATCTTCACTTGATTTGAGTATGATTCAATTAACTTATCATGTTTACACTAATCTAAACTATCATTATGTGAAGTATTTATCTACTAACATCATCAGAAACATGGAATTGATATGAGTTAAAGAAAGACCAACCTTAAAATGAAGAACAACACCAACACTTCAAGGAATATACTTCAATCTCTAGCTTCTCCAAGTCACCAATCAAGTGTTGAGGCTCCAACACAAGTTAGAAAGGCTTAGAAACGAAGTTGGAAGGGAAGGGAATCGTTCCTTAGTCGGGAGATTGAAAAAGGTCGAGTAGGAAATGAATGGCAAGTCCTACATTTATAATCTGAACTGGACATTACGTGCGTTAACGAACGTGGTTAACGTACGTTATAGCCTTTACGTACGTAATCTCATGATCATTACGTACGTAACCAATTTCATCAAACTCACTGCCTAAAAACACGCAGTTCGTTACGTACGTAACCAAGCGGCTATTACGTACGTAGTGGCCGTTGACTTGGCTGTCGCGATCGACTCCCGACCAGCTACCCTTGCTCGACCCCACCCGAAAGGCGATTCTTTGAGAATCTTCCGCATTACGACGTTAACGTATCGGTGTTACGTCGTAAGGCGGCCTTCATAGCGTACGTTAAGAATACATGTTAACGTCGTTAAGTACTATAACGAGCATAAATGGAATTTTCGCAATATCACCCAACAACTAATATAGTATGAATGACCATGAATCCAACTTAACATAATTCGTCAGTACATGCTACACATCACAGATATGGTGCAACAATACTTAACTTAAATCATGAAATACAATATTAAAGGCGAGGGTATTACATACTCCCCCTTAAAAGGAGTTTCGTCCCGAAACTAAGGGTAAACATTCGGGTATCTCTCTCGCATGCTATCTTGATCTCCCACGTAGCTTCCTCGACTCCGTGTCTTGACCACCGAATTTTTAATAAGGGAATCGTCTTGTTCCTCACTGTTTAATTCTCCTTTCGAGTATCTGCACAGTGCTCCTCATACGAATGGTCGTCGGCTATTTCGACCTCGTCGAATTGAATAACGTGACTTGGATCAGCAACATACTTCCTTAATCGAGATACATGGAATACGTTGTGAATCCGACTCAAAGTGGTGGTAATGCTAAACGATAGGCTAGGTCGCCTACTCGTTCCAGATCTCAAACGGACCAATATATCTTGGGCTCAATTTGCCTCTCTTCCCGAATCGGAAAACACCTCTAGTAGGAGATACTTTGACCAGTACATGGTCACCAACTTCAAACTCGAGTGGTCGTCGACGATTATCTCGCATATGATTTCTGGCGGCTTTGGGCCGTTAATAGACGGCTCTTGATCGGGAAATCTTCTCGCGTGCCAATAACATATCGGGTTCCGTACCAATAGATTCGGATAATTCGTCCCGGACAATGGGGACCTACAACGACCATATAGTGCCTCATAAGGTGCCATCATGATCGAGGCGTGCAGTATTGTTATTGTATGTGAATTCTACCAACGGCGGTTGGGCTTCCCGATCGGAGCTTCCAATCGAGAGCACATGCCCTCAACATATCCTCTAGAGTTTGAATTGTCCTCTCAGACTGACCGTCGGTCTGAGGATGAAAAGCTGTACTGAAGTTCAACTGTGTACCCATAGCACGATGAACCGCCTTCCAGAAGTGCGACACGAACCGTCCGTCCCGATCTGATACAATACTCTTAGGGGTGCCATGCAGTCTCACAATCTCTTTGATGAATAATTGGGCCAATCTCTCAGGGCCCCAAGTATCCTTGATCTCCAAGAAGTGGGCTGATTTAGTCAATCGATCCACAACCACCCAAATCGTATTCATGCCTCGACGGCTCGTCGGCAAACTAGTAATAAAGTCCATCGATATGTCTTCCCACTTCCACTCGGGAATAGGAAGCGGTCTTATCATGCCAGCTGGTCGTTGATGCTCAATCTTGACCTGGCGGTGTCAGACATTTCGAAACGAACTCGGCAACCTCCCGTTTCATATTACCCCACCAATAATACGGCTTCAAATCCTTATACATTTTGTTTGATCCCGGGTGTATGGAATACGGGGTAGCATGAGCCTCCTTCAGAATAGTATTCCTCAACTCTTCGTCTGCTGGTACACACACTCGATTTTTAAAGCGTAACAGTCCATCCTCGTGAACCACAAATCCAGGGGCCTTCCCCTGATCGATTTCTCCTCGAATTCTGGATAAGAATGGGTCGACATCTGTTTCGTCCCGATCGTCTCATCAATGGATGGTGAAATCTCAAGCATGCACTGTTTGTCCCCGAATGCGTTGTATCCAGGACCTCAATCTCTGGTCTCATGAACTCTAATCGCAACTCCCTCTGGGCGGTCAAACGAGCTAGCATCTGCTCCTGCACCGTCTTGCGGCTCAAGGCATCGGCAACCACGTTTGCCTTGCCTCGATGATAAAGGATCTCGATATCATAGTCTTTGATTAGCTCTAACCACCTCCTTTGTCTCATATTCAACTCCTTCGGGTAAAAATATACTTGTGCTCTTGTGGTCCGTAAAAATCGGCGGGTAACTCCATACGAGATAGTGGCCTTGATTTTAAAGCAAACACTACGGCCGCTAACTCCAAGTCATGAGTCGGGTAGTTGACCTCGTAAGGGCCTTAGCCCCATGCGGATGCATAGGCGATCACTTTCCCGTCCCGCATTAATACGCAGCCAAGGCCCCGCCTCGATGCATCGCCGTATACCGCGAATCCTTCCGTCCCTCTAGGTAGTACCAAAGCAGTGCTGAAATTAATCGACCTTTGAGTTCATCAAAACTTTCTTTGACATGCTTCCGACCACAAGTACTTCTTATCTTTTCTCAACGTTAGTCATCGGTTGAGCAATTTTGGAAAATCCTTCCACGAATAAATGCGTAATAGCTGCTAGACCCGAGAAAACTACGAACTTCCTTCACGTTCTTGGGGTAGCTTGATCTCGGATAGCTTCCGTCTTACGTGGGTCTACTCTTACTCCCTCTGCTGATATCACATGACCCGGAAAAATAACTTGGACATCCAGAATTCACACTTGGAAAATTTTCCATAGAGTTGTTCTCGCCTTAACGCATCGAGAACACGGAGGTGACACTCATGCTCCTCATGATCACGAGTAGACCAAGATATCGTCAATAAAAGCGACTACAAAGCGATCCGGATAATTAATAAAAACCCGATTCATCAATTCCATGAATCTGCAGTGCATTAGTCATCCGAATGGCATGACAACGAACTCATAATGCCCATAGCGAGTGCGAAAAGTCGTCTTCGGGACGTCGGACTCTCGAATCCGCAATTGGTGGTACCCAGGCCTCAAGTCGATCTTGGAAAATACGGCGGCTCCTGGAGCTGATCCAATAGGTCATCGATGCGAGGTAAAGGATACTTGTTCTTAATTGTTACCTTGTTCAGCTCCCGGTAATCAATACACAAACGCAGCGATCCGTCCTTCTTCCGTACGAATAACACCGGCGCTCCCCAAGGGGATGCACTGGGTCGAACGTACCCTTTCTCAGTTAATTCTTTGAGTTGTCTTTTTAATTCCTGCATCTCAGTCGGGGCCATACGGTATGGTGCTTTCGAAAGCGGGGACGTCCCTGGCTCCAACTCAATGGTGAATTCCACCTCTCGCTGTGGGGGTATTCCTGGAAGCTCGTCCGGAAATACATCTGGATAATCTCGAACTACTGGAATATCAATCAATTTGACTGGCCGGTCAGCTGTCTTAGTCATGTAACACCAATAACCAATGCATCCCTGGTTTAGTAATCTCATAGCCTTCATAGCGCTGATGACTCTCCCAGAATGATTGGGATTATCACCCCGAAAAATACACTCGACGCCATCATCCGATGTGACGGTCACCATTCGCTTACGGACGCTAAGGACGGCATCGTGACGATCCATCCAGTCAATACCCAAGATTACATCATCTTTAGGTAAATCCACCACAATCAAGTCAGACAACCACTCACGGTTGTTTATGATAATCGGACAGTTCTGTACTTCACGACTCCCAATAATTCTTCTACCATGGGGTAGACCAATTACATTCGGTTAAAAATTTATAACACGATTAAAATGCAAACGACTCAAGCAAGAACTAGACAAAAAGGAGTGTGAAGCACCAGTATCAAAAAGAACACAAACGGCCGAGAGTGGATCTCGAGAGTACCTGCAATCATGCGGCCGGGATCATCGGCTTTCTTCATCTCGTAAACTCTGGGTTTTGCAACCCCGGAAGCAGTGTACCAACTTGGTTTCCACGGCCTATCCCTTTGTTCGCCCGTAGTCTGGTAAGAAGCGGATGGAGGAGCACGTTCTGAGCAGAAGGCATCTTGGAGCAAGAGATCTTCTTTGGGCACGCCCGAGTCCACCCGGCAATAGCGAGCGCGATGACCGTTCTTCCCGCAAGTGTGACAGACGGCGGCGCCGGACACTTGGAGCCGATATGCCCCTGGTCCCCACGGTTATAACACACGACAGTGAGGTGATTGCCCGAGAGTGCGTTCCTGCCGGTTTCGGTGCCATTGGTGGCCGCTCAGAAGGATTTGGTACAGGCTGGGGTTTCTGGAATACCCCCCGGTTACTGTCTCCTTGGGTCCAGTTCTGGATCTCTTGTTGGAAAACCGAGGTTGTCTCTTAGAAATCTCCTTCGCAGTAAGTTCATACTCCAAAGCCTTCTCAATAAACTCCGGTAAGGTAAATGCAGTGGTGATTGAGTAATTGCATCCTCATTCGGGGTTTAAGCCTCTTGAGGAAATATTTGATTTTATCGGCTTCGAACGGACAACCGACGTAGCAAAAGGGAGAAGTGCTTGGAATTTTTCAAAGAATGGCTAACACATCTTCGTCTTCCGATGGGTCGGGGTTTAATAATTCGGACAGTTTGGATTCACGGAGGGTGCGGGATAGTAACGATCTAGCATAAGAGTCTTAAATTCCTCCCAAGTACTCGCGCCTTGGCGAGCCTCACGAGAAAGCCACCAAGTATGGGCACTCTTACTAAGGTAGTAGGTCACAAAGAACTCGATTTTCCTCTGGGCACTCCACCATCTCGAGCAGGTTTCTCGAAATGTTCTATCCAGAGGTACAATGTCGGCAGGCTCGGATGAGCCTTCAAAAGTCGGAGGTCGCCGACGTGATATGTCGCTAATAATCCGGCTCACGATCCCGCCAGTACCAGGCGGAGGCCGTTGTCCCTGCCGTTGACCGGTAGTATTCCTTTGCATAGTTTCCATCACCACCCATTTGGGTCATTTGGGACATAATGCCCTGCAACACGGTGAAAGTAACTGCACGTGCATTCTCTCAGGTGTGTTGTGATAGGTCCCGAGAAGGCGAATCACCGCACTGCGGAACTCTGTTCCACATTCGCGCGTCTGTTAGCTCGTGGTATCGGAATTCGGCCTCTTCCGCGGCCTCGTCCCCCTCTGCCACGGCCCCTAAGGTTCCTTTCCATACTGAAAGAATCAAGTCACAAGTACAGTTTGATTTATCAATCACAATTCATGCTAAGTTAATAACAACAGGGAATTTCCTATCCAACAAAGCAGTTGTAAAGAGTCACTGGCACTACAAGTGTTACACACTCAATATCATATCAACATTAAGTCGAAACAATTCCAATCACATAATTAATTTAGGTTCTCTTCAATAGATGAATTTTGCCTCATGGTAGCAAGATGCCAAGATAAGTAAGGAGACCAATACATCGTCAATATCATGCCAGAAATCAAATTATGGTTCATGAGAACGTACCGTATTCGACGGGTCAGACGCTTGCACAGGTTACACGTGGCACGAAGTTTTCTTGATGCTATTTCGATCCTACAATGACTCAAAATAAAAACACACGCGCTCTCTGATACCATCTTCTGTAACAGCCCAAAAACAGTGGCCATTACAGTGCCGTGGATCCCTCACAGGACCCACTGTGCAATATCACAAAATACACTTAAAATCCGACAACGTGGCACCGTACCACGATATTTATCAAAACCCGGTGTGGAGTATGTGTTATTCATATTTTTAAATACAAGAAAACATACACGAGGATCCAAACACGGTGCGGACCATATGACGATGGGCGTACCTAACAAGTTTTAGTACATTCATCCGACACAAAAATAAAGCGAAAGTCACGCTTAAAACATAACCGAACAACCAAAAGACTCGGGGCCCCGAAATAGCATACATCGTAATCCTCGTCGCCATTGTGCTCCTCCCGTGCCTTGCCCTTTCCTCGCCCGAAATACAAGTATTTCGCCCCAAACCACAGTCGACTATACATGATAATAATTCTCATGGCATTATACAATTCATATATATACCGATTTCAAAGAAATCCACCGACTCATCGAATATACCCAAGGCGTATAAACAATCGGTCCCAATCGAAACATAATCAAGTATACGAACGACCACATACTATGGCTCAAGACGGACGTCACGATGCGCCCGATCCGAAATGTGTCCGTGCACATGTCCACCCCGTATACGGAATCCGAATATACGTGGGACGATGTACCTAATTAGCCTCACGAACTACGTCTCGTGTGCACGATCTAAATGCGGAAAACATCCACGCATGATCATCAAGTGCCGGCTAAAAATCCTACACATAACCAATCGGCGCGAGATATGACTCGAGAGATGTCACGATACAACATGACAACGAAACTCAACGAATTACACTTTTACGAGGGAATCGAACAACTCACCGGAGTGTCAACAAAGCTCAAAAGAACTAACGGTAATAAGGACGGTAATTCCGGGGTATCATCCCCAACACCATGACAATACGATCAAGGGTATCACCATATCACGAATCATAGATTATCGAACATTTCATACACACGACGCATAATAATCACAAGAATTCAACCATCACTATAACCAAGCAAGATAACTTGCCTCAATTCCGTAGACGAATAATCCTTCTTTGAATGGTCAAACGAACGGTATCCTCGTCTAACAATACTCACGTGAACAAGCAACCTTGAATGAAATATAATCCATTCAACAACACATTCGTATGATAATGGTATTATCGCCTGAACAATATTCGTAAATTCACTTTGAATAAATAGATTATCCTATTGACCATTTTAATGTTCTTATTACCAATCATCGCATGTTTATCATGTTCATTACATATTCTAATCTTGATGTCAAATTCTTGATGTCCGATTTATCATCAATGTAATATCGTGAGGATATCGTTTCAAATCATCGACACTTCCAATTACGATATAAGTTGTGTTTAATTACATTCTTCATTATTTACCGACGATTTCATTCAAAACTTGATTATTATATGAAACGTAAGTTCAAGTTTTTAGTGAGTTAAGAACATTATCTTAATTTACTCCTCTAGACATGCACGGATTAATGAAATGGAATTCGCTATTCATCTACCGTATTTGAATCGTCATATTCAACACAACTCTCTTAAGAACATTATTAACCTATTAATGTAGTGATTAACACTCTTTGGTGAAATCGATAAATTGAGCGTCGGAGATTACAACTTCCTCCTATCAACATTCATTGTTTTACTTTGAAGAATTTATTAAATGCCTAGTTATACCATTGGATACTTGAGATTTTTGAAGTAATTTCATCCATCTAACAAAGATCATCTTCAAAGGGTTAACATCATCTTTCCAACAATTCCATCACAAAGGTTTTAAAGGCCAAAATCATGGTTTCATGCAACCTTTAAGGATCAATAGAATGTTCAAGACAATCTTAACATTTCTCACTTTTAATCATTAAGGACATCATCTCTAACATGTTCCTAGTGTAGAGACTAAAATCAACTTCCGATTATCATGCTATACCTCAGGTTTTATGTATATCATTATCAACACAATCATATTATGAAGTTATTTACCTCAAGAAGCAATACTAACACCTTCAAAATTAATCTTCACTTGATTTGAGTATGATTCAATTAACTTATCATGTTTACACTAATCTAAACTATCATTATGTGAAGTATTTATCTACTAACATCATCAGAAACATGGAATTGATATGAGTTAAAGAAAGACCAACCTTAAAATGAAGAACAACACCAACACTTCAAGGAATATACTTCAATCTCTAGCTTCTCCAAGTCACCAATCAAGTGTTGAGGCTCCAACACAAGTTAGAAAGGCTTAGAAACGAAGTTGGAAGGGAAGGGAATCGTTCCTTAGTCGGGAGATTGAAAAAGGTTGAGTAGGAAATGAATGGCAAGTCCTACATTTATAATCAGAACTGGACATTACGTACGTTAACGAACGTGGTTAACGTACGTTATAGCCTTTACGTACGTAATCTTATGATCATTACGTACGTAACCAATTTCATCAAACTCACTGCCTAAAAACACGCAGTTCGTTACGTACGTAACCAAGCGGCTATTACGTACGTAGTGGCCGTTGACTTGGCTGTCGCGATCGACTCCCGACCAGCTACCCTTGCTCGACCCCACCCGCCGAAAGGCGGATTGCTGGAGAATCTTCCGCATTACGTACGTTAACGTATCGGTGTTACGTACGTAAGGCGGCCTTCATAGCGTACGTTAAGAATACATGTTAACGTACGTTAAGTACTATAACGAGCATAAATGGAATTTTCGCAATATCACCCAACAACTAATATAGTATGAATGACCATGAATCCAACTTAACATAATTCGTCGGTACATGCTACACATCACAGATATGGTGCAACAATACTTAACTTAAATCATGAAATACAATATTAAAGGCGAGGGTATTACAAGATCAAATGATCTTCACTCTAAGTTGTTCTAGGGGATAGAAATATACCTCTAGACCTTAGATGATTCAATGAGTTATTTTCATAAATCCTAATGCTATGTATTGAAGCCAATCAACATAGAAATATAGTGGATTGATTCAATATGTAAGGGGCGTTTTATAGTTCGAAAGAGAAACCGTATTTTTAAGGAAAATCGAATCTACAAAACATAATAAGTAAATTCATCTTATGATCTCCTATACATCTTCTATAACTAATGACGAACTAAGTTTGTAATCCCAACTATTTCATTTTATCGTTAATCAATCTATTATTATTGGTATCTTTTTATTTCCTTAAAATATTAGAATTATTATTGCATTTTCTTTACGATTATTAAACCAAACTCTTTAATTGTGTGTTTCACTCATCTTAGTATCTATAAAAATAGACTAATAGTGTATAATTCAAATTATAACCAAAATTCCTCGTGGGATCGATAAACCGGACTCAAAAAGTCCACTTTACTACTTGATACGATATCGTGCACTTGCGATAGTTACACTAAGAACGTGTCAAGTTTTTGGCGCCGTTGCTGGGAACGTATAAATTATATTTGAAATCTTACATTGTAAACTATTTTTATAGGTACAAATTTCTCGACATTGTAACTTAGTACTCAATTGTGTTTGTCCAGTCAAGTGGCGGATAACGGTACTCCGTGACTATTAAAGTCGGATTTTTCAGTTTCCCACAACAACTGATATTTGTAGATATTTCCTTCAATTATTTTCATTTCATTTATATTTCTTTTTTTTTTTCATGGAAGAAACATTGTATAAAATTGAAAAAAGATTTCCCTTTCTAAGCAAAAATGCAATTTTAAAAATTTACAAGACAAGGCTTGAAAGGATGAGGTTGCTTATGAATAAAAGCATACCTTTTGACATAAGATTCATTATTGAAGCCAAAGTAAGAATAGAGGGTGAATTCACAGAAACACTGACTAAATTTTTACCAGGGCTTGGAAAAAGTTCATATGCGAAGAAACGACGAGCAAAGATGATAGCCGTTTGTTATAAATGTGCAAGATGGAACTGTAATTTAAAATGTCGATCTTTAGGAATTCCATCTACAAACAGAGAAGATAAAATTCAGTTCATTAAGGATGGTCTGAATAAAGAGAATTTAGATAATATCGAAATTTCTCTTGACACGCATCCTAGTGGACTCATACATTACGGAATTCGATGCGTGTGGAATAAATTCAAACCAGAATATGAACGTCTTGGGAATCTGACGTTAAAAGACCCTATTTGCCAATTTGTAAGAAAATTGGATGGGAAGCTTCTCCCCGACTCATAGAAGGCGTTTAGGCCGTTTCTGAACGTAAAATCAGAGGAAGCTGTGAGCCACAATCACAACTACTGTACATACGCGTAAGTATCTTTTATTTTTTGTCGTGTGGTGAGATTTTCTGAATAAAAAATGTGATACACGATAAATGTTTTCATTATTCTATTGAGTAGTTGAAGCGCAATCAACGCAATCACAAACTTGTTAAACAATTTTTACCTTTTTTCTCTTCTATAAATAAACATTGTGCTTGTTTCTTTCATTCATCCCTCAAACTTGCACTTTTCTCTGTTTCTCTCTAAAAAAATTTCTTTTCAAAAATGGAGTCATCATCTTCATCAAAAAAATTTAGTACAGTCTGCATTTTTGGTGGAGCTAGTTATGGAAAAGAGGCATGCTTTACTGAAGCAGCCCACAACTTGGGTCGTACCTTAGGAGAAAAATGCATTCATGTAGTTTACGGAGGAGGAAGTCTAGGATTAATGGAACGAGCTGCTGCTTCTGCCTATATGGAAGGAGTAAGAGTGTTGAGAATAATTCCAAAACCTCTGGCTGAAAGTAAAATCACCGGGTCAACTATTGGAGATGAGTTTAGATCTGTAAATATGCAAGATCGCATAACTCACATGATAAATAATTCTGGCGCCTTTATCACCCTTCCCGGTGGTTTTGTCACCCTTGAGGAATTTTTTCATGTGGTTACCAGAGCCCAGCTAAATGTTCATCAAAAACCAATAGGTCTGCTTAATGTCAATGGTTTCTTTGATGGTTTACTGTCTTTCATCGACTACTCTGCTGAAAAGGGTTTTATTTCAGAGCGTGCTAAACGAATCATAGTCGTTGCAACAACACCAGAAGAACTAATCAAAAAACTCAATGAATTTGTTCCTCAACCAGATCCAGCTCTAGCTAAAATTGTCTGGATAGAAGATTTTACAGTGAGAAAATGAAAAGTGGATTCATTCCTCTCCCTTTGATAACCCATATCGGACCTCTTGTATTTTTACTTTCTGTCGTGTGTAATAATCGTGCTAAATGGTGGCAGCTTAAGGAGTTTCTTCTTGATCTCTTGACGCGCATCTATTCGCGATTTATGTATTGTTATTTTATTGCTGTAATTTTTATTGTGTTTTTTTTTTATAAAAGCTTAGATGGCAGCGTAAGGCGATTCTTCGGACTTTCTTGATGCGCATATTAAAAATTGTGTTATACTTACGAGTATATTTTATTTTCTTTTGTTGTGTGCCTCGTATATTTATTCTCTTGCAGATTCTAAAAGGCGTTAGCTCAAGCATCAACTTTCTTAAGAGGGAGTATTCTGCTTTTCTGCATTGCTTTTTATTTTATTTTATTTTTTATTTTTAAACTGAGGACAGTTTTATTTTCAAGTTTGGGGGTGGTTTGTTTAATTATTTTGGTGTGTTTTGATTGATTTGGTTATTTGCCTTAATTTATATATATATATATAGTATTTTGATTTATGAGATTTCTAGATCTGGCCATAACACCAATCAATTAGCTATATACAAGTTTCTAAAATCGTTTTAACCGGTAAAAAATTTGTATATTCCAAAATTTTTTGAGCCTTAATCTCTCTTTCCAAGCCTTGTAGTTATCATATAAAATCGAGTCGTTCGTTACCTTGAGAAAAGAAGAATCAGTCGGTTGATGAAAAATAGAACTGAAATTTACTTAATTTGTGGAGTTTTTGATTTTTCATGCTTAAACTAAGAAATGATTTTCTGCAAAAATTCTATTCCCTAAAAAAGGAGTCATTGGTGAAAAGAGCTACACGTTAGCAAATAACAGTGTGAAAGCTATCACCTAAAAAAAATGACAAAAAGGAGAAGTGTTGAGCAGCAACAGCTGCCTAATTTTGGGCGTCTTAAATTTTGCGAAAAATAAAGGACTAACCATTGTTGGTGCGTAGCTGCCGTCTCACAGAAAAATTGGTGAAAAGAGCTACATGTTAGCAAATAACGGTGTGAAAGCTATCACCTTTTTTTAAAAAAAAAAGAGATAGAAATTGTTGGTGAAAAGAGCTACACGTTAGCAAATAACGGTGTGAAAGCTATCACTAAAAGGGATGTAGTTTTATGAGCAGATTTGAATTAATTAGCGGCTGAATTTCAATACACTCAATTTCGTGAAAAATCACAATATTTGATGACACCAATAACATTCTTCTTCATATTGAGTCGAAAAATAAACGAGTGATCGAGAGCAACCATTAAAGGAAGTCGTGTGTATCACGAGTGGGAAAGAAATAATCAACCTTTGGGGGGAAAACCTTGTATTTTGGAATTACAAAATAAAAACCGAGTTTTAACTTCAAAATCATTAGTAGATTTATTTTGAATCTTGATTCATTTCTATCTACTGTATAAAGCTGGTTGTTGTGTATTAATGGCATTTTGAGCTCCTTTTCTCTTTATATATAATTATTTTAATTTATGTGTGTATTAATTTTTCTTATTTTTATTTTTGGAGCATGAATAATAAAGAGTCTTGCTCGGGACTAGCAAGAATTCAAATTTGGGGATGTGATAAGTGTCAGTTTTATACACTTATCCATGGTTTGTATCGATAAAATTCACCCATAATTGAGCTGGTCTACTCTTTTTTTGCTTTTAATTAATTAGTTTTTAATAATTTTATTTTTATCGGATGATGATGTAAATCTAGTCTTAATCGGATTAAATAACTAATTTACTCAAGAAATAACATGTTTATTAAATATTCTCTTTGTTGAATTTTGATATATTCATGTTGTAGGGCTTTCCGAGACGAATTCGGCAGTCTTTCCGGATTCAAAATCAGAGTTATATATCAAAAGTTATCATCCAAAGAAGATTTGGGGCAAAAACGCAAAGTCTGAGAAATTCTGGGCTGAAAACGTAACTCTCAAAGCAACCAGTGAGCAAATTGATGAAGCCAAGTTACGGCCGTAACTACAGAATGTTACGGCCGTAAGTCATCCAAGTTACGGCCGTAACTTCTTAATGTTACGGCCGTAACTCTTGACAGATTGTTAAAATTTGTCTAATTTTTTATACTTTTTGTGTATTATTGAGGGGATGGCTAGCATTGATCCGATCTATTGTAATAATGCTGGAATTTTGGAGCTATTAGATGACTTTAGGTGTATAAATAGACCCGTTAGATCCTTCATCATTCATCATTCATCATATAATTTTTCACTTTTTGTAAACTTTTCTTTTTGTGTGAAGAACACACTTGTGTTCTTGAGTGATTTGTGTGAGTGTGGTATAGCATATGTTCTTCAGAGAGTTTATTGCTTCTTTCTCCTTTATCTACTAAGTGAGTGAGGATCAATTATTTCTCTTGATTCAACTAATAATGACCACCAAAGCTTGTATTATGTATATTAAACCCTTCATGGGCTAAGTTACCTTTAGTTGGGATTATAAACAAGGTTAGTCATGTTATTTAAGTTTGTATAAAGATCTATTATGAATTACTTATTATTGTGTGTGATTTTCATTATTTTAACAATCTTTATTTATTTGGCCAATAAATGACGATATTTATGGTCTTCATATGTTTCGAAAGAAAATATGTTTGATTAGATCAAATGATCTTCACTCTAAGTTGTTATAGGGGATAGAAATATACCTCTAGACCTTAGATGATTCAATGAGTTATTTTCATAAATCCTAATGCTATGTATTGAAGCCAATCAACATAGAAATATAGTGGATTGATTCAATATGTAAGGGGCGTTTTATAGTTCGAAAGAGAAACCGTCTTTTTAAGGAAAATCGAATCTACACAACATAATAAGTAAATTCATCTTATGATCTCCTATACATCTTCTATAACTAATGATGAACTAAGTTTGTAATCCCAACTATTTCATTTTATCGTTAATCGATCTATTATTATTGCTATCTTTTTATTTCCTTAAAATATTAGAATTATTATTGCATTTTCTTTACGATTATTAAACCAAACTCTTTAATTGTGTGTTTCACTCATCTTAGTATCTATAAAAATAGACTAATAGTTGTTGGGATTCGGTGCCTAAAACGAAGGCCCAGCGGAAGCGGTAAAACGAAAATTAATTCGATCCGAATCCCTACGAGGATCGATCGAGCTACGTATATACGAATATATAAACGAAAAGCAAGAGTCGTAAGAAACTAACCCTCGAAGTCCGTTGATTAAATGGTAACCTTCTCTTGAGCTATTCCCCAAGCTCTTGAACGATCCAACGCCGAAAGTACCGCGTCTCTACTTGCCACGCGCCGGAGAAACGACCGGAACGACGATCACCTTGCTATCCTCCGAGGATACGGCTAGAGCTAAGTGATGAAGCTTCCAATATGAGATTATCACACTATAAGTGTATAACTCACAACTCTCATTTATTTCTTGATTTTTTTCTCCAAGAATCACCAAGAACAAGTTGAAGAAGATGATGAAGATAAGTGTTTGAACTCAAAGTCTCACTTTCTCTCTCTCTCAATGTATCTCACGTTGGAAAGGCTTGGAAAATTACAAGTGAGAGATGTCTTCATCTTCATTTATTCAACTCTCCACATGCACATCTCATAATTATGAGAATCAAAGCCCCACTACCTCAATGATCAAGCATTAAAGAATGGAACATGGGTCCATATGAAAGTGGGTGGAAGTGTGGGGTTTGGCCCATGTAGAAATCGGACAAGTTCGGTTCATTTCGGACTCCCGCGAGTCCAAACAGATAAACTCCGATTCCGTATCGATGTATTTATATCGATTAATTAATCTAATTAATTAAACATATAAAATACATTATAACATAATTAATTTCTCCAAGAAATAATTATATCCATGAATTAAATTAATCACCCAGTGATATATTTAATTCATTAGGCCATAAATTAATTTATCCAATAAATCGATTTAGACATCTAATGTCCTAAATTTAGATATCCAATATCTAATATTCATAATGAGAGAATTAGCTTGATTCATTCCGTCGTCAATCCTAATGCGCGACTCGGTAGGTCCGTCTCAGTCAGCAATGGGAGGAACCAAAGAGTAGTAGCACCACCTAGCCAGCCTGGTGGCCTACACTGTACCCCGACTGAGAACGAATGATTGGGATCATTCAAGAACCATTCTGTCGTGAATACCAGTATACGTATAAACCCTTCTTTCAAATATCCCGATCAAATTATAGGGTCACGGTCAGTCAAACCCTATCTGTACTTGACGCTATGCATGCGTTAATGCAAATCGAGATCATCGAGCTCTCGTGTATCTAATACAGCTATCTCCAATGCTTTGGCCAAAGACTTATGATCTCATCTGCCAATAACCGCATAGGACATATAACCCGTTCACGAACAGGAGAAAGAATTCTATCTTGGTATTCAGTAGGACCTGCTACTTGCCCGTCAAGATGCACGTCGAGGTTGACCCCCGCCTTCCGGTTTACAGGGTCGAACTACTCTAATGAAAATCTTGACGTCACAAGCACATGCCTACTAAATCCTCAAGTCGAAGGTTCACGAATACCTATCACAACCTTTCGATTCCGTCATTGACTGTCCCGGAGTGAAATCCGTGTGACGAATCGAGGGTGAGTCGGTTCGAGTATACTAATCTAATTAGCATACCTATAACGTGTGCTCCCACTAACCATTAGTGTTCGACAGGCACTCTCCTTGTCAAAGAACACGTCATACAAGTCTTTACATAAACTTAACGCCCAGTCAAGTTTCATCGACTTGCGAACGATTAAGTATTTGAGCTATAAACCTTTCCGTGCGACCCCTTATCCAATAAGAAGTGGAACGTTTTGCTCTCAAATACACGGACTAGTTTCTATATATTTATTTACGAGTTAGGAATGCCAATAACTACCAGTAAATAAAGAAACATTCATTTGCCTTATATAAATGGTTTACATAATTACAAGTACAATGCCCTCACTCAACAACCTCTGAGTGGCATTCGAGCGCATACTCCTAACAATCTCCCACTTGCACTCAATGCCACACACTATGGTATCTAATACCCATGTTCTCTAGATGACGCTCCAAGCTAGTCTGAGAAAGTGGCTTGGTCAGTGGATCGGCGACGTTGTCGGCCGAGTCTACTCTGTGCAGCACAATGTATCCCTTGCGAACAAATTCTCTTACGAGATGATACTTCCTCTCAATATGTTTGGTCTTTGTTGTGAAACCTCGGCTCCTTGGCACGTGCTACTGACTCCGTCGTTGTCGCGATGCAGTGAACAGCATTTCGGCACATGGTATCATTTGAAGTTCTCCTAGAAACTTCTTAATCCGTAACCCTTCCTTGGAAGCCTCCGAGGCCGCTTGATACTCGGCTGACAGTGGAATCGGTCGCGCTTTGCTTGGCACTACGCCAAGATATCGCTCCTCCATTAAGAGTAAATATGTAGCCAGTGGACATCGAGTCGTCCTTCGGTCCTTGGAAGTCCGAATCGGTGAATCCCACCACATCCAAATCTCCACCGCCATACATAAGAACCATATCTCTCGTTCTTCTCAAGTACTTGAGAACGTTCTTTCTGACGATCAATGTTCCCTACAGGTTTGCACGAAACCTACTCACCACGCTTACGGATGCGCGATGTCAGGTCTTGTACACAACATAGCATACATAAGGCTACCCACGGCCGAAGCATATGGTATATTACTCATTTCCTTGCGTTGTTCCTCACTTTGAGGACACATCTTCAAGGTGAGTTTTATTCCATGTTGCATCGGTAGGAACCCTCTTTTAGAATCATCCATCTTAAATCGCTTTAAGATCTTATCTATATAGAGGGCTTGGGAAAGTCCTATTGTTCTCTTCGCTCTATCCCGGTAGAGCCGAATACCAAGAATATAGGTTGCTTCTCCCAAGTCTTTCATGGAGAAATTACTCGAAAGCCAAGCTTTCACAGAACTGAGCATTCCCACATCATTTCCTATTAGTAGAATGTCATCTACATATAGTACTAAGAATGCGATCTTGCTCCCACTAACTTTCTTATATACACAAGGTTCCTCTTCATTTTGCACGAAGTCAAACTCTTTGACCGCCTCGTCAAAACGAAGGTTCCAACTACGCGACGCTTGCTTCAGTCCATAAATGGAACGCTGAAGCTTGCACACTTTCTGAATATCGACTTCAGACACAAAGCCTTTAGGCTGCTCCATATAGATTTCCTCCTCGAGGAATCCATTAAGGAAAGCCGTCTTTACGTCCATTTGCCATATCTCATAATCGTGGTAGGCAGCTATAGCAAGCATCATGCGAATAGACTTGATCATGGCTACGGGCGAGAAGGTATCGTGGTAATCGATCCCTTCCTTCTGGGTATAACCCTTTGCCACAAGCCTGGCCTTATAGGCGTCAACCTTGCCATCACCATCAGTCTTTCTCTTGTAGATCCACTTGTTCCCAATAGGCACTATGCCCTTGGGGCGGTCTACTAGAGTCCAGACCTGATTGACATGCATCGAGTCTATCTCAGCTTCCATAGCTTCACGCCATTTCGCGGAGTCTACATCCACCATCGCTTGGTCATAGGTCGTCGGGTCGGTCTCTTGGCTATCACTTGGAACCTCATGGAGACCCAGTTTCTCCAAGTGCACAAGCCCATACCTCTCGTAAATGAGACACCCTACTAGACCTACGAGGTGGTTGTACTTGTGTTTCGAAAGTTCGGTTCAGTTTCTTGCACGGGTGTCTCTCGAGGAGTTTCATTGTATTCTTCTAAAGAAATACTTCTACACTCCGCCTTCTGAATGAACTCATCTTCCGGGAAGTGTGCTTGTAAAGCAACAATGATCCTTCGATCTTCGGGCATGTAGAATAGATATCCCATCGTCCCAGACGGGAATCCAATGAAACGTCCCTTCGCAGACCTAGCTTCCAACTTTTCCACCTTAGTCTTCTTGACATAAGCGGGACATCCCCAAATCCTAATATGATTAAGACTTGGTTTCCTTCCTTCCCACATCTCATGTGGAGTTTTAGGAAACGGATTTGGAAGGACATCTGTTCAAGATATACGCGCGATCAGAGTGCATACCCCACGGGTAAATCGGCAAGTCGGTATAGCCCGGCATGGAACGGACCATGTTCAACAGGTCCGGTTCCTTCTTTCGACACACCATTTAACGAGGAGTACCTGGAGGTGTTAGTTGTGAAACTATTCCATGTTCCTTAAGGAACTCGTCAAACTCCATACTCATATACTCCCCACCTCGGTCCGACCAAGTGCTTTGATATGATTACCAGTTTGTTTCTCGACTAGGGCCTTGAATTCTGGAATTTCTCAAAGGCCTCGGATTTATGTTTCATTAAGTATACATAACCATACCTAGTATGATCATCTGTAAACGTAATGAAATATTGATATCCGTCACGTCCGCTTCCAAAGCACCACATACATCGGTATGGATTAATCCCGATTTATCACGGCTCTTTGAAATGTCCCTGTGAAGGGGACTTAGTCATTTTGCCTTTAAGGCAAGATTCACAAGTAGGAAAGGGATCCGATCCCAATAGACCCATAAGTCCATCTTTTTCCATCTTGTAAACCTTGGTCCGACCAACATGACCAAGTCTAAGATGCCATTTCAAAACTTGATTGGTTTCATCCCTACCGCGTTTTCTAGTTATAGTATTCACAACTACTTTGTTCTTGAGATTTAGATGATACAATCCATTCAACAATGTAGCGGTACCCACTAGTTTATTTTTAAAATAAATTTTGCGGGAACCATCACCAATGAAAAATGAAAAGCCTTTTCGGTCCATGACCGAATGGATACAATGTTTTTGTGCCCCTTGGGCAAAACAAGTACATCTTCTAAAGTCAAAACAAAGCCGGATTCTAAACCCAAAAGAAGTGATCCTATGTCGGTCGCCTCGACACTATGCCCGCTTCCGACCGTGATCATAACTTCTCCGGCTCCAAGCTTCCTACTTTGTTCCGGATCCTGATTCACGGTACAAATATGAGAACTAGCACCAGAATCCGGTATCCAGAAGTAGAAAATACGAGCGAGAACAATTTGTTTCCAAAACTAAAAGTTACAGACGAAGTGCCATGAAGAATCGGACAGTCTCTAGCCCGGTGGCCCACTCACCGCACTTGAGACAAGTATCCTTCTTCTTCTTGTTCTTTGGAACCATCGGGGCCTTGCCCTTTCCCTTAAGGTCCTTAGCTTGTGGTCCAGTCCGCTTCTTGGTCTTTTTCTTCTTATTCTTAGACTTAGAAGTCCGTAAGAAATCACAAGTGCGAGACTCCTTCATCATGGGGTCTTCATCGAGACCGAGCGGTCACCATTTTGTTCATTAGCCCGGCTAAGTTACATGCAATCTCATTGCGGTTGAAGTTCATAACAAGCGTGAGAAGGAATCAGGGAGAGACTGTAGGATAAGGTCGGTTTGGAGAGAAGTATCCATTTTAAAATCAAGAGCCTCCAATCTCTCGATCATGGATATCATTTTGAGGACGTTTTCCCCAACCTTCTCACCTTCCTTCATCCTTGCACCGAACAGTTGCTTGGATATCTCATATCTAGTAGTTCTGCTGTGCTCACCATAAAGCTCGGTTAAGTGAGATAGAATCTGCCTAGCAGAAGTCATTTTCTCATGAGCTCTCTGAAGCTCATTAGACATGGAAGCCATCATATAAGCACGGACTTTCACGTCATCCTTAACCCACTTTTCGTGGTTTTCAATCTCTTCCTGATTGGCTCGAGTCCGCATAGGAGGCGCCGGAATGTCCGTCTCCAATACGTATCCCAGTGTCTCTATACTGAGGACAATCATCAGATTGCGGAGCCAGTCCACAAAGTTAGGTCCCATTAAGGTGTTCTTTTCGAGTAGAATTGCGAGTGGATTCATTGTCATATTGAGATTTGTCTGCATTAAGTATAACAGATTAATTAGTGATTCATTATATTATGTTCTGAGTATAGAATTAAGGTCTTTTCTATTCTTGTTACCCAGCTCCCACTATTTTTATCGGAATAACACACTCCCATGTGAAAACCGAAAGTATCGTCGCTCTACTTCATAGTGGTGATCGAGTTCTTTATAAATCTTAATAGAGGGCAACCGAACAGGTTTCTAGTCTATTAATTTTCATAAAGTGGTGTCCAACACCAACCCATCTAATGGATGATTCGATCTTCTTTTTCCCCTTGTTCACTCCCCTCAACCTATACGGTTTCTATGGTTCGTGAACAAGTTAAGTTTATACCATCGACGCAAATCAGTTTCACAATTGAATCTTATCCGGCAACCTATCAGGTTTCTAGGGATAAAATTTGCTCCAACCGAAGGCATCCAATGCGCTCCCGGTAATTTATCCGTCCTCCCCGAACGACTACCCCGATAACTCGGAAGCATAGCACATCCGGTTTGGATTTCAATTTCCCGAAAACTCGATGGAGGGAAGGAATACCTTGAAACCTTATAAACTTAATATTTTGTTGTGGGAGAATTTTCGCGATTAACGTTACACTTTGCACATTAATCGTTTAAGCGCGTTTGTGGCATTCATACAATATGAAACAACCATTCACAACCTAGTTGCTACCAACATGTGGTTCATGGACCGTTCCTAGAAAACAAAAACTCCGTAATCTAATTACAAGTCTTCGTCTTGAATCTTCGTCTTCTTGAAATGGATCTTCCTCCGGTCTTCGTCATTACATATAAATTTTACATTGAAAATTGCATCCTAGATACAAATTTTTCTAGTAAAATAAATAGGCTCAAAACGGCCTTTACAACCCAATCGAATAAAACGAACGATTCAAAAACTAAGTCCACGAACCACATCCCCATTCAAAAGCATTCATTCAATAAATACTAAATAAATGGAAAGCGTAGAGATACATTGATCCAATCAACAATACAAACCGATCCAATCGATTCACACAATCAGTAATATGATAACGTTCAAAATAATTCGGTCGACTATAAATATTCCAATTAATCAAATTTCCCTTATAAAATGAAATACCATAAATCATTTTAATCATATTAAATCCAATTTAACATGAGGGAGATTAAATTTCAAGAATACGAAAAAATCGAGCCGGGCGAAATTGGCCTGCCATGGCCGAGTCACTGCCGGCAGCATGCCAGCAGACATGCCTGGCATGGCCGATCATGCTCGGCAGCTGCCGGCCGGCTGCCCAGCAGCCCTGTGCCGCGGCCCCTGGAGACTGTGCCGCGGCCCACAGTACAGTGGCTGCCCAGGCCGGCTGCACCAGCCCTGGGCCGCGGCTCCCGACTTCCGGACGCCTCCCGGACCGTCCAACGGCATTTCGGGACTAGTTTTTCGACCGGATATCCAATATCTATATTCTCCAACATTCATATCTTCAATATAAATCATTTTTCCAAGAAATTAAGATTTATATTTAGACATAAACTTACGAAAAATATAATTACAACGTAACGTAAATATATACCACGATTATGACTAAAATGATTCCAAATCATTCACCATCTAATCGAGCATTCCAAATGCTAATATCGTATATACGATCGCAAGACCTACGCTCGATACCCTTTGTTGGGATTCGGTGCCTAAAGCGAAGGCCCGGTAGGCGGTAAAACGAAAATTAATTCGATCCGAATCCCTACGAGGATCGATCGAGCTACGTATATACGAATATATAAACGAAAAGCAAGAGTCGTAAGAAACTAACCCTCGAAGTCCGTTGATTAAATGGTAACCTTCTCTTGAGCTATTCCCAAGCTCTTGAATGATCCAACGCCGAAAGTACCGCGTCTCTACTTGCCACGCGCCGGAGAAACGACCGGGCACGATCACCTTGCTATCCTCCGAGGATACGGCTAGAGCTAAGTGATGAAGCTTCCAATATGAGATTATCACACTCTAAGTGTATAACTCACAACTCTCATTTATTTCTTGATTTTTTCTCCAAGAATCACCAAGAACAAGTTGAAGAAGAAGATGAAGATAAGTGTTTGAACTCAAAGTCTCACTTTCTCTCTCTCTCAATGTATCTCACGTTGGAAAGGCTTGGAAAATTACAAGTGAGAGATGTCTTCATCTTCATTTATTCAACTCTCCACATGCACATCTCATAATTATGAGAATCAAAGCCCCACTACCTCAATGATCAAGCATTAAAGAATGGAACATGGGTCCATATGAAAGTGGGTGGAAGTGTGGGGTTTGGCCCATGTAGAAATCGGACAAGTTCGGTTCATTTCGGACTCGCGAGTCCAAACAGATAAACTCCGATTCCGTATCGATGTATTTATATCGATTAATTAATCTAATTAATTAAACATATAAAATACATTATAACATAATTAATTTCTCCAAGAAATAATTATATCCATGAATTAAATTAATCACCCAGTGATATATTTAATTCATTAGGCCATAAATTAATTTATCCAATAAATCGATTTAGACATCTAATGTCCTAAATTTAGATATCCAATATCTAATATTCATAATGAGAGAATTAGCTTGATTCATTCCGTCGTCAATCCTAATGCGCGACTCGGTAGGTCCGTCTCGATCGGCAAGAATGGGAGGAACCAAAGAGTAGTAGCACCACCTAGCCACTGGTGGCCTACACTGCTGTACTCGACCGAGAACGAATGATTGGGATCATTCAAGAACCATTCTCGTGAATACCGGATACGTATAAACCCTTCTTTCAAATATCCCGATCAAGTTATAGGGTCACGGTCGTCAAACCCTATCGTACTTGACGCTATGCATGCGTTAATGCAAATCGAGATCATCGAGCTCTCGTGTATCTAATACAACTAGCTCCAATGCTTTGGCCAAAGACTTATGATCTCATCTCGCAATAACCGCATAGGACATATAACCCGTTCACGAGCAGAGAAAGAATTCTATCTTGGTATTCAGTAGGACCTGCTACTTGCCCGTCAAGATGCACGTCGAGGTTGACCCCGCCTTCCGGTTTACGGTCGAACTACTCTAATGAAAATCTTGACGTCACAAGCACATCCCTACTAAATCCTCAAGTCGAAGGTTCACGAATATCTATCACAACCTTTCGATTCCGTCATTGGCGTCCCAGTGAAATCCGTGTGACGAATCGAGGGTGAGTCGGTTCGAGTATACTAATCTAATTAGCATACCTATAACATGTGCTCCCACTAACCATTAGTGTTCGACAGGCACTCTCCTTGTCAAAGAACACGTCATACAAGTCTTTACATAAACTTAACGCCCAGTCAAGTTTCATCGACTTGCGAACGATTAAGTATTTGAGCTATAAACCTTTCCAGTGCCGACCCCCTTATCCAATAAGAAGTGGAACGTTTTGCTCTCAAATACACGGACTAGTTTCTATATATTTATTTACGAGTTAGGAATGCCAATAACTACCAGTAAATAAAGAAACATTCATTTGCCTTATATAAATGGTTTACATAATTACAAGTACAATGCCCTCACTCAACAACCTCTGAGTGGCATTCGAGGGCATACTCCTAACAATAGTGTATAATTCAAATTATAACCAAACTTCCTCGTGGGATCGATAAACCGGACTCAAAAAGTCCACTTTACTACTTGATACGATATCGTGCACTTGCGATAGTTACACTAAGAACGTGTCAAGTGACTTATGAGATCGTCAGCCAAGGTATATTTTAAGCGGACTATGAGTGAAAGCTCAAGTCATATTCATTATTATAACCCATCCTAATGCGTTATGGTGATACACTTTGGTACATGAACATGTTGACCATAAAGTTTTTCATTGTTAAGATAATCCAGTTAACAAAATGCATACTATTACACTCGTAACTAAGAATTGATCTATTTTACATAACCATAGCTACTGGTATTGAGAATCCAACAAAATCACCACCATGCACCACCGAGATCGAACATAAAGAAACGATTAAACTGATGATAGGCCTATAGTGATTTTTTGAAGAGTTCACTCCTTTCACCAGCCCTAAATACCGCAAAATTTCGTGAGAATGTATAAATCGCTATTAAGATTCAAAACCATCCATCTTGTGGTCGAAAACCAGTCGAAAAGACATCGAATTGGCTGTTAGTGTGGCTGGTGGTCTGTGAAGTATTTATTTGAGTGGTTCAACTCCTTCCAAGTCACCAGGTGGTACCACAATTTGTGAGAAGGTAGCCTTGGATATTAGGAAGTACTGGCTAAAATTTCACTTTAAGACTTGATCTAAAAATGGGTGAACCGGCCTTTACAATGACTGGTCCGCAAGTTAGAGAACCATAAACTCAGGTCTCATCAACTTATTAATCATTGTCAAAGGAACCACATAATATATAAATGTCATAACTTGAGTACGACCATTTATGAACACCATCATAGCATCATAAGCCACCCATGCTAACACTTATGATCATGCATGTATAAAGACTCGGTGAAAAGGAGGACTCAACATCATATTTATGCGAGTCACTACATTATTATCTTAGTGTAGGAGGGTGTCTTCTCCTAATTGTGCCAAAGAATTAGCTTTAATCAATGAACATGGCTAAAAAGAATCATCAGGGGTCTTAGCTGATGGAAGTAAAACACAGTGGAAGCGGCGGGTTTGGATTTACTAAAATCAGCCCTCAAGAATCGGATCTATTTTGGCTCATCAAATAATTAATTACACATATTAATAAACAATTTAAATGAGCAATATTTATCTACACATCTAAACATGACAATTCGTAGTATTCTACCTAGATCTAAGAGATCTTAGAATATGTTACCTTTGAAGCAAAGTCATTGAATTTCTCCTTGGATCTTTTTGTATTTATACCTTTAGATCTTCTAGAGTATATCCCGCCTTTATCCGGATGTCGTGTGGGCAACAATCTACCGGACTTCTTTGAACAACAACTGGGATCGGCCGAACTCCTCCAAGAAAATTACCTTATGTTTTTCTCTCTATTTTTCTTGAATATACTGGTATTTTAGAAAATATTGTCTTATCCAATTATTGAATCGAAGACATAAGTCAAGATCCACAATCAAACACAAAGCAGAAAAATCAAAATTTCTTGGACTGTTATGTATGTATTTCGGCCGAACCCTATGTCCTACGTATAGGTGTTATGGGCTACTCTAGAGATCTTAAGGAGGATTAGGGAAAAGACTTCTAATAGACCTCAAATTTCCATATTAAGTCTTTCCTAATATATTTAGTCTATTAAATATCAACTCAATCCACTAAATAGTTAATATTGCACTTCCTACCCAAATTCTAATTTACGAAATCGGTCTCCTTATTTAAATATATATTTCCCATGCTTAAGATGTCGAATGTCCATTAGTTAATTTAAGCTACTGACAACTTTAATTAATTAATGTCTTATCCAAGAGTAGTACCACTCGAACATTATTATTATATCAGAATTAAATCCATCTGTAGGGTTTAATATAATAATCATTATCGAGCTCCTCAAGGGGACATCATCAACCCCCACGAGTCGGGGTACGATTTCTAGTTATAATAATTGTCATATAAATAATATTATTGCCCAAGATACGAAGCTTATTAAGTTAATTATTTTGACACTCACCCATGGTAAATCAAAGCAATAAATATCATAAATACATAATTAAATATTATATACTTAGAATTAAGAAATAATAATTATTCGAGATTTATATTCTTCTTATAGTCAGTACAGAAGATACTATCTCACTTCGATCAAGTTCAACGTATGCAAATACGCTAATGCATGTTAATAGTCAAGACCAACTAATCTCAAGCATACACTACAACCTTTCATATAATTTGTCTAATAATTAAATGAGTTGTGAACGATTGTATTAGTTTATAAGGCACCGATAATGTGATCTTCCGTGTGACACCAATACACTACATTATCTACAATACAAAATAATTAGACATTTCATTTGCATAACCATAATGTGAATAAATATGCAAAATATGTGCTTAAGTGTAATTAATATTCTCATAGGTAGTTACAATGGAATAATGTAATACAAGCATAAAGTATGCTTTGGAGTATACAACCCTAACAATCTCCCATTTATACTCAAAGCATGCTTTTAAGTATACTACTCCATTACATAGTCTCTCATTTCTCCCACATATACTCAAAGCAATGTTGCCATACACCGTAATCCCATTCCTTCCACATGCCCTTCAAAAACTTTGGAGGGTAGGCCTTTTGTGAAAGGATCAACAAGATTATCTTCCGATGCAGCCCTGGCTACAACTACGTCTCATTCCTTTACGGAAGTGTCGTATGATGTGGTACTTGCGGTTGATATGTTTATTTGCCTTGTGAGTTCGTGGTTCCCTCGAATTTGCGACTGCACTGGTATTATCACAATAAAGTTTAATACCCTTTGACAAATCGGGAATCACATCTAAGTTCTGCAGGAAGTATTTGAGCCATACCACCTCTTTGGCTGCCTCAGAGGCTGCCACGTACTTGGCTTCCATGGTAGAGTCTGAGATGTATTTCTTCTTCACACTCCTCCAACTAATGGCTCCACCTCCCAGTCTAAACACATAACATGAAGTAGACTTGGACTTTTCTTTGTCCGATAAAAGATCTAAGTCAGTATAACCCACTGGACACAAGTCGTCTAATTAGTATTGCAATACCCGAGATTTTCGTTTTCCTTTGCCTAGAATTATTTGTCGTTTTGTGCCGGCTATTTTGTTTCGATGATGATTATTTTGAATTTTCTCTCTGTTGTGTACGGTATGATGTACTGGGTTGTGGTGTTCATCAGGTACGGCTTGTCGTTGCGTAAGTCGTGCAGGTCATGTGTATGCGTGTGTGACACGGCACATTGTATTCTGTTGTCGTTTTACCTCTTAGAAGGTGTTGTGGGCGCATACTATCTTCCCCTGTTGAGTTGGTTATGTTCTGGCTGCCTTTGGAGCCATATCGGGCTCGATTTTATCCCTTGTTTGTGGCACACGAGCAAGCCACATGAGCTGGTGCTCGTGTGCCCGGCTAAATGCGGCACCCGGTCTCGGCGGTGACCTATCACTCAAGCGAGGGCCTTGCAGGCAAGCCACACCAGTAGATGCTCGTGCGTGCTAGTAGAAGCTGGGCAGTAGCCTAGCGCACGACCAAATGTACGAGCATTTGGTCGTGCATGATGGTCGTGCATCTACGTTAGTATATAAGGGGACAAACGGCTTTTTTCACTGCATTTCTTCCCTTCTTCTCTTCTCCTCGCGGTGGACGTGCGATTCGGCTAGGGTTCGAGTTTTTGATCAGTTCTACTCCATCCAAGCGTATTTTGGGAAGGCTTTAGGTGATCATAACAACCTCTAATCCTTGTTCTTCATCGTATCGAGGTATTTTCTTGATTTTCTCTAAAGTTAACTTTTTTGGGATTTTGTTCTTGATCTCATTTCTAATCCAATTATTATGATCGTTGTTAAACATTGTTATTGATCACGTTCTATGGATTTTATATATATATATATAATTCTGATTCGTTCAACCCGGTTGATGATTTTGGTGTTTGTGAGGAAATATGAATATTTAATGTTGGATTAAATGTCTCAATGGTTTTCCCTTCGGGTGTTGGGTGTGTTTTCTGTTGTATGTGGTTTTATATGCGTAGTGATCATGTTTTCGTTGTTTCTTCAGAGGTTGTAGGTTTTCGTGGTTCACCGGTCAATCCGTGTTCACCGTAGTATTTGCATGCCGATTCTGAGGCAAGTATCTTGCTCATACAATTTGTGTTTCGTGAATAGCGGTTACGCGTTGGGTTGCGATAATTAATTTACTTTCGTAAACATGATTCATATGAATTTATTGTTATGAATGTCTTGTGATATGTACTTTTGGATGTCCAACGTGGTGATATTGTGTTGATTGTGTTGTTGTGTGTGTTTGATAATATCCTGAATGTGTGTTTCTACGTGTTGTGAATTACGCTTGAGTTATGAAGTTATGTCGGTTCTTTCGCTTGGGTTAAATGAATTACACACTTGAATATGTATTGTGGTATGTTGTTGAGCGGTTGGATATGATTGTATGTGTGTTGTTCCTGGTGATGAATTATGATGACAGTGTGCATGGTGAAGCGTGTGTTGTGTTCCGGGTAGGGTCCGACGAGGCCTCTCTAGAGTGCATTACTTGACGAGTACGAACAGTATGTGTTGTGTTCTGGGTAGGGCCCGACGAGACCTCTGGAGTTTGTTACTTGCCGAGTACGAACAGTGTATGTTGTGTTCCGAGTAGGGTCCGACGAGGCCTCTGGAGTTTGTTACTTGACGAGTACGAACAATTTATATTGTGTTCCAGGTAGGGTCCGACAAGGCCTCTGGAGTTTGTTACTTAACGAGTGCGAACAGTGTGTGTTGTGTTCTGGGTAGGGTCCGACGAGGCCTCTGGAGTTCGTTACTTGATGAGTACGAACAGTGTGTGTTGTGTTCCGGGTACGGTCCGATGAGGCCTCTGGAGTTTGTTACTTGACGAGTACGAACAGTGTGTGTTGTGTTCCGGATAGGGTCCGTCGTGGCCTCTGGAGTTTGTTACTTTGACGAGTACAAACGGTATATATGTGAATATTGTTTTGTTGTTGGGACAAGGACCCGTGATGATGTTCTAGCTATTATGTTTTGAAATGATAATTAGGCTGAGACTCTAACAATTATGTAAAGGATGTTTTACGGATGTTTTACGGAAAATGATTTTGGGCCGAGACCCAATCGATTTGAAATGGTTTTATAACTACGGACGTGAGATCCAGAAAGATTTGCTACTTTACCTTGAGAATTGCCACTTGCTTCTGGCCCACTTGTTTCTTCTTCTTCTTCTTCTTCTTCTTCTTCTTCTTCTTCTTCTTCTTCTTCTTCTTCTTCTTCTTCTTCTTCTTCCCCCACTTGGGTTTAGAAGTCGAAATACCAGTAGCAGCAAAAACTTGATACCCTTGCCCGAAGAGACCTTCCGCAGCTTGAAGCCCTGTCAGCAATTCTACCAAGGTATACACCCTACGATTCATATTGTAGTTTAGGTGGAACTGCTCAAAGCTCCGAGGTAAGCTGTCTAGGATGATATCGACTTGCATTTCCGCATCGATAGTTGTCCCTAAGATATCAAGTTCATCTATATGAGAAATCATCTTCAGAACATGATCCCTTACCGGGGTTCCTTCAGTGGGTTGTCATCAAGACTCTCACAGAATTTTGCCTAGCTGCCCGGTTCTGATTACCAAACAGCTCGCCGAGATTTTTCATCATTTCCGCGGTCGTGCCCATACTCTGATGCTGATGCTGCAATACATTTGCTGAAAAAGCCAAGATGTAATTGCGAGCCATCTCATTAGATTTCTTCCATTTGCGGAATTCTTTCACCGCATCAGGTGTTACGGGGACTGGCCTGTGCTTCTCAACACTGGCTGCTGGCTATGGATTTATCCATGGGAGGTCGTGTTGTTAGCAGGGCTAGAGAAGCTAGACGTAGGATTCTCTGTGTGATACCATTATTTTCATTCCTGTATTTTTCGATTCTAGAGACTCGCCTGTGTTCATTGACACATTCTGGACATGTTTTGTTCTGCACTTTTTATTATTCGAGCGAGTCTTGATATTGTTTCGGGTTAATCGGTATATTTTAACGACTTTTCAGCATTTGGGTCCGATTCTTGTGAATCTTGCTCGGAATTGTTATTTTTCCATTCCTACAGGTCCGCTTAACAATTTCCGTCGTGTTGTGAACTTCGGAATTGTTATTCGATCTCGTATCGTGATTTTCGGCCTATTGGGCTGTTTCGTAATTTATTAAAGTTTTGGGTACTTATTTTCATACCCGTTTTTACTTACCTTCTATCGTTGGAATCTGCTACCAGAATGTACGTTACGGCCGTAACCTGCAGTATGTTATGACCGTAAAGTTGTGGGTGTTACGGCCGCAATGGCTTATCGGTAACGACCGTAACACACCCTCACATTTTGGGCAGAATACCCGTGAGCTGGGTTACGACCGTAATATCCTATGTGTTACGGCCGTAATATCCTATGTGTTACGGCCGTAACACGCCCAGCTATTTAATAGCTAGGCGACAGATTTCACTTCATTTTCACCCCTTTCTCCTTCTCTTCTCACGGGCGACGGTCGGGTGGATCTAGGGTTGGATTCTTGGTCGATTCTACTCGATTCCAACGTGTTTTGGAGGGTCTTAGGTGATTGCAACATCATCTAATCGGTTGTTCTTCGTTAGATCGAGGTATTTTCTTGTTTTCCCTAGAGTTGACCTTTTTCGGGATTTTGTACTTGATCTCGTTTCTAATCCAGTTTTTATGAATTGATCGTTGTTAAACATTGTTATTGATCATGTTCTATGGATTGTATATCCATATTCCGGTTTCGTATAATCCGAATCGTGATTCGGTGACCTATTGAAGTCTTGAGCATTTAATGCTCGATTAAATGTCTCAATGAGTTTTTCTTCGATTCTTAGGCGTGTTTTCCGTTGTCTTTATTCATTATTCCCGTAGTAATTGCGTTGTTTTTGGTTTTCCGCAGAGTATATAGGTGTTCGGAGCTAGTTGGTGGAGCCTTGTTCGTCGGAATTTCGCTATCGATCATCGAGGCAAGTATTCTTGTCTATACGATTTATATCGTGTGAATTGAGATTGCATATGTAATTATGTTGGTTCGTGCATTTTGTTGATTGTGCCTTATGTGAATTATCGTAGTTGTTATGTGGTTATGTGAAGTTAGTGTTGGTTCATTGCTTGTCATAGGGATATGAAATAGAGACGTAGTGCCGCGTAGATAGTACATTTAGACATGTACTATAATGTTTTGGTGATCACCGGGTTGTGTGGGTTAAGTTGTGTGTTATCAGTTGGGTCAGTCATAATGATTGATCGGTTGTTATGTCGTTGATGTGTGGAGATGCGTTCAGGATTGTTAGGTTGTAGTATAGCTAGGTCGGTAGTAGCTATGCGTCGGATAATTGGCCATTTCTAGCAAGTGCGTTGGTTATATATATTGTGATTGACTTTTGAGGCTTGTGGTTTGCAACTGTGAATTATGGATCGTGTGTGTGAGTTGTTGTTCTTCCACCCGGAGCGTTCTGCAATACCCCCGATATATTCAGGAATATTACAACGCCGTAAATCCTTTACATAAGAATTTACAAGGCTGAAGAACTAAAAAGACATTAACCGATACCAACGAATGAAAATAACGGAAATAAGGTACAAGAGTTTTGACCAATACTGAAAGTACGAATGTTCAACGTAAAAGTATTAATACATCACCAAATCCAAATCATCATAAACGACTACGTACTCGAGTACTTATTGAAATAACCAACAAACAACAGACACTTAAACCCGGCCGGAACATCACTCTGCACCCTCATCGTCATGCAGCTCCAGTGGTTGTTTCCCCGCTCTCCTGGATCCTGAACATAAACAAAATGTTCACCCCCGAAGGGGTTAGCACAACGATGCAAGTACAAGTACCACAACATATTATTCAACATCTCACGAAGAATAATAATAACGTAAATGACAAAATACCAATGAGTCTTCTCCTGCGAGAAACTCATAAATAACATACACAACTGATAATCACAACATGATATCATAACATACACATGGTAATTCCGACGATCCAGCGTCACTGCCTAGAACCCACGATGATCCCGTCAGACCAACCCATGGTGGAAAAACCCGTCTGATGATCCAGCGCACGCTAGCATAGATCCTCCAATGATACCGTCGGACCAACACGAGGTGGACATACAACAACGACATACATGCACGACAATATGTATAACATCAATACATAAAACAAATAAGGTACTTGCCTCGATTCTAAGACAAGAACAATACTTCCACGAAAATGAAACACTCGAAGGTCGCCCCTTCAATCAATCACATAACAAGCTCGAACCTTAACAAAAGAAATAATATAGAATTTATCTCACATTGTACGAATGTCTACCAATCCAATTTACGGCCGAAAGTTCATAAAACGCAATCTGCCTGAACTTCTTAGCGTACGCTAAGTATTATACGTAGTGTACGTTAAGTCAGTTCGTTAGTGCGCGCAAACAACGAAGCCTAATGTACGCTAACTATGCACGGTCAGTACCTCACTGATCAGCCAACTGACTCACCTGATGGCCTAACGTACGTTACGTACCAAACATAGCGTACGTTAACTCATGATCGATAGCGCACATTAATCTACATAGCTTAGCGTGCGCTAACCGTGCATGGCAGTTCACTACTGGGCAGTAGACTAGTTCTAACGGTGATGAAACTTATGAATTTCTCAGTATTTAATATACGTTATCTCTATGCATATCACGCTCATACGGTTATGAATGATCTTACGGATACAACAACTTCGAGTTCAAGAATATGTATTATCATCACAACACCATAATCCATCTTAATTACAATTTTCATGCGAAGTTTGGTGTTCTAAAGGTCGACGCATTATCATCATTACATCCCGATTTAACCATGGAGATAAACTAATAATTCCAGTTTATAAGAAAGGATGAAATCTAAGATGATTCTTTCTTAAGTCCTTATAACCAAAAGTGATATCATCTCCAAGTTTATGATCAATATAACAACATAATTCATACGGATAATTATCTTCAGAATGTTCCTCTCATCACTTGACGTACTAAGATTCCAACTACGAGGTTCCATCGACAATATCATAAACATAAACATTCCAATCTTCTAAACATGATGTTTGTTGAATAATTCACCAAAGGAACTCAATATATTGCTAGTATGATCATCTTATTCTTTAGAACCCGAATCTAAGGCTGGAGATAGAATTAACATACCTTAATATGACGAAATCACTAAACCAAAAAGGTAGAATCCGACTCCGGTTGCTTGAGTGTCACTTCAAAGTGAATTCTTCTTCAATGATCAAGTATAAGCACTCTTTAATATTTAATGATCAAGTACAGCAGATTTGTATGTGCTTAAGGAGTAGGAAAAGCTCTCTGGACTTCCAAGGGATATTACATACTCTCATACTAAAAAGGAGTTTCGTCCCGAAACTCAAGACGAAAATAACTCTGGATATCTGGACTTCATGCTATCTTCCGTTTCCCAAGTGGCTTCTTCCACTCCGTGGCGTGACCACTGAACTTTGACCAAAGCGATTGGTTTGTTTCTCAACTGCTTAACTCGACTCTCGAGTATCCTGACCGGTCTTTCTTCAAACGTCCCATCCTGAGCGACTTCGATCTCCTCGAAATCAATGACATGACTAGGATCCGGTATATATCTCCGTAACTGGGATACGTGGAACACGTTATGAACATGGCTTAACGATGGCGGCAATGCCAATCTGTATGCCAACTCTCCAACTCTCTCAAGGATCTCGAATGGTCCGATATATCTTGGACTCAGCTTTCCCTCCTTCCAAAACGAAAAATTCCCCGAGTAGGAGAAACTTTTAAAAGTACGTGGTATCCCGTACTGAACTCCAATGGGCAACGGCGTATGTCTGCGTAAGATTTCTGGCGACTCTGGGCGGTCAACAACCTTTCACGAATCAAGGCTCTCTTCTATCGTGTCTGTACGATCAGCTCTGGTTCTGTCCCGATCAAGTCTGATGAATCGTCCCAACATAGGGGCGATCTGCATCTCCTCTCGTATAATGCCTCAAATGGTGCCATCTTAATGGAAGCATGCCAACTACTGTTGTAGGTAAATTCAATCAACGGTAGATGAACTTCCCAATCGTTTGACCAATCTAAGGCACAGGACCTTAGCATGTCTTCCACCGTTTGAATGGTCCTCTCGGATTGTCCATCTGTCTGTGGGTGATAAGCTGTGCTGATGTTCAATTCGGTCCCCAAGGCCTTATGAACTGCTTTCCAAAAATGCGATACAAAGCGACCATCTCGGTCAGAAATAATGGTCTTCGGCGTACCATGCAATCGGACTATCTCTGAAATAAATACTCGTGCTAACCTCTCTGGTCCCCACGTGTCCTTAATGCCTAGAAAATGAGCTGATTTGGTTAAACGATCAACTATCACCCAAATCATGTTCATTCCTGTCTTGGTTCTCGGTATACTAGTGATAAAATCCATCGATATGTCCTCCCACTTCCATTTAGGAATCGGGAGCAGCTTCAACATTCCGGCAGGTTGTTGATGCTCGATCTTAACCTGCTGACAAGTCAAGCATTTCGAAACATAGTCCGCTACATCTTTCTTCATGTTGCCCTACCAGAAATTATGCTTCAAATCTTTGTACATCTTACTGGTGCCTGGGTGGATAGAATAGGGCGAGCTGTGAGCTTCCTTCATAATCGTTTGTTTCAGAACATCGACATCGAGAACGCAAAGTCGGTTCTGAAATCTCAAAACTCCATCATCAGGAGTTACGAATCCGGGGGCCTTCCCCTTGATCACTTCATCACGTAACCGAATTATCAGAGGATCATCTGCCTGCTTAGATTTGATTTCCTTGGTTAACGATGAAGTTATTTCCATTACGCACAGTTGTCCTTGGACTCTCTGTAACCATACTTCAATTCCTTATCGAATCATCTCTCGTTGAATGCTGAGCTGGGAGGTCAGAGTCTCCAACATTTGGATAGAAACAGGCTTGCAGCTGAGTGCATCGGCCATTACATTCGCTTTTCCTGGATGATACAAAATTTCCAAGTCGTAGTCCTTAATCAGCTCTAACCATCTTTTCTGTCGCATGTTCAACTCTTTCTGACTGAAGATGTATTTGAGACTCTTGTGATCCGTAAAGATCTGACAGTGAGTCCCGTACAGGTAATGTCTCCAGATCTTCAAAGCAAAAACTACTGCTGCAAGCCCCAAATCATGTGTTGGGTAATTCACTTCATAAGGTTTCAGCTGTCGTGACTCATAAGCGATCACCTTATCATTCTGCATCAATACGCATCTGATTCCTTGGTTCGAAGAATCACTGTAAACTATGAATCCTCGAGTCCCCTATGGAAGTGTTAAAATCGGTGCTGTCGTCAATCTCTTCTTCAATTCATCAAAGCTATTTTGGCACAATTCGTTCCACTCAAACTTTTGAGTTTTCTACATTAGTCGAGTAAGTGGGCGGGAAATTTTGGAAAACCCTTCCACGAACCGACGATAATACCCAGCAAGTCCTAAGAAACTCCGGACTTCTTTTACATTCTTTGGTGGCTTCCAATCCATAACTGCTTCGATCTTCTGAGGATCTACTCAGACTCCTTCAGCTGATACCACATGACCGAGGAACATTACTTCCTTTAGCCAGAATTCACACTAAGAAAGTTTGGCGTACAATTGATCGCTTCTCAAAAGTACTAATACAATCCACAAATGCTGCGCATGCTCTTCCGGGCTCTTAGAATACACCAGAATGTCATCAATGAACACGACCACAAATTTATCCAAATACTCGATGAACACTCGGTTCATCAATTGTATGAATACAGCAGGTGCGTTAGTGAGACCAAACGGCATCACTACAAACTCATAGTGTCCGTAGCGAGTTCTGAACGCTGATTTCGGAACATCAGATTCCTTAATCCTCAGTTGATGATATCCTGATCTGAGATCAATTTTAGAAAATACTGTTGCTCCTTGCAACTGATCAAACAAATCATCAATCCGTAGCAACGGATACTTGTTCTTAATCATCATCTTGTTCAGTTCTCGATAGTCAATACAGAGTCGAAGCGATCCATCTTTCTTCCGGACAAAAAGAACTGGTGCTCCCCAAGGCGAAACGCTTGGCTGGATATAGCCTTTGTCTAGTAATTCCTCCAGCTGCTTTTTCAGTTCATACATCTCAGTAGGTGCCATACGATACGGCGCCTTAGAAATTGGTGTAGCTACGGGTTCTAGCTCAATGGTGAATTCTACATCCCGTCGTGGAGGTAGTCCAGGTAACTCGTCCGGAAATACATCTGGAAATTCGTTCACAACAGGAATGGATGAAAGTCCCACAATTTCGTCTTCTTTATTCATTGCATAGCACCAGTATCCGGTACAGCCCTATTTCAACAATTTGACATCTTTCATCGCCTTGATCAACTTTCCTGAGCTTCCTGGTTTCCATCCTTCAAACAGTATTTCAGAGCCATCGTCAGCGATCAGCGAGATATTCCTCCTTCGGTAGTTTACAATAGCTCCATATCGATTAAGCCAATCGTCTCCGAGTATCAGGTCGTCTCCTTGCATTTCTATTACAATCAGATTTGAGAGCCACTCTCTGCCTCTCTAGTTTCTAAGTTTCCAACAATTTTCTCTCCACTCGGTAAACCAACAACATAAGGTTCACAATTATGAAAACCAGAATCATTCAAACAATTTACACAAGATAAGGATATAAATGAATGCATAGCTCCTGTATCGAATAAAACGCTAACTGGCTGGGAAAGGATCTCGAGCGAGCACTGATGCGGCAAAGATCTCGATCGTCTGTTCTCCTCATCTCGTACAGACGTGGGGGAACAGATCCGGCACTCGATGTGCCCTTTCGGTCCCACTGTCCTCTGCCTCGCCCGCGGCCAAAATTCTGAGGCATCTGAACACTTTGCTGCATCTGTTGGATACTGGCTTCCTTCTGGATTGGCTGTGGTGTACGGGCTCTAAAAGACTTTGTAGCCTCTTCATAGAACACCGCACGATGTCCCTCTCGACCACAATCAAAACAAGTCACGGCAGGTAGGGGGCAATTCCGTCGATAGTGCCCCGTCTGGGCGCAGTTAAAGCATTTCCTGGTGACATCAGTCATGGTTGATGCTGCTCCGAAGTTCTTTCCGCTCCTAACTGGGTGAAGAGGTTTCTTGAACGAATGAAAGGATGACTGGGCTTTGCGGGGCCCGCTGCTCTTGTGCTCTGTAAAGGTACCAAAGACTTTCTTCTTCTTGGACTCTGTAAACTTCTCCATTGCTTCTTCCTTGATTTCATACGCCAATGCCTTATCCTGATATTGACGGAGAGTGGTACATTCAAAACCAGACATGTACCTCTGAATTTCTGGTTTCATCCTCATATCAAAATGGATCATCATTTCTGCATCTGTTCTGACCAGATGTCGAACAAATGCCCATTTGGTTAAATGTCTTAATTATGCAGGATACGAGTTCGTCGGCCGAAAGCAGAGAAAAATTCCCGAACTTTGGCTTCCCTCATAGGACGAGGGCAGTACTGAACTTCCATCATCAATTTAAACTCTGTTCAATCAGCATCATGGTCTACAGGCCGGATGGATTCCCACCATTCGAACGCTTCCCCTATCAGAAAGTATTGAGCGCTAGAGGCTCTCCGGTCGTTTGGGCAGTTAATCCCAGCAAAAATTTTCTCCAATTCCTTCAACCAATGGTCCCATGTGGGAGTCTCAGAAAAGCCGTCAAATTTGGGTGGTTGCATCTTCGCCACCTCTTGCAGCCATCGGTCACCTCGGTTTCCCATGTCTGGAATCCCCTGCTGTCTATCTCCCTGCTGTAATCCCACCGCCACCTGCATTCGGTCCACGACCTGGGCGAGCTGAGTCATCTGGTTCACCACCTGACGAAGGATTTCGGGCACAACAGGTTCTGGTTCGTTATTGATAGATCTCTGTGGCTCGCCTGAACTATGACTGGCTTGATTAGAAGGCGACGCTTCCCTTTCAATATTCCTTTGTCCGCGTCTGCAACCGCGACCACGTCCACGTCCGCCTCTCAACATAATGTAAGCATAAATACTCAACATACAGGAAATAATACCGTTCAAATGCTCAAGTACAAAGAAATATAACATGTAAAGGACGAGATAGAGTTTAGGAACTTACAACCACCGCCCACACGAAGACGTAGGCAGTATAGTGATGTTATTCGCGGCCGGTTACCTCAAAAGACATATATGACCCCTATTTTAACCCAATGGACAAGATATCCATAATCTTAGCTCTGATACCATATTCTGTAACACCCCCGATATATTCAGGAATATTACAGCGCCGTAAATCCTTTACATAAGAAGTTACAAGGCTGAAGAACTAAAAAGATATTAACCGATACCAACGAATGAAAATAACGGAAATAAGGTACAAGAGTTTTGACCAATACTGAAAGTACGAATGTTCAACGTAAAAGTTGTAATATCCGGAATTTCCACTACTGTTGTTTAAGATTATTTTATCCGAGTTATGTTGTACAGCGTGGAATCTGTACAGTATGGGTAAAATAATTGAAGGACCAAGACATATGTATTGGTATAATTGTCGTACTTGGTTGACAATTGGATGTAAGAAGTATATGTATTCAGTATGCCGTATGTTCGTATTCTGTATGTTGAGACGATTGGACAAGAATAGCTGAAAATGGCTAAGTGTAACATTATTAGCGCACGCTAATAATCAGGAGTAGCGCACGCTATCGTGCAGGTTTAGCGCACGCTACGGATATAAGATAACGCACGCTAATGCAGTCAGATCGGAAGGAATCTGCGTGTGGACCAGGCCACTTTCGGCGCACGTTATGATAAGTCAACGGATGTTGTAATGTAGTGTTAGCGCACGCTAATGCATGTTGATTAGCGACGCTAATCGTATATCGGACAAAAAGGAATCTTATCCTCGTCGGCACTTTCGGCGTGTGGACCGATCTTGAGCATACAGACAAACGAGTCAACTATGAGTAGCGCACGCTAAGGTAAGACACTTGCGTCGCTAAATAGAGGCATTTACATACGCTATTGCATGGGCATTGCGTCGTAAATCACTTCATGCAGAAGACAGTTGCCTCTCGATCGCGATAGCGCACACTAACAAAGGTCAGTTAGCGCACGCTAAGGCCGTAGCGCACGCTAAACATAAGGTTTAGCGCACGCTAGTAATGTATTCTATATAAGGGACAAACGGGTATTATGAAGCATTTCGTCCATTCTTTCGCCTTCAGACGATAGAGAGAGGTCTTAGAGAGAAGTTGAGGTCCCAAACACTTGAGTTGATCATTCCTAACAACATTTGAAACTTGGAAGTGATTGAAAACGGATTCAACCTTGGGATTCAATCCATTCCTTCAAAGAGGTAATTACTCTTCATCTTTGGATTTCATTTTGGATTGAATGTTGATGTTCTTGAGTTGATGATTATTACATAAACAAGTTGATAAGCATGATTATGAGATGGATTACCGGATTATGATGATGTTATTGTTGACATGAAGATATTGATATGATTCTTGTGGTTTGAATAGTGTTGTTCGTTTTCTTGAGATAAGTGGATTAATCCTTCTCCTAAGTTTCGGATGTTGATGTTATTTTCGATGATTACTCCCTGTAATGATAGATTATGAAAGTGTTGTTACGTTCTTAATGTTTCATGACGTTGATATTGAGGAAGATGATATATGGATATAGAACTTGGATTATAAGCTGGATGATTGCTTATATGTTAAAGGATATCAGATTTCGTTGTTTTGATAGCTTTGAACATGATTCAGAATCACTTGGTGTTCTTGAAATCGCCATAAGTTGATCGGTATCTGAAAAACATGCATCTGTACAGCATTAGCGCACGCTACGTTTACTGCCTAGCGCGCGCTAACGGGAGCAACTTAGTGCACGCTACGTTAGGTGATTAACGTGCGCTAAGAAGGCAGAAAGTGCAGTATTTTCGTGTTGTGGTTGTAAATTCGTGCTGGTTTGAGTAGGATTGATCCGACTAGTGTTTAATCGAGATATTGTCGAGCCGTTGGGTTTGTAAATTGGTTTTATCGATTGTTAATTGTTGTCGAACTTGTTGTCTATCGATTACTGTAATAGGTTGAGAATATTGATCAGTGATTACAACCGTGTGTTGCGGTCGAGCTCGAGAATGTTCGTTGATTGCTTTGGTCGGGACCGAGGAACTTGTAGATGATGGCAATGGATTTGCAATGACTTCCTCGTCATTGTATCGGTATCGAAGTAAGTTATTACTTACTCAGTTTATAGTATTTAATGAATGGTTTCCGTTTCATTCGTTTATAATTCGTATAACAATGTTTATAATCGTAATCACAGGAGACTTGAGATTATAAATCATATTCGAGTTTTGGGAATCTAAATCATAATGTATATGATTTTCTTTTGTTATTGGTATACTTGTATATCGAGGATATATCGTGATAAAAATGGAGATATGAATTATCTGCAATCCTTGATACTTTGGACCGTCGAGTATTGAGGATAATGGTTCGTGATGGTTTAGGCATTGAGATCGTTCTTGAAGGACTCGGGGCAAGTACTCTAATCATTTTTATCATTTGAGTCGATCATGTTGTGATACATTCGTGTATCGTTGTTGTCATGCATTTGTGCATTATTGTTGTCGTGTATTGTGCACTGTTGTTTTGTGCAGTTGTGCATTGTTGTCATATGTCCACCATGCGTTGGTCCGACGGGATCATCATGGGAATCTATAGCTGTGTGCGCTGGATCGTTGGACAGGTAATGCCACCATGCGTTGGTCCGATGGGATCATCATGGGAATCTATAGCTGTGTGCGCTGGATCGTTGGATTACCATATGTTGTTGTTATTGTGCATATGTATATTATGGGTGGCCATAAGTATACATTATCGTTATTGTTGTGATCATATTGACGTTGTCATATGAGTATGCATTTGTAGGTCTTGTGTTAGGACCATGTCCGTATGTTGTGTTGATTTGATCTCGGATTAGACTGACGTGATGGTAATGGTATTTCGTATCTTGAGGTATGTTCCATATTTCCTTGGTACTTGTCTTTGATGGACAATCGATTATCGTGTTGGAATTGTCGATGTTATCCGATGGATTGAATTGGCCAGAGTTGGTATAATTTCCGTATCGCGAGTTATGATAATGTTTTGAGAACCTTGAGTATTATTGAGATACCGTACAGATATTTCGGTATTATTTTAATGTGTTGTTAAGGATACGAATCGTGGATTCTCGTAAAGTTACGACGGTAAGATTACATTGGTTGTATTCTTACTTAATATTTCCATTGATACGTAATTATTGATGAGATGTGATGGTTATCATTGTTGGATATTATGGCTGACCCCGTCGTGGGCTTTCTTTTTAGGTTCTTGGATTATCAAGCTTGTAGCGGTCGTGGAGAGATGAACTTCCCGGAGGGTACTGGCAAGGGCATGTATTTGTGTTTTGAGTTTCTGATCAGTTGTTGTATTCCGCTGCTAGAGTATTTTAATTGTTTGTGTTTATCCGTTGCGTGAGTATTTTTAAATGACCTTTTTGGTATCTGGTAACTTAGGTTACTTTGGCAATCATTTTCTAAATCTATTACGCTTGTACGTGTAAGCGATAGCTTAACGTATGTGTTTTTAAACTGTTGAGTTTTGGCATTTTGGGCCTTGTGGTTTCAAATGAGTTTTTACGACGGTTTGATAAACGAGTTTTATAAATCTTCGAGTGTTTTTAATAGATAATACCGTCGTTAGCCTCTTGGGCATTTGTAAATGTTTGCGAAATTTTCCTTCTGCCTTGTGGGTTCCATCTAGGGGCCCACGACGCTGTAATATTCCCGTTCGGATCTGGGGGTGTTACAGAATATGGTATCGGAGCTTAGGTTGAGAAAACCTAGGCAGTCGGGTTGAGTTGGGTCGTGTTTCTGTCGCGTCATTTGAGTTGTCGATTGAAAAATATTGGAGCCGTGAGTTTTGTTGTTCACTCGGACTTATGCGTTGTGCGATTTGCCAGTGTAGTACTGGTCTTGTTATAAACTTTTCCAGATAGTATTAACGTGTTTCTTCAGATAGAGCTGTGTTGTTTTCTCGAGTTGAACTGATTTTGCAAAAAGTGTGTTTTGAAAATATCTGTGTCGACTATTTTCTTGAGTCGAGACATGTGCCAGTATCACGGGGAATCGTCGGCTTCACGATCTGTAAGTATTAGATTTTTGAATTGCATTGAGATTTATTGTCGTTCTAAGTTGATATGTTCTGAGGTTCAGAAAGATATTATGCGTTACAGTATAAGATGACAGAGTTGGGACAGGATTGATGATCTTGAGAAGTTATGATTTTGGAAATCAATATGTCGATTAAGTTTTGGAACGGAGTTTTGCATTTGAGAGAAATATTGTGGATTGTTCAGGAGAACATGTAATCATGTTAGTTCATCTTGAGATATATGAGCTGTTTTTGAGCATTTGAAAATGATACTTTTCAAAATGAATGTTTTACAGATGTTTTACCGTAAACGATTTTTGGGCCGAGACCCAATAGATTTTTGAAATTGTTTTATAACTCAGGACTTGGGGTCCGAAAAGAGTTTCCTACTTTGCAAACTTCTTGTAATGCGGAACGAGATACGGGCTGAGACCCTAATATTTCAAAAGACTTTTCTGTTTTCTTAAAAACTCCCGAGACTTGTAAAACACTTTATCAATCGTTTATCTATGTCGTTCCTGCCTTTCGGGTTCGGATTACTTGTTCAAAAGAAACTTCTCGGGAAGTCTTTATTGTGTTGATTTGTTTCAATGCATTGTCATAGCATAATTGAGGTGATCCAGATGGAAAATGATTGACGTTGCGAGTCATATGTGGAAAAGGAGTTTTTGTCAAGTTTATACATTGAGATTTTGGATTCTATCGTGTAGTTTTCTGATGGAATATCGTGGGATTTGTGACGAGCCGGATTGGTATATAGGAGTACGGATGTGGTCAATCATTTGCATAGTTTTCATTTTAAAACTTCAAATCGTGTGGATTCGAAGGAAATCATATCAAATACTTGGCACCAGCGAGCCAGTTTATTTTTCGAGAATTGATTTGGTGGTCTTACCAAAATTTATGTTTTGAGTTTTGAAATTTTTGAAAGAACTTTCGAAAATTTGTCTCCTTGACAAGATTATATGATTTCAAACTAGTTTTGAAAATGTGATTGATATACATACGCATTTAATGCATAATGCATATCGTGGTGAAGTTCCGAATGAGATTCACGAACTGGATAAGACATAAGTATGGTACGAGGAAAAGAGATTCGAACTTTAGTATGGCAGTTTGATTATCCGGTGATGATCGGTTGAGTTATCGGATAAGAGAAATATGTTGCGTGTTGTAGATTCATGCACATAATATTATTTTGGAAACTTGGGACATTGTGAAACCGGAACATATGTGCTATGTGATTCCATTGGTGCGGTAGTAGCGCAATTTTAACATAGTGATCTTTGATTGATTTCTTTGTAAGTGTAAATTTGGGGATGGTGACCCCATGCTGGTTGTTTTGGATATTGAGTGCTCGTTCCCACTCCTTGTATGAATTGGTATGTTCGTCGATTTGCGATTTGTTGTTCGTATGCCTAGGGGAATGTTCACCAGTCGGTTGTGTTTCGTTGAGATCCACTGTATGTGATTGGTGTGTCGTTTTGAGAACTCTATATCGGTTTCCGTGGTTATGTGTTGACCGTGTTGGAGTTTATCATGGTGATGATATTCTCGATTGCGTTTCGACCTTTGGATTGGTCATATTAGAGTTCATCATGTCAATGATATTCTCGATTAATTTATGAGTTTATCATTCTTTGGTGATCATCGAGCGTTGATTTTGTGTTGATATTTCGGGATTCGCTGCCATTGTGTTGGGCAGTTGTTTCACAGATGTATCGTGTATTATTGATTTGTATCAGGATTTGGACTTGATTGTGTAATCAAGCAGACAGGATTTGAAACGGATAGATTATTTCTTCCGAAGATGTTATATTTTTGTTGAGATCCATGGAATTGTGATCGTAAGCGTGTTGAAGCTTTACAGTGAAGTCACTTGCTAGCATCTCAGAGAGCGTCGACTTGGTGCATATGTAAGTATGCTATTATGATTATTCGGTAATAAAGATGATTGATCGTTGTCGTGATGGTTTCGGATATTTTGGTTGAACGATTTGTTTGTTTTTATGACGGATTGCAAGTTTCGAGGACGAAACTTATTTTAAGTGGTGTAGTATGTAATATCCGTAATTTCCACTACTGTTGTTTAAGATTATTTTATCCGAGTTATGTTGTACAGCGTGGAATCTGTACAGTATGGGTAAAATAATTGAAGGACCAAGACATCTGTATTGGTATAATTGTCGTACTTGGTCGACAATTGGATGTAAGAAGTATATGTATTCAGTATGCCGTATGTTCGTATTCTGTATGTTGAGACGATTGGACAAGAATAGCTGAAAATGGCTAAGTGTAACATTATTAGCGCACGCTAATAATCAGGAGTAGCGCACGCTATCGTGCAGGTTTAGCGCACGCTACTGATATAAGATAACGCACGCTAATGCAGTCAGATCGGAAGGAATCTGCGTATGGACCAGGCCACTTTCGGCGCACGTTATGATAAGTCAACGGATGTTGTAATGTAGTGTTAGCACACGCTAATGCATGTTGATTAGCGCACGCTAACTGTATATCGGACAAAAAGGAATCTTATCCTCATCAGCACTTTCGGCGTGTGGACCAGTCTTCGGAGCATACAGACAAACGAGTCAACTATGAGTAGCGCACGCTAAGGTAAGACACTTGCGTACGCTAAATAGAGGCATTTACGTATGCTATTGCATGGGCATTGCGTACGTAAATCACTTCATGCAGTAAGACAGTTGCCTCTGGACTGCGATAGCGCACGCTAACAAAGGTCAGTTAGCGCACGCTAAGGCCGTAGCGCACGCTAAACATAAGGTTTAGCGCACGCTAGTAATGTATTCTATATAAGGGACAAACGGGTATTATGAAGCATTTCGTCCATTTTTTCACCTTCAGACGATAGAGAGAGGTCTTAGAGAGAAGTTGAGGTCCCAAACACTTGAGTTGATCATTCCTAACAACATTTGAAACTTGGAAGTGATTGAAAACGGATTCAACCTTGGGATTCAATCCATTCATTCAAAGAGGTAATTACTCTTCATCTTTGGATTTCATTTTGGATTGAATGTTGATGTTCTTGAGTTGATGATTATTACATAAACAAGTTGATAAGCATGATTATGAGATGGATTACCGGATTATGATGATGTTATTGTTGACATGAAGATATTGATATGATTCTTATGGTTTGAATAGTGTTGTTCGTTTTCTTGAGATAAGTGGATTAATCCTTCTCCTAAGTTTCGGATGCTGATGTTATTTTCGATGATTACTCCCTGTAATGATAGATTATGAAAGTGTTGTTACGTTCTTAATGTTTCATGATGTTGATATTGAGGAAGATGATATATGGATATAGAACTTGGATTATAAGCTGGATGATTGTTTATATGTTAAAGGATATCAGATTTCATTGTTTTGATAGCTTTGAACATGATTCAGAATCACTTGGTGTTCTTGAAATCGCCATAAGTTGATCGGTATCTGAAAAACATGCATCATGCGACATTAGCGCACGCTACGTTTCTTGCCTAGCGCGCTAACGGAGCAACTTAGCGCACGCTACGTTAGGTGATTAACGTGCACTAAGAAGGCGAAAGTGCGGTATTTTCGTGTTGTGGTTGTAAATTCGTCTTTGGTTTGAGTAGGATTGATCCGACTAGTGTTTAATCGAGATATTGTCGAGCCGTTGGGTTTGTAAATTGGTTTTATCGATTGTTAATTGTTGTCGAACTTGTTGTCTATCGATTCTCGTAATAGGTTGAGAATATTGATCGGTGATTACAACCGTGTGTTGCGGTCGAGCTCGAGAATGTTCGTTGATTGCTTTGGTCGGGACCGAGGAACTTGTAGATGATGGCAATGGATTTGCAATGACTTCCTCGTCATTGTATCGGTATCGAAGTAAGTTATTACTTACTCGGTTTATAGTATTTAATGAATGGTTTCCGTTTCATTCGTTTATAATTCGTATAACAATGTTTATAATCGTAATCACAGGAGACTTGAGATTATAAATCATATTCGAGTTTTGGGAATCTAAATCATAATGTATATGATTTGCTTTTGTTATTGGTATACTTGTATATCGAGGATATATCGTGATAAAAATGGAGATATGAATTATCTGCAATCCTTGATACTTTGGACCGTCGAGTATTGAGGATAATGGTTCGTGATGGTTTAGGCATTGAGATCGTTCTTGAAGGACTCGGGGCAAGTACTCTAATCATTTTTATCATTTGAGTCGATCATGTTGTGATACATTCGTGTATCGTTGTTGTCATGCATTTGTGCATTGTTGTTGTCGTGTATTGTGCACTGTTGTTTTGTGCAGTTGTGCATTGTTGTCATATGTCCACCATGCGTTGGTCCGACGGGATCATCATGGGAATCTATAGCTGTGTGCGCTGGATCGCTGGATAGGTAATGCCACCATGCGTTGGTCCGATGGGATCATCATGGGAATCTATAGCCGTGCGCTTGGATCGTTGGATTACCATATGTTGTTGTTATTGTGCATATGTATATTATGGGTGGCCATAAGTATACATTGTCGTTATTGTTGTGATCATATTGACGTTGTCATATGAGTATGCATTTGTAGGTCTTGTGTTAGGACCATGTCCGTATGTTGTGTTGATCTGATCTCGGATTAGACTGACGTGATGGTAATGGTATTTCGTATCTTGAGGTATGTTCCGTATTTCCTTGGTACTTGTCTTTGATGGACAATCGATTATCGTGTTGGAATTGTCGATGTTATCCGATGGATTGAATTGGCCAGAGTTGGTATAATTTCCGTATCGCGAGTTATGATAATGTTTTGAGAACCTTGAGTATTGTTGAGATACCGTACAGATATTTCGGTATTATTTTAATGTGTTGTTAAGGATACGAATCGTGGATTCTCGTAAAGTTACGACGGTAAGATTACATTGGTTGTATTCTTACTTAGTATTTCCATTGATACGTAATTATTGATGAGATGTGGTGGTTATCATTCTTGGATATTATGGCTGACCCCATCGTGGGCTTTCTTTTTAGGTTCTTGGATTATCAAGCTTGTAGCGGTCGTGGAGAGATGAACTTCCCGGAGGATACTGGCAAGGGCATGTATTTGTGTTTTGAGTTTCTGATCAGTTGTTGTATTCCGCTGCTAGAGTATTTTAATTGTTTGTCTTTATCCGCTGCGTGAGTATTTTTAAATGACCTTTTTGGTATCTGGTAACTTAGGTTACTTTGGCAATCATTTTCTAAATCTATTCTGCGTGTAGCGATAGCTTAACGTATGTGTTTTTAAACTGTTGAGTTTTGGCATTTTGGGCCTTGTGGTTTCAAATGAGTTTTTACGACGGTTTGATAAACGAGTTTTATAAATCTTCGAGTGTTTTTAATAGATAATACCGTCGTTAGCCTCTTGGGCATTTGTAAATGTTTGCGAAAATTTCCTTCTGCCTTGTGGGTTCCATCTAGGGGCCCACGGCGCTGTAATATTCCCGTTCGGATCTGGGGGTGTTACAAAAGTATTAATACATCACCAAATCCAAATCATCATAAACGACTACGTACTCGAGTACTTATTGAAATAACCAACAAACAACAGACACTTAAACCCGGCCGGAACATCACTCTGCACCCTCGTCGTCATGTAGCTCCAGTGGTTGTTTCCCCGCTCTCCTGGATCCTGAACATAAACAAAATGTTCACCCCCGAAGGGGTTAGCACAACGATGCTAGTACAAGTACCACAACATATTATTCAACATCTCACGAAGAATAATAATAACGTAAATGACAAAATACCAACGTGTCTTCTCCTGCGAGAAACTCATAAATAACATACACAACTGATAATCACAACATGATATCATAACATACACATGGTAATTCCAAAGATCCAGCGTTCACTGCCTAGAACCCACGATGATCCCGTCAGACCAACCCGTCGTGGAAAAACTCATCCGATGATCCAGCACACGCTAGCATAGATCCCCCGATGATATCGTCGGACCAACACGAGGTGGACATACAACAACAACATACATGCACGACAATATGTATAACATCAATACGTAAAACAAATAAGGTACTTGCCTCGAGTCCAAGACAAGAACAATACTTCCACGAAAATGAAACACTCGAAGGTCGCCCCTTCAATCAATCACATAACAAGCTCGAACCTTAACAAAAGAAATAATATAGAATTTATCTCACGTCGTACGAATGTCTACCGATCCAATTTACGGCCGAAAGTTCATAAAACGCAATCTGCCTGAACTTCTTAGCGTACGCTAAGTATTATATGTAGCGTGCCTTAAGTCTGTTCGTTAGTGCACACAAACAACGAAGCCTAGCGTACGCTAACTATGCACGGTCAGTACCTCACTAATCAGCCGACTGACCAGCCTGATGGCCTAACGTATGTTACGTACCAAACATAGCGTACGTTAACTCATGCTCGATAGCGCACATTAATCTACATAGCTTCGCGTGCGCTAACCGTGCATGGCAGTTCACTACTGGGCAGTAGACTAGTTCTAACGGTGATGAAACTTATGAATTTCTCAGTGTTTAATACACGTTATCTCTATGCATATCACGCTCATACGGATATGAATGATCTTACGGATACAACAACTTCGAATTCAAGAATACGTATTATCATCACAACACCATAATCCATCTTGATTACAATTTTCATGCGAAGTTTGGTGTTCTAAAGGTCGATGCATTATCATCATTATATCCCGATTTAACCATGGAGATAAACTAATAATTCCAGTTTATAAGAAGGGATGAAATCTAAGATGATTCTTTCTTAAGTCCTTATAACTAAAAGTGATATCATCTCCAAGTTTATGATCAATATAACAACATAATTCATACGGATAATCATCTTCAGAATGTTCCTCTCATCACTTGACGTACTAAGATTCCAACTACGAGGTTCCATCGACAATATCATAAACATAAACATTCCAATCTTGTAAACATGATGTTTGTTGAATAATTCACCAAAGGAACTCAATATCTTGCTAGTATGATCATCTTATTCTTTAAAACCCGAATCTAAGGCTGGAGATAGAATTAACATACCTTAATATGACGAAATCACTGAACCAAAAAGGTAGAATGCAACTCCGGTTGCTTGAGTGTCACTTCAAAGTGAATTCTTCTTCAATGATCAAGTATAAGCACTCTTTAATATTTAATGATCAAGTACAGCGGATTTGTATGTGCTTAAGGAGTAGGAAAAGCTCTCTGGACTTCCAAGGGACGAAGAACAAATGAAAGGAATAGGTAGAAATGGAGTGCTGTCCTTTAAATAAAGTTTCTGCACAATAGCTTATTAGCGCACGCTACATACCATTCTTAGCGCACGCTAATAAGCGTTGACTCCAAATCTGTCCAGGTTCATCCGCGGGAATCTTATCTGGACCCATGTCCCGGCTGGAGCATGTGCTAGCCGCCTAGCTCAATAATTGACTGCCTAGTGCATGCAAATCCTACATTCGTAGTGTGCGCTAGTTGTATCTGATAGCGCGCATTAAGCTACATTCTTAGCGTGCGCTATCACGAGTTTGCATGAGAAATTTTGCATGACGATATACTTATGTACAATGATACCAATGTGAAAAATATCATACTCCAATTATCAAGACCACAAATCCGAATAATACAGGGTTCGAATACAGATGAAATACACAATAATAAATTCGGATATTACACGTTCGACGGGGCGTCTGGGGGCCGATACTAAGGGGTACGGCCGCAAAAGTGGTTTCCCACCCGGAGCATTCAACGGGGAGTCTGGGGGCCGATACTAAGGGGTACGGTCGCGGGTTACTAGGTGTGGTTTTCATCTTGAGGATAGTGTTGATGTTTTCGATAATTGTGATATATCCATAATATCACAACGTTTTAGTTCTCGATGTTGATGTACATTATATATTGAATTTTGGTACTTGGCTAGAATGGCATTAGGATATGTGTCGTAAGTGTTTAGCTCCTTGATTGTGAGGTTTTGGTGTTGGAAAACGAACCTTATTATTGTTTTCGTGTACTGTGGTTTAATGAGATTTTGGGTTGAGATCCCAATGGTTGTGTCAAGGTTGGTTTTGTAGAAAATGACTTTGGGTCAAGACCCATTTGTCTTGAGATGGTTTTGCAACTAAGGACTCGAGGTCCATAAAGATTTCCTATGTATAAAAGTATTTGCTACCTGAACAAGATTTGGGCCGAGACCCTATTATTTTCGAAAAAAGGTTTATAATCTTGAACTTGAAGTCCCAAAAGACATTCTGTCATTTTCTAAAATTCACAAGTTGATATATATTATTTTCAAAGACTTGAGTTATACCTTAAATATTGAAAACCTCTCGGGAACTTCTTTCACGACTGTTGTTATTGTAATATAACTGATATTGGCGTGATATATTTTATATAGACTGAATACTTGTACTAGGCATTCAAATGCTAACCCCTTAAATGGGGAAATGCGTATCATGCATTTCAGGTGTGCTTAGTTCGTTGGAGCAACCATAGGGACGGCATGGAAGAAGATGAGCCGCGATACTAATCAAGAGTGAAGAGTCCAGTTTGATGTTGTTGTATTGTTGAGTTATTTTCAATCTTCTGCTGTATTGTATTTTGACCCCTGCGTGGGTATGTACAATAAGGAGTTATTGGGTTGATTTAATTGTGAGACCTCAATGGTCAGTGTAATTAGTATTTGACCTTATCGGTCTGTGTTAGTATGTCGTTTGACCTCAGCCGGTCAAACGTTGTTCGTATCATAGTTGTAAGCCTGGTAGATCCTTATGGGAAAAGGGACTACGACGTGTAATATTCCCGGTGATTTCCAGGGGTGTTACATTTATGGTATCGGAGATTAGGTTGTGGAAACCTAGGCTGTCGGGTCGAGTCGAGTCGTGTCTTGTCGCGTCGTCCGAGTTGTCGGTTAACAAGTCGACTTGTGCATTGTCATATCATGTCATTCGTGTTGTTCGTTGAGATTAGTATCGTGGGCGACCGTCATCTTCGTGCGACCTTTGGATATATATATATATATATATAGATATATATATATATTATATTTTATACTTTGTGTTGTATGATTTTGTTTGCAAGTAAGAAGTAAAATAGAGACCGTATAGTCTTTGGACATTTATGTGTTCCAGGAGGCGTATTGACGACAGAGATTGTCGGAAACACAAATGGATGTCTCGACGTATGTTTGAATCTGAGATTATATTCATGAGTTATAATATCCTAGAATTTCGCTACGATTCTTCGCATTATATTATCTTTCTTTGAGGATATGTGTTCATATGAGTGGAATGATCCTAAGTGTAGTTTGGCATGAGATTGATATATATATATATATATATAAACAAGGGATAATCATATCATGTTGAATTTAAGTTTGAATTCGGAATTGAATACGTTTATTAAACTCGCTTCGTGCTCGAATCAACTGTTATTGAGATCACCGGATTATGAGATTGAATTGAAGGTATGAATTCAAATTTGTTGGGCATAAGAACATTTGATCCGTACATAGTTGGAATCGAGTATGTTATGAAATCCTTAATATCGAGATGAATTGATCATTGATATGATCACCGGTATATAGAATCGTAGTATGGTTATGGATTCATGATTGATTGATGTAGGTTGTTTGGATATGTATTTATTCGAGATATTGTGGAACCGTTGGGTTTATAGATCGGTTATATCGGTTGTTGATTGTTATCGAACGTATCGTTAATTGATCATTGCATTAGGTTGCATTAAGTAATCGTTGATGATTAACCGTTGTGCTGCGATTGGAATTAGAGAATGCATGGATCGCCTTGGTCGGGGCTGCGGAGCTTGTAGACGGGATTGGTAACAACTTCATCATATCAGTATCGAGGCAAGTTATGCTTGCTCAGTTCATAATGTTTAATAAATTATTTCATTTTCATTTCATTTATGATTCATATAGCAATGGTATCATGGAATATGAATTGTCGGGATGATGATATGTATATTATGCTGGACTAGGATAAATCATAATGTATATGATTTTAAAGATGTCTAGTGGAAATGGAGACGTGAATTATATTTGGTCTATTATGTGAGAGATTAGATATTGAGGCTAGTTATCATGCCGACATTGAACTCAAGGTGGTGGTTTGGTATTCGTTATAGACTATACATCATTTTGGATTATTCGAATAACTGTGTATTCGTTCAGGGATGTTGGTCGTGGAAAGGTTAGCATCTCCAGCTTGAGGTAAATTAATATTGCTAGATTATGACAATCTTTCTGTTGCATTATTGCATGTGTGTGTTGATATTTCATGTGGTGAGTGTGCACCATTGTTTGATACGTTTTGTCATGTGCTCTTTCTTTGAGCTGTAATCTGTTGGGCCAATGTGTTAGGGGATAAAACCTGAATGGCTCCCACGTCCGGAGTATTCCTGAGTAGATGCTTCCATGACCCTTGGCTGCTGCCTTGGGAGTTTATGTGATATTGTCCGGAGTATTCCTGAGTAGATGCTTCCGTGACTCTTGGTTGCGACCTTGGGAGTTTATGTGCTATTATCATATGCATTGTTGAGCATGCTGTGAACTGTTGTCCGACGGAATACGACATTGTGGTCGTGTCGGTCTTTCATGATCGAGTTATCGTTGCCCTCTTGGAAAGTCTTCTGATCCTTGTTGGATATGCATTTCTTCGAGATTCGTTGTCATGTTGTATCGTGACATATCTGGAGTCAGAGACGTTCTGATCGGTCATGTGTAGGATTTTTAGGGCGGGCACGTGTAGCGTATGTTGGTTTCGACCTCATATTGAACCATGCGCATGAGACGTACTTCGTGAGGCTGATTAGGTATGAGACCAGACGTGTATCTGATCAATACCCGTGGTTGGCTTGTAAACGGACACATGTCTGGATCGGGCGTACCGTGACATCCATCTTGAGTCTTATTGATTGGTCGTTCACAGTCCATGTATAGTCGGATCTATTCAATAGTCGAGTTGTATTTTGAAATCCCGTATATATGATTTGTATATGGTTGACGATTTTATTCTATCGTGTATCTGTCTCCGTTGATCCTTTACTGATCTCGTTTGGAGTTACCATATCTGGTCAACTCGTTGGTTATTGACTCTTTATTAATCTCGTTTGGAGTTCCCCCTATCATTGGTAATCTCGTTCGTTATTGATCCTTATTGATTCCGTTTGGGAGTTTGCCTTACCGTTGGTATTCTCGATTGTTGGTCCTTGATTGATCTTGTTAGAGTTTACCGTGTCGTTGGTATTCTCGGTTGTTGATCCTTTATTGATCCTATTGGAGTTTATCGTGTCGTTGGTATTCTCGGTTGTCTATCCTCTATCGATCTTGTTGGAGTTACCATATCATTGGCATTCTCGGTTGTTGGTCCTTATTGATCTTGTTAGAGTTTACTGTATCATCGGTATTCTCGGTTGTTGACCCTTTATTGATCTTATTGGATTTTATCGTGTTGTTGGTATTCTCGGCTGTCGATCATTTATCGATCTTGTTGGAGTTTACCGTGTCGTTGGTATTCTCGATTGTTGATCCTTCATTGATCTTGTTGGGGTTTACCGTATTATTGGTATTCCCGGTTGTTGATCCTTTATTGATCTTGTTGGAGTTACCACATCATGGTATTCTCGTTCGTGGTTGATCCTTTGTCGGTCTTGTGTGGAGTTATCATGTCATTGATATTCCTGTTTTGATGCATTGATTGTTTATCATTATTGATTGCGTGACCATTCATGCTTTGTATTGATATCCGGGACTTGCCATTGTCTCGGGACAGTTGGTTTACAGATGCGCCGTGTGATATTGGTTTTATCAAAATTTGGATCCGATTGTGCGACCCAGCGGACAGGATTGGTCATGGGCAGATTACTCCATGTTTGAGATGTATTTATCTTTTCGGGGATCTTGGCATTGTTGAATACAGTACAAATGATTAATTCGAATTCATTCGTCACTTGAGAATACGGGGTGTGAATTGAGGTAAGGGTTGGTTTAATATAAGTTACCACGAATTGGTAAGGTTATGTCGGTAAGATTACATTGGAAATATTCTTACCTTGTAATTACATTGATATGTAATTGTATATGTGATGTGATCGTTATTATTGTTGAGTATTATGGCTGACCCCGTCGTGGGCTTTATCTTTTAGGTACTCGGAGTTCGAGCTAGTAGCGGTCATGAAGGGATGAGCTTTCCGGTGATACTGGATATGGCCTGGTTATTGGGATTCGAATGTTCTTTCTAGTTTTTATAATTCCACTGCAAATGTATTTAATTATGTCTCTATTCGCTGCGTGTGAAATTTTATAATGGCTTTCAGTATTTTTCCAACTCGTGTTTACTTTCTAAATGCCCTTTTGGCGTCTTTGCCTTGTGCTTTCAAATGGTATTTTCTGACGGTAATTGAGAACAACGTTTTGAAAAATATTTGAGTATTTAAAACATTACCGTCATTGGCCTTTTGGCATTTTTAAACGTTTGCAAAATTGATTCTAGCCTTGTGGGTTCCAATATGGGGCCCACGACACTGTAATATTCCCAGTCGGTTTTGGGGTGTTACAGAAGATGGTATTGGAACTTGGGTTTCGTAAAACCGGGGCATGTGTGTTATGTGGCTCTACCGGTGTGGTAGTAGATTGACCTTTGAAAATAATTTTCCGACTTTCGAGTCAAATTGATTTTTGGAGATTCCAAAATTTTTGAAATATTTTCAAATTACTATATTTGCGATGCCGGTGTGTTGTTATTGTGTTGAGACTTTGTATGGGAGTCGTATGCTAGTATCACGGGAGATCATCGACTTCACGGACCTGTAAGTATGTTCTTTCAGTTATTCAGTTTTGATGATGATTATTTGATCATGGTGACATAATTTTAAGATATTTCGGGATTGAGATATGGATTATGACAGGATTTTAAGTTTCGAAGACGAAACTTATTTAAGTGGGAAGATATGTAATATCCTAGAATTGATTCTTCGCATTATTTTATCTGAGTTGTACTGTACAGAGTGGGACCAATACAACATGGGTGAATACTTTTGGGGACTGTGACAGTCATGCCAGTATGTCTATCGAGGTTATTTTAATTCTAGGATATTACATGCTTGATGTGTTTTTCGATGTCGGATATACTGTATGAGTATTTGTACAATTGTCGTACTTTCTCGATAGTTGTATTTGAGGTATCGTGCATCAGAAGTATCGTATGAGAATGATATTAGGACGAGCACATGTATTCAGTATGTGCGTATACGTATCTAGTATGTCGAGACGGACATGAACAGTTGGATTTTGGCCAAGTATAGAAGGCCATTACGTACACTAGCTTTAAGGACTTACGTACGTTAAATTACATGTTTTACGTACGTTATGCCTAAGGGATTACGTACGTAACAAAGGGAATCGTATAGGACCGAGCTATGGTCGGCAGGTGGGGCCCGGTGTCGACATCTATCGGTGCAGATGTGGACAGGCGGGTCAACCTCGAGCATTACGTACGCTATGCAGGGTATATTACGTACGTTA